>CM031237.1:225472046-226692046 GCA_018340775.1 Taxus wallichiana var. yunnanensis
GAAAATATATGAAACCTATGAGAGTGAGAGAGAGAGAGTGAGGACAAGGTGACTTATCTATTTTCTAAGTGATCTGTAAGGATTTCGAGATGAGAAACATCTAGAACATGTAGGGAAAAAATTCATGAAGGATCGCCAAGGGTTTCTGAATTTAGAATTACACAAGAAAGAAGTACCCATGGGAGGATAGGGCGTTAGGATGATAGTTTACTTAAATGGGGACTAGTGTCCACTCGTATACTCATTTTATGGCCTTTTCTCCGAGTTAGAATAGATTCATTATCGATCTCTTTTTCACTCTAATATCGATGGTCTTACATATAAAAGTTTGAATGTAATTTCACAAACAAAGTACTTGTAGCCCATCGTATATTTTATTAATGTGAAATTGATTAACCATTACAATGGAGTGCTGAGAATATTTATACATATTGGAGCAATGTGCAGCATAAACAAATATGTTGCACGAGTAAAACCATACTCACAACTACTTCCAATAAGCATCGTGTGGAAGCATATAAAATTGTTATAATAATCAGTAACAATTATCCTCATGAAACAAAAAGACAAATATGGTTTAAAACCATATAACAACTTACAATTATATTATGGTTTATAATATAACCATATAATATGATTATTTAATTAATAAAATAAATTAAATAATAAATCATATAATGCATAATTAATATTTTATCCTAACATTCCACCCTTAATTTTGCATTGTTCAAGAGATGAGGAGAGGAACTCTCTCGAACAACTCCGAACTTGTCACGTCAAGTGACTTTGGTGAAAATATCTACTCGCTTGTTCACCACTGACAAAATCAAGCCTGGATGTTGTAAGCCTTCAACACATGTTCGCTATTTAAATGAACCCGAACTCAATGTGCTTTGTTGTCTCTGTGAAAAATTGATTGCGAACAAGTTGAGTACACTTTCACTGTTTACATACATGGTAGAGGTTTTTCCCGTGGTATTCCAAGTCCTTCCAAGATGCTGTATGTGAGCCAAATCGCTTCAAAGATAGCTTTCTCAGAAACGACACTGCTCGGCTTATGGAAGAGTGAGAAACAAAGTGTTGTTTACTTCCCCATGATATTGGTCCAGATCCCATAAAGAATACAAATCCGTATGGATTTTCTATCATCAATGTTACTCCGCGATAATCAATCAATATCCAAATGCCAAGAAGAATTTTCATTCTTCTTATATTCTAGACCAAGATCCACTAATCCTTTGAGATATCTCAAAATGCACTTTGCTTCTTTCCAATGACAAACATTGGGTTCTGTGATGAACCCGATAAATAGCTCACCGCAAAGCTTGATATCCGGTCTAGTGTAGGTCAAAATGAGACTCCCGATTAGCTTCCGATAGAGAGTGGCACTTACCTCAGGAGATGGATCTCAACGAGATAACCTGCAATCTATTCTCCATGTGGGTGTAGCAATTGGTATACAATCCATCATCCTAAACTTCTCGAGCATAGTCTTGGTATATTTTCATCCGAGAAACAAAAATATGATTCTATTTCGCCACACTTCCAATCCAAGACAATAGTGCATCAACCCGAGATCATTCAGTGTCTAACGATCGATTAAGATCTTCTTCGCCAGCATCGATCATCCTCACACCGAACTACCATTGATGACTAGATTGTTGACATAGACAACAAAAATCACCATCTCCCCCTTTCTTTTTGAGGTAGAGATTGGGATGGTATGGATTTATAACAAAATCCATGTTGTACGAGATGCTCATCAATATTTATGTACCATGCTCAAGAGTGCCTATTTGAGCCCATACGTAGATTTTCTAAGTCGAGTCCGCATACCTTTGCTTCTTGACTAGGTACTACATATCCTCAAAGCTGAGTCATGTAGACTTCTTCTTGTAAATATCCATTTAGGAAGGCACTTTTACGTCCATTTGGTGAACTTTCCATCCAAACCGAAAGTACTTGTGAGCAAAGATCATCCTAACTCATTTTTATCTTAGCCGTATTGGGGAGAAAATGTCTCCTCATAGTCAATACCTTCTTTTTGTGTGTACCCCTTTTACTACAAGTCTTGCTTTGTACTTTTCCACTCCCATCTCGCTTTTACTTTAGTTTTGAATATCCATCTCGCATCCAATGTGTTTCTTCCTCGGTGGAAAATCACAAACTCACCAAGTGTTATTCTTCATCACTTATTGATATTAAGAATCCATGGCATCTTTCCAAGATTTTAATTGTAGGGGCTTCCTAGACTTTAGAGGGCTCATTTGATTCAATAACTCTACTCATCAAAGCAAATTTAACTTTTTCTCTTGCTTTACTACTACGAGTCCAGTGGTCCAGGGGTGGATGTATCCGATGGAGCATCCAATCTCGTGATCTCGTAATGTACTTGTACACCATTTAGGCATACGCTGAATTATGTTCCCATGGGTTGTGGTTCTATCCGATCAACATCATCATCCTCATCATCACTTTCATCTTCTCGAGGGAACATCAGCTTCATTTTTTACAATAGGTGAAAAATCTACATCTTGTGAGTCTGAGGAGGAGTCTCGGCTTCCTTTTTCTCAAAAAACTCAACATCTCTCGCTGGTGTAGACTTTTCTAGTCTTAGGATCCATCAATCTATACTCAAGAGTCTCTTCACTGTACTCCAATGAAGATGAGTTTTTGTGAATTCATGTCCAATTTCTTTCTGTTTCTGCTTTGGGTATGTGCATGCTTGATTTTCACCCGAATACTCCGAGGTGTGCAATGGATGGTTTCCTTTTTGACCATGCTTCTTGTGGTGTAATTCCATCAAGAAGCTTGTGGGTGCTCTATTCAACAAATACACCGATGTTTTTACCGCTTCGCCTGCAATGTCTTTGCAAGTACTCAATCATCGATCATGCATCGCACCATTTCCATAATAGTACGATTTCTTTCTCTCAACAACACCATTTTGCTGCGTGTGTGTGGAGGAGGCATTTTCGATGAATCCTGTGAGTTTATAGGTAGTCTTTGAACTCATCATCGGTGAATTCCCCCGATCTCGAGTGGAGGGTTCTGATGTGATGACCGCTTCTTTCTCAACTAAAACTTTGAACTTTTTGAAGGTTTCAAACGCTTCACTTTTCTTGCAAAGACAAAAATCCACATTTTCTCGAATAGTCGTCAACACAAAGCATGAAGTATTGGAACCTGTAATGACTTGGCTGCATCGACCACAAAGATCGGTATGAACCAAGTCAAGTTTACCATGTGCTCAAATGTACTCTTTAGAACGAAGCTCGTGGTTGTTTTCCTACTAGGCAATGAGGACACTTGTCTATATCCTTTTCAAGACAAGGTAGCCCATGTACCATATTACACCGGCAAAGTGTTTTGAGATATTTGAAACTAACATGACCAAATCTCCTGATGCCATAACCGCACCGAGGTGGAATTTTTAGCCACAAGTGCTTGATCATCTCTATTAACAAAATCAAGCCGAACATGTGTCCCACATTGAGGCTTTTGCAATTATTTTCAAGCCTCTTGATTTATCTCAATCAAACACGTTTTCTTGTCGGATTGACTATCAAAGTCAATTTTTAGGTTGTGATCTAAGAGTTGACTAACTAAAAGAAGATTCTTTGTCAACCTGTGGACATATAGGACATCCGATAGTCTGCATTTTGTGAACCAAGGGGTAGAGAAATGTTTCCAAATCCCTCAATCGTATATGAAGAATCATCTCCCAACAAACATGATTTTTGATGGTGTGTCCTCATTGAAATAAACCAGTCTTTTATGGCTGGTCATGTGTTGAGTGGCTCTCGAATCAACATACTGCATGATCACTAGATGACGTGGATGGTTCACTTGATCGAGCAAAGGAATAAGAAGTCTTCATTATCTGATCGTTTTGCTACTCAACAATATTACCTCACCGGGTGGGGTTTTCTTTTCCATTCCCCTTTTTCTTCCCGTAATAGTTGTTAGAATGTCCTTGTGAGATTGTTGTTGTTGGTCTAGAGTTTCTTGATGAACCTTTCTTATAAGTGTTATACCAACAATCTTGTAAGTCATGTCCTCTTTTCAAATTGACATTGCTTCTTCAAATGATCGTCCCCATGATATTGATTCCGATGTTGGGACTTCCGATAGGAATTAGGTTTTCCTTTACCTTTCCTTTCCATTTTTGATGTGAAGATAGTTCCCGCTCCTCTTCATCATCCTTATTGCGCATCGTTTCCTCTTTGTTGCAATAGGTTTACTAGTTTGTCAAAACCAACTATCATATTTGCCACATTTAGTGTTGTGACAACAATGTGGTAAGAAGAGGGAAGTGCTCTCTGCACAATGGGAATGAGAGCATCATCTCGTGAAAGGTTCTCCTGTGGCTAGAAGTGAAGCCCTTAATTCTCGCAACTCTTCTTAAAAAGCTTCAATTTTCTCATTCTACTTGAATTTCAGTGTATGTAACCGACTCGCAAATTCAAGATGACATTCTTATTCTTGGCCTCGTATACCGTACTCAATTTATCCCATGCATCTTTTTTGTTGTTTTGGCATTTCAAATGTAGGGTTGCACATCATCGACACTCCAAAAAGATGATGATTTTGGCCTTCCTCGATCTACGCTTTATCAAATTGTCGTTGTTGTGTTGTATCGCTGGCTGATCCGGTCGAGTACCATTCACAATGCACCATATCTCTTCAAACTCAAGTTGTGTCTTTATTTTTGTCTTCCATGTAGCATAGTTGTTTCCTCTAAGAAATTGTGAATCCGAAGATAAAATTTGGGGGCATTGTGCCCATTTTGCGCAGATCACCGATGTGGTTTGCTCTTATCACTCTAGGTATTAGGTCTCCCAATCTATATGCCATCAAATATACCAAACCTTTTTATATATGCACCCTTCTTCGATATACCCGTTAGTACGTGGAAGAAGCTCGCCCTTTCTATATACCCTACAGAGACGTGAAAGAGGCGTTAACGCACGTGAAAGAATTCAATACGGGTACCAAGATAGTACCGATGGGGTCTATGCGATTATTGACACCGCTTAAAGAAATATCCTCATACGCACCGTAACTTCGCTATATACTTGGATAATTTCTCACCCGCATTTATGTCATGCAATCATTTACAGATGGATGGGATGGTTCATAGTGTGTGCACTGTGACCTTATTACTCCCCGTCGATTTAAAGGGACAATGCCCAGATGACGTTGTTGCAGCTATATTAGGCATTAAGTGAAGTAGTAGTCACGATGTGACCTTTACCCGTAAGCACTTCCCAGAGCCACCGTATATACCGAATGCTACGAATGAGATCTAGGATCTCGTGAGTGTTACGGAACCAATTTTTTTATTGTTTTTTATTATAATTATGCCGGTTTTGAGCAAGTTACAAAGTTTGCAGTTAACTATGGCAACCTAAAAATTAGTACAATATACAACAATAACAATTTACATTCAAAAAATTGGAAAATTTGAATGGCAGTAAAAATTTTGTTTCACGGGTTCTCGTGGCCACTGAGCCCAATACAACCCAAAATGCTAAAAATTGTAAAAACAAATTGAAAATGCAATTTTTAGATGGGTCTCCTTCTTAAAAAAATGTTTGAAATGAAAACCAGCCGAATGGGAGAAATTTTTTTTTACCCTAAATTAGGGATTTCTCCGCTAAATTTAGTTAGTTATAACTAAATTTGAATTTCCCGCTAAAGTTAGCGGTTTCACTAAATTTTCTGCCAAATTTGGTAGTGGGTGAGGGAGGGGATTTGACCCCTTGACCTCTCTTGATGGGAAGCGCCTTACAAAGTTATGGCTTTAGCCACTTGGGCGCTAAGCTAAACAAGTATATATAAAGAGAAAATTATAATTAAACACTTCCAAACTCAAAACCATACCTTTTCATAAAACCACGGTTTTGGAAAGCTGGTTTTGAGCAAAATTTCAGCAAAGAGAAAAAATGACAGTAGTTTTGGCGAGAGTGAAGGCGGTTTTGACTGTGTATGGCGCCTTAGATCATTTTTCTTCCTTCCTTTGAGCTTGTAATCTCTTCCTTGGTGAATTTTATCCGCCTCAACCTTAATTGCAATGAATAAAGGTGATTTTGAGGAATTTGGTGGCGGTTTTGAGGAATTTGATGGCGTGTATTGCAAGGGATGGGGCAAAGGAAGTCACAGAGGCAACTCGCTCTCTCTTCTTACACAAGCTTCTCCAATGCTCCTCAAACTATGTCAGCAATCCTCAAATCTCCTTCAACTCGCTTCAAACCAAATGTAATTTCACAAACCGGGATGGAAGCCTAAATATTTTATTAATGTGAAATTGATTAACCATTATAATGGAGTGTCAGAATATTTATACATATTGGACAATAATTTGTAGTAATAAACAAATATGTTTCGCATGTAAAACCATACTCACAACCGCTTAAATAAGACATCCTAAGCATATAAATTGTTATAATAATTGTAATAATTATCTCTGTGAAACAAAAAAGACAAATATGGTTTAAAACCATATAATAACTTACAATTATATTATGGTTTATAATTAACCATATAATATGATTATATAATTAATAAAATAAATTAAATAATAAATCATATAATGCATAATTAATATTTTATCCTAACACTCGAAAAATAGATAGCTAAATGCACATGCCTATAAACCAGATCAAACCTAATAAAGAATATGTGGAATGGGGAGTTAGATTAACTCCGGACGTCACCGAAGAGTGATATTGAGATCTATCATCAGCACTTTATCTCAAACTCCATGTAGTTTTGTGTGAATGCGTGTTTAATGATTCCTTAGGTTTCCCTTGTGCAATTTTTTACTATGATAGCATGATAGATATAGATTATATAAGTATGTAAATGTGTGAGATCCAATAAAATGAAATTCCCTCCTATGATGTGTATGCAAAGTAACGCAAATTCTTTTCCCTTATATGGATGTGCTAAATGTATGATTTTGATATTCTCAGTGCCTTGATGCAAGCTTAGGTGATGATAGATTATGCTTATAATGTTTGGGCCCTGATTTACAAGAAGTAACTAATTATACATATAATTCCTTTGTTTGAATTTTGTAATTGAAAATCAAAGGCCGACCCAAAGAAGTAAAAGGTGACCAATAAGTAAAACATACCTAGAAGGGTGATAATAGGATAGAGAAGGTCAAGAGAACTCAGGGAGGGACATGAACACCCGAGAATTTATATCCTATTTGGTGGTAGTTTCTAAGGCCATAAATGATAAATCATTCAAGTTCCAACAAAGCTATAAAATGTGTAACGCTAATAAGAATGTGAGATAAAGAAAAAGGAAAAAGGATTTGTCAACCACTAGTTTTGTTTCTTAGAATAATATATACATAGTATTATTTAGGACGTATAAATGTACCCATGTGCATAGATTTTGTGTCTATAGGTGCTTGCTAAAGTCTAGTTGGTGTTGGATAAATTAGGGGTTGGTGCTCATTATGAAGTTGGTGCTTCACTAAATCTTGATTTTTGTTTATTAATGAAAATATTAGTGGGGTTTCTTCCTTTAAGGTTTTCCCACATACATATTGGTGTTCTCTCTTACTTTTTGTTCCTGTGGATAATTGTTTCACGCTCATGTGGATAGATGCTATGTGTTGAAAAATTTGGCATCATGTAATAAGATTACACATGGATCAACAGAATGTCACACATCATGATATCTTGTCAAGTAAGTGATATTGTTTTGTTCTCAGAATTATAGTGGTCTCACTTTGTTTCAAGGTCTTATCACTAGCATGGAGTCATGATTTCATCCGTAGCAAAGTGGGTGTCTCAAGGGGGTAGAATGCTCGTTGATTTTTCCTTGTGTCTATATCAGCTTCTTATATCATACTCCTAAAATAAAAAATATGTCTTTTTTCTTTAGGTTTCTCCAAGGGTCAAGTAGTGATTGACTTAGAATTGTGTTGATGTATTTCTTAGGTATGTCACAAAGTCCAAATGTAAAGTGAGCTTGTAAATTTTTTTAAGTATGGATAAACCTTTTTCAAGGTATTTCAAGGTGCAAAGAGAAAGAAATCAAGCTTTTTTAACCTTTAACAAGACCTAGTATAAAGGAAGGATGAGAACATGCCTAGTAATCATAAGAAATGAGATGGGTCAATAAATTTAGGAAGGACTCATGAAAATTAAATGATGGGAGATGGTATGTGACTGATTCATGATAGTGGAAGTAATTAAAATTTAGGGATGTAAAGTGAAAATTGAGGTTTTATAGCCAAATTTTCAAAGAACAAGTTTTTGAGAAGGACAAAATAAGCACCTCAAATTCTAAGTATTTGTGTTAAATTGAAAATGAGTATTCGATAAGTCATAATATATATTTTTAAGTGGAAAAAGGAAAAAAATAATGAAAAAGGTCTCGAGTTCATAGGATGATGAAATTGAAAATTTCTATCCATTCTTCTAAGCTAGTTTCCTATCATCCTCGAACTCTAACTTTGAGAGATAAAATAAATATGTAAAATGTGAACATAAAATACATTGTTCAAGTGTTTTTGGTGATTTTTACATGCAAATAAATACCAAGGGGTCATGAAAATCAATTGTGTAGGTAAAAGTCTACCTTTTCGGGGTTACCATATATAAAAGGAAAGGTTTTAATGAAGTTTACAGCATAGGTGTGTGTTGGGAGCTTCATGAAGAATATTTTAGTGTTCCGTATATCCCTTGAGGTATTCTAAATGCTCACAAATTTTATGATCATTTTGCATAGTAAAATTTGTATAGTAGATGAGTTTTTCCTTACTACGCTAAGAGAAATCATGTGAAACCACTCTTGAAAGTTTAAATCCTATATGAAGATGTTTTAGTAATTTATCCTATGAGTTAATTTGAGAAATGAGTGTAACCATATTATATAGGTTTAATAATGTTTTTTAATCTTTAATTATCCCCTGGTGAAGTTTGTACAAAGTATTTCTTTTCATTGATCTTTAAGATCCTTCATCCTGGACAATCAAGTAGACTAAAATCTAAGCTTATCAATAGTGATTTTCACCTCATAATAATTGTTATAAAAATATTATTCCATGTGTAAAAGATCCCATTAAATTTATCACACATCCAAAATAACATTAAATCGATTGAAAAGGTGGATTGAGTGCTCAAGTATCAATCTAGGATTTGGTGTGACAAAACCCTCGTTATACACGCTTCTAAGCAAAACAACCCATTTGAGAATTTTGGATTGATATTAATTGAATAAAATGGACCTGATATTTTTTAAATACCTTGAAGGATTTCACTACAACCGTGATAGAATAGGAATGTTGGTATCTTTTTGTAATCTCTCGCTTTAAGGTTGTGTTGATAAAAAGAGTTAGTACATTGTCTTAAAGCTTGTGTAGTGAAGATGTTTTGTGAAGACATCATAACATAAGTGTGGTAAATTATAATATGGTATCATGGAATAATATATAGTTTGTAATGGTGCTAAAATATCTTTCTTGATGGAAGTAATATGATTATTTTTGACCGAGAAAGTGTGGTTCACAAATGTCAACTAAAAAAATGAAGTACCAAACTTCAAGTGACCCAAACTTCTAGCTCTTTTGATCTTCAATTTATTGAATCTTAGTTAAAAATTATTGTAGTAATTATACTCTAATCACAAGATTGAGTTTAGATTATATGCATGTGCATTCTTCATGAGCATAATTATGATGAACTATCTTTGCACCTATTTTGTCTTTCTGTCTCAAAATGAAGAATATAAGATGAATGGTGAAGTTTTCAGACCAATTGAATATTTTAGAGGTTCATGATATGTTTTGTAAATTATTTTTCTCTTTATAATATGTCCTTGAAGATGTATATGATTGATCATGATCATTCGGAACCTTGAAAATGCTCTCTCGCACTAACTCACAATGCATTCTCTTGTGTTCAAATGAAGGATATAAGAAAATACAAAGGTTTTAATATTTAAATGAGACTCCAAATGATTTTTACAGTGTATGTAATATTTTTTTCACTATGTAACTCCTTTGTAGGCCTTGTTAACACTAGAAGACAAAGATTGTATACCGCTTGAAAAGGGAGGTTGTAAGTCCTAACTCGATTCTCCAAGTTCAGAACTTAATGTAAAATAATTAAAACACATTACTTTAATTTCATAATATCATGAAGAGTCATAAGAGCTAAGGAAATGAATGAAATATGAACCTAATTTTGAAAAGGTAATATTTTCTCATTTTTAGCACTTTATGTCTTGTCCTTTAGTTTTCCTGATCCGTGTTGAAAGGTGAAGGAAGTAATATAGGTGATAAAGTGAAGTGAATGAGTCAAAATAAAGAATAATTATGCTTGAATACAAATAATCTCTATATTTGTTTGAATTATGCTTATTGTAGAGACAAGAATAAAGGAGTACCAGATTATGAGATTGATGAAAGATGATGAAGTAGTAAGTGAACAAAGGATCACATTAGGTTGGTGTAAGAAAATAGGAGAATAATTTGATCAAACTATCTATGTTTAATGCTTGAGTTATAGCTCAGAAAATTGGGAGTGATATTCCATACAAGTAGGTGCTTATAAAAAAACAATCAAATGGGTTCTTGAAATGACTTGAAGTAGGAGCTTCAAAACTAGAGTTAGAGATTCATGGTGAGTGGGTGCTCACCACTTTGTGAGATCATTGTAATTGTTTCTATAAATTTTCCTTAATATTAATTTTAGTTCTCCTTTATGTGGCTTTTATCCCTTATTGGGTTTCCCACCTTAAATCTTGTGTTCTCATGTGTTTATTGCTTTCTTCTTATTCCATGATGGTGTTTTCTATAAGTCCACTATTTGAGAGGATAATAAATGAGTGGTGCACTTACTACTACATTAAAATTTATACTTTTAAAAAGGAACCAATTCACCCTCCCACTTTTATTTCTTGAATGTTCAATAATTGGAATTAGAGCAGTACCTTTAGAAGAAATTATAACCACTTAAGGAGATACTTCTTACAAAACATGGATAATACATCAAGTTCTCTCCATAAATAGGTAAACTATCTTTAATGGGACTAATTACACGTTTTGGAATGTCATGATGAGTGTGTGTACCTTTATTATATTGATATGATATATGGATAATAGTTGAGAATGTCTACACTATTCCTAATGCATCTATCACTTTAAGAAATGACAAGAAAGCTAATGAGAACAATTAAACAACCATGAATTCCATTCTTTGTTGAATATCTGAAACAAAGTTTGTAAAGTTCATACACTAGAAAACTTCTAAGTAAATGTGGGACAAATTAAATAATATATATGAGGGATATGAAAATGTAAAACTTGCCAAATTACAAACCTATAGAACACACCATTTGAGGCCTAAAATTGAAAAGGATGATGGAATTTATTTATATGTGTAAAGAGGAATGAAGTGTAAATATGATAAAAGGAGTACGTTAAAAACAAGAGGAATATGTGATTTTTATAGAAATTATTAAGGTCCTGTGACTCCCAAATATGATGCATTAGTTTTATATGTGGAGGAGTCAAAATTTAAAACCAAGCTAAAAATGGATGGTCTTCACGGAATCTTAGGGGCATATGAATTAAGAAACTTAGGACCCAAATAAGGAAGGATAGATATTACTTTCAAAGTTGACAAAGAACCAAATTAAAACAAGAGTAAAGACAAAGAAGAATCGATATGGAAATTGATGATGAAAATATACTCGCTTTGTTTGTAAGAAAACTTAGAAGATGCTCAAGTAAGTATAAAGGAAAATTTCCCCTTAAATGCTTTAATTGTGTCAAAGTAGGAAACTTTGCATCAAACTTCCCTCATAAGAAAAAATGAAGAAAAGTATGAGCATGAAGAAAAAGGTAGGAGCCATTTTAAGCATAAAAATAGCTTCATGAAAGAATGAAAGAGAATCATTTTCAAAAGAAAAACAAACATATACCCAAAGGACCTAAGTTCAACTAAATAAAGTGATATAATCAGCTATGAGAGTTAGAAAGATGAATCCTATAATGATACCTTGTTCATGGCCTTTGAAACATCACATCCGAGAAGAACCAACGGAATAATTATGTTGAGATTGAAGAGTCAAGTGGAAGAAAATGTTTTTGTGGACTTGAAGACTCAAATTGACAAAGAGTGACAAAAACCTGATTTGGAGAATTCATAACCACTCTAGGTCCATTTCAAAATTTAGAAAATGCCCCATCAAATATCATATTCGAAGAGAAACTAAAATATTCTAGGGGAGTAATAGAGTCCACTCCACACTATTTAAAATCCACAAATCGTATAAAGTTTCATAAATCGATTCAACGAACAATATCTCATAAGAGGCATTTATAGAATCCTAAATAAGATGAAGAATTTTATTTTCTCCATATATTTTGACTAGCTTCCTTATAATGGTATAGAGCCATATGACATATCCATTTGCACACTACCTCCAACAGAAGCACCCCACTTTCATGACAATGACATGCCCCACTTGGCAGGGAAATCCACTATAACTGTGTTTATGGTCAAATATTTTCCAGATAGGTAGTAAGTTGTACCACTAAACCTTTAACATACCATACAACTGGAACTTCCTAGAATCCATGGCATAACAAGTCCAAGAGGTTTTGATATCTTTATATCTATCTCATTCATAACCTCTAAAGGAATAACATTACATGAGGCTCTTAAATAAAACATATAATTATGAATAAGTCTCCCATTGAAAAATTAAAGTATTGAAGAAAGGATCCACATCCAATTGTAATTAAACCAAGGATAAGCCTAAATGTATTTCTAATGGTTCTTCCATGTTTTTTTGGTTCTTCCTCGTTTCTCTATCTCTGTAAAAATTAAGGTATTTATTATATATCCTACATCCCTTTCTTAGAAAAAAATATCATCCTTCAACCCTAATTAATATTCAAATGTTCTTTTTCAGAGTTATGGGATTCTAAGAAATTTTAAAATATGGAATGTCACTTTTATCCGAAATAGAATCTTAGCCATGTCACATATGGTATACTTTGTTCTGGGTTGGATTAGAGGTAAGGGTAAAAACTCTTTCTGTTGGAATGTTATCTTTATAGCTTGGAATAATAAAAAGGTGCTTGGATTTGAAGCATGGGCATGACCCCTATAAGGAAAAGTGTTCTTAGGATCGTCCTTAGGGATATTGGTCAAGATAAGCATTTTTAGTTTATTAATGATAGACCCTTTGACTTGTATATTTCAAAGGTTATAATTCTTTTCTTGAGAAACCACAACATTTAATAAATGTTTCCTATCTTCTTTAGAAGGGATCCCACCATCATACTTCTTGATCACTAGATATCTTAAGTAATCAAATTCATGATTTGAAGCTCAAATGACTAGTCCATATCTCTATCAAAGATTAACAATAGAAGGAATGGAAAATACATGACTTACGAAATCCCAGAAGTCCTCCATAGTTTTAGCATATAAGATATTAGTTGAAGTAGCTCCTTTCATTGGATATTTTCAGAATTCCATCATGCATATTTCATCAAAACCAGCTTCAACACTAACATCATAATCTCTAGAAAGTGGCTCATAAAGGTAGTGTGGAAATAAACACTTATCACACCATTCAATGATGTGATCTTCCTCTACTAATGACACCCTTATTGTTAATGGATCAGGAATGTTTTGTTTTCTCTAGGGGCTTGATGTTTATAACATGTAATCATAGCTCTTTTTCTCTATCATCATCCCAACAATCTTTGGGATGATTCCTAAATATATTTTGTCCTTGGGCACATTGTTGAACATGAGGATTTGAAACAAGTCCTTCTTCTTCTCTAGCAAGTGTGTATGAAATTTCTTTAAATTCTCCACCAAAGTTTTGAAAACCGCTTCTAGGTCAATGTAGTACCAAAATCGTGCACATTAGGCATTATTTAGCCTAGTTTTCATAGTACTATTTTTAGGGTTCTTAAGTGAATAAACTACTAATTAGTCCCATATTTTGGCCATATTATTTTACGTTTTATTTATCTTCTCCCGCACATTTTTATATACATGCCGAGTAATTTCATCATTTGTACTCATAATTTTATACTAAACTAAGGTTCCTAAGCTTGTTTTGGGGTTCCCTGAGGCATCCTAGTCCCACTTGGGGTACCCTGCTCCTTTCTTAACTTTCCCACCTCATTTTGGGCTCTTTTTAGCTTTTTTATCTTTATATTTTCCTAGTCAGCCATATTTGGATTAATTATGAACTTAGAGAAAGAAAACCTTATAAATATAAATGTATGAGACCATAAAGAGGGTCCTAAAGATCACTTACTACTATCACTCTATGTAGAGTTACATCCATCGCATCACTTGCATCCACATACCGCCATGCATCAAGGCTAGAAATCTACATCAACACACATAACATATGGGGGTCATTACTTAATCTTTCATCACTCGGCACACTCGGTGCTTCTCAATAGATCTAGTGTGATAGATAGGTAATATTCTAGGTTATCTTGCAAACCTACAAAAATAGTATTTTGATCCTTCACAAATACCAGTGGTGCATATTTTGCAGATTAGGGTACCTTGGGGTGCCCCATTACCTTCCCGGGTTCTCTAGTCCATTTAGATCTTCCAGATCCAACCTTTGCTGTAACTTATGAATGATCATTCCTGCTCCTAGAATCCACACTTAAACCTCGCGACAATCTCTTAAAATCAGCTAAGTTATTTCTCATTATTTTCTTGCATATTAGGGTTTAGTTTCATTTGATATAATTATTTAAATTCATTCCATACTACTTTAGCATGCTTTACAACATTTTAGTCCTCCTATATTAGATTAAATATTATTATACTTTCCCATATGTTAGTTTAATTTAAGTTATCATCAAGTACCTTGTTAGTCTAAGGCTTCTCTAGATTAATCAACTTGACACCTTCCCTCTTTGGAATCTTCCCACCCGCATTAATATTGTTATAAATTTGGATAGCCATACAAAAATCATGCCTAAAAGTTCTTGTATTCTTATCTCATTAGATAATATGATACCTTTTTTCAAATGCATCTAAGTGCCTCACCAATAAAGAATCATCACTAAGCCTTATACCAATATGTAATATAGTTAAGGTTTTATTAAACCTAGTGTTAAAGTCTTACACACTTTCGCTTGGAGTTTTTTTAATATTCTCAAATTCAAAGGAGAAACTTGGGATAAATCTTATCAAAGATACTATAACTTGAAATAATTTTTATCTCTACCCGTGATTCAATTAAATTATATGGTAGAAAATTATACCATTCTCTAACATCTTCTTATAGAGCATATATGAATAACTTTATATAAAAATCTTCATGCTCTATTTAAAATTCATTGATGATATTTTGAAAAATCTAAGATGTTGATTTCCACTTAAATCATTATTTCCTTGAAATATAGACAATCTATTTCTAATTTCCCGAGGTACTTAATTCAAATATCCTACCATCCCATGGAATCTTATTGGTCTATGGGTATTAACCACAAAACGAGATCTTGTGGAGGTTGTTCCATATTATTTAGTGCATGTGTTTGAAAAGAAGGATTGAAACAATGGAGAATTGGGGTTTTAGTTGAAAAGGAGTATGATCCACATAGTAGGAATAATTCATGGATTTAGTTTCCCAAAACACTCTAGCCTCGTGAATAAACAATGGACAAAGAGAATGATACATTTTCTACTAAGAAGATTTGAATCCTCTTGAAATAATGAATGAACATTGTCTTGAGGGATACTTGATTTAGATCCACTAAGCATGCTAACATAATTTTCCACTAAAGGTCGATCCAATTTAGTAAGTTAAACAACCTTCTCTTCTAAGCCTCGATCACCCACTAGTTTCCAAACTTCCTTTCTTCTTAAATTTTTTTATCTATGTCTAGAAGCAATCCTATGGTAGGATTAGCGTTTAAGAAGGATCTTCTTCTTTCTAGCTTTGCAATGGTGAAGATTTAATCAACAAGGAGTAAATTATTTACATTGCTATATTCCATATTTTCTTTCAAAAAATACGGAGCCGCCACTAAGATCTTACACCTTATATATGTATATTAACTCAAATATCTCTTTAGATATTGGATTTATAGATTAGTAAATAAATATTTTCTGATATTTATGAATTTTCCCGCACTTTTCCCAATGGAGTCATATTTAATGGAAAGTCTATTTATACTGAAAAAGTATAGGAACAAACACGTTCAATATGGAATATATTTTTGAAAATATTTGCAAATGGAATTATGAACATCAATTTAGATGCAAAAATAATAGTGTCGTAAGCTATGTGTAGTGCCCACTTCGAACCACCACTTGAGACCTAAGAAATAAACTAGATTAGCTAGGAAAATTATGGAATAATTTTATTTTGTTTAAGGGTAACAACAAGGTTATATGGAAACAAATTTCACAACAAGGTTTAAGGCTACTAACAAGGTTAGAATTTAATTTCCAAATTTTTACCGATAATTACCTAAGGAGGATTTCTCAACATTTCCTCTTGGCACGCGTCAACAACTTCTCGTTGTCACGCGTCAACATCTCCTAGTGACACGCATCAACAACACTTGGTTGTCACGCATCAATCCTTCCCTTAAAATGCATCAACAACCCCTATTTTCACCCATCAACTCTTCCTTTGATGAGCTTTGACGACCTTCTTGTCGTGGTGTCAAGACATCACCTTGATGCATGTCAACCACACATTAGTAGCTCCAAGTGACGCACATCAATAACCATGGGTTGTCATGCATTAATGCTTCACCTTGACGCACATCATCAACCTTCCATTTTCACATGTCAATGCTTCTCCTTGACGCACATCAGCAACCTTTCATTTTCATGCGTTAACGATTCTCCTTGTCACACATCAATACATCTCCTCGACACACATTTTCAACATGTCGGCACTTTTCTCCTCATGTGCGTCAGCTCCTTTACTTGTCATGCGTCAACATAGGAAAACCTCCATGCCACATGGAAATCATGCATGCACATGTCAAATCATGATTGGGCTTGAGTCGACGAAGAAGTGGAGAAAACTTGGAACATATTTTTGAGAAAAAATTTAATCCTTTTAACAGCTTAGATTATTATACTTATATTTTTCCAACCTTAGACAACAAAATGGCCCGGGTGAGTTTCAAAATGGATTTTAATAAGATTTAAAGGTTCTTTCTTAAGTGTTGAAGTCAACTTAAGTTCATTGGGACTTAATACATATAAATTGCAATGTTTCATTAATTAACTTATAAAGAAGATTCAAAATGTACATTTCTAAATAAATTGATCTCTAGATTTGAAACAAAATAAACAGAGATCAAATCTATAGATTCTTAAAACATTTTCTATCTAATACATCCCATTAATTCCAACAAACATCTAACAAAAATATACATGCCCGATTTCCAATTTATCAACTTAATTCCAAGGAATAAACTATTGTATTTTCCTTACACACATTTCTTCCAAATGAATACTCATTTCATCACAACAACTCAATTTTGATATGCGCAATACACTTTTGTAAATTGAGAACGTAAACAAAATTCTTTATTGATTCCAACACAACTTTACAACTTATTTGTTTCCTTTCGATTTCAAAAAAATTCTACAAAATATATCACATTCCTTCAAATAGATAATGATTTGAGATTTTACATTTCACATGATGAATTCAATCTTCCATTTTCAATATAAATGCCTTTCCAATACAAATAACAAAACATTTCATCCACCTCAAAGTGGGAAGGGTTACAATAACTTTACAAAATAGGACTCATCAAAACCAGTACATTTCTTTCTCGAACAAGAACAGGATGATTTTCTTCATTCTTCAGTTGGATCACAACAAGATAGGGGGAAAGGCAACGCTCTCCACCCAACAAAGATATCCAATGAGTAGGAGAATCCATATTTCCTCATCGTCCCTCAAGCCATAACCATAATGTAATAAAAATGAAGAACAACACATGGCAACAATGGCTTCCACAAAACACACAGTAAAAATATGCACATTTCAAAAAGACATTTTTTTCACGAAAGATGTAGTTCCCAACTACATAATAATTGTAAACTGAATGCAGAGGCTCCATTAAGTAAGCCAAAAGAAGAGAAAGGATTCTATGGGGAGCTATTTATGCCTCCTAATGGGAAATGAGAAATCACCCAAACAACCCACCAAAATAATCACCTTCCATACCCTTATGCCTCTCCAAACTTACTTCTTATGCCTCCCGAAATTATCCCTTATGCCCCCCCAAGAGTAAGGAATGCAAGCTATTCCTTTTCCATGGTAGTTCCCAAATCCAAAACTCCCTCCACAATAACGGATGCCATTGGTATTCCCTTATACCTCCCCATATGAAATCCCCATAGCCTTCTCCTACACCATACCCTAAGAAGTCTACCCAACCAGCCAACAAATACAAACAACAAGCACCATTCTATACAGAAAACAACATATAAAAAGGTTTAGTTTCCTACCTCTCCATTAATGGAGTTCATCCCAACACAACAAGCTTTTCAATGTCAACAACCAGTCTAGAAACAATAATAACCAGCAAGCAAATGATCTCCAATCCCTTCATAAGAAATAGCTCCCAACACACCAATGAAATCCACTCCCAAGAGGAATGCGCTAAGATTTACTTAGCAAGGAAATGAGCCCAAGGAGGAAGTTCTTTCAAAAATAAAGAAAGTGCTCCCAAGAGGAAATGCACCCAAGCTTCAACAACCTAGAAAAATGTGCTCAAGAGGGAAGGTGCGCAAGGTTTCAACAACCCAACAATAAGCAAAAGAGTTCGACTTATAAAGGAAAGGAAGAGGGAAGCGTGATGTGGATTCCAAGTGGGATGCCACATCATTCATCCTCAACCCTAAAAGGAAATTTATCAGCATCAATTACTCATAATAAATGAAAGGACAAAATCAACTTACACACTCTAATTAACCCATACCCCAGAAAGGACAACATTAAAAGTATGAATGATAAGTACGATAAATTCTTACCAAATAGTCATATCAATATATAATAAATAAGTATAAACTTGCCCTCCAACCCATAAATATGGTTGGTAATTAATTTTAAGAGGTGTGGGAAAAATTTGACTTGTCCCACAAGCCTCAAAAAAATAGCCCCCAAGGACAAATTCGAATTCCAAAGGGATGAATTGTCTCACACTCCAAATCTTATTCCTAAATTCTCTTACAACATCCTACACATTCTCTTACAACTTGCATTTATATTAATAACTTCATTTATTAAATTCCTATGGCATAAATATTTATTTAATTAACACATGGGTATTTACAATATTTAGTCAACACAACAATTTAAGAAAGGGGTAACACAACACAAAGTAAACACATGCAAATATTACAAAAAGGAAACTCATTAAAACCAACAAAGAAATCCCAAGGTCACATTTTAAAGGTGATTCCCCCATGGGAATTTGTAACAAAGACAACACAAAAATAGTACAGCTTACCATGGTGACATCATCGGAGTTCATCAAGAATTTGATTATGGTTAGTTTGTAGTCCCCCAACATTGTTGTGATAGTTTTTCCTACAAAATAAAAATACCCCTTCGGCTTGTGGCCATATCGAATATCTAAAAATAATATAATTAACATCTCAAAATCAAATATAAGTCACCACAATATCAGGAATTCAACATCATCATTCAAGCTTAAATAACAAGGATATCATCATCCAAATACTTCATACTAGATTTATCCACAATATCTCATGTCACAATTCCAAACAACATCAATAATATATCCATGTCAATAGTATATCATCATCCACATAAAGAACATCTCGAATAATCAACATGTATAATAACTGAATCCAAATTCATAATAATCCACCGTCTAACATCTACACATCATAATAATAAAAATATAATTAACATCCAAAACAAGATTAATAATATTAGGATTAGTATCTAAAAGTGTCAAAGGAAAGTGGGCATTACACGATGTATATATTTCTCAAATCCAAAAAATATCTCCTCAAAAATGGCACAAGAGGCATGTTGATAGGACTCTATTGGATCTGATGCCCTTTGAATACCCTGAAATTTTTCATAGATGTGAAATAAAACTATCTTGTTCCATAAAATGGTGCTAGAGGTGTGTTGGTCTTCAAATCTATACCCTCTACTAGGCTGACAATAATTCTCTCTCAAGAAAGGGGAAAGGGTTTCTTAGGAATGGTGATAAACTGGGTGATATGTCATTTTGTTGTTAGGAAGGACTCTTACACATTCCTTAGGGATCAAGCCTTGGGATGATTAAGGGGCATATAGAGGAGATGGCATTTTCCTGCTACTTTTGGTCTTTCCTTAAACTAGAGTTAGAGGACTTGTGGTGTAACTCCTGAAATGTAGAGGGAGAGATGGAGTCTTTATTCCCTTTAGTTTCTTTTCAAATGATGGACTGATTTGGGAAAACATGTCCAAGGACACAATATTTTCACTCCCAAAAATCTTCACACAAAGTATTGTGTATGTTTATCACACCAAAATCATGTTACTAAAGGCGTTAAGTTCAATTGCTTTTGCATTCTCTTAGTAATGGAATTAAAGCTAAAATATACCTTATGTGATGTTTTAAAGAAATTAGGTGGTAAAATGGAACAAATGGAAACTACAAAATTGGGAGATGGGGTCTATTATTGTAATTATGACTTCACAAAGTGGGAATTATAGGAATAGAAGTTCATTATGACACAAAATTTTACACTACAAATATCCACGAAATCATGGAAAATTCACAAAACTAGACCAACCGATGACAATCTCAACTAAGAACTATTTTCTTTCATTTAAGATCAATAGATGCAAAGGATTCAATAAAATTTCCAAAATACCTAACATAATAACTTGTGCAATTTTTTAAGAAAAGTTTTTACTGCTTCATCCCTCATACACATAAGATACAATTAGAGGCTTACAAAAATCTATCAACAAATTTTTTTTATGAAAAAAATTTTTTTTACAAATCAGTCCAATATTGCAAAGGGAAATCACACAAAAGAATATCAAACTTAATGACCAAAGCATAAAAATCATGGATATATCTATTGTATGAAAAAGATCAATAGTAAAAATTAAGACTGCAGTAGTAGAATATCACTAATTAATGGACAATTTTAAAACACAAAACCTAGAAGACAAATTTAAAACTCAAAGAATACATACTTTATTCAGTTCTTGAATTTATTAACAAGGAACATATGATTAATTCTCTCAAATCCTATCAATGGATATACAATCGTAACCAACTTGACACGAAATTTGGGAAACTAAGATCGGTGTGTATTTCATTATGGAAACATATAGTATTCATAATTAGATCTCTATCATTTTTAGAAATAGAATTACTAATCCACTTTGATATGAGTATAAAAACTTGACTCAATCAATTATGATGAAAATCCTCGTATCTAAACAATTTGATGTCTTATTACAACCCGATTCGCCCTCCCCTGAAACTTCAAAACCATCCTAGAAAGACATGGCAAACGAGCTCCATTTTGTGGAAATATTTTGTAACCATGAAGATACCTTTTTTATTAAGGGTAAAAGAGGGTTGGGGGACCCTTCCCCATTATAATGAATAATAGTGGAGATAAAAATATATCAATGAGGAACACGTAGGACTATCTCTTCCAAATGAAAAGTGAAACTACAAAAAAATAAAAACAACAAGAATAACAAAAAAATAAACACTAGCCATGAGACTTCTTCCCATTGGATTCAGATGTATCTTAAGGGATTAATTAACTTTCCCTTACTTTCTTCTTCTCACCAAAGAAAATCTTCAGCGGTGTTTAGATTAACATTTTCATTTGTGTGAACCAGTATAAAAATTTCAATATTATTTTCACCCACCGATGAAGGATTACCGAAGGAGGAAGGGATAAAGCCCCAAAAGTTCTAGGAAAAGGATTATTCTCTATATGGGTAGAAGAAGGAATGACCATCTCTTACACAGAGCCAAAAATTCCTCATCTGTGATCCATCTTCAGTGCTCGAATCTGAGTGACTATTTATAACCAAATGGCTAGAATCAACATTCTTCCACCAAGAAGTTCGATTAATGGTATTTTTCTTCCCTAACTTACAATCCTTTGATAAATGGCCAAGGGAAAATTAGTTCGAAATCTGAAGGGGTAGCCTTCACGATCGATTTTATGTCCATATCCTATCCTCAATTTGAAGATCACCGAAGCAAAGAAATCCTTTGAAGTGTTCATATAGACCAAGATGCGAGAATACGTAGTATACTAATACAAGGTCATCTTTGTGTCAATAGCCAAGGTTTTCACTAAAGAATCCCCAATATAAATTAAACATTTCTCAACCAAAAACTGGAGAGGAAGATATGGAAGATGAATCCACATAGACAAGATTTGGAAAGTTTTAGTTATAGGGTTGAATAGAAGGAACCATGGCTTCATTAGCAAGAAATGGTTTTGATAATCCCACAATATATCAAAAAATAGATCTCTATCAGTGGTAACATCAAAGAAAACAATGAATAATCATCTAGTTGTGGGATAAATGTAAACTTTACCTTCAATTAGCGGCTTCCATGAAAAATATATCCAATCATGAAGAGCGGGTAGGCCCGAGTATATTGTTGAATCTACATATGATTACATTCTCTCGTGAAGATACCTTTTATTCCTTAATTTTATTTTTCTTCTAGATTCTCGACATTGATGTATACATGATTTTTTACTTGTCATTTTTTAATATTTTTATCCTATATGTGATGTCACCATCACTCATGCACTGAAATCGAACTATTTGTTTCCTCGTGTCATTATCTTAACTAATCTTACACCTGCCCTTTTAGGGAATATGCCTTTGAAAAAGATAATCATTAATACTTCTCGTATTTTATGCCTCCTCTATTATAATTTCCACGTTTAGCTGAAAATTACCTTTTAAAAGATATCAATCCGCTACATACTGCATTTAGTTTTCTAATTAATTTTCACATTTAATTCTCAAATGATACCTCACATAATTATTCCCAAATTTCATCCTCTTATAACGCACATGTTTTCCTCATAAAATTTCAGCTTCCTTCAAGAATTCTGATTGAAAATAGAATTAGTGCATGTCCTTCTCAAGCAATGGTGGATGTGGCATAAAGAACTAGTTTGAAGGAAATTTCCTCAAAGAATTTGCATTAAATATTTGACCTTTCTAGTCCTTATGAGGATTTTCTAAGAATTATATTCAATATTGAAGATTAGGTGGAGAATGATGGGCCACTAACATCTTGTATGGTTAGGGTATCACCGATACTGAGGATTATAAAGATGAACCCTTTCTTTTTTGTCTTTTAGGTTTGTATTATCATTTATTCTGCTTGAAGAACAAGAAAGCTCCCGAATTGCTAAAGAATTTTTGGCTCCACTTTTGGCCTGCCATCAACAAAAATATAATTGATATATCTCCTTTATTCTTCAATGAGTAATTTACAGAGAAATAAATTCCTCTAATGCCAATGAAATGTTTGTTGATGATCTAGTGGAATATATATCATCAATTTCTTACAAAATCACCACGATGGAGCAAAGACTTGCTCGTCTTGAGAAAGAACCAACGAAATATTATTTTGGGAATGCCCATGAATTCCCACCACCTTCCCCGAGGAGACGCAAATGGGGAGTACCTAATATAGCATGTGCAAGTCAGCCCATTTTGTTGATGAACATGAATATGTCCCCATGTTACAAACTGATGTTCTTGGGTCATCTTCAAATCCAAAATCTAGTACTGATGGGGTATCAAGGTCTACCTAAAAGGAAGGTCTAACCTTTTGAATGGGTCTTGTCCTATAGGAGAAAATTTTATTTGATCAAAATCATAAAAGTTCCTAAGGCACACATTACAAAAATCATGGGAATTGTCATGTTTCATGACTTTATAGAGATATCCAATATGTTTATGGGACCTAAGATCGTAAAGAATTTGATTTTATAAAGAAGAAGATTCTAAATAGGATTTCTATCTTTACAAAGGAATGTGTAACGATCGATTGATAATGCCCGTATTTTGTAAGAACCCTCATTTTTTGTATATGCATATTATAAGTTAAGTGAATTTCAAGGGTCAGGGGCCCCTATAATCCCCTTTTGTTTTTATTATATACATATGATTATTTTTACTTTAGTTTCTAACTCATTACGTAGTTCCCGTAACTTAATTTACCTTTTGGATAACACAACATTCATCTCTAAATTCGTGTTGTATGATTTGAAAACCTGCGGCTAGGTATTGATGAAATATGTTTCATTTTCTAAATTTCTGTGGAGTTTTTAAATCCGTGAAGTACCAACCCTTGTGATAATCCATCCCATGGATCTGAATTGTATTCCTTCTTCACCGCAAAACTATCAATTACTTTCTAATGTCTCATGGCCCTTTGGTAGAGTTTTTGAGTGTCCCGCGGATTTTTGCAATCCGCAGCAGTGTACCGACCTCCTTGTTAAACCCGTTAAACATTACTCCAGTGTGTCACAACTATTGTACCATCATATTTCTTATCCCTTGCAACTATTCATCCACATAATCCTCTCTTGTTCCCATATCGTAATGCAACCAAAGGAAACATTGAGTTCTCTATTCCGTAGAATACCAAATTGATGCATCACAGATTTCGTAGAGTTGAATAGTCATCTCTGTCCTTTAGTTTATTTAGTTTTATGAGAAGGGAGTTTCATGGAGATTAAAAAAACCATTAGTGACAAGCTGATATATTCAAGTTTGGGTCCTTAGATGGTACAAGGTATGTCTTTATACAACTCAACTATGGAGGGCTCAAAATGAGCACCAAAACATACAATGTAGAAGAAAGTGAAAATGTATCATATAGTGTCATACAAAAGGTGAAGTTCCTCGAAACATCGACACCCATGGTGTCACATGAAAATCAAGTCCTGTGATCCTGAAAACAAGAGATGTACAACCTGTAGTGCCCACTTCCCTTTGACACTTTTATTACTGATCATGATACTACTGACTATATTATGGATATTATTATAGTTTTTTTAGTGTGATGTTAGATGTTAGATCATGGATTATGGTTGAATTTGATTCATATATGATGCATGATGATCACTAGAGACATTTTTATATATTGATGCTGATATATTGTTCGACATGGTTATATTTTGATGTTATTCAAACATGTGATACATGGCTATATTGAGTAGACCTGAAAATGAAATTTATTTGATGATGATATAGTTGTTGATAAAATTTCAAATGATATTGTTATTTTCCTACATGTTGTTTGTGATTCATATATGTAGATGATGTTCGAATTATATTTATATTTATATTGGATGTTCGGTGTGGCCACGAGGCCGAAGGAGGTATTTGTGTTTTGCGAGTTAAAATACATAACAAAAACATCGGGAAATTGGAGACCAACCACATTGGAACTCTAGATGAATTTAACAAGGTCACCATGGCAACTTGTATTGTTTGTGTGTGTTTGTATGTTGTTAGGGATTCCCAAGGTTATGTGTATTGATTTATCTAGTTCCTTTGTTTAGTATGTATGTATTTTATAAGTGATGTGGCTCCCTTTTTATTTAAGTAAATTGTGGTAAATTAATGTGAGTAAACATATGATTAAAATAAATTAATCAAATCGGGACATAAGAAAGTAATTATTGGACTTTTTGGCTCTAGTATTAAATGTTGTAAGATAGTTATAAGTAATGTCTAAGTATGTGTAAGAGTTGTGTAAGTAAATTTGGAGTATGAAACACTTCATCTTCTTTGAAATTCGAATTTTTCCTTGGAGGCTGATTTGAGGCTTGTGGGACAAATTAAACTTGTCCCATACCTCTTAAATTTACATACTAACCTTACCTATGGTTGGAGAGATAAAATTAGCCCTTCATTATTTATTTTTGTAAGTCAACTTGTATGTTTTAATTGCACTTTCTTACATGTTCTTAAATTCAGTCCTTATGGGGTGTGGGCTTGTTTTGGAGTGTGTAATTAAACTATCATATTATTCACCCACCTATTTATTATGCATTGGAGTATGAAGTTGAATTTGGTGTTGGAGTTAAGGATGTGTGAAGTGGCATACAACATGGATCCACCTCATCCTCTTCTCTTCCCTCTTCTATAAATTTGAATTTCCTTGGCTTGTGTTTGGTTGCTTCACTTTTGCATACTTCATTTGCATGTGAATTATTTTTGCTGTTAGAGATATTTATTTTGGAAAGGTTTGAAGATTGTTGAATGCTTGTTCTTTGTTGATATTTTGGGCTACTTGCATTGGAAACAACTATTGTTTTGAACTTGGAACAACTCCATCATGGAGAGGTAAGAGCTTGGCTCTTGAAATGCTCTTCTTTATTTATGTAAATGTTATTGTTGTGAATGTTTTGGCATGTGTGTGGGTTTTTGGGTATATGGCCTAGGAATGGTGTAGGATAAGGCTATGGGGAATTTTTTTGGGAGGCATAAGTGTTTTGGGAGGTATAATGTGGAGGAGTTTGGATTTGGGTTCCACCTTACAAAGAAATAGCTTGCATTTCTTTAGTCGTTATGGGGTCCCATAAGAGGTTAGGGAGGCATAGGGAAATGTGAGGAATAAGGGGTACTTGGGGGAGGCATAAGACATATCAAGGTTTTGGAAATCATATATTTTTTCAGTTTGTAATCAGGCAGTGATAACCATTCCCCTTTAGGAGGAATAAGTAGCATCCCCCATAGTTTCTTTCTCCTTTGGCTTGAATGATGAAGCCTAAATTTTGTTTGTTATGTGTTAATGTGGTTAAGAAATGCATTCTATTTTGGACTGTGTTTTCATTGGATGTTTTGGTTGGGTGGAGAGTGTTTCCTTTCCCTTGCCTTTGTTGTGATCAAAATTGGATAATGATGAACCCACATGTTTGATGTTCTAGAACAAAGGAAAAGACAAATTTGATATTCCTTATTGAGATTACTTCTTTTGTAAACCTTTTTCCCACTTAAAGTGGATGAAAATGTAATACATTTTGTGATGTAAAGATGTTCTATATTGCCTATGAAAGTGTAATTTGAAATATGAAAGAAATATACTTTGTTTTCTATTTTTGAAAGAATGTGAAACGAATTGTAGTCTCGTATGTTGTATTCAAGGAATGAAAGAAAGAAGTTGTAAAGATATCCTTTTGAATCAATAAAATATTGTATTAATTATATCAAATGGCATTATTAGGTATTTAAATCTGATTGTTGAATGTATTTTGAAATACATGTTTGGAAATTTGAAAAATAGAATACGTATGAGGGAAATGTATTACTTTGTTTTGTTTGAAGTGTTTGATTTGAAAAATAGAAACCGCATTCTTATTTTAATGTTTTGGATTGAAGGAAAGATGTAATATAAATCTTACTAGCATGGAATGAAGTCAATGTTTTATAGTATGGAAAAAGAGATAGATTAATCTCTATTTTTGAAATGTATAAAATTCATTTTTTTACTTCACCGTGAACTTTACAAAATTTTATCAAAAGAACATAATGACCCCTGCAAATCTAAAAACAAAAATGGAATATCAAATTGTATTTTTAAGGGAAAAAGGACCCCAAAACCTAAAACACTTAAGAAATGTTTAAAGAACCCTTCAAATTGAACAAAGGCAAATATGTAGGAATTTTGATGTGTAAAAATTGGTAAATTCAAAATCTAAATAATCACACATTGTAACCTTGCATATCTATCCTAAAACCTTCCAAGTCAAATCCTCCATACTTTTTGGCATGTTGAGAAAGATTTAATGGAAAATTTGAACAAAATTTCTAAGTTAAAAATTACGAGTTCACTTTTAAAGTGACAAGAAACGTTTTCAAAAAACTTACCCTTTAAAATTTATCAAAATTGAAATCTTAAGGTATCTCATGCAAAGAGTATGTCGAGACCTTTCCAAAAAGACCTCGTTTTCCAAAACCAAGTTCCCAATAAAAATTTATGGCCTTATAAAGTTTTACTTCATTTTGGCTTCAAAAAATAATCTAACTATCAATTTTAAATGAATAAAAGAATCTTGGGTGTACCCGCTGGATAAATATTTCCCTTTGCACTTTTTCCGAAAAAGTGCTAAAGGCATTAAGCCTCCGCTCCTCCAACCCGAAAAACTCTTTTTTTTGTCAAAAATAACATAATTTTGAAAAAGGAAAATTTGGAAAATTTTCCTTGTGGCCCCACCGCTCACCCTTCACATGTGGAAAGCATTTCGGTGGGAGTGCTGTCCTCGCAAGTTAACTTAACCTTTTTTTTGCCTAGGAAAATATCATTAAATTCTCCGCGGCCCCGATCCACCCTTCTTGCCTTGGAAAAGCATTTTCATGGGTGCGTGGGCCCGTGCTTTCAACTTAGCCTTTTAAATCCCTTTGGAAAAATTCCCTACATTTTTCCACCAACCCACCGATCTATAGCCAATGAAGGGCTGACACATAGCATCATGACGTGATGGTGGAGGAGCGGTTGAATTTTCTAAACTTAACTTTTATAAATTTTCGATAAAAATCCTAAAGTTTCTCTCCACTTGCCACTCGCACCAATGGTTGGCTGACACATGGCATCCTTAGGCATTGGAAGAGGGCATAGCATTTTGACCCTTTTAATCTCTTTCCTCTTTAATGTCAAAATTTTCCAAGTTGTTCCAACGGCCCATCGACCCACAAATGAGACCCTAACACGTGGCATTTTTTGCATCGACAAAGGTGTGGGTTAATTTTCGCCTTTACATTTTTTTTTCCAAAATTCTAAACTTTCCAAGTTTCCTCGCAAGTCCATTTTCCTGTGCGAATCAAGGCTTCGACACGTGCCGCCTGGGTGTCGAGGAGGCGTGGATAATTTTGATCCCTTAGCACTTTTTTGGCCATAAAATATAAATTTCTCCGGTGACCCGAATTCCCACTGGAGCTTGGAAATGCTGACACGTGTCACCTTACAAGCTCGCGGGCGTGTAGAGGTAGATTGTGCTTTTTCTCAAAAGGAAGAAAAGCACTAAAGTTCTTCCTCGCTCCGCCGAACCACATATGGGAAAAGTTTTCCTTTCTACTCCACCGTCCGACTCCTCCTCCAGGATAAATTTCTCCCAGTGGCCCGCAAGACCGCCCTTAGGAAAATTTTCCTCTCTAGGCCCGTAAGCCCATTCTTGGGAAAATTTGCATCCCAAGGCTCATTGCCCATAACTTGAAAAATATGAGGAGTTAGGAGGACTTCTTTATATCAATGAAAAGGTGAGGAAATTTTCTATCTAATGGGAATGTTTTAAGAAATTTTTGAGTGCATTAATGATGAGAAAAATTAGGTTGAATATTGTAGTGAGTTATGGGAGTGAGTAAGTGAGAACTTACTCTATTAAATTAAATGTGTAATCTAACCCTAGGTTTTGACCTTGTAAATTATTACCTATTGATAATTTGAGCTAGGTATGGATTTATTTAGTTTTTGTAATAGAAATGTAAATTGTTGAGTTTAATTGTTCTTGAACCTTGTGAACACTTTAAACAATTATTCCATAATTTTCTAACTAATCATAGGTTGATTCATGGGTCTCATGTGGTAGAATATTTGGGCATTACACCTTATATCAAAGCCATGGGTTCAAAAGCTTGGACCCTTGGGCACACTAGTAAACTTCATACTTGAACCGTAAACCTAGTACAATATTAAACCTAACATACTTTTAAATCTAGAAAACACATTTTCTTGGAGATTGTAAACATGAAAGACTGAATAAAACCTATAATAATGAACTAACTCTTGCCTTGGTCTCTATATGTGCGTGAACCGGTGAGGGGTATTTTCACATAGAATTAGATTTTCCACCACCGGATCATGTTTGGTAGCCATCTTACCACAAATCTTGCGAGACACTTTGGGATGTTAATGACACTTTACGCGGAGGGCCCATTGGAGGACATTTAGATAGACATGATGGAGATCCTTCATGGATGCCCATGCATCTCCTTGAGACAAGTGAGGAGCATAGAGAAGAGAACTCCCATGCAAATTTAGGCCAAGACGATTCACCGCATACGAGTCGGGGTGATCGATACCAAGACATAGAGATAGATCTTGGAGCCCTAGGCTTAGGGATGATCATGCTGGGAGGCCTAGGGATTGCCAAACCATAGCTAAAGATCACATCGGGGAGATCCTAAAGCTACAACCATCTCATTATTCTGGTGACACAGGTGGATTTTAGGTAGAGGCATGGTTAGTGAGCATGAGTGGTTGCTTCAAGCTCTATCCTTGTTCTAGCAACACAAAATCTCATGTTGCAATCCATCTATTAAGGGATGGAGTAGGCGTATGGTGGAGGAAGAGAGCGAGAGCTCCACGTTGATTATAAGATAGTTACACCTGGGAGCTCTTTGAGGAGTGATTCAAGAGCAGATATTTATCATGGAGGTTCATATAATGTAGGATCGATGAGTTTCATGACCTTCGGCAGCATCCCATACAAAGGTGGCTAAGTATAAGAGTAATTTTCTCGGATCTACTCTAGTATGTTGATTACATGCGGGATGAGTAGGTGCGGATCGAGAGGTTCATCCAGGGCCTAAATCTAGACATTGGAGGTGCGGTTTAGATCCACTTCCCATAAACTTTAGCAGAGGCCTTTGAGAAGGCCTACATAGTAGAGGAGACTCGGTGGAAGACCTAGGAGGCTAAAGACTGAGTCTGGAGCCGCATACAGTAGATGCGGGACAATAGAGCGAGGGGGTCAACTCCTCCTCCTCATGGTGGCCAAAGTTCTTTGTAGTCATATTTTAGAACACAACAGTAGCAACAGTAGTAGTCTTGCCCTCATTATAGACCCCCACAGAGATTTGATACACAGAGGGGTCAGAGTATGGGGTCTCCTCCTAGGGTTCCCATCAGGACACAGGGTGGACCTAGAGCTCAGTCAGTAGGAGCTCACCAGGAGAGACCATAGAAAACCACAATCAAATCATTAGGATCCATGGCACAGACTTCCAGAGAACCGGCTGGACCAGCTACTCAAGGGAGAGGATTAGACATTTTTTTAATTTTTGGTGTTGCGAAATTTTTGGAGAGAATGCCCTCGGAACCCTAACATTAGACACGAGATCTCATAGCCTATATTGTTTGACGACATGGGATGCAAATCATCAAATTTATGCAACGTCAAGAACCGTGAGGTTGAGCATCGAGTATAGTTATTGAGACTATAGGTACCATTGGTGGTAATCCTACCTCCATTCTATTTTAGTATGGATCTTCTGATTCTTTCACTGCACCATCTTTAGTAGAGCGATGCATGCTTTAGTGGGAGTTAGGCGGGGGTTATAGTTGGGATGTAGAGATGGCTTCGGATCCAAGATCTCCGTAGAATCCTTGGTTAAGGAGTGTATAGTGGATTTGGGACCTTCCACCACTACTTTGAGTCTTCGTGTCCTTCCATTGGGTTCTTATGGAGTCATCTTGGGCATAGATTTGTTATCTACACACGCAGCCGGGATGGATTTTTACCATAAGACTATATCCTGTGTAGATGAACTAGGAGTGGATTCAATGATTTCAAGGGTCGGAGACCCATTTCCATTTGAACCATCTCAGCTATGAAGCTTAAGCGGTGTGTGCGATAAGCTTGTCATATGTATACTGATTACGCTTAGTGACCAATTTGAGGATGGGTCTAGTGGACCATCATTGGATGATCTAGTTGAACAAGGTAACAATTAAGAATCGTATCCCCTTCCGCACATAGATGATTTGTTTGATCGATGAAAGGAGCTAAAATTTTCTCTAAGATACATCTTAATTTAGGTTATCATCAACTAAGGATTACAGAGGTGGATATTCATAATACTTCCTTTCGTACGAGATATGTGCACTATGAGTTCACATTGGTGCCTTCTGTTTGACTAATGCCCCACAAAGTGTTTAAGAGTTTGATGAATTGGGTATTTAGGAATTTCTTAGATCGCTCCGTGCTCATCTTCCTTGATGATATTTTGATTTACTCATGTACACGTGAGGAACATGAGGGGCACCATCACAAGGTTCTTTAGTGTCTTCGTGAGAAGTTGCTTTAATGGAACTTGGAGAAGTGTGCATTCTTTCATATAGAGGTACATTATCTAAGCCATATCGTTTCGGGAAGGTATCGTGAATCGATCCTTCCAATACTAGAGCTATCATGGATTGGCCAGCACCCATTACGTGACATGTGGTACACGGCTTTAAGGGATTAGCAAGAGGTTATTATAGGAGGTTTGTTCAGACTTCTCTCGGGTTACGCATCCCATCACTTCCCTTTAGCGGAAAGGGAAGAAGTTTGATTGGTCAAATAGATGAGAGCAGGCCTTCAGACACTAAAGGAGTTCCTCATGACAACACCTATTATTGCAAAGGTGTTGGATCCATAGGGTGATTTCTTCACGGACACGATTCTTCTTTGCAAGAGTTGGAGGTGTATTGATGTAGGATGGAAGAGTAGTGGCATTTGAGTCTTACAAACTCAGAGATTATGAGCTCAATTATCTTACTCATGATCTTGAGCTTGTGGTAGTGGTTCACGCCTTGTTTGATGGAGACACTTTCTTCTTGGTCGAGATTCACACCGAGGACATACCACTTGAGTCTTCACCACCTCTTCACGTAGCCCAATCACAATGCTCATTAGTGATGTTGGATGGAGATACGTTGTGAGTATGACATGGAGATAGAGCATGTGAAGGGGAAGGAGAATGTGGTTGCGAAACTCTCAGCATATGAAGACATGTGGTTATGGCCACTTCGGTGGGCACAAATTTGTGGAGTAGGATTCTTCGGAGCTTTCCTTTTGATAGTTTCTACGTTGCAAATAGAGTAGAGATCGAGTCTCGAGATCCCTTGAGGGGAAGTTTGATGTATTTTTATTAGAGGTAGATGGCCTTCTCGTGCACATAGGATAGATTTATGTTACTCGGGAGATGGAGGCTTGAGACAGATATTCGATAGAGGCACATCATACACCTTATTTATCCCATCCTGGGGTGAAAAGATGCACACCACTTTGAGATAGTTATATAATTGGGGAGGAATTCACAAATACATGTCTGAATTTGTTTCACACTATTTAGAGTTCCGAAAGTGAAGGTCGAGCATCAACATCCAGGTATCCTTCTCTTTCCACTTAGACTATGATTTATTTTCTTGGCATGATAGTTTTATCTATCATATTCCTCTATACATCATGTATCTTACTCATCTAGTCCCTACAAGAACTGGGGAATCTCATTTGTCTTCACTACCAAATTTTACATGCTCCATACATTCTACTTCTCTTCATCTGGTATGGACTTAAAACATGCCCCGATTATCTACATATCCTACACTATCATCAATGACACAACCACAAAAAGAAACCTTCAAAAATAACTAAACATATTTCAAAATACAAACAAATCTATATATCCCGAAAACTACAATACACAACACTTGCTCATGGATGCTCTTCCAAAATATCTCCATTTATTCATATGTCATTCCAATTCTCAATTCACTAATACATACTTCACATATAGTTCATTCAAATTCCATGTATTTATTTTCTTCAAAAAATTTGTTGAACTCTTTATTATCTTGTTTTTACATTTTGTGAGTCAATAGTATCTACTAAAGTGTCTTGAACTTGGTCTCTCATTACTTGGTGAAATAAGAATGATTGAAATCTTAGAGATCTAAACATTATTACACACTTAAAAAGTTTTTTTAAGACACTAAGACATAATTTGTTGATGTTTACCAATATTGTCTCCATAATCAATCATTACATTACTCCATCAAGCCACTAGTGGTTCTAAACCCCTAATAAAATGAGAGAGCTCGATATCATGTTAAAAACAAATTAAAAAATCACAAGAAAAAGACAAAAAAAAGAAGAAGAAAGAGAAATATGAAACACAAACACTCTTTCAAGGGTATTTCTAGTATCTTTATCAAGGATATAGACACCTATATGGTAATAGAGAAATGCTACGACCACAAAAAATGTTTTTCATCAAGGATATATATCTAGTTAGTATTGGAGAAATAAACGACTTACAATTTTATTCCATTCTATTTATCACCAATCACCTATTTCACTCACACCTACACATTGGCTTGTGTTTTCACTCTTATGTTATGGTTCCTCACTTAAAGTAATAATTAATTTTTGCATGCACACACATGATCTCAATAAGACATAGGGAATGTGTGTCTCTAGATAATTTTAAATCCTTATTCAATCTCTTGTTTTAGTTCACTCATTGTCTCATGAATTGTTCCTTCCATTTCATCACATGTTCACCAAAATGTTGTTTCAAAGATCTTCTATACAAATACACTCTTGTTAAAAATAATATTAATCCACCAACAATTATTACACTCCATCATTTCAACCATGTCAATTTCATCCTTACATTTCACCTCATCAATACTTGAACATCCAAGGAATTCACTTCCTTATGTATACTTTTGCATAATCACAAATTTTCATCTCATTTAATTGGTAATTATTTCTCTTCACTTAAGGATACGGTAACACCTCTCTCAAACTCTCTAACTTTCATCCATTTTTATACTTTTTTTTTTTTGAAATGTTTTCATTGATGTTAAGTTGGTCAAGGTGAGTTTGGAGTATGGTCATTGATGTCAAAAGGGAGATTGTGTCTTGTAGATTCTATAGATTAATCTAGAGACTCTATGGTGAGTTTTCATTAATGTTGAATGATTTAAAATATAATGATGTAAAATTCTGAATGATGGATTTCAAATATTTTTAGGTCATTTGGAGTATATATATATAGAGAGATAATTTTAAGGTAAGATGAAGAAATCTGGTCCTAATGAGGTGTGAGAGTCAATTTTGAATGTAAGTATGGGTATGTGAGAATTTTTATAAATGTACCATGTTTTCATAGGCATGTTGATGAATTTTTAGGTTATATATAGAAGGAGAAATCCCGAAAGTTAGTTTTAAGGTTTGAACATAGAGGATTCCTTAAGAATTTCCTATCATAATGAGGTAAGCTGATCATTTTTCATTGTCATTATACTTGAAAGGTGGGTATGGAAATTTTTTTGGAATTTTTATATAGTTATGTGGACAAAATTTTAGGTTACTATTTGGGGTATTTTGCAAGATATTGAGTTTTTCAAGAAACTAGGTTCTTGAAAGCGGTGTTCCCATTGTAAGTATATTTTGAGATGCTCATTAGTACTTTAATATTATACATTGGAATATAATATGTTTGGTACATGTTGGTATGTTTCCTTGGTATGATTTTGTGGCATTAGTTCAAGGTTTAAGGTCCACATATTTATGAAACCCTAGCTTTGAAGCAGATTGGAGAGATATTTCTCAATCGACCTATAATTGATTAGTTTACAAAGTTTTATGATAGGATCACGTAGAGGAATCCAAAACTATATCCATGTATTGTTGTTCGAAGAATTGTTCTTTTATATTTTGAAAGAGAACACCAATGTGGCTATATTTTATAATGTTGAATTGGTTGTGAAGTTGTACTCAAGGTTGTACCTATGTTATAAAGATGTTAAACTTATCTTTTTCTAGGTTAATTATTGGTTTATTTCCTTAACACCCAAATGTTGGGTAGAATCTCATCTTATCAAAACTAACGAAATTAAAAGAATGAGTTGTAATTCCTATTTTACTTCCTCCCCCATTGGAGTCCTTTTCCAGGGTATAAAACAATGATCATGTTAATGAAATACTCTGATCTCATTAATCGTCTTTATGCTTCACACCTAAGATGTCTTATTAAGGTCCATTTCCTTGTTATTTTATGAGGTGGTGCATATATGTTGTGAAACCTATCATATTGGGATGAGTGAGGTGATCATGTCTAGGTGTGTTAGGTCTAACCATATCATGAATAAGTTTAACCCCTTTGTGTGTAATTTTCCTTGGTACCCTAGTGGGTGGCCAAAGCCTTGTAAGATAGTTGGTGGTCATACCTACAATTGATTTCTTGTGAGATCTAAATTATGTGAATGGAGACTACGTGTCGAATTATTTGCATATTTACCCAACAATTGAAATAGGTCCTTAGGAGGATTTTGAAATGCATAAGATTGTTTGGGATATCTCTCTTTCAATATACACCTATACTTTCATGTCCAAGAGCATTGAAATGAGTTGTCTTGTGCGAGGTTGTACTCCTTGTAGTCTTAAATCCTTGTTTGTTACGTAAGTGTTATAGGAATGACATTTGTTACAAAATGATGCTAGTAAAGGACTAAAGTGACCGCATAAATGTAATTAGTGAAAGTTTAAATAAGATTAACTAGGGAATGACCACTACAAAAATGGTACAACATTGAACGATGTCAAAACCAACTAAATCACAAATGTTATCATAAAATGAATGTAATAAAGTAGAGCTCCATGACCAATACATTAACCTAATAAATAAAAAAAACAAATATGATGCATGATCACCTAATTTATTTTCATAAATGTGGATTAAACAACGATGCTAATGAAATAATGAAATGTATCCTTGAGAATGGGATAACTTCAGCTGTAACCAAGGTCTCACAAGTTAAGGAAATTGCACTCTAGTTGGACTTGTAAAATTTAGTAGAACCCTTGGCATAGATAGGAATATATTAAACCTAGGATCACTCAGGAAGTAGAATTTATGGTCAAAACATGTAATTAACCCATTGTTATTAGGAGTAAATCCTTAAGATGATGAAACATAAGTAGTTTGAAATGTGAAATTCATCACTTAAATTCAAAGAAAAATATCTATAATGGGAACACAAATGTAATGTACCCTTCCATGTGCAATATGATAGTGAAAATATGAATTCCTATTTGGAGCAATAGTTTGTGAATAAAGAATGATATAGCTTAATTAGTTAACCTACGTAGTTGGTTGTAATAACTGGAAGATGAAAAGAGTGTATTGTTAGTATTAAATAATTTTATAAAATGAACTCGGGATAGGTTTTCTATTGATCTAGTAACCTTCCTTTTTCTTGCTATGAATTTTCCTCCTTGTAATGATAGTATTTTTCCAAACCAAGTAAACACGACCCTTTTAAACAAATCCTTAAGTCAAATATTAGAAGATGCATTTGTGTATATACGTTCCTAATCATAATCATGCTATATAAAGTTATTTCCATAAGAGAAACGAGATAATTCTAAAGGAACCACTATAGGTGAAATATTGAACAAAAACATGCAGCCTAGTTGTAGAGGAACGAAGGGTCCCATGTTATGTGTTCTTCAGACAATTATAGTCAACTATTAAAAATAGGATTGTAATAAAATTTTCACCATGAAAAAAATGATTTGTTGTGGGAAATCTCTGTGAGTAAGTGTATATTGTAGTGGGTAGTTATTGTACCTTGTAATTTTTGGACATGTGGCCTCGATGTATATATGGTGTTACCATGTTGTCTATGTGGGTTGAGGTTTTGTGTAAATGTGTAATGTCATGTTAAGTCTATCTATTGGAGTACATGCATGTGGTGTTGTGAAGTGAGCATTCAAACAAAAAAATTTATTTGGATAATTTTATTGTTGTGTTTGTGTGTCAATTTTTGCGTTACATAACACCCTCTCTACTTTACAGGTCTCCAATTTCGATTTTTAATATATAGGTATTCATTTTTCAAACTTAAATAAAATGTATTATGTGACCCAATTTTTTTGTGAAAAATTGTCAAATATTCAATAATTTATAATGGTCTCATTATTAGAATATTCATTGATATTTCTAGATCCGTCAAGGGGCATGTGTTAATCATCTATTTATTTTTATTCTCTATGTATGCAATAGCATGATTGTATTCTACGTATAGACTCCCCTATTTGCATTTAAGACAATCTGAGTTGAGCCTCCATAAGAAAATCAATTAGACACATTTTTATGTATTTGCCAATTTTTAGTGATCATTTTTTAAAAATATATTTCCAGTACGACGGATCCTATTCGTAAATATGAATCGTGAATGTGATCCATATTGAATATTTGGAAATGTAAATTATGAATTAACGTTTTGAGAAAAGTTTGGTTTAACATTTATAGTGGCGAGTTAAACTGGAAAGTGGCACCTTTAAACACCCTTCACATGATTTTTTTTTAAATATAAACCTTCAATTTTGTCAAATAGTTTTTACATTCTGATTTTTTATGGGAAAAATTAACATTGCAATTTTATTACATGTTCAAAGCCTTCGATGAGATTAGGATGTAAGAAATTTTGAACACTGTACCCAATCCATATTTTTGTGTATATCTACTAGTAAAATATCAGTCCAATGGTGAGTTGAAATGTGTGGGTTTTTTAATTTTTCTCTTCCATGCTTTCTATACAAACAATCACATTATAAGAATCATGTGCTGCTCGAAAGAGGGATGTAATGAACAAAGATAATGATAGATATTAGAGAGAAGTGTGCAATACCTTGAATAAATTCGGAGGTTACCTTTACCTACAAAACTTAGAAATAAGAACAATTGAATAATCATTAATGGTGTTCTTGTTGATATCTAAGGTAATATTATGCATATATCCACCATTATCATATTGTAATTATTTTCTTTCAGTAACAATATTATGGTTTATTATATTTTATTTCCTTTTCACTTTCATCTTACTATTATTTTTGTAATAATTTTGAGAACTCTCAAAGTGGAGTGTATTATCTAGACACCTAATTTTTTACGAGACTAGTTAATTACCATGGCATTAGTATATTTATGCGGTTAAATTAAATATTGGTCCAAGTTAAGCTCTTGTTGTCATATTTTCCCTATGCTTATTTTACCTTTGACACATTCCCCTTTGTGTTTACATGGATTTTTTAATGTAGCAATAGTTAGAGGTATAGTTGAGAGATAAATAATACCATGTAGCTCTTATAATAATGTAATATATTTATGTATAAAATGTAACAAAGAACAAGTAAATTGGAACTTAGAATTTTATTTGATTCAATGAGACATGAAAATATATCTAGTAAATAACACACTCGTAATAATCTCATAGAAATTGAGATGACTAAAAAAAAACATTCATAAACATATTCTTGACAACTCACATTATTTGTAAGTATAACTCTTACTAAATAAAATACCTATAATGTTTAGTCCAAAATTTATCTCTTCATTGTGAAAAAGTAATCTCTCACACAAGAGTGATGACATGATTATATATATGCTAGACCCACCTAATTATATAATTATTTCAAATCTACAAGTGACATGTATGACATAAGAAAAATCCCAAAACTATATATAATAATATGGTCTAGCTGATAACATAAATTGATGTAAATGAGTTGGCTCAATGGTTAAAACTATGATCTAGGTGAGCTTATGCCACCTCCCACCTAATTAAATAATTACCTCAAATCTACAAGTGACATGTATGACATAAGATGAATCCTAAAACTCTATATAATATTATGGTCTAGCTGATAGAACTACTTCATACAAATGAATTGGCTCTATGGTTAAAATTATGATCTAGGTGAGCTTATGCCACTTCCTTCTTGAAAAATATTATAAATGAAACTCCAACGATTACATGTCCCGATTTCATTCTTGCACATAAGAGTATATAATAGCTTCTAACTAAATTATTGCATGATTAAGGAAAGTGACAAGACTTTTTGCTCTAGCATATAATCCAAAAGACAAAAAATAAACAATTGTGGATTTTGTTTATGAGAAACCGAAACATACACAAAAATTACATGCATGGAAACAAACCTCTATGAAAATTTTTATAAATAAAGTTTCACTAGCCAATCAAGTGTAAAATAATAGTAATAATCTTGCACATTTGTAGGATGTAAAAACATTACGAGACGTAGGTAAAAACAACACTTACATGTAAAAACAAACAACAAAGGAGTTTTGACAATTTTGCACTCATGTAAAATGGGAAACTCAAAACTTCGTTTAAGATGGAAAGGATTGATGTGATTGAACTAGCTAAGGGAAAGAAGGAAGGTTTATTAATGTTATGAGTTGCAACAAATTGAAACAATGAAGCAAAAATGCAACTATGTGTGTTGCGAATTCGACACCTCACATGTGTTGTCATTTACAATCATCTTCAACAAAGAAATACAGAAGCCCCGAAGGACTAGTACATAGCCTTGATAAAGGTGGAATCACAACATATGTGGAATATGTCATCCCATAACAGGAAATAGAGTCATTGTTTGCATGCGAAGAATACATTATTTAGTTATGGTACATCAAATATTATCATTTCTTTATGTTTAAGTGCTATTAATTATGTATTGAGTTTTTCAGTTCATTATACTATCAATATTTATCATAAAGATGGATGCAGAAAGAAATAGACAACCCAATTTAATAAATTAATGTCATTTATTCATAAATAAATTTAGTGTTTCCCACACAAGCCATGGGATGTGACTTATATTTACTTGAAGTAAAAGATGCATGTACATAATGTTGAAAGAAAAAGAATATAGAGATAACCCATCATTGCCTTTTGGGTCTTTTTTTTGTCTTCATCATCTCAAGTTGCAACTTCTTCATCTTCATCTTCTACATTATCCTCATCTGTCATCCGTAAGCTACATCACTATACCCGGGAAAAAAAGAAAATGGTTGTCGGTAATTGAGATGCAGGTTTAATCTATATGCTTGTGATATTAGTTTCAGGAAGATGAATCACTTGAAATAAAGTACGCATAAGATACATGAAAGGAGCTAAATACGAGAATCAAAAACACACTTATATAGAAGCAAAAGTACCATTCTCAAAATCATGATAGGAAGGAAAAATCATTACATGGATATAAGAGAGGTTGCAAGCCTTTTATTTTTCTAACTATTTTCTTAAGTGTGCAAGTACATGTAGTAGATGAAGAAAGTAAATATTATCTTTTCTATGAACTAACGGTTACTTCTACAAGTATAGGTAGTTTTTTTCAAAATAAGAAAGATGAAGATCAAGTTTATTTCATTTAAATGAAGAAGGAAAAAATAGATCTCTAAAGCTACATATTCACCCCATTCGACAAGAACGAGAAAACATTTAAGATCCAAAAAGAAGAGTCCCTATAGTATTCATGTATCCATCGTATAAAAGGAGTTTGAATACCTTTAAATATCCAGATCATAAAAGGAACAACATTATCATATTGAAGTATCTAGGACCTGTAGGTCAAGAAGAGATACAAGTATCATATTTGAATGAGCAACACGCAAGCAAGTTACAGGTACCCTCCACAAAATATTTTAAAAGATTTCGATTCATGGTGTTCATTGTCGAGAAATTGACAAGGTTTAAAGTCATAAAAGTAACTTCACTAGAAATACTTGTGTCATTTGCACAAAGATTATACAATACCATTTCTTCAACTTCAATAGGAAGAAGAAAGTTACTTCAATATAGTTTTACTCCATAGAGCACCTTTAGGAAGAATTACAGAGTACAAGTTAAATAACAATCTAAAAAATATCTTACTAATGATATCAAAGTATAATTTCAATTTTTCGTGATTTCATTTCATTGATGGAAGGTAGTAAACTTTCATTCAAAGTTCATGAGCAAAGCTACAGATTCTAGTATGCATATCCATCTTGTAGTTCACTATGATCTTCCTAGAAGTAATTACTAGTTTGAAAAACTTATAATCAAAGGAATTTAAGCTACAGAAACCAAGATACAACAATAAGTATCACTCCTATGGATGTTCAAGAAAGTGAAGCTACTATATTACTACTTCAAACTGGAAGTAATCAAGTTACATAAGAATTTTATCATCTTTCAAACAAAATTACAAAGTACTGAAGGTGAGCTACCTCATTATTTTCTCAGTATACTAAAGAGGAGAATCACCTTCCAAGAAAATGGCCATAGATTGCAAGAACAAATCTTGTGTAAGTGGAAACTAAGCTACATATCCAAACAATAGTGCAAAAATAGGAACTAGGATCTCCTTTTGAGAAAATAAAGGAATGAACACATTCAAAATAGAATAAGGATCAACTTGATTATTTAGAAAAAACCTCCATGAAAAGGTACATGCCAATTTCGAGAAAGAAAAGGAAAAAACCTTGCTCCAGAAATTAATAGGAATGCCAAACAAATATGAATACCTAGATCTAGAAGTATTCAAGCGAAAAATACAAATACCAATCTATTTTTTGAAATACCCATATGTTTTCCAGAAACAAAAATCAAGTGAACCTTCAAATATAAGCTTGAAATAGGATCAACGAACCCGTAAAGTCATTCACTAGAAAAATCATGGTGGCTAAGCAAATATAAAGTACCCATAAAGGATTTCAGAGTGCATATACAAAGAAATGGGTCAAAACCCTTTTAAGAGCACTAAAAGACAGAAATATAAATGAATACATAGTCCATTCTTCCTTCTCAAAATCACAAGTGAGAAAATATATGAATAAAGGTCAGAAATAAGCTTATTTTCTCGAAGACCGTTACAAAGTTTCTAGGTTTTTGTAGAGATAATCGAAAGGAACAAGAACTCACCATTTTGGAGTCATTCTAAAGTAACCCTCAAAGTGTAGAGTAAAACGACAAACACCCGAATGATTTTGAGCTCAAGGATCAAAGTCATATAAGAAAATTCAGATAAATACAAATATTTTGAAGTATTAGAGCCATAAAGTCAAAAACAAACTGTGAAAAAGTTACAAAGTTTGAGGATCAAGAAGCTCACCTTGTTAACAACGAAGAACTTTATTTTATTAGAATAAGATTTAGATGCCAAGAGAGCTCAGCAGAGCTCAAGGATTTAAATAATGGTGGCTCATATTTTGTAGCAAGAGATGATAGAGATCTTAGAAAAAGCAAAATTCATGCACAAAAACCTTCCACAATGCCTCGAATAAATATTTGGATCTCAATAATGGCGGCCTTGTGGAATTTTTCTAGGAGTCACCACTAAAGTAAGCTTAAGAGTATGAGAAAAATATTTAGGTTTTCAAAACTTTTACTTGCCAACTCGACCATCGAGTCACCTTACTCACCCATGGAGTTAATCTCAACCATCACAGAAGAAAATGACAGAGATCAATGGCCATCAAGGGAACCGTAGCTTAACAAGATTTAGAAGTATAGTCACCGACTTAGCATGGAGGGGTGAGTCATCGTGAGAACACAAAAAAACCTTCCCATCAAATCATTATGCCCTAAGTATGGTCCAAACCATATGTTTTGCAAAAAGGGGGCCAAATAATTAATAAATTATTATTACGTGCCATGTAAATTCAAAGGGAGGGGCCAATGATGGGTCAAATAAAAGCTGAAATAATTTACCTGAAATAAATGAAATTTTCCTTCATTTTTCTACAAATGGATAAAGATAAGGTACAAGTGGCAATGACCAAAAGGCATATTTTTCATGTGAGCACCTTCCAGGAAAAGATAAAGATAAACAAGTTTCAACTCAAAGAATGCCAAGAAAGAATGATTATTTTCATCATGCAGAATAAGACAAGTGGCTAGAAGACAAACCTATACCTCACTTGCATGTGAAGGATTACTTGTAGCTGAAGAGAAGGCTAAGAATAAAATTATTTATTCATCCAAAATACCTTAAAATATCCAAGGTGACTTGTACACATTATGCAGTGAATTAAAAGAGTCAAACCTTTTTGAGTGAAAGTGTAATTTTGGAAAATAAGGCTATTTTTGCCTCTTGTAACAACATGTGTAATTTTAGGCCTTATTTATTATTTATTCATTGAAAAAGATAAAATTACCATGCAAGTATGAGTTAGAATTAGTCTATTTTTAGTGGGTGGGGGTGAATATTTTTGCTATATATTGTGTGCCTTGGAAAAGAACAAGGGAGAACTTATTTTGGAGAGCTGAAGCCATTGTGAGAGATTTTCCCTCATATGAGAATCAATTGTTTCCTTTCAAAATTTTGTAGTAGTGTGTATGTATGTAGTTTATTCTTGTGAATTTTATTCCTTGAATTTTATTAAGCTTGCTTAGAATATTTTAACTTGTTGTAAATTGGTGTTTTTTGCTAGTTTATTGTGCGCAATGATCTACACTGTTGTTGTGAGTAGTCCCTTAATAGTAAAATGTTTTCCTTGCAATTAGATGAAACCCATTGGTTCGTGATTTTGCAACTTACTCACAAATTATTGTGCAGGTATCTCCATAAAGTTTCCCAATACTTTTGGTGTATCACCCCATTTACATTTCAGTTTTAGCCATATTTTACCCTTAACCCAAAATTTTTAGTTTAGGATAAATCCAAATAAGGAACCAGACTTATAAGTTCAGGAGATTCACCTCAACATAGGGATACCCACAGCCTTGAGGTGTTTCCATTGTATCTATCTGCGTGAGTGAGGGAAAAAATCTTAAAACACTTGTTATCCCTTAATCGCAAGGTGAACTTCTAAGAGATAACATTTTTTGGCACTTCCGGTGGGACTAGAACAAGTATTGACACATTCTAAAGATTGAAGATCCAAACAAGAACTCATCTAGTGACTTCGTAAATCTGATTTCAGACTAGTACAACATTTTTCATCATCTAAGTGACATCAAGTCTTTTAGCTGCACCCTTTTAGAGGTATTTTTCAAAATATAAATCTTGTTGTTTTCATGTTCATACATCTATTTTTTAAACAAAATATATGATTTTAATTTTTATACCTTATGAGGTCATGCAATCATGAATCCTCATTTTTAGCAGTATTACCAATCGGATCCATCTACGATTTGCCCATATTCTTCTTGAGATAAGTACTATGAACCTTATCGAATGAATATCCCCATAGCTCAACGCTACACATCGGTATGATATCGGTATGATGATTTTTATGTTTCTCAAAATCAAGGTTATGAAGATGGTTATCCTGATATTCACAACAAGAAGATCTTAGAATCAAGTTTAATAGTTTGAAGCAGACATATTTAGCTATCAAGGAACAAATTGAAAAATTACAAACAATGGAGAATGATAGGTATCATGTTGAGGAACCCTGTCAATGGGGTTTTCCCACTTACCTTCCCCATCAAGATCTAGTGCTCACATACCTTCCTTTCCAACAACATCAGTCCATTTATCAAATTCTAAGTTTTCAGAAGCTCTGCAAATTCTACTCCTATTCCACAATCACAGATCGAAAGGAAATATCCTTTTTCAAGCTTTCATTTTGTTTCTATTCTAAATATAGACCTGGTACCCAACCCTTTTCTCAAAAATTACATGATCAACCTAAAATCTAGCCCACCCTCCTCCTTCATCTATAGTACCAGTTCATGAAGGAGAAAATAAGAATATCATGAAGGAGAAAAAAAGAACATTATCTTTGGAATTTTTGCATAACTTGCATGGATGGGTGTCAAAGTTTTAGTTTGATCATATTCTAGAATTAGAGAAAGAACCCATGAAAAGGGTACAATTTGATTTTGCAGTAGATCAAGCAAAAGTTGAAGATGGTAAGCAATCTTCATATTTTGAATGCACTGCGCATGATAGCACCGTATATTCATGCGCAAGTTACTAATTCATCACATCTTGCAAAGTCAGTAAAGAAGGAAAAATTAATTTTAATGAAGAGGAGTGCAAGGAGGTTAAGATCCAAATACAATGTGTTTGCAGAGCTTAACAATGAAGAAACCATTTTATTATTAGATTTGGAAGACTTTATTGGTGAGGAACAACCCATAAAACTCACTAGTTTTATACTTTCACCATTCGCCTTTCAAAACAAAGAGCCTCATAGATCTGAAAAGGAGTAAGAAATTCCATTGGATGCAAATTATTTCTTTCCCCTTTTCAAAATATCAATTTTAGAAGATATTATAGTAGAGTAGCCTTTGGTAGAAAAAGGAGATGATTCGCTTTCTAGACTACACGATGGATCTGAATAGTGGAAAAGAATTTGACAGTACAACTCAAAAATTAGTCATGATAGTGATAGTACAACAGCTGGAAGAGGCTTAAATGACTCCAAATCAATCGTAGAATGATAAGGTACAACATTTTTATGAAGTATATCAGTCTCCAAATCAATTTTAGAATGTACCCAAAGATAAACAACAACTTGAAGAGGCTGAAAAATCTTTCAAATCAGTCTCATAATGAGATCAGTGATGAAAAGAAAATAAGAGAAACATATAAGATTAGAACAGTCAGTTTATAAGGTGTTGAGGAGGTCATGTCCTATGTGTTACCTGGCTGGTTCACAGTCCATTACAACAGATACCAAATTCATGTTTATCTTAAAGCAAAAAGAGAGTTTTAGTTTCTCAACAAAGAAGCCCTAAATCATTCAAGAGTAGGTTGCATATTGAAAGAGGGATACACAAGAACCGATGTCAAAACAATGCACCATAATGAAGTTTCACTCCGATGGTAATGTTCATAGCTCCAATGCAATAAGCAAAAATCAAACAATGGAAAGAATATGCAAATAAGAAAATAGGTATGCTTATGCTCATAGATCAAAAAAGGAAGTACAAATAGGCGTGCTATGTAACCCCCATGCCTAAATAAGGAAAGAACTCCTATGATGCCATTGATGCATATGACATGACTGACACATATGATGCCACTAGAGGAGGAGTTACGATTCCAAATAAAGAATGTAACTCCTATGACACACTAACACAAATGACAATATGATTCTATGACAGAATCTAACACTTGTCATTTGACTCCCTAAGACCTATGACTCTCGTAAGGTGAGATGACTCACTAGGTGATGTGGATGATGACAAGGCAGGTCACACACACCAACACCCCCTTCATCGAAGCCAAGGAAGAGGTCATGGTAAGCCAGAATAGAAAATAAGACTCCCCTAGACAACTAAGAAAGATGTGTCAATGGGGCCTCGACAACTAAAGGCCTAATAAGGTTCCCATATACAAATAACATCTTTCTGGAAAGAAGAAGAGGAGAAGAAGGAGGACTATATAGCCCGAAGAAGATGGGCAGCTGCAGCAGACCTCACCCCAAGAAGAGACCGCAAGTGAAGAAATTTCACCTTAGTGAAGGGCTTGGTGAATATATCTGCAACCTGATCAATTATCTGAACATACTGTATGTTGATGATGTTTTCATGTATCAGCTCCCATATGAAGTGCATGTGAATCTCAATGTGCTTCATCTGTTGATGTTGAATGATATTTATACAAATTGAGATAGTGCTCATATTGTCATAGTAGATAATTGTAGGCTGCCGAAAGTGGATGCCAAACTTTTCAAGATACCCTGTAACCAAACAACTTATGTGGCAGCGTTAATTGCTCCTCTATACTCTACTTCTATCGATATGGCAATGGCATTCTACTTCTTTCTGGACCAACTGACAGGACCTAAACCAAGAGTGAAACTATAGCTTGAGGTAGACTTTTGATGATCTAGATCATCGACCCAATCTGAGTCTGTAAATCCAACCAAGTCAATCTCAGTCCCTCCTAAGTAATGAATACCATCTATGTGAGTGCCACAAACATAGTGAAGGATCCACTTTGCTACTTTTAAATGCAACTCATGAGGTTCCTGCATAAATATAGATATAATCGTGACAACATACGATAGATCTAGCTGAGTATGAGTAAGGTAGATCAAGCTCCCCACCAACTATCGATAAAGGGTATCGTCAACCAAGGGGGAAGAGCAATTAGAAACCAAATTGACCCCAAAAAGAAAAGGAGTAGGTGAGGACTTGCAATTAGACATGTGAAACCGAGCAAGCAAATCAAGAGAGTACTTAGGCTGTGAGATCATAATTCCCGAGTCAGATTGTGAAATCTGGATCCCAAGAAACTATTGAAGCAATCCTAAGTTAGACATGGAGAACTTGTTGGCCAAGGAGATCTTCACATAATCAATGATAGAGGAAGAGCTACCCATGATCAAAAAGTAATCAACATAGAGAACAAGAATAAGGATGTTGTCATCCTACCATAGAATATACACATTTGAGTCAGAGTGACACTGAGTGAACCCTGATGAAAGTAAAATGGAGTTCATCTTGGCATATTAATACCGAGGGGCTTGTTTAAGTCCATAAATATACTTCTTTAACTTGCAAATGAGGGATGGATCATGGATATAACCCGGAGATTGTTCCATATAGATCTCTTCCTCTAGGTCCCCATGAAGGAAGGCACTCTTAACATCCATATGGTGGACTTCCCATCTGTTAGTGGTAGGGATGGCAAGGGTCACTCGACGGAAGTAATCTTCAAAACCGGAGAAAAGGTTTTCAAGTAATCAACCCCAGCTACCTAGGAGAAACCCTTAGCTACAAGTCGTGATTTATACTTCTCGACTTCTCCATTGATCCATACTTTGTCCGATATATCCACCTACACCGAATGATTTTTCTTCCTTTCAGAAGAGGGGTAAGATCCCAAGTGTCATTCTTTATGAGTGAGGAATACTCCTCATCCATAATAGAATCCCACTTAGGAATCCCATAAGCTTCCTGGAAAGACGGTGGATTAGAAGTAGAGGTGAAGAAGGAGTGGGGTCTAATGAAACTTGAGTGAGTACGTCTCTCATATGAAGGATCTCCAACTAAATCTCTAGCACTCTATAAAGTTTTCTTGGCCCAAAGAGGTCCCGAAGGTTCAAGCTCAGAGTCAAAAGATTATTCACTCGAGTGAGAAGGGAAATATTTCTCATCATCACTACTATCAAAATGAGAAGATTCAAAAGTTTGAGGATCGGGAGGAGTAGGGAGAGGAATAACTCGCTCAACAACATCATCATCTGATGACTCAGAATCTAAATCAGTGGGAAAAGAACCTCAGGAAAAGTAAAAGTCAAGGATAACTCATCAAACTTCACACTACTCTCAATATAAAGCTCACGGGTTGTAGGGTTCAACAATTGATATCCCTTCATGCCATCAGGATACCCAAAAAGATACAAGGTTTGGATTGTGGATCCAATGCCTTGTGTTTCTTCTTGGGAATCCGAGCCATAGCCTTGGATACAAAGACTCAAAAGTGTTCAACATCAGGCTTGTGTCCAAACCAGGCTTCAAAGGGTGTCATCCCTCTTACTGCCTTGTGTGGAACATGACTCTGAATGTAACAAGCACAATTCATTACTTCAGCCCAATACTGTGGAGGAAGGGATTTTGAGTGAACCATACAAGTAGCCATCTCCTTTAGATTTTGGTTCCTTCTTTCTACAAATCCATTTGGGGAAGGGTTGTAAGCAACTGTATGTTGCAAAGCAATCCCCTCAGAAGTTGAGAAATCCTCAAACCTATTACTCACATACTTGCCTCCATTGTCGGTTCAAAGAACCTTGATATACTATTTTGCTTGTTTCTCAGCAAGAGCCTTAAATTTTTAAAATGCTCAAAGACTTCAGACTTAAGCTTAAGAAAATATACCCAAGTATAACGTGAAAATTCATCAATGAAGGTTAGTATATATAGATCTCTAGTGAAAGAAGGAGATGGAAAGGGGCTAGAAACATCACTATGAACAAGATCCAAGGGATGAGTAGCTCTCCAGGATTTTCCCTTATCAAAGTTTTTTTCAGGGTGCTTTTTGAGGGTGCAACCCTCACAAAGACCTTTAGAAAACTTAACTCGGGGTAACCTATTGACCATTTTGTTTTGGCTCAATTATTCAAGGTAACGATAATTTAGATGCCCAAAATGCTCATGCCATAGCTTGCTAACCTCATTTGCATGAGTGAGCAAGGCATTGGGCATCGAATCAGAAGAGAAGTGGGAAAAGGTATACAACCGTGAATGGTGATCTGCCTTTCCCTTAGCCACAATGCAGTCAGAGTTAAGCTCACAAATGATCACCAAGTTAGGACCAAATTCCACTTGCATTCCTTCACCAAGGTGGGTGATTTGGTAAACCGATAGGAGATTGGTAGAGAGATTGGGAACACTCAACACTTGGTTAAATGTTCCACCTTCTATCTCTACCGATCCACTACTAGAAACCAACACATGAGTGTCATCACCCAACGTGATTTGGGACATGCCACATGGTTCAATGCTAGAGAATTCAACCTCTGAAGAATCCATGTGGTGCGAGGCACCGGAATCAATAATCTAAGTTGATGATGGAGCTGATCTATCTATGAAGGCCTTACCTTTCTTCTTTACATTTTCAGACTCCTTTGCTTTAGAAGACTCACCCTTCTGAGCATTTTGTTTGATGATTCAGGAACACTTATTTTATTCTTCTCAAGCAAATGAGTTAAGTGATCAATTTTTTTATGAAAAAAATGATGCTCGTCATGGCCATGATACTTACAATAGGAGCATTTACACTTTTCCTTCTTTGCTTTAGGCTTAGAAGTCGAAGTGTTAGTGTTGGGCTTAGCTGGGGGTTGGTTGGTCTTGGTTTATTTCTTAGGTTGGTCCTTTGTTTCTTTCTTCTTTTCATTTTTATTTCCCTTATTCGCCATAAGGGCATGTGACTTGGATTTTAGAATCCCCATTTGAATGAGTTTGTCATGTTCTCGAATGAGTTGGGATGAAAAACTATCAAATGAGGGAATTTTCTAGGCACTACCCAAGGTGACTTTCATGGCGTGGAAAGTTGAAACGAAGACAAAGTATTCATGACCTAACTTAGAAAGAATCGACAAGATCAATTGAGAGTCTTTCTTCTCCACTTTACATTCCTTTAGAAGCAGTCTAGTGTGGAAAAATTTGAGAAGAAGGCCTGCAGGTTTTCAAAGTCACTAGGATTTAACCCTAGTAGTTCGTTCTCCAACTCATGTGCTCTCATGTCATCTTGCTTCCCAAACATCTCATTGAGCATTTTCCATGCTCCATCGGGTGTCGAGGAAGTTTTGATGTGGAAGAGCAAGTCGAAAGAGACAGACATACAAAGAAGACCTAAGGCTTCATCATAGTGGTTGAACCATTTAGATCTTTCGGGTTCATCATCAGGTTCAGTCTCTAACCCCATGGTGACATGGTATAACCCTTTACTTCACAAAACCAATATAATTTTAGATCTCCATTCAAATAAATTAAAAGGTGTGAGCACCGATACTTTAGAGATATCCATAATGAAGAGATAGAACCAATAAAGGAAGAAGGAAGGAGAGAGAAAGGAAACAACCACCCTAGAATAATATCACACCCCCTAAGTTTAACAATTTATAGTTTAGTGTGTTGATTACAATCAGATGTGACTGTGTGCCAAGAACCAGTCTTTCACTCACCTTACAATTAGTGTAATAACACGTAAGAGTGGAGACAACAATCAAGGTTCGTTGGGTGCAACAGTTTGACATCATAAGCAAGCATAAGAATGAGTGAAAACAATAAGGGGAAGAGAAGGCCTTGTGATAAATAACATCTCACGTTGCACAAAAGAATCCCTTTGTTGTAAGACTTTGGCGGACATGCTCACAAGTCCACAAGCAATAAAAGGGATAGAACAATGCTCAAGATGATTCGAAATGAGTCGATACAAGCAATACAATGACACCCCCTAGAATGTGGCACTTTATAAAATAGTGCATTTACAAAACTAATAATCCCATGATCTATTGTGCGAAAAAACATGCAACTTTGACAAAATAAGTGCTCAAAACCGAGCAACGAGTCAAAAGTTATAGCAAAAAAATGATTCCTGCAATTGATGGAAAACGCCAATAAGCCCTGTAAACGGATTTAAAAAGTGCCCTAAACACATGCAAAGGGTGTTGTATGTATGCTCGTTGGAAATGGCATCAAATTTTAGTAAGGGTTTGTTTTTATTATGAGGGGGGAATTAGCCTCCACAGCAACCCCGCACCTCACCCTCTCATCTTCAACACTAGAAGAAAGGATCATAAAACAATAAAAAAAAACTCAAAAATTTACAATGCCAAAGAATGAAATGTTTTAACCTTAAAATTTTAAAAGGAGATTGATTTACCAATAATCAATTCTAAAAGGATGGATAAGGGGCCCACGTTGACCGAGTTTCTCTAATTATATGGTAAACCACCATGTGGATGTAGACTAAAGCGAGTTAGTTCACACTCCGAGTCGGGTGTGGGATGGTTATCTTGAGAAAACAAATGTGTTGTGTTCAACGCAAGTGGTCCATGTGTCAGGGGTCGATGCCAAAAGAAATCGTAGAAATGACACTCCGCCAAAAAGAGCAAGGACCACGTGTCAACTAGGGGAAAGGCGACTCGAAGTCAGATGTGAAGAGTAACAACTAGGAGATTTTCCAGCCTACAATATAAAAAAAAGGTCGAGTAGAGGTGGTCGAGCTGCTAGAGGTAACATTAAATGGTGCTAAGGAGGTTACAAGTAGGAGAACCGAGGTAACGGACATCAAGAACTTGGTGAGGCCGAGATATGAGCAAGTTGGGACCACGATCATGCAGTCAAAGATCACCAAAACACCTAGAACAAGGTAAAACCGTAATGACGTGCGAGAAAAAGAAATGATCCCATAAACATTTAAACCAAAATCAACCATAGCAACAATGTCAACCAATAACCAGTGACCACAACAATGAGCACAAAACTTGGATTAGTCTGAGCATACACCAATGAAAACACGATTCAACACCAGTCTGAGCATATAATAACCCAAACCAATGTAGAGAGGCTTGATTCACCAGGAGGAGGATGCATGCAAATAAGAAAGGTGAGTAGCTAGAGTCAAACTGATGATTCAAATGTAAAACTATCCATGTAGAGCCAAAGACTAGGCTTCAAAACAACAGGGGTCCGTCCGACCAAGCACAAGTTGATACAACTAACAACCAAACCACTGAGACATTGCAAGGTTGAATGTAAAAATCATGATTCAGATGAAAGTTGCTAAGCCGAGTTGACACCAATGGAACATAGGTCACACCAAAGAAAAAATGAATAGGTGGTCTAGTGCAAGAGCCAACAAAACCGATGAGCCTCCGTCGAGAAAACCGGTCGCTACAACTTGAGACTGCAATAGACCCCAAAACACGCATGCAAGGGCTGGAAAACAAGTGAACCTCAAAACCCCTGAAACCAAAAACCAAGAACAACCCCTCAAACTTGCAACTGTTGAAACCTCAACGCAAGGTGAGAAATATGATTCCAAAGTAATAATCAAAAAAACTTACACGAGGAAATAAGAAGAAACCAAAAGTAATAAGCAACTTGATAAAAAAGAGTGCACGTTTTACTGAAACTAGCTCTGATACCATGAAAGAGGGATACATGAGAACCGATGTCGAAACAATGAACCATAACAAAGTTGCACTCTGATGGTAACATCGTAGCTCCAACACAATAAACAAGATTTGAACAATGGAAAGAATATGCGAATAAGAAAACAGGTCTACTCATGCTCATAGATTGAAAAAAGGAAGTACAAATAGGGGTGATGTGTAACCCCCATTCCTAAACAATGAAAGAACTCCTATGACGCCACTAACGCATATGAAGTGATTGACGCATATGACGCTAGTAGAGGAGGAGTTACATTTCCAAATAAGGAATGTAACTCCTATGACGCACTGACGCAAATGACAATGACAGATTCTATGAAAAAAATGACACTTGTCATTTGACTCCCTAATACCTATGACTCTCACAAGGAGAGATGACTCACCAGTGATGTGGATGATGACAAGGAAGGTCACACACACCAACACATATTCGATTGATACATTTTTTAGATCTTGCCATTGTTTTTGGAGTAAAGCTACATGTCTTCTATCTAGTTTTGTCATGTTACCCATTTTCTTAGATGAATTCATGGCCTCAATTATTGAGAAAAGGAAGATAATTTTCGCTACCTATTTCAGGCTTCATTTAGGCTCGGTTTGCAGCTGGTTAGAGTAGGTTAGATTAGGATTTCCCTTTCAATAAATGCATTTCATGCAAACCCGCAGCTTTCAATTTCAATAAGTGCATTCATGCACGTGATCTGGTTTACCAGATCGTTTCCCAAATTTAATTTGTTTTTCAAAAAGGTTGGTTTTCAGAAAAAGAAATATATTGGTATTAGGTTTTGAATCCATACCCAATGGATAAGAGTAAGGAACTGGTCTTAAATCTAGTAGGAAACTTTACCCCGTAGGATCACCAGAAATGTTGACAATTTTGCACTCATGCAAAATGGGCAACTCGAAACTTCATTTCAAATGGAAAGGATTGATGTGATTGACCTAGATAAGGGAAAGAAGGAAGGTTTCTTAATGTTTTAAGTTGTAGAAAATTGAAACAAGGAACCAAACATGCAACTATATGTGAGGTATTGCCAAATGCAACACCTCACATGTGATGTCAATCACATTCGCCTTCAAAGAAAGAAATATAGAAGCCCTCAAGGATTGGTACATAGCCTTGATGAATGTAGGAATCACATCAGATATGGGATATTTTATCCCATAATAATAAAAAGAGTTTATGTTTACATGTAGAAGAATACATTGTTGAGAACATGTGCATCAAATCTTATCATTTCTTTATGTTTAAGTGTTATTAATTATGTATTGAGTTTTTCAATTCATTATACAATCAATATTTATCATAAAGCTAAATGAAAAAGAAATAGACAACTCAATTACATAAATTAATGTCATTTATTCATAAAGAAATTCAGTTTTTCCCACACAAGCCATGGGATGTAACTTATGTTTACTTGAATTAAAAGATGCATGTACATAAAGCTGAAAGAAAAAGAATATAGAGAAAACTCATCATTGCCTTTTGGGTCTTCTCTTGGTCTTCATCATCTCCAATTGCAACTTCTTCATCTTCATCTTCTACATTATCCCTAGTTTCCTCCACAAGATACATCATCAGTACTGGGAGAAGAATGAAAATGGTTAGTATTTGAGCTTCTAGTTTAATCTATATCCTTGTGCTATTAGTTTCAGGAAGATGAATCACTTGAAATAAAGTACACATAAGATACATGAAAGGAGCTAGATACGTAATCGAAAACACACTCATATAGGAGAACAAGTACCATTCTTTAATCATGAAAGAGAAGGAAAAATCATTATATAGATACAAGAGAGGCTGCAAGCCTTTTTTTCTAACTATTTTCTTAAGTGTGTAGGTACATGTAATAGATGAAGAAAGTAAAGATTATCTTTTCTATGAACTAACTGTTACTTCTACAAGTACAACTAGTTTTTTTTCAAAATAAGAAAGATGAAGATCAAGTTTATTTCATTCAACTGAAGAAGGAAAAAACATATCTCTGAAGCTACATATTCACCCAAAGCCTCGGAAAATAAGGAGAAAACATTTAAGATCTAAGAAAGAGGAGTCCTACGGTCTTCATGTATGCATCTTATAAAAGGAGTTTGAATACCTTTAAATATCCATATCATATAAGGAAAAAAATGATAATATTGAAGTATCTAGGACTTGCAGGTCAAGAAGAGATACAAGTATCATATTTGAATGAACAACATGCAAAGAAAGTTACAGGTACCTCCTACAACAGAGTTTATAAGCTTTCAATTCATGGTGTTTAGTGTCAAGAAATTGACAAGGTTCAAATTCATAAAAGAAACTTCACAAGCAATAATTGTGCCATTTGCACAAAGCTTCTACAATACCATATCTTTCACTTTAGTAGGAAGAAGAAAGATACTTCAATACAATTTGACTCCATAGAGTAGTTTATGGAAGAATTACAGAGTACAAGTTAAATAACAGGACTAAAAAAATTCTTACTAATGATCTCAAAGTACGCTTTAAATTTCAGTGATCTCATTTCATCAAGGAAGGTAGAAAACTTTCATTCAAAGTTCATGAGCATAGCTAAAAATTCTAGTATGCATATCCATCTTGTAGTTCACTATGATCTTTCAAGAAGTAGTTACCACTTGTAAAACATGCAATCAAAGGAAATTAAGCTACAGGAAGCAAAGATACAACAATAAGTATCACTCCTATGGATGTTCAAGAAAGTGAAGCCACTATATTACTACTTCAAACTAGAAGTAATCAAGTTACAAAAGAATTTTATCAACTTTCAAACAAAATAAAAAAGTCTTGAAGGTGAGCTAATTCATTATTTTCTTAGCATACTAAAGAGGAGAATCAACTTCCAAGTAAATGGCCATAGATTGTAGGAACATAGCTTGTGTAAGTGGAAACTAAGCTATAAATCCAAAAACTAGTGCAAAAATAGGAACTAGGTCTCTCCTTTCAAGCAAATAAAGGAATGAACACATTCGCCACATAATAAGGATCACCTGTGCTTATAGAAAAATTTTCCATGAAAAATTACATCCCAAGTTTGAGAAAGAAAAGGGAAAACCCTTCCTCCACAATAGAAGAAGAATGACTAATAGATACGAATACCCATTTGGAAGTATTCAAGAGAAAATAAAAATAGCCATCTATTTTTCAAAATACCCATATGTTTTCAAAAATAGAAAATCAAGTGAATCTTCAAATACAAGCTCAAACAGATAAAGGAACCCAAAAAGTCATTCACCAACAAAATCATTGCTTGGTACAAATATCAAGTACCCATAAAGGATTTCGAGAGTTCATAGACAAATAAATGGATCAAAACCCTTTTAGAGCACTAAAGATAGAAATATAAATGAATATAGAGTCAATTCTTCCTTATCAAATCAAAGAGAGTAAATACATGAATAAAGATCAGAAATAAGCTCATTTTATCCACAACCATTACAAACTTTCTAGGATTTTTGTAGAGATAACCGAAAAGGAACAAGAACTCACCATTTTACAAAAATCGGTCAAGTAACCTCAAAGTGCAAAGTAAAATTACGAAGACCCATAATGATTTTGAGCTTGAGGATCAAATTCATACAAGTAAAGGCAGAGAAATACAAAGATTTCAAACTAATAGAGCAATAAATTAAAAAAACAATGAAACAAGCTACAGATTTCAGGATCCGTAAGCTAACCTTGTTAGCAACACGAACTTTATTTTATCAAAAAAAAATTTAGATGCCAAAGAGCTCAAGGATTTAAACAATGGTGGCTCAGATTTTGTAGCAAGAGACCACAGAGAACCTATAAAAGGAAAATCATGCACATAAAACTTCCATAGTGCCTCGAATATAGCTTTGGATCTCAATAATGGTAGCCTAGTGGAATTTTTCCAGGCTTCGCCAACACAAGAAGCTCAAGAGGATGAGAAAAATGTTTAGGTTTTCAACCTTTTACTTTCCAAATCAGCCATCGAGTCACCTAACTCACCTGGGAGTTAATTTCAACTATCACAATAGAAAAGGACAAAGATCAATGGCTATCAAGGGAGTCAGTAGCTTAACTAGAGTTAGAAGTATAGTCACCGACTTAACATGGAGGGGTGAGTCATCGTGTAATGCCTTGTTCGATGTTACTCCTATTCATACTTCGGTGACCTTGTTGCTAAGCGTTGAACGTTGTTGTGCTCATGTTAATCATTAGTTGTCTTCGACCTTGTCGCAGAAAATTATTAGCATCCTCCCTCTTCGTTGTGCCTTCTTGTGTCGTTGTCGATGTTTCTAGTTGCTGGCCCCCGCAATGTCCTTTACGATTGTCCTATTAAAGGAAAATCATGTTCTCGAATTGTCAAGCTTGACTATCCGTCATTATTAATATGAATAATAATTATTTTTAAGTTGTAAAATTAATAATAATGATATTATTAATTTATTTGTCAATCGACAATTATTTTCTTTTATTATTATTATTTTTATTGTTGATTGTAATCGATATTAATATTAATTATCTCTATGTCATTTTGTTGTATCATTTTGATCGCTCCCATAGACCAAACCTTGTTCCACACTAAAGAAGGGATTACCCTGTCATGGCGCCATGGTTGGTCGTTCCCATGTTCACTTTCGAAACGTCAACCTCTAGTTTTCTCCCCCTTGGTTGATTAGGCTTGCTTGCATGTTGTTTCAATCATTTAAATTAAAGGAAAATATGATTTTTTTGCTCTCTCCATCATGCCAGTTTGTATGCATTTTAACCTGCTTGGTTGGCATAGGTATTGGGTTCCTTTCTTCCTTGGTTTCTGTCTTGTGAATGTGTAGAGAGGTTGTGTGTGGCGCAAGCTTTGATGGGGATATTAATTTAATGCTCAAATTAATATTTTCAACTACCACCCTTTACCTCCTTAGCAGCAACTTGGCCTTGTACATGGCCTTCACCAAATGAATTTATTTTTTTGTGCTATTCTTTTTCTCTTGCATAAAATCTAGCTTTGTGCTAAATATTAGTTGTTTGAATCTCTTTTGGCAAGTGGAGGGTGGTTGAGCACCTGTCAAACTTTAAATGCGTTAAATGAATGGAACCCACCCATTACTTCACCCTGTTGGCCACTTGTTTTCACTTATTGTTTTTATTTGACTCATTGGCTTGCGTTTTGAAGGGGAAATTTTCAAGCTTAAGCTACTAGCCTCGTGGGTGGTTGGTGAGGAGATTAAAGACTGAGGCAAGCATGGACATCCAACCAGTGAAAGAAAATGGACTGGTTTCATGTTGTGGTTGTATAGTGGCTCTACAATGTGTGTGCCATTGTGGAAGATCCAATTAGGCATGTTAAGTCTAGACCTTGCAATGTTTTGCTACCTTTTTACAATTCCATGAAATAAATGTTTCTCCTTCCTGAAATGGCATCTAGAAATGGGATTTTATGTTTGATTATTGATTTCCTTAAGTGTATTGGTTGTCCTCCTGTTTTTTTCTAAATCGTTGGTTTTAGATGACTAGTTTAAGCAAAAAAAATAAAAAATTTTTATTTATTTGTGTTTACTCTTTTATATTTAATTAGATGTGAGAAATGTTATACGGCTGGGAATTTCTTGCACTCACCTCCCCATAGGAAAACTAGTAATGGGTTTGGATGGTACGATTGCATAGTTGCTCTCAATACTGGTAAAATCTTGGATGCAAGGAGACATAAATGTAATAGAAATTAATAGCTCTTTGGATTTTTCTTGAAATAGTTAATTATTAGTCTATTCATGCGTGGCAATAAAATTTTGAGTGATCTAGGTTTTTATCAACAAGGAATCTTGTATTTTATTCATTTTGGGGGTAATTATGTCAACTGTAAATGACTCCCAAAATTCGGTGCTCTGTTGGCCTGTTTTTTATTTTCAAGGTATTTTGAAGGTGTGTTTTCTACTTGATTAAAACAAAGGATTCAAAACCTTTTCGTATTATTATTTACTACTTGTTGGCTTCACCTCTATGGTGACTTGCTAGATACTGGTCACTGCTAGTTATATGTAGAAACATGGAATATAGGAATTGGGAACCCAAGTACTTTATCCCTGAAATTGTACCTCATTATGTTGGTGTTCCTCTAAGGTATTTTCCTTGTTTCATGGTGTGGGTTTTGGTTTTCATCCCCAGTTCTCTATTATGATATTTTTGGGGACATTTATGAACCCTTATCTCTACCCTGGAGATAGTTACTACGATTTGAATCCATAATCGTTTGGGAAGATCTGTCATTATGCTTATTTCTTTTGAGGTTCTCTTTTCATATGCTTGCATACCTGAATCTTTGAACTGGCTGTAGGTACATTATAATTTACATCATGTAACCTATATGACTATTGTGGCCTCTTTGATCAATTAATATTTTCATTCTGAAACTTTTCTAAGTTTTCGATCTTGAATGTGATGTCTTTTTTTTTGGGAACTATGACTGGATCGATCGAGTACTTGGGTTTTTCGCTTTTGAGTGGTCTCCTCGGTTAGAGTGGATTGATGTCTTTGGAAGGGAGATTTATAACCCTGGCCCTATTATAATTACTCTTACCTTAACTTGGTCAAATTTTTCCTTGCTTTGAGAGGTTATTGATAATATGTGAATCGTTAGTGAACGTATTATTAATGGTCATAAGTTTATGACCAAACCTCTATGTTGCATTTAGAATTTGAAATGTGTTTGGGATGACTGTAGTCATTATTGAAATAGGACTCTTGTTAACTCATGACATTTGATGATACGTTATGAGGATAGTCATGAGGTTATGAATTGATTTTTTTATATATACATTGTTGGCCTATGTTGGAAAATTGTTAAAAATTATTAATGAATTTGGGGGTTACTTTTCCTTTATATTATTTAGATAAGTTGACAATTATGATGGGGTTTGTTGTTAGAATAATGGATTTTGTGACTCATTTAAATGCATTTGAAGAGTGGTTTTGATTATGTTAACTAGTATTACTTTTAAAAGATCTTGTAAGGAGGAGGTGGTAAACTTCTTGTTTAGACTAAACTATGGATTGTTTTTTAAGGAGGGTTATGAATCCCATAATGCTATGAAACCGAAGGATGTTTAAATGATAATATCATCTTAAATGGACTTGAAAATAGGAGGATTTTCACTACCCCATGCTTTGTTTATCAAGTAACTTGGTTGTTGAGTAATGCCCATCTTGGGTTTTGTCAGCTACCATTCTTCTTTTATCATTACCTTGTGGAGTCTCTTTTCGATGAGAGAAATTAGTTTGTGGGTTGAAATTTAGTTTTCAACTCCTTTGATCACGTGATGGTTTTCCCTTCTTACACTCGTTTGGTTGCTCTAGCTTTTAGGCCAATGAAACCTCCCTCCTGGAAGGACTGATTTACCTTTTTGTTTTGCGTCTATGATTGTATCTAGTATGTTTTGGGCTTCTCAAAGATTTTAGTGATGGATGGATCGAAGTATTATATTTCAATCACGTAATCTATAGGATTACATGATTGAAATCCCAATACTCTTGACTTTTGTTCCTAACTTATAAAGTCTGCGGTCTTACCTTGGTTAGTTGAGATATTGTTCTTAACTAGAATATTTGACTTCCTTCTTGTTGGTTGGTGAAAATTTTTATCTCGTGTGAAGAATTTTGATTAGTGGTTTGTGCTTTGATCCATTTCTTGAATTAGAACGTTCCTTTCATGATATTGTTAAATGTTAGCATACTTGTTTCAATGTGTAGCCTTATCATGCTCAGTTCTCACGAACTAACTCAAGTTAATACTTGTGCAGATGGATTTTGCGAGTAGATAAAAGGAAAGATTGATAAAGGTTGCATTGGTTTGATTTATGAAGTCCTTTGTATGAATGTTTAATGTACTGTAAATCTTTGATTGGTGCTTGTAAGAGGGTTTAGAAGGCCTCTTGCCTTGGATTTTCTATCCTTTTTGATGAAAGGTTTTCTAACCATTTGTAACAAAACTTGAAAACATTATTGTGAGGAATAAAATTCAATCACCACCTTGTTATGAGTATTTTTTTGTGATATTATTTCAATTCATGAAAATTTTGTAGCATGGCTTGACCAATTTTGTTACCTTCTTGTTCTCATCCAAAGTTCAATCGAATCTTTTGACACCTTTGGTTTGTGTGCCATGTTGAATAGAAATGTTATACCCGTGTTTAGTTTTCTCGATAAGTAATGGTAATTTCTTCTTTCGAGTCATAAAATTTTGGTATAATAACCCCTACATGGTCTTGGCATCAGTGCAATTATAGGTATATTTTAGTGGGTTGGCAATCCTTTTTAAAAGTTAATAAAAAATAAAATAAAATGAATACATAGATGAATAAATAAATAAGATAATAATGAAGTTGTGTTTTTGTAGATAAAATTAAGAGTCTTTAATTAGAAAGAAGGAGTTATCTACCGGTGTAAAAGAATCTACCCTCACTAACCTTAAGCTACGGATTAAACTTTATCCTCATTGTTGTGAAACATTAAGTATTTTAAAAAGTAAGATCATTGTTGGCTTTTGGGGATATAGTTAGATCTTAGTTAGTAGGGGAGTTTGAATAAGAACACATTAAGTCTAATGCTTCCATTTTGGGAACCCCATGTGTATCCTTTGACAAACTTAATCAAGAGAATGCTAAATGAAGATTTTACCCAAATCTAGTTGAACTCTTAAGTCTCATTAAAAGACCGGTTAATAACTAAAGAGATCATGATGATGAAATAAATTGACCTTCTCACTCTAACCTTTTCCATAGTACATTGTAATCTTCTCTTAAGCATGGTTAATTGTTGATCCTTACACAAGGAGGTTGTAGTTTTGAACCTTAATGGCACTCCACTTCAGTTAGAGCTTACACTTGTCACCTTGTGCAATGGAGGTCTGAATCAAGATTTAGTAGCTTGGGTATGAATAAGCAACCTTGTGAGAGATGGAAGGTGTCCCTTTTGATCAAGTGAATTTAGCTAGTTTTGTCAGTCTTTAGATGATCCTCATTCAAAAAACTTGTTCTCAAGATAATTAGTCAATAGTATAAAATAAATAAGTTCACCTTTGTAAGAATAATTTCTCGAATCAAACATGAATCTTCTAGATCGTAAAGTCTGGTCTTGAAAGATGTTTTTAGTGAATACATAACCTTAAAGGATTTTACACCGTGGGGTGTACTTAATTATAACTATGTATTTGTGGATTGGTCTTTTTGTGGTGCCTTGTCAAAGAGAAAAGTGAACTATCCTTGATGGGTGTTGGATGTTTCCTTGTTTCCTATGTGGTCATCGTTGTGTCAAGTTGTTCAAAGAGTTATTTGTAACCATTTTGACCACCTATTGTAATGTCGTTTCTATACTTCGAACAAGTCAAAAAAAAATTATCCTGTATTTTTCTATGTTGTCTTGTGTGTCTAGTTTGTGGGTGTTACACTTGGTATCAGAGCGGAGGTTCATGCTCTCGAACCTCTAGGACAGATTGGAGTTGTGATGGTGTTACATGGATGGTGTTGCATGTTGGTGGTGGATATTGGAAGAGTAATGTGATATAAGCATGATGTGAACTATGTCGTAATTGTGATGTTGTGAGAACATATGTTGTGTATGTCACTTAGTGCTCAATTGTTAGCATGTTGATGTGTTGGAGATGAGAGTATTCTTCCTCATTTTTGGGACTTCTATGAGAATTCAAGTGTGAAGAATTGTCTTGTTGTGTGTGTGGAAGAAGTGTGATTGTTGATTTCGGAGTGTTGGATCCTTTAGGCATTTGTGATGTTACAACAAGGTTAGTTGTAGTGAATTAGATTTCTTAATGATGTCATTATCATTTATGTAGAAATATGTGTATTCCCATGTTATATGGTGATTGATTGTGTGTTGTAATTATGCTCATCATAAGTAAAATTCATGTAAGATGTAATGATTAATGTCATAAATTTGGGACATATGGTGAGTATATGATCCCTATCGTGTAGTGATTGCACTTTGGGTGCAACATGTGGTGATGTGGTGTGTTGTAAACTATGAATGTAATGTATGTGATATACCTTGTATTGGTGCCATGCGTAAGATGCTATGTTAATGTGCGTGAACCACCATTGTGTTAGTGATGTAGTTGCATGTTATGTTGTGAACCTTATGCTAACCGACCTTGAGGGAAATCGGTAAAAGTGTATGTTTGGAGTGAGGGAATGTGTACCATGGGCCAATAATCGAGCTGACATTATGCTCAGTAGATGAAGAAATGTGTCCTCTCTTTCTCTCTCCTTGTGGTTGTTGTATGGATGCAACCTAAGTGTAGCTATGACTGTGTTTAGCCTTGTCAAGTGGTGGTGGGATGATTCAGATAGAGATGATGACAATTGTATTATTGATATGTTATTTTATGAGATGAGGCTTGATGTTCCGAGTGTCAAAAACTCATTGAGTACCCCCTTGGTGGCCGTGATAAGGCCACATAGTCATCATAATGTGCTATTCTTATATGTATTTTATTCATAAATTAAACTTTTATTTTATTTCTGCAAGGACCAGTAGTTTTATTGATTTCCATTTTTATATTTTGGGCATTTACTTGGTTTGTGGTACTAACATGCAGATTTTTGCACTAACTATGGCTATTTGGCCATTTTTTTGCTTGGATTTGGATCTTCTTTTAAATCTTAAAATTTTACTACCTTACCCAAGGCTTGTAATTTTACACTTGGCATTTAAATCAGATTGCTATGCTAGTCCTATTGTCGTGATGTGTGGAATAGGGTCATAGGATGCACCATGGAATGGGTGGACCTATGGACTAGTTTCGTTGTATGGGGGTATGCCCCATGGAGTTACATATAACTAGTGGGTTTTCAAACCATGAGTTATTATGTCACTTGGGTTAGGGGTGTCTGGACTCTATGTGCCTAGGGCATAGGAAACCGACCCTTTCGGGAGCGAAAAGGAAATTTATTTATTTATTAATGCTTGAGGGAGGTATAAGAGATTGAGGGAGGCATAAGAGACTTGAGGAAGGCATAAGAGATTGAGGGAGGTAAAAGAGACTTGAGGGAGGCATAAGAGATTGAGGGAGGGATAAGAGATTTGTGTGTGCGTGATTGATGCTTTTGGAGGTATACAAAGTCGTTATGATTTTTGGTTGTGATCTTATGATGTATGTGTTACTCATGTTAGTTGGATTTGTTTGTGGTATTGTGGATATGGCATTGATGCCCTTGTTGACACTATATACATGTAGCTAGTTTTCTGAGTTATGTAAAATCTTCATCTGTGGAATTGTGGAAATTTTAGGTTGTTGTAGTACACTTGTGTTCGAGTATGGTATGGCAGTCATAGATGTGTGACAAGTACTATGTTATGTGGACCGAGTCTATTCTCTTCCATATTTGGTTAAGCTTTTGTGATGTGGTACCGACATGAAAGTATGTAAAAGTATGCTTGTGAATCTTTAGTGTTGTGTATGACCCTGGTAGGGTGTTGTGATTACAATTCATGTTGGGCACCCACAAGAATGAATAAACTAAAATTCTACAACAATGAAATTTTAAAAAACCTGAGTTAAGAATAATGTAAATGGAAAGAGTCTAATTAAATAATGAATAAGAGGGAACTACCAATCTTCATAGAACTTTGAAAGTTAAAATTTTTACCCAAAATGTTTCTAAGGCTACCCATGGTCGTGCTTTTAACGACTGAAATTTTAACCATAGGGTGCACTTTCACCTTTATTTGTTCCTTGATGCTTACCACCTTTCCTTCCTTTAATGTTGTGTCACATCGAGGATGATGCTTTCTTAAGGGGAGGAGAATGTAATGCCCATTCAACATTACTCCTGTTCATACTTCGGTGACCTTGTTGCTAAGCGTTGAACATTGTTGTGCTCCGTTAATCATTAGTTGGCTTTGACCTTGTCGCAGAAAATTATTAGCACCCCCCCTTTCGTCATGCCTTCTTGTGTCGTTGTTGATGTTATCGATCGCTAGCCCCTACTGAATGTCCTTTACGATTGTTCAATTAAAGGAAAATCGTGTTCTCAAATTGTTGAGCTTGACTGTCTCATCATTATTAATATGAATAATAATAATGTTTAAGTTGTAAAATTAATAATAAAAATGATAATAATGATATTATTAATTTATTTGTCGATTGACAATTATTTTCTTTTATTATTATTATTATTATTATTTTTGTAATCGATATTAATATTAATTATCTATATATACACACCATGATTAAAGCATGCTATCTAAATTAAAAACACATTGATAACAACAATTGTACACTAATTTGCTCATAGATGTAGAAATGAATCTAGGATAATGAAAAGAATGCACTTGGGAGCTATGTACAAATATTAACAAACCAAACAAAAGGGTCTTCACTCACCTACAATAAATTTCAATAAAATTAATAGGAATACAATAATGCATTGATCATTAAGAAAAATCTACCGAGAGAGAGAGAGAGATGAAAGCCAAGAAATATTGTAAAAATTTGTGAAATCATTTTATCGATAAAAATAAATACATAATTACTACAAAAATAAAAGGGCACAACCATTCGAAAAAAAAAAAAAACTAGGTTCGCCTATAGAGTAAAATTGGGCTCGAACACTTGAGCATAACAATAAAGTTACTCCATATATTAGCTTCCCTTTCCAATTACTAGAAACCCCCAAAGTACACCCCTCATAATATTTTTCCATGTAGAAAGTTTTCACATTAAAAACAAAAAATAGCTATTTTAAATAGAAAATAACTTATTAGATTAAAATAATTTTTAAACTAGTAACATTACAAATTAATAAATAATTTTTAAATTATGAAACATATTTACTCACAAATTGTAAAATAGAAATGAAATTTTCCATATACCACAAAACTAATTTCCTACCTTCCACGAGATAATAAGAGATATCACTTATATAATTATTTGTAAATTTTAATGTTGCTCCCCTTAAAATTTTAGATGTGGAAAAATGATAGATTATCTTCATATCTTTTATTTACAAATAGTATAAGCAATAAGAGAACAATATAATTTCATTTGGGTCAAAATGTACTTATGCTCATTCATTAGACTTTATTGACCATTATCTATCCTTTTTTGCCCTCGCATCTACATAAATAGTGAATTTAAGATTTATAATCAACAATTCTAAAATTTGAACCTAATCTTTTCTTCAATATTTAAAATGGTGAATTTAAGATTTACAATAAAAAATCCTAAAATTTGAGGTTAAACTTTTCTTTCTTATAAAAAAGTCTTATTGATAAACTTGAAGGGACACAAATGAGTGTAATAAAATTTTATGGTAAATATTTAAAATTTATGTTAATGTGCAAAGCTAATTTAGTTGAATATTTTGATTTATATCTTTTAATTATTTATGTTTATATACAAGCTTAATCTTGTAAAATATTTCCATTTATTTTTCTCAATTTAAAAATAAAAATGTTATAAAATGTTTGACTACTATCATATTTTTCATTTACATTTCTATCGTTCATTTTTATGTACACAATTTTGTTTCACATAAGTTTTATTTTTGTTTTATAATTCAAATTTAACTTCTTTCTTTAACATAAATGAAGCCACCTACGACTCTACCGAAGGATTATGAGTTATTGTCCATAAATTTCAACAAATAACTTGTGTTTATGTTTTTCTCATTTTTCTCCTTCGAAATCTATTTTCAACATTAAAAGTAGCTGACCTCTATTTTCAACATTAATCAAGTATTGACCTCTATTATTATATGTGTCGAAAATAAATTTAAAGCTCAATAATAATACTTAAAATGGAGAAGAGAGGAGCCACTAAAAACCACATATCTTTTTAATAAAATATTTTATAGAGGAAATCAGACCAATTAATCTATGTATCTCAGTCGCCACCCCTCACTGCTAGTCTCATTAGCCTTTTGCCACTTTCAAACGGGGATAACATATGTGTGGATAATATATGTGTGGATAATATATGTGCGGATAACACATGTGTGGATAATAATGCTCCTCTACTCCTATTTATATGCAGTTTGCAGTACTTTGTCACCATGGTTTTTTTGAAGTTTAGATTACTCTACTGTGATTAATCTAACTCGGAACTTGCTAGTGTTATGCCTCAACTAATTATTAATGGAGAAGTTCCTCCAACAGTAAATGGAGTAGAGCATTCGATTCATCGACGCATGGGAAATCATCATGCCAACATATGGAGCGACGATTTTATACAATCCCTTTCATCCCCATATGGGGTAATGATTAGTTAAATGCTAATTTTGAAGGTTTTTTGTTTGTTTTTTCTTAATATTAAAACTAAGTATTTGTTTCCTGTGCGAAATGACAGGCATCTTAACTGTTATTAATCTTGAAGATTTTGTTAGCTGTATTTGTATAATTTAAAGCAACTGAAGAGAATATATTTGTTTCCTGTGTGAAATGGCAGGCACCTTCATACCGTGAGAGGTCCAGACGTTGATTAAGGAGGTCAAATATATATTTAATACCCTTTTGGAAAATGCAGAAACCACTGTTTCTCATAACGATCTTCTTCGACTGCTATGGATCGTTGACATTGTGGAACGAGTTGGGATTGACCGCTATTTTCAGGCGGAAAAAAAAGCTATTCTTGAAAATGTTTACATGTATAATGCCTTTCTATCTCTTTATCTACGGTTGTATTAAGGAGAGATTTTAGAAAAACTGTGGAGGATTTTGAATTATAAATTAAAATGTTTATTCAAAAATCTTCACGGTTTTTTTATAATCTGGATTTCAGTAATTATATGTATTGTGGAAACATTCAATCTCTTGCACTTAAATTAATTAAATTTATATAAATATTTAGAGATTGTTGATGTGATACTGATTCGATAACATAAATATGGTAATGTTAGATACTGGACTGAAAAACGCTGCGAAAATGCCATTGCTGACCTCAACGCTACTGCTTTGGGATTTCATGTTCTACGCCTCAATGGATATGATGTTTCTCCAGGTATTTTAGTTTAGTTTTTCTTTGATCAAGTAATATCTGGCACAATCTTTAACAGTTTCATAATATATCTTTGGTTTAAACAGATGTGTTTCAGATCTTCAAAGATGCAAATGGACGATTCTCTTACCCTGAATCCACTCAACAAGACGCCCAATTAAGGAGCATGTTGAATTTATATCGGGCTTCAGAGCTTTCCTTTCAGGCAGAGAAGATAATGAAAGAGGCTGAAATATTTGCCTCTCAATACCTAGAAAAAGCCCTCAAAGAAAGCCTAAAATTAAACAAGAAAAGCCAACTCTTGGTTGAGGCAAGCTATGCATCAAATAAGAGTATTCTTTTATGTTTTAGAAGCCATTGATCGATCTTGGTTATATTACAGTTTTGTTTACGTCTTTCCAGAAGAAATTGTGCAGAATTACGTATTGAAAATTCAAATGTTTCCAAATCTATGTTTCCACAGGTTGAATACGTTTTAAAATATGCATGGAAATGCAGAGTTCCACGGTGGGAGGCAAGAAAATCTATAGAAATATATAGCCTTGACGATTCCTGGATGATGATCAACCAAGAATTTAAGTATGAACACACTACCTATTTAACAAACAAAATATAGTCTATTAATTGTTTAGAAGATTGTTTTCATGGCATGCAGTCATTGGTAGATGTTAAATAGTATTGTAGATCTTGTATTACACCCTTTGTTATTTTGAAAAGGATAAATCCTAATAAAATATCAAGGGAAAATAGTATTCTCCGACTAGAACAGACTTACTAATAACTCATTCTTTCAGGATGCCCGGCACAAAGATTTTGGAACTAGCAACATTGGACTTCAACATTTTGCAGGCACAACATCAAAGGGAGCTAAAATTTATATCAGGCTGGTGGAATGCATCAGAAGTGAAGCAACTGGATTTTTTCAAGCATAGACATGTGGAATATTTTTTTCTGGTGGGTTTCCGGATTGTTTGAGCCTGACTTCAGTATAAGCAGAATTGAAGTTACAAAACTTTCCATCCTGATTACCCTCTTTGATGATATTTATGACACGTATGGAACTATGGAGGAGCTCAAACCTTTCACTGCTGCATTGGTTAAGTAAGTTGTCATTTGATATTGAGTGTAGATTTATAATTACCTGTAAAATGATTAAGTTATCTAGATTTAATATCATTATTTTCGATTTCTTTTTACTTTATTGAATTCAGATGAGAAAGAATACATACAATTTTGATTATTATTCTTGAAATTATTTTGAGGATAAAGATTGCATTTAAAAGAAAAAATTATATATATAGAAATCGATTCGTGCCTTCATTTCTATGCTACAGTTATATATATATTTATATTCAAGTATATATGTCTATTTATTTTATTTCGATGGGATAAGAATATTGTGGGTCACCTTCCGAGTATATGAAAGCTAGTTATGACTTTGCCCACCAAACGCTCGAGGAAATAGCAATTAAAGCGAGAGAAAAAACATGGTTCTCGTGTACACAAATTCATGAAAAAATATGTAAGTTTAATCAATTTGTATTTTTATTTGTAGCGAATTATACTACATCATAAACTTATGAATAGACAATATTTATTGTCTTTAGTTGACATTCTATTTTTATATTGCGGTGGGAGAGTTTCATTTTATCCAACCTAAAAGAAGTTGAGTGGATTGCTACAAACCACACACCAAGCTTTGATGAATATTTAAACAATGGTGTAATAAGTGTGGCTGCACCCATAGTGACATTACATGCACTAATTTTATTAGACGCCTTTCTTCACGAAGATCTTTTAGGGCAAATTAATAAGATTGAGACCCTTGTCTCTATTTGTTGTAGATTATTAGATGATTCTAGAGATTATCAGGCATTCAAAATCCTCCTTTTTTTTGCATTGTTTACTATTAATTATTTTTAATAATGTTTAACATATGTTTCATTTCTTCCAATGTTTAAGGATGGGAAGATCAATGGAGAGAATGCTTCTTGTTTTGAGTGTTATGTGAAAGACAATCCTGGTTCTACAAACGAAGATGCTTTGAATCACGTCAATAGTCTTTTGGATGGTACCATGCAAGAGTTGAAGTTGAAGATTCTTAGAGATAAAGACATACCAACTTGTTTCAAAAAAGTTTATTTTGATGCCCTTTTAAAAGGATTATTTTTCATTTACAAGGACAAAGATGGATTAACCTTTTCTTATAAAGAAACCAAGGATGCCATTATAAAAGTTTTTGTTGAACCCATAGCTATGTAGATTATTATTTCAGCCCATATAAGTACTTGAATTCTTCTACTAGACATCAAATATGAGTGTATTTAATTCTATACACTATTGTATAATATCAAGATATATTTGTAATATTATTTGTAGTTCAATATGTGGATGATTCACCCATTTGATCAAATGTATCCACATCTATTTTAATATATAAGAGTATCAATAAAGTTATTGACTCAATTGACTTCTTATATTTATATACTAAAGAAAACTTGTTTTATAAGAAAAGACCCTTTGATCATAATAATAAGTGAACTACTTGTTTTTTTATAAAAGCATAGAGAGCTAATGTTAGTGGATCATAAAATTTATTTTTAAGAAAATACTCTTTGATCATAATAATAAGCGAGCTACTTGTTTTTATAAATGCATAGAGAACTAATGTTAGTGAATCATATTTTTGAAGACATTTACTCTTACTCTAAAAAATTCAATTCATAGCTTCTTGATAAAATTGTAGTAGTCATGCTAGCCATGCAAAATATGTGTTATGTCTTTATTTTATTGTTTTATTCATTAATTATGTATGCATGTTTGTGAGTGCTTGTCTTATAGGTATTTACAATGATAATGGAGAATACAAAAAAACATTAATATGGTATTAGAGTAATAGAAGCTTCACCTTATGTGAAGCATCAAACTTTATAGATTGAATCTATATGTTTTTATGGAAGAGGGACAATAGCCTCGTGTGTTTATTGATGTTCAATAAAAATTAGATACAATAGAAAGGGCTGCAATACTTATAGGTATTGAACAATTAGATATAGACAAACAAGATGTTGCACGGGTGCAAAAAATATACATCTTTTACACAAAATTATGATTATATGGTTTTAACAATATACTGACCATATAACAATAAAACAACCCAAATAATGAAAAAAATATGATACAGGAATACTATTCCCAATTACAAACAAAATAATGTTTACAACCACACCATAACAACTTACAATAATAATAATATAATTACCTATTCAAAATTAACCTACGTAAACTATGTTTTACCTAACATTCCCCCCCTTAATTTTGCATTGCCTCAAGGGATGAGGAGAGGAACTCTCTAAAAACTCAAACTTGTCACGTGCAAGTGACTTTGTGAAGATATTTGCTCATTGTTCAGTTGTTGGGAAAAACTAAAGCTATATGTTGTGTTTCATGACATGCTCGCATATGAAATGAACATGTACCTCGGTGTGCTTTGTTCTCTCATGAAGAACTGGATTCTGAAAAAGTTTGAGAACACCTTCATTGTCAACATACAAGGTGGTAGGTTTTTCCTGTGGTATTCCAAGTCCTTCCAAAGTATACGATGTAGCCCTATCCCTTCGCAGACAACTTGACCTGCGCAGACATATTTGGTCTCTGTAGAAGAGAAAGAAACAAAGTGTTGTTTCTTGATTCCCCATGATATTGATCTAGATCTCATAGAAAGAATACAAACCTAGAAAATTATTTCTTGTGATCAATGTTACCTTCATGCTCTCGAATCTTAATATCCAGTCAAGAAGAATTTATCATTCTTAGTATACTTTACACCAAGATCTATTGTACCCTTGAGATATCAAGATTCACCTTGTTTCCTTCTAGTGAAAAATTTTGGGTTCCTACATAAACCTCGAAAGATATCTCACTGCAAAGCTGATATCTAGTCTAATATAAGTTAGGTAAATGAGACTCCCAATCAACTATCGATAGAGAGTTGCATCTACCACATGAGATGGATCTAAACGAGATAACAACAATGTTATCTCCATAAGTGTAGTAAAGGTGTGCAATCCATCATCCTAAATTTATTGAGTGTTGTCTTGGTATACATTAACTTAGAAATAAAGAAGTGATTCTCTTTTTTCCATACTTCCAATCTAAGACAGTAGTGCATGAGCCCAGATCTGTCATGTCGAAATCGGTTAAGATATTTCTTTGTTACATCGATCATCTTCACTAAACTTCTAGTGATGACTAGATCATCGACATAGACAACAAAAATCATAATCTCCCCCATTTGATTTTTGAGGTAGATATTGGGATCATGTGGATTTATGAAAATCGATGTTAAATGAGATGTTCATTAATTTTGATGTACAAATCCTCGGGTTCTGTTTAAAGCCATACAGATATTTTCTGAGTCTACATACCTTTGTTTCTTCTCTAGGTAGAACATAACCCTCAAGTTGAGTCATGTAGACTACTTCATGTAGATCTCCATTTAGAAAGGCACTTTTTACATCCATTTGATGGAATTTCCAGCCAAACTATGTAGCGAGAGAAAAGATCATCCTAACCAATATCATGCTTTCCTTTTGTGTATAGCCCTTTGCTACCAATATCATTTTGTACTTGTCAATGGTCCCATCTTCCTTGTAATTTTTTTGAATATCCATTTGCAACCAATGGGTTTCTTCCTGGTTTTTGAAAAGATCGACAAGATCAACAAGTGTCATGTTTTGTTTTTCATTAGTAACTTATATTTAGCATCCATGGAATCTTTCCAAGATTTCAAATGTAGGGATTTCTAGACAGTATAGGGCTCAATGATTCAAAAACTCTACTCATTAAAGAAAAGTTTACTTCTTCTCGTGTTATATTGAAATTTTGTGGTTTAGTGGTGGTTGTATCCAATAGAGCATCTAATTTTACACCTTGTATCATGTTAGTATACCAATTGGGCATACGTTGTACTTCTCCCATGGGTTGTGGTCCTATCTGATCATCACCATCATCCCCATCATCATTGTCACCATCAACAGGAAAATTAGCTTTTCTTTTCTCAATAGGTGAAATATCTACATCAAGTGAGCCCGGAGGAGGAGTCTCCGCTTCTTTATTCTCAAAGAAATCGATATCAAGCTACGAGTGTAGACTTTCCTGGTCTTTGGATCCATCAATTTGTACCCAAAATTCTCTTCACTATAGAAAATGAAGATGAGATTTTATGACTTCATATCCAATTTGTTTCTATTTTACTTGGGTGTTTGCATGCTAGATTTGCACCCAAATACTCTGAGGTTTGCAATAGATGGCTTCCACTTCGATCGTGCTTCATGTGGCATCAATCCATCAAGAGCAACTATGGGCACTCTGTTCAACAAATAAACTAATGTCTTTGTTTCTTCTACCCAAAATTTCCTCACTAATCTAGAATCATTGATCATGCAACACACCATTTCCATGTTATTATGGTTTCTTCTCTCAACAACACCATTCTATTGCGGTGTGTGTGGAGGAGGAATTTTTCAAAAAATCCCATGAGCTTGTAGGTAGGCTTTGAACTCATTACTAGTGAATTGCCCCCTCGATCCGAGCGGAGAGATCTTGATGTGATGACCATTCCCGTTCTATACTAGTCACTTTGAAATTTTTAATGTCACTTTTCTCACGAAGACAAAATATCCACATTTTCCTTGAATAGTCATCAACACAATGAAGTATTGAATGAAAGAAATATCAGTGACATCCTATCCTAGTGCTAGAAGTGAATCCCTTAATTCTATAACTCCTCTTAAGAAAGATTCCACTTTCTTGTTATGTTTGAATTTTAATGTTTGTAACTAACTCTACAAATTCATAATTGTGTTCTTGTTTTTAGCTTCATATACGGTGCTCGACATATCCCATGTTTCTTTGATGGTTTTGGCATCTTGAATGTGTGGTTGCACGTCATTAGATGTTGCAAACAAGATTATGACTTTTTCCTGTTGATTTGAATTTTCAAACTGCCTCTATTGAGTAGCATCATCTTGTGATCTTTTTACAAAAGAATTTACTGAGTTAGAACAAATCTCATCAAACTCAAGTTGTGTTGATCTTTGTAATGACCCAAATATTTTCACACACGAACAACCACGTAAAAATGTCTCAGGAGGATATTTTTTTTTTGACTTGCTTCGACACATAACACGAGACAACATGTCGTCACAAAGATTCAACCAACTCTAGGAACCACTTGTTACTTTGACCACAAGGTTAGCACGGAAACGTTCACACCCAAAAGGATAATACACTTTTTCTTTTGACATGACAACATAGAATTCTAACCACGATAGAACACACTTACAGTTAGGGCCAACCACAATGAGATATTCTTGAGGGTTATTTTCCTTAAAAGGACATCTTGCAATTCTTTAGCTTACGTTTTCAAGGAGGCTCAAGGTATGATTCATACAATTCATCTTACCAAGCTAAGTTTATTTTTTTACATTGAGTAATCATCTTTAAAACTTCTCTATTATGACATTTATTTGCTTAATTCGTTTATTTAGAGAAAATGGAAATTTAATCCCACAAGGCCATCTATTTACACTTACGCTACTAGAACTTGTTCATGCCCATATGAAAACAGGGGTTTGCATTCAACACACTTAAGAGAAGAAAGACAAAGCACCTTGGAAAAAGGTTTGAGGGAAAGGTTGAGTTGAAATCATCTTCAAGACCTCATTTGTTATAACCAAGATTTAATTAAAACTTGATAACTTAACCAAAAATATTAAAGATTTTACTTAGCGTTTTACTAAATGAGTTTTATAAAAATAAAACAATTTGCCTTCTAATGGCTGAGAGATAGATTGCGTGGTTTCTAAATTGTTTTCTCCTGCTTATTAAATCTTATTATCTTCCAGATCTAACCATAGATTTCCCTTAAGTTCGTTTAAGAATTTCACCATAAAAGGGATAGTGTTCATTAGTGTCGCTAGGGATATCGGTTTATATAATGTTACTTAACAAAGGATAGTTTCATCTTTGATCACTTATGGAATTACATGCTTTCAAGTTGGTCACCTCTACACAAATTTATTTGCAATATAAATTTTAGTTTAACTTCTATAAGTATTAAACAACCCATTTTATTTTACTTATAACACACTATTACTAAGTCTTAGAAAGATTTAGCTCAACATTTAATCATAGGGATAAAGTTTAACAATACTCACTTACGAAAATGAAAATAAGGTTACTCAACAAGCGGTAAACAAATTTTCTTATAATTTCAAAGATAGTCAAACAATTCAAGGTTCTAGAGTTAAGACGACATAATCCACGATACAATATACTAAGACATTGGTCCTCTTCTAATTTTTCCACTAGATGTTATCAATTGGATTCATGCAAAGAACTTCTCAAGCTGAGGTTGATGTAAAAATCTACAAGTCTATCCCTCATCTACTCACAAAATCCATCTGCAACAAATTTTTCCACAAGAGTCGGGTTCACAAGAACTTAGCAAGATAAGGCTACACAAAACCACCATAACTATTATCTAACAATACCACAAAAGGAAGCACTTTACTACAAGAATTGGGTCAAACCTCTAAACACTATCAACACATCAAGATATAATAAAGTCTCCATCATGCCAATCAAAGAAGGAGAAGACCTTGTACTTCAGTTAGGAGTAAAAGCAACGAAAGTAAAGCAATCGTATGAGAATGGCCCTTGGCCCTATAAGTAGAATTAAACAATCTAGCAAAACAAAATTCCCATCAAGTAAGTAATTAAATAATAATTACAAGATTGAGATTTGATATATATACCAACCATCTAGAAATTTATCAAAGGTACCAAACACATAGGCTAAAATAATATATCTCTAAAAAAACAAGAGTTGATCATCCCAAGAAAGGGGAACCACGGGTTTCAGAAATTAACACAAAAAGCCATGTATAATTGAGTTTCAAACCGAGAAATCAATTAGAGTATACACACAACATAAGTTTAGAAGTGAAGGCAAGTATACTAGTTTTGACCATTAACTACAAATATTTTCCAATCATCCAAGAAGGGTCAAAGTCTTACGGGCTAGTAGCAAACACATGAGAGAAGAAGGGAGTTCAGTCACACAAGCGTATCAATAATGTCATCAACAAATTTTATAACACTAAAGATTTGCAAACCTCCACAACAATTCTAATGTTTGGTTAATTTAAAATAAATTACCCATTTCCCAAAACAACCATATTTAAGGCAACCCTTGGTAACACAGTCAACCATCACACATAGGTACAAACATAATTTCTAAGTGACATTATCAAAAAAAAACCTTCCGCTATGAATCCATAAGAATATCAAATGAAAGAGGAGTTTTTTCCCGAAGATTAATCACATTTAAGGAAATTTCCATCACAAAATATTAAGGTAATTACGTGCATAAAAACCGACCAATATTAATTAATAGCGTTAACATTATAAAGGAGAAATAATGCAAGTTAGGAAAAATAGAAGAGTGCCATCAACAACAATTCTGAGAGGGGGATTAGACCAAAACTATTCTAGTGTCAACAAGGTATTGGATTCGCACAATGAAACCTCGAGCTTAGTTGATCCGAAAAGCTAGTTATGGTTCAAGTTGATAGGGATGGTCAAGGTACTTCTTGAGGATGGCCTTAAAAGCCTAGAAACAAGATGAAAGATAATATAAGAGTCTAAAAACGTGAGACGGAAAACACATTGCACACAAACCTTTTCATTCTACCAGTTTTAATACCAAAACTCTAAGCTGGCTAGCCCAAGCATTGATCACACTAATCCTACAACCTTCCTTTCTCGATGCCAAAAGGTTATCAAAGGGACTTGTGAAGGAGCTAACAAAAAATGTCAAAGACAAACTTGGGTGCTAGGGAGGGGCTTCATAGTTATCGTAAACTTACTTCCATGATATCGAAAATACTAGTTTGATCAACATAATAACTTGCAACTCAATCACAGAGAAGAATAAATACATAAACAAACAGACGAAGGTCTATCACTCGAGCAAGAGAAACATAACACCCAGAGGAGAGGGCACACGCATCCTTTTGACCAACATACTGACAACGATAAAAGCTAAAACAAGAAGAAACAAGCAGAAAGGGGGAATCTCCCATCATGACATCCAACTGACAGATCAATGCAAGGAAAAAGTGGTTCGATTTCACAATAATTTTAAATAAAATAACAGTAGAAAGGTGTAGAAATATCTTGCCTTTTTCCTCCAGATTCAATAGGTTTCATGGACACCACCCGGACCAGCAACAACAACCCAAGCCTAATTCCATTTTCTTCAAGCTCGTTGGGCGCCCAAACATCGACCATCTTCACGTTGGCACAGGTAGGAGTTCACGGCCAGGGTGGGTGGTCTAAAATACTTTCCAACATCCTCCCAACGCGTGTCAAAATGGAAGTTACAGCGAACATGGACATCCATCCAGCCTGATGGAAAATCCACTTTTGGAGCCCATTTAAGAAGCTGGAAATAAAATCGGTCTCTTATTTATCACTGGACTGACATGAAAGTGCACCTTGTTATAGTGCCATCCTATGTCTATAGATTGCTTCACCTGCATTACCAATAATCTCTACAAGAACATTTTCCTTTTTTAAAGTGATGGAACCACTTTGCATCTCTCACAAAAATTTGCTTTGCAACAATCTTGGACAAAACTTGGTGCAGTGTGGCAGTCAACACATACATTAAGGTTCTTGACAACTCTGAGAGTTGTCCCACGGGGAAGGCTTAACAATCCAAATGCAATTGCCATCTTCTCACTATGGTGGCAGAGGAATACTTTTACTTTCCCGTTCACTCAATACATGTTCTGAATCTGAAAGATATCCTGCTACCTTCATCTCCCAAGACATTTTCTCCAACATTGCATAGATCTCCTGTGCCTGTGGGTGTGATCAAAGACATGATTGTACAGGTTGCTGAGAAACAATGAATATGTACAGAGACATTGTTAGAAACATACGGGCTGAGAATTTGGCCTGCGTTGAAAAACTCAAGGTGTTATTAATGGTTTTATTATTATTTAGTCTTACTTACCAACATAGACAAAGGCTTCTAGTTTGGACTTGGTTTGAGCAGCTGCCTCAGAGTCCTCATCCAACACCAGAACCCTGAGGGCTTTGGGAAAAAAACTTCCACTCCAACAAACTCTCAGCCAAAGCTGTTTCCATTTTCATAAGTTATCTGTATCTCTCCCACCTATTTTTAGTGTCATATTATTCAAATTATAACGAGTTGGGTCTGTTGCCCAAAACACAATAATGCACTCTTCCTGTTCATGTTCTTCACCATATGGAATGACCAGCGCAGTACCTAAAACTCCACAGTAAGCCACAGTTCCTTATCACAAAGAGAAAAGACACCATCGCTTTGACAAGCCACATATGCATATATGAATGGAGGCAATGCCCATATTAAAATGCATGTCGTGCCTCTTAACTCACGGTACATGTCTCCTGGTAACACTCTCACTGTCACTTAATCGATTTGATAAAAATATCTTGAAGGAGAGACTTTGAATCGAGGATGCATTGATCTTTACCACAGATAACAACATAGTTGGACAACCTGCTTGTTGGAAGCACTCACAAAGGCTTCTACTACACTTTTGCAACATGCCTGCCGCCGCATTTCTTCCCTACATGACCTGACCCTCATGGAAAAGAATGAGGCGTATGCATAATGAAGACAGGAATCGCTATCTATCCCGCTGTGACTGCTACAAGCTAAACATCATGCGGGTCGCTTCTTATGATCCACGACAAGAAAACACCACATGTCGGCACTCAAAGAAAGTGGAGCGGCACGCTTGCTTCACTAGCTTGAAGCTCCAACTAAAACCACGCGCGCAAGGAGGGGCGGGAAGAAAAAACGCCATGACGGAGAGGGATTTTCTAGCTTCTCTCCCACGCAACCAGAAAAATGCCCCTCACATGCCTACATCACTAGCTATCACGTCAAACCAGACTGCGCCCATACGCATTGAATGAAAGGATCAAAAAGAGATCCAAGTGAAGAAAAATAGGCCTCCAACGACTCCATCTCTCTCACGCAAGGTAGAAAAATGTGATGGTCATTACAGTCTGCAGGTTAGGTGGTTGGGAGGAGACTAATGTCATCCACGTGCAAACAAGACCTGCGAAGGACCTGGTCGGCCAAGGTGGCAGTGGAGGGTAGGTGCAAGCAAATTAATAGATATAAAACTGCGCAGTCCTCACCTTCAAAGGCACCACCACCCAACCTCTCTCCCCTTCCATACCAAGGCTGGAAAAGACAAAAACGTGCCCGAATGCCTTGAAAAGGTTTTAATAACTATTAGAACTTTTAAAAACAAAATTCATTACGCATTACACTGATCAAAAGCATGATAAGCTCACTAGACGAAAGTTAGAAATGACCCCCGGGAACAAAAGCACGCTTACGACAGAATGAGATGGCGAGACAAAGTGAAAGAAGCGAAGAATCTATACCAAGATAACTCCGCGATAAGTTCAAAGTCACCCGACAATAAAAAGGGAGCTCAAATAAACGTTCAACAAAAAGCAATGGGGCAAGGTGGCAGAAACGGAAGTCGATGCCCAACGGGGCATTACAATCTTAGTCCTCTATGCGAATAATTATCACCTCTTAGGAGTTGTGAATCTAGAAGACATAACTTGGGGGCATTGGTTACCATTTTATGAATGCATTGACAAAGGGTAAGGCTCTTATTACTCTAAGTATATGATCTTCCAATTTATATGCCATCAGTCTGATATATCGAACCTTTCTATATACGTGCCTTTCTTATATACTCTTCGGTACATGTAAGAAGATCACATTTTTTAGATACCTAGTGGTACATGAAAAAGGTGTTAATGTACATGAAAGAATCTGATACGTGGTACCAAGACGATACTTAAAGTGGTCTCATGTGATTATTGACACCGGCTCAAAGAAATATCCTCATACATGCACATAACTTTGCAATATACTCGGATAATTTCGGTGTTTAAATTTATGTCATGTAATCATTCACTTGAACAGATGGGATGGTTCAAAGTGTGTGGACTGTATCCTTATTTCTCCCCTTCGATTTATAGGGACGATTCCCGGACAACATTTTTGTAGTTATATTAGGTGTTAGGTGCGGTAGTAGTAGTCGAGACATATTTAACCGTAAGTGCTTCCCAGGAGGCAGGCAATCGCTGTATATACTTAACAGCTATGAAGAGATCTAAGATCTCGTGAGTGTTAAAAACCAAAAATCACTGATTTTGATTACAAAACTCTTTCATTGTATCGATTCATATTTTGCGGTTAAATATAGAAACCTAAAAATTAGCACAAACTACTAAAATATACAGTGAAAATATACAAGTACATCTAATATGAAGAAAAATTGAATGGCGGGAAAATTTTGTTTTGTTTTGCGAGGCCATGGTGGCCTCCAGCTTAGTATGGCCTTAAAGAGATAAAAACTACAAAAATAGTTGAAAATGTAGTTTTTAGATGTCACCCCTTTAGGCAAAATTTTCAAAATTAAAAATTAAGCTATGTGGGAGAAAAAACAATTCTTCAAAGTAAGTTTTTTGTCGCTAAAAATAACTGTGGTTTTAGTGATGGTTATCGGCTTTAGAAAAGGTTTTCCACTATTTGTACCACTAAGGATGGCAGTTCTTATAAATCTTCCATTAGGTTTCATTGTAGAAATAAGCTTAGGTTGGGGTGGCATGAGGTCCAACCCATAACCTTACCACTCTAAACATTTTACAATCTTCCACTTAGCCAATGCAACAGTTATAATGCATATGTATTGAAATGAAAGAATATGTATTTAAACAATATAAAAAGCACTAACCTTTTAAAGACGACGTGGTAGTATCTTGGTTGTTGGAAAGGTTGCGTGCAAGGAGGGGGAAAATTTAGGTTATTCACTTCAAACATATTTGTGTTGTATATATCTCCTTTTTCTTTGCATTTGAAACCTCTACGCCGATTTTATTTATCTTTGATCTTTGTTATTCTTTATTTCTACCATCGCTTCACATGTTCTTTGGAATTTTTTTTGATCTTCCTTGTGCAGGTTTGATCGACCTTTTGAGACACTCATTAGGTATCAGGATGGCTTGTATGAGAAGTAGAAGGCCTAGTTCGGTCTTGGAGGAGCTCATTTGAATGAACAACTCGCCAATGTGTATACACAAATCGGTTGCTTGTGGATGTAGAGCACCATTCAGCTCTAAATAGAAAGCTTGATGGCTTGAATCTAGGTGGATTGGTTTCTTTCTCAATGAGAGACTTGGCCATTTGATTGTATTGTCTCACCACTCTATCTTTGGAGACTTGGCCTTGTTGAAAAGAGATGCGCCTTTACCAAAAAAAGTAACTCGTCCTTTAGCTCGCTTAGGAGCTCAGGCTTTAATACAACTTGGCCCTTCAAGATACAACTTGCCTATTGGCTCTGTGGGTGACTATGGGGTGAACTCAGTCATGAGGGTTTCTCAAATCTATTGAGATTGATCCCTCCAAATCTAGATAGTATGCTAACTCTAGCAGTGTAAAATATGGGCAACTAGATTTAGGTTAGAAACCCCTAATGGGGGACAAATGATTTTTAAAATTTTTTTATTCTATATTTTTTTAATCAGAATCAGCTCCAATAGAAAAAAATTTCTCCTAGTGCAGGGACACCGGTGCAAAAAAATGTATTTCCAATCACTGGAGAATGAACAGAAGTTTGTGGGGATGTAGGGATGTTCTAGGAAGTTTCTAGAGGTAGTGTAGTCCCTCCTAAAATGCATATTTCTTCTCCAAGACTTTTTAATCCTTCTACAGCCTCTTTCCAACCTCCAAGCTCTCATAGCCTGCTCTGATACCAAATAGGGAAGAGGTACAAAAGCTTTATGTTTATTGATGTTCATAAAAATCGATATAATAGAGAGGGTTGCAATACTTGTAGGTATTATACAATCGGATACAAATAAATAAGATGTTGCACATGTGCAACACAATATACATCCTTGTACAAAAATTATAATTATATGGTTTTAACAATATACAAACATATTACAATAAAATAACTCAAATGATGATAAAAATATGATATGGGAATACGATTCCCAATTACAAACAAAATAATTTTTACAACCACACCATAACAACTTATAATAATAATAATATAATTACCTATGAAAAATTAACCTAGGTAAACTATGTTTTACCTAATAGTTTTTTCAATATTTTTATAGGTACCTAGATCAAATGTGTAGTTTTCATTTAACTTTATTATAGGTTTCTAAAGTTTATCTATTACCATCCAAATATAGTAACATCTTATTATGATTAACCAATTATAGGCTCTCACATTTCCCTCGATATGATCTTGATTGATTATAAATTATTGAAAGTGATGGGATACTTTGGATTAATATCTAGAAGTATTGCTTAGATATCTACGCTAAGTAGAACTATATTTTAGTTGTTTAAAACTTTAGGGGATTTTTTTTGTAACTTTTTATATGTTTTAATTGAGTCATTATGTGAATGGTATTTCCCAATACTCAATCTATTAACCGATAATGTGTATGGATTTTATATTTCATATACCTAATGGTATATAGAAAGTGCATAGGATTTTTTATTTTTTCCAATAGGAAGTTTTTCATCCATTTGTTGTGGTGCACAAGTACTTGAGGTTATTCTAAGAAATAAATACTTACATACATCGAAAACTCAATACTAAGGGTATGAGAATGGTCAAGTCCTTCGTAGTTAATATCCTAAAAAATTAGTCTAGTTCATTATATATGAACAAGATAAGTATATGAGAGATCCTATAAACAAACACATCTTAGCCTAGTGAATCACTTGAGTTTATTCAAAAGTTCATCATAATATTTTTTAGATCTAGTATTTCATTTGTGTTCATTGTATGATTTTTTTATCAGTTCTAATAGATAAACCTAGTCAAACACAATACATAAATTACTTATTTTAATTTTAGTTCAAATCCTCTATTCAATTATAGTACAAATTCTACAATAGTTTTCATCAAGAATTATGTTCAAGGATAGCTTATATCTCTATTTTTGTAGAACCCTAGTTGTAGTTGTAGTTGAATTTTATTTATTTTGAAAAGTCGCAAAGTAGTGAGAAGGGTGTGTTTGGAAGATAAGAAAGGGATATATCTTTTGAATTGGGTGGAATTGTATCTTCCTGACTAGATTTTGGACGCATAGGGTTTCAAAACAATGTTTCCAATGTTAGGATAACTATATTATAGTGCTCACATTATTGGGAATAAAATATGGGTAGAAAATAATATTATGTGCATATTATTGTTATGAGTTTTTTTAATAGCTCATGTATATAGAAGTTTGTGGAGATAATTGTGGTGTAAGTTGTTTAGAGAAGATCCTTGTTACGCCGAAAGCATTCTTGTAGTGAGATGAGACCTAATGTGTCTAACAATAGTCGAGAGATCCGACATGATAAAAGTTGGTTAGAATTCGTTGAAATCTAAGGGCTCAAAATATTCATGCAGGCATGCATTCAAAAGGTAAATTCTTAGCGGTGGTCTTGAAAATTTTCTTTATGCATGAGCTCTCCTTGCTTGCTCTTAGGTTTATTTCACTTAATAATGTTGTTATCGGGAAATATTTACACAAGAGGAGGAGGAGGTGCCCATCTGTCACCTAAATGTGGAGAAACCCTCTACTCAAATGTAAATATGCAGACAACTAACAATGCAGAAGTAGATGTAGGTGACAAGTGATTTGGGGCAAACCATAGGTTTCTTCGACACGGGAATACAACAAGAGATGGTATAGTCGCAATGCCAGAACCCATATCTGTGTCACCATTTTCCCTTTAATTTTTACCAAACAAACAATGTCCATTTTTCAGCCTATTCCCATGAATCTAATGCCTTCTCTTTCACCCTTTTATGGAACACTTTTCTGTTGAATTAATTCCCTAGATTGCGTATTTGCTTCTGAAATTTTACCATCTCCTAATTATGGGTCACGATCATGACTATGGTGAGAACCAAACTCAATTATCACTTTAGATGCATAAGACATATTATTTGGTGGAGGAGGAGAATATATTTGTTTGTGTGGCTGCTAGTCACTTGCCAAAGTAACTTGATTGAAATGATCATGCAAACAAATCATTTAATCTGGAGTAGGAGGAAGAGGACATCTTTCATCTTGTCCCTGCTGGCAATTTTTAATAAACGATCATGCAAAATAACTAGACAAGGCTAACACATGCCTGATGATAGAGATGGAAGGCTTTGGAGAAGTAAAGCATTCTCCCGTGGCTTGTTTGTATTAGTAGGGCCATTGTTGTTGATCTTGCTTCTTCATGAGGTTCTATTTTCAATTATTGGAATGGTTTTTTTTTAATAAGTTTTTGGTTAGATCTAAATGCTGAATTGGATTTGATTTTAGTTCGGTGAAGCATGGCCAAACAAGTGTATTAAGAATTTTTTATCATGATCCTATTTACATTGAGAAAACAAGATTGATTTATAAGTGTGATTGACTCGGATGTTGTCTAAGTCCTATAAGCCATATTGTTTTACTACGGGCATGCATTTCAATGTTGTAATAACTTTTTAGCAATTTAGTTATTATTAATTTGTATTTGTAATGTAAAATATGAGATCATCTACAACCATTTCATTGTATAGGGTGCTCTTTAAATTCTCTACCTAAACTACATACCTAAACTTTCAACCCCGAACACTAAAACTTATACCCTATGAATTACAATGTATATCCTAAATAGAAACCCTAAATGTTGGTTGCTTTTTCTTCGGTGGGTGTTATTTACACGTGAAAACCGAAACATTTTTTTGTTCTTGGCATTGCAATTGTGATATTTGGGCCAATGGAAGCTCTAATCATTGTAGTTGGGAATTCATTTGTTAGCATAGAGTTGTGGCCTACACATACATTCTAAACATACTATTGTCTAGCTCGGTATTAAAATTAAACTTATTATTCTTTATTTAATGGAACCCATTTTCTATCTCTTATTTTAATAATTTGTAACTTGTTGAGTACAGGACTAGACAACTAGAACCAGTAATGAAGTCTATTACATTAATAAGCCTAGTAGTGCCTTTAATTTTGGTTCCAATAATAGTTATACTTGGGAGTATTTTTTTAGGCTTGGGTTATGACCTTGTTATGCCACCGATGGCAACATTTGAGGCTTTTGGTGATGGAGAAGATAAATTTATTCATTGCTTTGTGGTATGCTTCAATTGCACGGACTATATGACAATTGCCTTTCTTGGTTCATTTGCTAATCTTAATTTTTATTGAATAATTGAATTACTCAAGTGGTTAAATATTTTAAAGACATTAGTCAAGTTCGTATTGGAATTGTTTTTTATCTAAATCCATTTTATAAGCTAAAATTTGTCTTAATGTAAAATCAATGTTTTCTCCCAAGTATTAGTCCCTCTAAAGGCTCTTGATAAAGCCTCTACAAACACTCTTATGTTTGCTAAGGAACATGACCATTATCAACCATAGAAAAGGCATATAAGGACCTATGTAAGCACCCACCACATTTAATGAGTTCCACTTGATTTGCACTCCAATGAGTGCAGTTTTATGGATTCGTTTAATGTTTACAGTACAACTTCCATGTCGCTTTTCTATTCGAAAGAGCAGCTAAATTAAATTCTCAGTTAGGTGGGGTTAGCTTAACTGGGTAGTAATCTTTCCATGCTCCGTATTCCCAACTGAAAGATCATCGAATTGTGGAAGATTCAATTATACATGTCGATGCACTATTACACACAACTATATAGTTTTGTATGTATTTTCTATTTTTTCCCAATATTTCAACCCATAATAAAAATTATATATTTTCAATGATTACAAGTTTGTTACAAATCTAAGATAAGGTGCTTTGACATTATTTTAACATTTTTATAAAAACAATTTATATAGTTTCACATTCATTCGTATTTATGTTGAACACGCATTCCCAAGAACAAAATTGCAAGCCCAAATAATTTGGGTGTGACCACCTGATGTTTAAATAAAACCAAATTTTGTTACATCATAATAACTCTAGAATCAAAAAAATACTAGGCTGTTGCACTCTACCTTATTTGTCATGTCATTGTTGGATAGTAAAGTTTTAGAGTGTTTCCTCTTTATGTTTATGCCACCCTCACTTCTCCATCCTCTAACCCCTTCATCTTCACCCCTCTTCCTTTCCTATTCTTTCTCTCCCTCAAATTTGACTCCTTCAAAGATCCTTGTTTATAAGAGCATTTATACCTATATAATTGTATGGATTTCTCTAGTTGATTAACGAAGTATTATTATTATGTATTGAGTGTATAATCCAGTGTTGTGTTTTCATTTGACATCAAGTGATGTCTGATCTATGATAATTTCATATAGAATAATCATTGTGCTATTTCTCTACCATTTCCTTGAGCAACAATGATTGGCGTTTAAATTTTTTCCTCAGCCCCGACATCAATCATTGTTGTTTTTTTATTTTTGTTTTAGCATACCATTCTAGTTTTTACAATCCTCTTGAATCGGGCCTAATGTCTCCTTGACAACTAAGTATGTAGAATGCATTCAATATGGCATTCAGGATGGCCCTCACATTGTCCATGGCATGATCTACTCAATTTAAAGTTGTTGTAAGTCCAAACAAGTGACTACAAACATCATTTTCTGCATTATACTTTGTGTTCAGACTCTCTCTACCCGCCTTATAGTTGTTGCATTGGACGTTGTACATTTTGTACTTATATTTTCATGGTCACTAACCTATATTCATTTTTGGATCTGCCTCCACTCTTTGCACTTACATTAAAGTGCGAGCTTCTCCCACAAAATTGAATTGTATTCAACATATCGACTTGGCTGAGTGGGGCCTCCTCAGAACAATTCACAGTGTTGCCCTTCATAGATGTCAGCTTTATTCTCCCGTGAAAAGACGTGTGTGTTCGCTCAAAATCTTCTTTTGTTCTATCCGAAGAACTTTCAAAACACTCATTCACAACAAAATACCTTAACTCGCAATGGGTTTATCATTGGGCCAAGTTCAAAAGACTTGAATTATTTCATCTTTTTGAAGCCATGTGTCCATACACAGCATATGCATCTCATGCACAGGCTCATAAATCATTATTGACTCGACTCCATACACAAACTAACGTCCTCTAATATCATCTGTCGACTTGCAATCTCAGGATCAATGCATGTGCAAAGTCTTGTTGGCGTCGAAGTAGATATCAAAATCCAGGTGATAGCTTCCTGGTCTATTATATTGAGCTCAAATCTGCATTGGTTGAAGTCTCTCTTTCTCCTAGACACGTCAGTCAATAAACCTCCACGTGCAGGCTCATACTCATAAAGGTTTGGCTTAGAAATTGTCGTATTAAGTATAGATTTAAGTCACTTTAAATTGCCAAAAATTTGTTGTAATTTGTTGTATTGTGTAGAATTGAACCATGTATTAAAAGGTTTGATAGATTCATTTGGTAGATCTTGCATACATGTTTCATATGACAAAAGAAGAGTCAAAAATTCTTTTATAGGTCATACCATTAGAATTGATATTAGAGTTTAGAGTTAGTTTTTATTTTATTTTGTTGAGTCTTCGTATTATCAAATAATTGTGATGTCATGGTTATTAGTCTATAAAGAATGTGAATATAGTATTATTGTCAAATTTTGTAGTCATCGTCAAAGTTACAAGTAAACGAATATTGTATTGTCAAGGGTCATTATGTGTCAAGTGTAAAAGTCAAAAGTTGTGAACATAAACAAAATTGCCTCACTTTTAGCTGGACGCATTTTCGGTGTAACCCGACATCCGAGTTGAGAGGAGACTAGTAATTGTGCTTCATGATCAAATTCATATGAACTAATAGCATGACACTAGAGGATGAAGGTTAATCGGTGACCCTCGTTAGTCTTCACAATGGGGCCACGTATTAGTTATGGTGGCATTTTTGGGGTGTGTGTGTTTTATTTCATTTTGGGCGTGTGCTTTCTACTATGTGCCTGTTTATAGTGTTCTTGTTTTCAATAATTAGAAATTTCACATTGAAGGGGGGAACATGATCCAATGTTCTATTTCTAGTTTTTCAGTTTGTAATGTGTGTATGAGTAGCAAAATTTCATATGTTATTCTCGTAGTGAAATGTGACAAGGGCTAATAATAGTACTTGGCACATCATGATGTGGTTGTAGGTAAACCACTTGAAAACCTTCATTTTTGGTTTGTGGTAAACCACTTTGCAAAACCATCACTTTTGGTTGTTGGTAAACCATATGCAAAACCATCACCTTTCTGGTTTGTGGTACTCCACTTTGTAAAACCACCATTCTCGGTTTGTGGTCAACCATATGTAAAACCATCCGTCGGGTTTGTGATCATCCTGTGAAAATCACCAAATCATGAAATTATGTGCAAGTCCAAAGGCAGGTTTTCCCCATGTTCACACTAAGGGGGGTGATGTTAGGAAAAATATATTATAGTGCTCACATTATTGGGAATTAAATATGGGTAGAAAATAATATTAGGTGAATATTATTTTTATTATTTGTTTTAACCTCACGTATATAGAAGTTTATGGAGAGACTTGTGGGGTAATATGTTCAAAGAAGCTCTTTGTTTATAAGAGCACTTCTACCTATATAATTGTATGGATTTCTCTAGTTGATTAATGAAGAATTATTATTTTGCATTCATTGTATAATTTGGAGTTGTGTTTTCATCCAAGTGATTTTAGAAAAGTTCAAATTTAATATTTAAATTCTTAATGATTACCTATACCATCATGATTTTCTATGTGAGATGATCAATTTAATGACTACTTCAACTTCATGATAAAAAAATTCCATATAAAACTTCATTGAGGGTTGCATTCCTATCGAGAATTTTAAGTCATTTTTCCATTTCTCATGGAAGAAGGTAATGAGGAATGGATGACGGTGGACAGGTACAAGAAAGGACAAATCAAACCAAAAACCACCATTTTTTCAGACAAGGTTTGAGTCTTGTCTTGTTTACTATTTTTTTTTTTTATCTCGGGTTGGGGGCCTACTGTATTTTTGCTCGATTCGAGGCCATTGGTTGATCATGGGGTTGGTTGTGCACCTACTTTGTCTGGTTTGTTTCTATTGGGCGTAGTTTGGATGTTGTTTTCTTGGACCTTCATTGCATATTTAAGTTCTTTGACCCTTTCTCTTATGCTCTTTCTTGTTAGGAATAATATTGTGAACATTAGATATTTATATATTTTGTGTGTGCAAATATATATATTGATGTAAGTGAGTCCTCACGTAGATAAGGTTTGTTGAGTGAGAATAGGATTGTGAGAGATAAGTGGAGGATATTGTGAGATGAGGTTGAGATTATGTAGGGATGTGAGATAATGGATGATTGCATGAAAAGAGGAGTACACACTCCTATATAATGTAACCTTTACCTATGTATTTGATATCTCGAATGAATTGAAATCATTGTGATCATGGTTCTGTTAAATACTAATTATAATCTGAGTAAAATAATATCATTGGTATCAGAGCAATCTCTGGTCTTAGGCTGTGATGGGAGGATGAATTCGTGTGTTATACTCCAACTGTGAATATGTAGCAGCTCCTGAGCATTGTTTTGGCGCAAAGGAGTTAACAATCTGCCTGGCGTATTGATTCCTTCACATAGATCTATTTGCGTGTATTGTTTGTGGAACAAGATAATCATACAAGGCTTATAGATCTATTTGCTCATGCATTTCTGCCGACATTTGTAGATATGCCTGACACATGCACACATCTGCATTGAAGATTGGTTCGGTTTGCTGGGAAGACACGACTTGGCAGAGATTTACATCAACAACTCCAGGGAATACGGTTTCCACCTATGCTCGCATGTCTGTGCTATTCGTTTTTACAATCATCATCATTCAGATCTGCACTCAGTAGAAGTTGAAGCCTTCCATTTCAGGCTTTCCCGCATGGATCAGTCGATACGCATGGATAAAGGAAGGAGAATCGAACCTGAAAAATACGCTAAAGAAGTGGTATTCGGATCCATATATTCTTGCTTCAACGTACGAGTACTCAGGTCAAGTCAAGTCTAAAGTATTGGTTTTAAAATAAAAATAAATAAATGGTCATACAGTCAAAGTTTATTTCAAGTCATTTAATAAAGTTTTAGTTCACACGTGTCAAGTTATATTAAGTTAGTCATTTTTTATGGTCACCGAAAGTTTATAGGGTTTAGTTGAATGTTTAATTATAGTTTTCTATTTATATTAAAAATGAATTTTGTTCATTGTAATCAATGTTTAGTCTTCTCATGTTCACGTGTCCATTAAGCTTATTTTCTATGTTTAGATTGTGTCATAACTAAAAACGTTTTATTATTATTATTTAATTTTAGGTAAATTAGGGTGTCATTATTTAAATAGTGTATTTAAAAAGTAATTGAAATATTACTTTTTAATTGTCTATAGTTTGAATAGTATGTCTATAGGTATTTCTACTCGAAAAATTCTAAGTTATATGTTTTTGATCAACAAAATAATAGGGTCATTTTTTTTAATAGTCAAGTTAATATCGTCAAAGTGTCAAAAAGTCATCATATGTTATGTAGTTCTTATTGTTTTGTCAAAGTCGTGTCAAATAGGTGATTTTAGGTGGAGTCAAGAGTCAGTGACAAAATATTGAAAAAAAAATAAAAATTGCCTCACAGACGCATTTTCGGTGTTATCCGACGTCTGGAAATAATTGTTTTCACATTGCGGGGGAGAGATAAAATAAAGTACAATGTGAAACTTGATGAGATTCAAAGATATATTCTGCTGAGTTAGCAGCATGCTGATGGAGGCTGGAGGCAACGGAGGAAGGAGGTTGATCAGCGACCTCTCGTCAGGCACCATCGACGAGGCCGCGGTATTGATTTGGTGGCCAAGTATTTCAGTTGTGTGTTTCATTGTTTGTAATAAGAACAAATGTCACATTCCTGTATTTCGTATTTCCTTTATAAACTCTGATGTAAATATGTGATAGTAGAAAGATAAAAGCACAAGAAAAAGCAATATCATGTTTTTCTTGAAGAGGATGAACAAGAGGTTCATGAGCGGGGGCTCGTATTACTAACGAGAGTGTTTATTGTCGAACGAGGGGTTCGTATTTGTTGAAAGAGGTTCAACGTACCATATCATGAGCATGCAGAGGTAGGCAAGTTGTAGAAAGACGTGTGAATGTTTTTCTCTCTGCATTGTTCACATTAGGGAGTGTATGTGTGGAAATATCGAATGTTAACAATAGGGGAGTGAATGTTAGGAATAATATTGTGAACATTAGATATTTATATATTTGTGTGTGTGCAAATATATATATTGATGTAAGTGAGTTGTAACTCACGTAGATAAGGTTTGTTGAGTGAGAATAGGATTGTGAGAGATAAGTGGAGGATATTGTGAGATGAGGTTGAGATTATGTAGGGATGTGAGATAATGGATGATTGCATGAAAAGAGGAGTACACACTCCTATATAATGTAACCTTTACCTATGTATTTGATATCTCGAATGAATTGAAATCATTGTGATCATGATGTTACTTTGTTGCTTGCATTATAATAGAGTAAAATAATATCATTTCTTATAATACCTAGGTTTTTACCCTTTTATTCTCCTAGGTTATGGTCCCTGCAAAATCATTTACCAATAATAAAAAAATTCATATAAATATGTCTTTTGGGATATTTTTGTTAAAAATATAATTTTTTCATAAGAAAATTACACCATTTTTATTTTTCCATTAAGGGAATCATTTTAAAAACTAATTTTTGAAACACTTATTAGAAAAGTATTTTGGGTTATTTTTTTACCAATAAAAAGTTAAGTGGTCATTATAGATTCCTAAAGGTTAACTCGCACAAGATCTAAGTGTTTCATATGGAAAAGATACATTAATAATGTCCTCCTTAGTTGTATTTTTACCACATTACATTGAATTGTGAAGAAACACCTACTAACCCTATAAAACTTTTATAATGGAATAATAATTATGATGAAGCTAGAGGAATTATTAGACATTCTATATCCCCTTAGCTAAAATTTCATTTTTTAGGTGAAATGGATCCTTATAAAGTTTGGACTAGTAAGGATAACCTATTTGGAAAGTACAATAACATGCAAGCTTGCCGAATGCAAATATATACTTCTACACTTTGTAACATGAATTGAAGATTTCTTCACTCAAGTGAAGCACTTTTGGATTATAGTTTCTAAATTTGGGGAAATTGTAGACACTCAAATTTAGAAATCTATCATTTGACACTCATAACTATTATAGAAATATTGTTCATAGTGTGAAAACTTAGGAGTGCATTGGGTTATTTGGTAGTAATAGTTTTTAGTATTTATAAAATAATATATGAGTGTGCAAAATAAGTTGTAATGCACAACTCATTGTTGAGAGATATTTGGGATATTGAGAGGACTTAGAGATTATCCTTGAATCCTTACTTATAGGAGTTCATTGAGCTATTTATATGTAATCTCTCCATTGGAATTTATCCCAAATGAATTGCAATATCTCTAGTTTTATTATTTTATTGTGCAATGTTTTGATTTTTATTTGATTAAATCATGGATATTTACAAGATTTGGTATCAGAGCGGGTTAGACCACAATGATAACATGTAGGAGTTTGTGAGGCATTTAGATCTAGAACAAATTTGTTTCATTGGAATCAAATATGTGATCTCTGTGTTTCATTGGAAGTAAATCTCCAACCTGTGTGTTTATCTACCAACAACAGTGATGCTTCACTCAAGTGAATCCATACTTGGTTATGAGTTCTTGCAATATCTAGATCCACAGAGTGATAGAGGTATTTCTTTTCTTTCCATTTTTAGATGCAGATGAAAAAAGTAGAAGCATAGAAAAAAAATATGCCAAATTTGGAAAGGGTACGGGAAGATGTTGGAGTTATAACTTAAAATTTCAGTAACATTCAACTGGTAACTCAGATTGATGTGCCATTTTTTTAAATGTGTATTTTTTTATCTCTACACATTGATCCTATGTTTTCTGTTGTTGGACAAAAAAATATTTTTTCCATTTTTGGCAAATATGTCAAAAAAAAATTAGTTTCGATATTTAAAGTTTGTTGTAAGGGTGCATTTTATTTGAGTTCAACACATATTATGGAAATTCCATTAGATAAATTTAATGGATTGAATTTTCACACATGGAACGTGAAAATACAAATGTAATTAATGAACATAAACCTTTGGGGAATTGTGAGTGGAAAATAACTAGAACCAACGGATGTTTGCAAAATTGCTTGAATTGCAAACTAGTGATAAAAAAGTAAAATCCATTATCGGGATTGCTTTATCGATATCTTGAGTTGCATTATATAGACTTAGAAAAAAAGTATAAAGATATATGGGATTTTCTAAGTCATACATTTGGTGCAAAGGTTGTGAATGCCAAATTCTCACTTAAGTTGCAGTTATTCAAGTTGAAAATGAATGAGGGTGCAACTATGTCAAGTCATATTAACGATCTTAGATTTCTTCTAAGACAACTGACAGAAGTAAGTTCTCAGGTAGATGATGAAGATGTAAAATCTATTTTATTAAATAGATTACCTGCAAAATATAGTAATGTATTTTTACTCTTGGTCAAATGCCTTCTCATTCACTTGAAGGTATGATTTATGCATTACTAGCTGAAGAAAAAGAACAAAAGAAGATATTGAGGAAGAAACTACTCTTTATATTAAAATGAAGCATACTAATTTTTTCAAAAACAAAGAGGAATTAGAATGATTTTATTGTAAGAAAAAAGGACATAAATCTTCTTTCTGTATTACTCATGCAAAGGACATCATAAAAGGAAAGCTGAAAATGGATGAAGCTAATGTAGTTGTTAAAGAAGAGTCACATAATGAAGAAGAATATGAACATGAACAGAAGGAGGATGAAGATGAATACCTATACTAAGTAGTTTCTAATGGAGGATGGAGTCATATGAGGATGGAATAAAATTGGTATATCTTGTTAGTCACCAACAAAGAGATTGCTTCATGGTGTTGGTGACATTTTATTGTTGTTGTGTGGTGTGTTTACTTTATGTTGTAATAATGAACAGAAGTAATATTCATGTTTAAATCTCTTGCATGAGCATAATTTTCGTTTTTAATCCCTCTAAGTTAGAAATAATGATGTGATAAAAATAATGTTCGTTGTAATGTAGTAGTTAGTTCCACTCGAAAACCATTTTATGGGTTGGAGGTTCTCTTTGAAAACCTCATATTGTTTGAGTTGTTAGTACTCATTGAAAACCTTCATTTCTTTGTAGATCATGAGTAGGTACAAGAGATAACTTTCCCCATGTTCACACTAAGGGGGTGACTATTACAGAAATATTGTTCATAGTGTGAACACTTAGGAGTGGTTTGGGTTATTTGGTAGTAATAGTTTTTAATATTTATAAAATAATATATGAGTGTGTAAAACAATTGTAATGCACAACTCATAGTTGAGAGATATTTGGGATATTGAGAGGACTAAGAGATTAGCCTTGACTCCTTACTTATAGGAGTTAATTGAGCTATTTATATGTAATCTCTTTATTGGGAATTTCTCCCGAATGAATTACAATATCTCTAGTTTTATTATTTTATTTCGCAATGTTTTGGTTTTTATTTTTTGGCGTAAATCATAAATCATGGATATTTACAAGAATAACTTTGACAATACACACTTGTATGATCAAATTCACTCTCCTCACTCTTTCTTTGCACATCAAGATATCACTTCTTATGTATTAGATGATCTTTGCATACCTTTTTGTCAATTAGTTTTAAAATATAATTTCATAAAATACATATAAAGACATCCATACCTAGGCTCATAAATCCAAAGTGTGTTTTTCTCTCTCTAGTCAAAACCATTGATTTTGATCAAGTTGTGAAAATCACATAAATTCTAATTACGGTATACTTTCTAGGTGGAGAAAGATTTTTTGAGGCACCAATGTGTTTCCTTCATTGATTCTTAACACTAACTATATTCACTTCCTCTCGCTTTGTTTAAATAACAACATTTTGTTATCTAACTATGCTTCTATTCACTCAGGATGTCAATTAATGACATTTGGAGTAGTGATAATCCTCTTATTTAGATATTTATATGTTAATTAAGCTTTTGATATTGCATTTAACCAATAACCTTCTTATTGGTTAAATCTCGCTTCCAAAATATCTAAAATCTATCAAAACCCCTTCCATACGCTCTCGAAATCTTCCTAATCCTACTTCGGAGCTTTAGTTAATCCTAAAAGATTAATTAGCTCCTAATCTAATAAAAAGTGCATTGACTTGTAAAAGTCTATTTTAGATTTTCCTTTTGTTGCACATGCACTAGAATTCTAAACTTTCCCAAATGGAAACTTGTAAGTACAAGCCTAATGTATCACTTTCAATTTTACACCATGCTTTTGATAGTATCTCATATAAACATATGATCTTGAGCCTTACTTCCATTGTTGGAATATCTTGCTCACCTTTCATCCATTCTTCATGTTTGGTTAGTAGAGGAATATCTAACATGGCCTTGTAGCCATTGTTTAGAGGGACCCTTTCACCATCTTGAAGAAAAACAAAGAAAACCCAATTTGATTGGTATAGGATCTAACCATGTCCACATTTAGTTTAGCAATTTAAACAGTAAAATGGCTTAGCATGTTAGTTTGTTTCATTCATGTTGCATGTAAAGAAGTTATTTTTCTAAGCTCTTATCTTGATGTTTTTGTTTGATCTAATCATGTCTTGAAGCTACTAGGTGTTAGTTTCAATTCTTATGACATAGTTAGTCTTTCATGCATACATTTGGCATGTGTGGTAGGACTTATCCCTATTCCTTTGTCTTTTATTTTGAACTTTATTTCAAAGTTATATAAACTAACCCTCTTTTGCATTTTTTTCTAAACATAGGCTTTCTTAACTAGTTTAGTTGGAATTACTCATGTTTTATGTTCTTTGCAGATCAAACGAGGTAAATTGCCATCATATTTCAACTAAAAAGACCAAGTTTTGAGATTTTTACAATTTTTTGCTAAAAATCTCATGTTTTTAGTGATCTATAGGAAGAGGGTGTGCATACACTCTAAAGGGTGCACATATGCTCTAAGTGTGCATACACCTCTCTAACCATGTATATGCTTAGTTGACTATGTTTTTTAATCGGGGCATGCATACGATGTCAAGGATGCTCATATGCTATCAAGGGAGTGCATATGCTATCAGGGGCGCATATACATTGAAATGTGTGCATAACCTATCTTCCGGAGGCCATAATGTTTTCTCCCGAACTCAAAATGACTCCATTTTTTGCATTGGAAAGGTATCAAAGTGAACTACACAATGGAAACATAAGATTAAGATTTTTACTTACATAAAATTTATGGTTTCTTTATTAGAAAATTATTCATTTTCTAACATGTCTAAATGTTTTGCAAAAGTTTGATCCCTTTGATTTTCTAACACCTTACAAGGCTTTTCTAAAGGATAACTATTGATTTTCGGGTATATTTGATCATGATTTGTGTTAATTTTTTTGGTTAAGTTAATGAATGTTGTATTTTTCATTTATGAGGCTAGGATCGTGTATGCTCTTCCCTCGCACCTTCTAGGTGATATTAGGAATTAGAAATGATTCTAAACATTTTTCATGCTTTCAAGACATTTCATTAAACTTCTTATTAAGGGAATGAACTTCAATTTGGCTAAAATGAATGATTTGTGCATTTAAGTTAAGTTTTTCCATTATTTTCTAACTAGTTGGATTTCTCATTGCATATGATCTTCTCTTGCATCTTAGGATGATCTTCAGAATCAGAAACAACATTTTATCCTCTTTTTATGATGATTTGATCATTTGGAAAACTACTAAATATTACATGCAGGATATATATATGCTTGTCCAAGAAAGGAGAATCTAAACAAAAACTACTAATATAGTTTGATGCAGGTTGCCAAACGGCGTACAAAAAAATCTCATTAAGTTAAAATATAAGAAAACACACCACATTCAAAACACTTGATATACAAGTTTAGATAAAGGTAAACCCGTCTACATTAAACTAAGAGAAGTACCTTTGGCATAAGCCTTAAGATAACAAGTGGGATGCTCATAGGAACCCCAAAGTTTTCCATGCAAGAAGGAACCTTGTAGATTACACGAGAAGCACTCTACTTACCTACTTGATTAGTAAGCACTTTTGAGAATAGAGTCAAAATTATCTTCACGCGACCCCAATGAAAATATAATTAAACGTAATTTATTACTCATTATATTGAAGGGGGTAAAGTAAATTCAGGACACTAACAAGTTTAGTTAGTGAGTATTCTTTAACAAACTAGCTCACAGAGATAGTTTGCGACACCTAGTTTAGAGAACCAAATAGGAATCCATTTCATCTTAGAGCCAACTTAACCGACTCAAACCAATAATGTTTCATAGAACTTTCACAAAGTAAAAAAATTTGGAGTCAAAACCTTGTTATTCGAACAAGGGGAGATTCCATCAAAGTTTGATCGAAGCATCATTCATCACGAAATTTTGAAGCATTACTTTGTCTTAGTTTTTCACTCATCATCTAAAGAGGTGAAACTTTTCTGAAGTGAAGATACGTATTTTTCAACCCCATTTTATCTACTCCTTTGTCTTTTTGTTACCCATTTAGGGATAAAAGAAACAACACACATGGATACTGCTAGAAATAATTGTGTCCATCACTTTTGTAGTCTACTTGCATGACTAGGTTGTAAAGTCAAATTTTAAGTGTTGAAAGTGTGAATGGTACATGTTATCCAATTTTTCCCCTCAGGAAAAATTGAACAAGCATGACCCAACATAAAAAAATGAGGGATCGATTTAGCCATGAGAGCTCACGTTTTGAGCTTGAGCAGAGAAATTCAGTGAATCAAGACGAGTACATTGCAGAGGATTTCAAGAAATGAAGAAGTTTTGAAGTCTTAAATTCAGACTTTGGAGGTGTGGTCATTCGGAGGTAGGCCGAGTGAAATTTGAGGAACCAATGGAAAGAGGCACAGGAAAAGGATCGCAAAGCTCTGAAATTTGGAGGTCAACACATAAAAGGTAGGTAAATTTAAGATTTTCATAGTCTTCAAAGCTCATAGTGAACATTTGCAGGTGGAGAGGAGAAAAGTTAGAAACTCAAAGTTCAAATTCAGACTTTGGGCTTTCAGGAGTTTGGAGTTTGTAGCAGGGTCGAGTGGATGAACAACCCTAAAAATGAATCCCTCAAACCTGGAAATCCAAAAGTCCTGAAACCCAAAACCCCAAAAGTCCCGAATCCCTGAAACCTAAAACCCCGAAAGTCCTAAATCATCAAAACCCAGAAACCAGAACCCTCGAAAACCTCGAACCCCGAAACTCTTGAAATCCCCAAAAACCTAAAGGTCCGAAACCCAAAGTCCAAATTTCAGACTTTGGGGTTTCGGCATTTCAGAGGATTCATGATCTTAGAGTGGTAAATAGTAATGGCAATCTTCGAAGCACAAACTCTTGAAGCTTTGAATCCTGAAGTCTAAATTTTTTTATTTTGGAGGGTGGGATGTAATTTTGAAGTCTAAAAAGGGAAAATTAACCACTACATTTATTACATTATGGCACTTGCATCTTCAAATGGCCATAATGTTTGACTATAAGCTTAAATTTTCACAAAATTGGACTTTTTGGAAAGCTCTCAATGTCCTCTACACAACTACATTTGATTTTCTTATTTTTAGTAAGATTAAGTATTTAAAAATGAAGAAATATAATCCACCATTTTAGAGGGTGTTTCCAAATTTCTCACCTACCAAAATGATAAGGTATGGGCTTCCTTTCTTCTCCAACAAGGCAAAGTACATGGAGGCATGGGTTTTTATAGTGACATACATCATTGTTGTAAGTTATTTTAATGCCCTTTTGGGTGGTTGAAGCAAGATTTTGAATTCCTTCTCTCTCCCTTCTCTCATTCTTCCTATATATTGTAAGGAGGGGCTCATTTCAAAAGGTTGGAAAACTTGTATATGCCCCTCCCTTATTTCTTATCTGTAAGAGATTTATGGAGATTTCAAACCTCCCTATTGAACATTGTAATGCAAAATTTGTGCCTTTATCCCTAAATGTGATGTATTATATCAACTTTGAGAGCAATAAAATCAGATTTTTGGATGCTTCAAACACTCTTCTGTGTCATATTGCAACTTTATGATCTTTCACTTTGCATGCAAGGGTATTGTGTATTTTTTGTTTTCATTACAAGTTTATAGTAATGCGGTGTTTATTATATAGGTTTTCCATCATCCTTCTTCATGCATCACCTTCCCTTAGAGTTGGTTTTAATTTTCTTGCATTTTTCTCTATCTCTGTCTCCTTAGGAATATTGGATAAGGGTTGGATCTATAACTCTTTAAAATTTGAAGTAGTTGGCACTAGGTTAGGTTAGGAATCATACCTTCTATGGAGAGATTTCCCGATTGTAAAGTCCCACACTTTGCAAAAATCTCCATGTTATGCAATCGCATTGAGAGTTTCATTCATTCGAGTTGCAATAATCAGGGGTATTGTAATTACGCATCAATAATACGTCTTCATGTTCTTGTAGGCCCTTTTTCTAAAACCCATATTGAGATGTGCTATCATCGCAGATAGAATTGATTCAAAATTGATTTTCCTTTGAATTTTATATTTATTTTATCCCATAGAAACAATTTCAATACTTACGTATTGCTTCTCGTAAACTCGACCTAAGTGTCTAGATTGTAATGTTACGCTACGTGTATCTTAACAATTCCTTAGTATACTTTGGCCTTGTTTCATTTCAAATGTTACCTCAACCTTGAGAATTTTTGTTACATTTTTCACATCATACCAATACCATTTTGATACTAATACCTTAATTTTTCAAAAATCTTGGTTAACGTATCTAGTTGATATTCTCACGTTGCTCGCATTTGTAACCTCTAATTTTTGAGATTTATGCCTCATTTGTATCTAAATTGATTATAGTTTCCTTTGATTGGAAATAACATCAACCCCTTGTTAATACTTATGCCTTGTTTATATTAAACTTGACTTAAGTATTGATGTTGAGTTGATCATCTTGTATCGAACTACCTTTGAACACAACATTTGCATAGGGAGTAGTTCCTTGTTGATTGATTGGTTTACCAAAACTTGCATGATTATTCCTTTTGATTACCTATTGTAGACACAAATTTTGTTTATAACACCCCTCCGTCATCTCACATTCATGTAATTTTCATTCCCACTTTTCTTTTTCTTAAATTAAATGAAATCCTATCCATTTCCTCACCTTATTTAATTAATTATCAAATGGGCTCCATGCAGACCCATTTGACGATTTAAATTTTGGCATTATCCCCCATCTCTCACAAATTATTAATCCATGGGTTTTAATATACCCATCCGACACCCCTTTCTAAATGGAATCTATCATCTCACCTACCATGTCAATCATGCTCCCCACTCCATCTAATAATTCAAGTCGTGGTCCCCACGTGATCACATCATATCTCTTAACTCGAGTTACTTTAATCAACCCATGAGTATTATTAAACTTGCAGTTTAACCTCACATCCAAGCTATGAATATGGGTTTTTCCCCATATTTCAAGGACCCGAAAGGATATATTTATCAAGGACCTTAACCGATAATTTTCAAGAAGACCTGGAGATACCTAGGCCTATAGAAGAGAAGAAAGAGCTTAATTAAGTTATGCCAATTTGAGGGAGAAATATTTTCCCTGGTTCATTATCTTTCCATCTTGATGCCTGGTTCATCTCTATAGCAGAGCACAAGCTAAGTTACCTTGTTGTTTTAGTTACTTGTCATTTATATTCCATTACTATTTTTCATGATCTATTATTATCTTTTCTGACACGGGGGTTGCATTCCTCCAAGGGAATTAAAATCCTCTTGGAACCAAAACTATTCGGCATCCCCTAGATATTGTGATCTAATCTTATCTATTTCAGTTTTGTAGATCTATCTTCTTTATATCATGCACCTATCTTATTTGTGCCCGTAGATCCACATATGCATCTAAGGTCCTAAGCCCTCCATCATTCGAAGTTGTTGGTGGCTCCCAATATCGGCCCTCGCCTAGCTCGAGAACGAATTTTCCTGTACAACATTTTGGAATACCTAGTGGGACCAAATCCTAGATCTGGTTGTTTTGTTTGATATTTTACTCATCTTTTCTAACTTGCTTGTTTGCAATATCTTAGATTTCATCGATTTCATGTCAATACTATCACTCATTGAAATCACGAGTACGTACATGCTCTTCTTGTTTTTTGCTGACATCTACCTGCATGGGATATAAATCTGAAATTAACCTTGTTCTTCTAGTTGTTGTCACATCTTATATTTTGTATCTTTTATTTTTCGACTCACCTGTTCATGGGATTGAGTATTATCTTTGTTTGTTTCGCAAGTTACTTACACTTTATCATCATTCTCCATCATGAAATATGTGGTTTTGTTATTTAGAATGTATTTTTATTTGGTGGTTTATAATCGGTCGATATTTTTATTATTGTAGCAATAAAACAATTAATTAATAATAATATATAAATAAATAAATAAATGTACTTTATACTTAAAATATATAATAATCAAAGAAATATTATTAAAAAATTTTTAAAAATAACTATCCTAAATTACCCTCCCCATCTATCACCCCATTTCACCCAAACCAAGCTCCCCATCTCCCACTTGGCCACCTCACATCATGTCCCGCTCTCTACCCACCTTAAAATCACTTGCTCCCCACATCCAACTCACTCCACCCTATCTCCATTTGCCCGAGCTTCCATATCACCCTTCTCACTCTATCCGAGCTCCCTATCTCCCTATCCAACTTGACTCCCTCCTATAGAATTCACAGCTCCCTTTTTCTTCTCCTCATCCACTTATCCTGTAAATCCCTCCCCTCCTCAAGCTCTACTTCACCAATCCTTCTTCCCTTCACCTTCTAATCATTGTCTCCATCCTCCCCGACCCATATCACTCGCCCAGCTCATTATTTCTCCGTTGTGCGCCCTTCCCGAGCTCCCATCCGACTTAATCCCACACCGAGATACCACACCATTTGACCGAGTCATCTCTCCCTTCTCCACTCCATTATCCCTTCCTTCCCATTGAGCCACCCAAAGGCTCCACCTCTGAATCCCGCAGACCCTCCACCTTAGATTGACACACATACACTTCACTGTACCCATCTCTCCTTTCCCCCATCCACCCGTCTCGCACGTAGATCCTTCCCTCACCGATCTCGAGCATCCACATCACTCCCTTCTCCCAACGTCAACCTTTACATCAACTACCGACTTTCCCCACCTTCCTTATCACCTCTCGAGCCTATCTCCCTCTTGCAGCTGCTCTTCGTCTCCAATCCTCATCTCCTCTATCTCAATTGAATCCATCCTATCCACAGATCTCTCACCTCTCTTATCTTCTTGAGTCCCTCTTTCCCACCCACCTATTTCAACAAGCCACCGCACTTCTCATCTCCCCTCAATGCCGAGCTACACCCACAGTCCCCTCGGCTAAACCCGATCTCCATCCTCCTCTTCCCGAGTTCCCATCTAGCTTCCTTTCTACGTAGATCCTCACCTCTTCCCCAACTCTCTTATCCCCGAATCCATGCCCATACTCAACCACACCCCTCCAATCGTAACTATCCAACTGCCTCACCTCTCCCTTTCTCCCGACTCTTCAAATTTCTTATCCATATTACCAATTCTTTTTCCTTCTTGACCCACCCTTGTCGGTGGAGCTATCTCCAATCAACACCACCCCACATGGGATGTGGGGTCACCCTCCACTTTATATCATTTCACCGAAAAAAAGTTAGGCATCTTATTTCAAAACACAAACAAACTTATTATTTCAAAAAACCTACAACATTTTATAGTATAAGTTATTTGGTTTATATTTTATTCTTATTTATAGTTCACTAAAAAATTAACAAAATGCCGTCTTGATATTCATCATTTGTGTTATCAACGATCATTTCTTTATTTTTATTTCCAATCAATAGTTTATCCTTCTATAGATTATTTTTATAGTTTTTATTTTGTTTTTCATTTTATAGTTCATATCGTAGTTTATCATGTTGAATCCATTACCACATTGCATAGTTTATTTATCTATATTTTAATTCATAGTTCCTCATTCCTATTTAATAGTTTTTTTTTCATCGTTATTTCATAGTTTATTTTATCTTCTAGCTGATTAGTTTTCAAAACTTGTACATTATATGTACATACAAACGTCAAACTAATTTTCATAAAATTAATATTGTGTGTGCAGGGATTTCTTTTGCATACAAATATTAGAACGGCTTTTTATTGTCTTTCTTGTACCTTTTTAACCGATGTCCACTAATTGTCTTATTTTATTTTGCAAGTGAATTTAAACAACCTTGCAGCCATTAAATCACATCATGAAAGACCATTTTGAAAAATAGAAAAAAACATCATTTTCACTGGCCTCATCCACAACTCTAAATGGGGCTATTTTAGGTTACTCGGGTGTTCCTGGCCACTAACCGTCGCCTCCAAGTATGCCATCATCACATGTGATCAAATAAACAAAAAAAAATCCATATCCCTCTTTCCAGTCGTGAATAATGCAATTTTAAGGTCACTAGACGTTTTGGGTCCGTGATTAATACCTCTAAACACGTGCAATCAAATAACACTAATAAGAAATCCTCCAGGTATTCCTCATTTTTCTTTATTTTCTCTTTTCTGCATTGAATTTTCCCTTTTCTGAGTGACTTTCTGCATCGAATATCACATTTCATTTTGGTCTAAAACAAACCTTCTACATCCTACCTAATCACATAGCTTAAGTAAAGGATTTAACTCCTTACATTTGACTTATCACACACTTCCTAAGACTGCAAAAACATAATTAACACATCAAAATGTTCCTCTCACCTGGTTAACTGATTGGGACTTAAACACCCAACAGAAACCGTCTCAAACATCTCCCAATCCATAACTACCTGAAACCATCCTTGGACTCTTTTAAGAACCTTCATTACCAAATTTTTTTTTTTGTTCACATCCTCTACATTAATCATGATGCTAAAAAATATTCTGCTTGATTTGTTTTTCAACAACATACATAAACAAATGTTTCTCTATTTCACACCTATTTTCGCTCTCTCTCAAATTGATACAAAACAAACATCTACTCTATCCAATGATCTTACTTCTTCTGATGATCTCGACTAACAAGATTCTAAACTCAAAACCACGACTTTAGTTACTCAACCTCCAGTCTCCATGGTCTCACCTCATGAGAACCATGTCATACAAATTTTTCCCCACCTTAACAAAAATCCTCATATCCTTTGTCAAGCCAGTCTTCTTAAACCGATCGCACCACCATCTCTTGCTCCTCTAGATAGACTTAAATCTCCTCCTAACCCCATATATGACTTCTTACTTTGAAAATATCCTATATTATTGGATCGCATTCCACTCACATCCCATTTTGACAATTCCATTAATAGGCTTCTCCAGCCATCTCAAACTCTTAACACACATATTCCCGCTTATCCTCATGCCCCTATCACTCAACATCAACCTATACAACAATCCCAACCTATAACACATGTTATTCCTTACCAAGTAGCTCCCCAGACATTTACATATCCACACATTAATCAACTTTCTTATCCACAAACTTATCAACCACCTTATCAAACACTTCCCCAATTACCTACACACTCACAAACACATCATTCCCCTCATTGAAATACTTTTAAGACCACACAACCAATCCAATATCAACCTTCCAATACCTTGAATGATTCAATTCACACCTTAATGAATTGGTTGGCCAGTTTAGAAACCCTTACCGTAGTACCCAAGAACACTTTATCCTATGAAAAAAATTGTAACAAACCGATTCATCCTTCAGTTCCAATTAAACCCTACTCTCCTCATTGGAAACTTCCCACATTTACTAAGTTTAACAACAAGGAAGATCCCCAACAGAATTTCCTTACATTTAAACATGCATGTTGTCTTATTGTGAATGATCATGATCTAATTCTTTGCACTTTCCCCATGTCTTTGTCTGGTCCTGCATTAGATTGGTACAACAGTATCCCATGACATTCCTTATTCTCTTTCACCCAAATTACATAGTTGTTCTTAAAATGATTTTCTTTAATATCACACGTAAAATCACTATCACTGATCTATATACCATTCAATAGTTTGAAAATGAGCCCATCGCTGACTTCATCGCACGATGGCATGATGTTATAAACCAACTATCCTTCACTATCCCACAAACCGAACTCATCGACTTATTCTCACATTTGTGTGCAAAACATATATCATCTACTTTGCAAATCCAATCATTCTAAACCTTTAATGAAGATTTCACAATGGCTCACAAGCTCAAAACCCATGCCATTGAGCAGGGTCATCTTAAACTAAGTTCAATTAAACCTAAATTTGAATCCACTAAACCATTCACACATAATGACGAGTTCAAGGCTGCAGCCAACACTGTGGTCATTGAACCCTCATCCCCATCAAGCACATGGTCTCAACAATGATCTCCTCAATCAATAGCCAACTACACTCCCTTAGGAGAATCATACAGTTTTGTATTTGATAAGTTGATGAGCATAATCTCAATCCAACTTCCTCCCATATGACCCATGGATAACTCGTAAGCCAAGCCTATTTGGTATCATGAGGCCCATTATTGTAAATATCATCGATTCAAAGGTCATGACATTGAGAGATGTCATTCCTTCAAAGATCGTGTCCAAAACTCGTAAATCAAGGGGATATCCAAATCGACAGATCAACTACATAAACTAATCAACCACCAAAAAATCACGTCACCCCCTTTACATCTTAACTATCAAATGCTTATATGATTGACACTGTCAGTCAAGATCTTATCTTATCACCAACTTCACATGTTCCCACAATGGACATCATCCCCACCTCTTATTCAGAACCTGTCACGCCTACATTGACTTGCACTACCTATCTTGAACCTACACCTTCTCCTATCCTTGTCACATTCATATCAAATATAACTATACCATCCACTTCTACCATTTCAAACATACCCCAATCTACCACATTAGACTCCTCCTTAGCACCAATTTCAGCTCCACTCATATCCACACATATCCCTACATCTCTCCCATCTATTTCTTCACCCACATCTGCCTTAAATACACCTTTTACGACACCTACATTACTCATAACCATCCCAACTAAACTCTATTCTACCACATGCACCCTTATAGCCCCACCTTCGACACCAACTCCTTTAGAAAACATACCATTCTTACCCTCGAAACATTTATGAAACAACTAGTCCCTTCTAGTTCTACATATGAAAATGCTCCTGCATTTACAGCATTACCCATACCCATAAGGTCTACTCCATCGGCTATCACATCAACCACATATCCAAATATTTCAAAAATGCCTACTTCATTATCTATCTCATTACCCCTATATTTATCGTACCAAAAAATCCACCTATCCCTACTCTAACATCTTTACCTATATCTTCGCCCATGGCCACATCATCAGCTTTATACCAATACTCTCTGTCTCATTTTTCTATCACACCAACCAAATCCTCTTGATCTCAACCTTATCAAATATACCCTTTGGATCATCTACTCAACCAACACATCCACCTAAATCAAATAAAGATAGTTTACATTCTCCTCTATAAAATCAAATCTTCCCATGCTAAAACCAAAATAGTCCACATCTCACATAGATATCATTAATCACATAATACAAATACCTATCTCTTCATTAATGTCCTCGTCTTTTTTAGGACAATTTCTCCATTAATAACCACACCATTGTTGTCAAATCCTCCAGGTTGAAATTATTTTCATTCTCGCTAGAGGTAAATCTTCTCGGTTGAATTCTAAGGCTCGGGAAAACATCGCCGACAATCCCCTACTCATCCTCGGAAATATTCAGTGTTTTTCTCTTCTCAACAATCCAATGCCACAATATCTATTTCAGGATTAGTCTCTCCCTCTACGACATCTTTCAATAATCAATCCACATCTAAACATTACAATCCTCCAACCGAATATGATTTTTCCTCCAAAAAATGAAATTCTCTCACCCAATCTACATCCACTTTTTCTCCTTACTCCAAGCTGAAATAACCTTTCAAAACTCACAAGAGTTTCCTTCCCCATGACACTTTAATGGGGTCATACGCAGATATCTTTCGACATTTAACTCAAACATATGCCATCAAAATTTCTCCTATTAAATCCTTTAATCCCTATGATCCCAAGACATCATGGTTCAATCCTAATTGTAGTTGCTTATCATTGTACCTCGAGGTCATGACATCAAACATTATAAGGCCTTTCAGTAAATAGTCACCAACCTTATTGAGAAAGATGATTTCCTCATTCAAGGGAAAGTTCCTTCTCCATCTACTTTGAATCCAATTCATATCCCATCTATTAGGTCTCCCATGATTCTTTCATCCATCTCATCCCTCAGCATTCCTCCTTCACACGACATTCCTCTTAATGAAGGTCCTCCATTGTTCATCAATACCACTTATCTTGTGAAGCACACTTGTGGTCTCTGATCATTTACCCCATCCAAAGATAAAACAATCTCATCTAAACTCTTTTGACATCCTTCACATTTAACTTATTGGGGGAACAACCTTCCCTTGCCCTTGAGCATCTCATCCATACAGCTCCCTTATTACTAGGGGACTTCACTCTTTGATATTGTTTTGTCTACCTCCTTCACATTCATCCAGTCTAAACTATTTCTGCCCAAATCCTCACTCATCTTAAGCCCAACATTGTGGCCATGTTTATGCCTCTTTTGGGGCATTATCTTTTTCATTAAAGTCCTCTTATGAGGCCCTATTTGTCTCTCCATTGAGGGACCCTTTTTTCTCAAATTCCACAATTGTGGCTATATTTGTGTCTCTTTTGGGGCACGATCTATTTCAAAGTCCACCATTGTGGCTATATTTGTCTCTTTTGGGACATTGTTTATTTCATCAAGTCCACCACGGTGGTCATATGTTTGTTTCCTTTAGGACATAGTTTTTTTCCCTGCTTGGCTATCATCTCATCTTATTGTAACTTCACTGTCTTCCTTCTCTTGGTGGTAAACAAGAGACGCAGCCTCTTAATGCATTGTACTTGTGACCATTCTACTGTTAGCATATCTACTAATGATCACTTAGATACATATTTAGATTATTCCTCCATCCTTAGCCCCTTTCATTTGTCATTTTATTGATCTAATTTACGTGGTCCACCTTCACTACTTTGATGTGACCTCATAACCATTACATCCATCACATTCTCATTCTCTTGTTGCAGCCATGCAAAGGGTTCAAGGTGTCTCTTGTACATTCTGTATCCCCTCTTAAGTGATTTACTTAGTTATTCCCATCTCTCCCCATTTGAATCTCAAATTCATGTATGCAAAAGGAAAAATCAAAGTTATCAAAAATAGATTGATCCCTCGAAAGATAGCTATTCATGCAAAACATAAGAGAAAAAGGAAAAGATATGCATACAAATCAAAATCAAATTAAAATTAAAATAAATAGACCGATCCCTTGAAGGATGACTATCATATTATTCTATTCATTTATATTATGTAAAAATTACACCATACCATCGAAGGATGGCTAGTCTGTTATTATGGCATTTGGAAGGTTTTCTCGCATTGATTAGCCTTCCTTTATCAACATTTTCATAAATCTTTTTTCTATTGTTCTTTCCCTTTCCCAGAGCTAGGGCATACACTTAAGGAACACCACCTATGGAAATCCCTCTTCCCATGTACAAGTCACATCTTCGATCCCTTTGTCATGTCACTATGGATTACGAGCATCTTTCATCCATATTTCCCTCATGATCTTTTGGTATAACTAACTATATTTGGTTGTGTATTAACACTTGCTATCGGCAGCAAGTGAAATGCCTCGAGTGGTAACCCTTTCTTGTTTATCTCCAATCCAGTTCAAAACATAGTGTCCCTGTATGCCCTTACTATAATTATGTTCCATTCATCTCATCCAAATCATCTTTTATAAAAATCACATCAAATTTCACACTATGAATTTTATATCTATCCATTATCTCCATGAATGCATTTGTAAATACACTTTTCGGTTTGTGAATTCTACTTGATCACCATTGCAGTTTGCAAATCCTACTTGAGGATCCTTCTCAAGGAAATTTTGTTATCCTGCAGCTCCTTATCTCTCAACATGTTCAACAATGTCTTTGATCCATTTCTCCTCACTCTCCATTTCCACTCATCACCATTTGTCTCCACATCATCCTTCTCACCTTTCTATCCCCTTGCATGATGCCAGATATCTTACTTGTCTTTCCTCTTGAGTTTCCCTTTCACTCTTCTACTTTCAGTTTGACAATCTTACTTAACCATCCATATAGCTAGAGAACCTTAGTTAAGGTATATCTTCACCAGCTTTCTCTTTCAATAAATGAAAATCACCACCACAAACATCTTTCCTCTCCTCCTTTTCTGTTTGACACATTTGCATCATCACTCCCACCATGTGGGCATTCCAATTAAGGATTTCCCTTACACTCTCCATCTACACTACATATGTTCCTTCATCCACTCATGTCACACTCCTATGTTTCCTTGTTATCACTTTTATATCACCTCCTTTCATCTCTTGTTCCATTTTTACATACGTTGCTCAATCTTTTCATCATCCTTATTTTTCTTTGGTTTGGCGATCCTACTTAACCATCTCTGTCGCAGGGCATTCTTACTTAAGAGTTCGTCTTAAGAATTTTTATCGTCTGACCCTTCCACCTCCCATCATATCTTCCTCATCTTTTGTCTCCCGCCTCTCATCGTACTCATCCACTCCAACCAATAATTCCACACCTGCATCCAATACAATGTTGTCTTTCCCCTTCTATATTCTCACTATCGGTTTAGTGATCTTACTTAAATCCTACCACGGTATGGAGTTCTTACTTAAGAGTCCCTCTTAAGCATGATTTGTCATCTTGCACTCGCCCACTACCCCAAATTCTCTCCATCTACATTTTCTCATCATTCCCCATCATCACATCCTCTCACCTCCTCTTTCATTCACGCAAAAACCACTTCCTACTGGTCTCTTTTTCATCTCCATCATCCGTTGCTGGGTAATATTACTTAATCATTGCTTCTCCATTCATTTCGTGTCTTGTTTCTTCATTTTTCTCTCATTCATTCTCATCCACCGCATCTTCTTCTCCTCACCTTCATCTTCCTACATATTGTTATCCCTAATTTCTTTACTCTTTCCACTCCATCTTCTAGAGTTCTCCCACATATCTACCCCCATATTTACTCATCATTGTCATTGGTCTTCCTCTAACATTATTTCATCATCATCTTCTGTTTCTGTGATAGTAATTATTGGTGGAATTCTCCTAAAATTATTCATCCCCATTTTGCATAGCCTAAATCCTTTTCTTTGACCTCCTCCATTCTATCTTCATTCCTTCCTTCCTTCATGACCTATGATCATTATAAGTGGACTTCTCCTAATTTCCCTTCATTGGCGTTCCCCCTCTCATCCTTTTTTACTTTCTACCTCATCCCATATTTTTCCCATATTTTCCTACTAATCATTATTGGTGGATTTTTCCTAACATCCATTCACCGGCATTTCGTCTCCTATCCCATCCTTTCTTTTTCCTTCACCACCTCTCCATCTTCCATTATTCCTTGCTAGTTTCTTCACTGTCTCCATCGCGCACCCTCTCTTTATTTTCTTGTCATCAACCTATCCTCATCTCATGCATATCCTCTTCTTTTCCAATCGATGTCATTCCTCCCCTCAAGCTTCTCTTTATGTTCCTTTTGTTTCTCACTCTTTATCAAATATATTTGTTCTTGGTTCCCTTCCTTCTGCATAATTTTCTTCATTGTCTTCTCCTCCTTTTTGATCCTCGTCTTATTTTACTTCCTCTATATCATCATCCTCCCCATTTTACCTTACACTTCCTCCTTACTTCCCCATCAAAAACTTGACTCTTCAATGTTATCCCATCTCCTTTATCATCTCATCATCCACATGCATTTCCATGCGGTTAGTTCCATATTCTTTACCTTGGATTTCCTCACTATGATATGTTTCCTTCAATTTTCTTTTCTCTATCATCTCTTTCATTTTCTATTACCTCTCTGTTTTCCTTTACTTCATCCTCCTTCACACCTTTCATCTTGAATAACTCTCTTTTTTTTTTCATAATTTCATTCTCTACTTTTTTCTTTTATTGTCTTCTCTTTGTTTGTCCTTTATTTCCGCATTTCTCTGTAATCCTTCTTTGTTATCTTCTTGCTCCCCTTTCATTCCTTATTTTCTCCTCCTTTGTCTTTGTCCCTCTATTCCATACCCCTTATCACCTTCATATTCAATCTTTGTTTCTCTTCTCATAATCAACCAATCCTCTTGTCTATTCCCTTTTCTCTTTCTCAACATCCCTCACATCTAGCATTCACATTCAAATTCATTGTTTCTCCATTTATGTATCGCCATCCATCCCTTTCATTACCGTTCTTGTTCTTCTCTTTGCAACATTGACCTCTTCTCTTTTTGACAAACTGTCACATCTTTTATCTTCGCTCATTCCTCTTTTAAGAAAATCAGCATATCCATTTGTAAGAATCTCTTTCTATCGTCCTTTGAAGTTTTTGTCTTGGAATATACCATAATGGCCATCACCTATCTGATCTTATTCTCTTCCATACATATTTTCTCTGCTTTTGTTTTGTCGTAAAAGTATCTTGACTTCTTATCCTACTTACCGAACAAGTAGGACTACTTTTTACCTTCTAATTTGCTAACACTTATGCATCTTTCCTATGAAAAATGATTGCCATCATATTTATCACCCTTTTAGACAATTTTATCTCACCTTTTTATCCTATCTACTCATCCTGTCCACATTTATGATTTATTCCATCTATGTCTTATGTTGGATCACCTTTCATCCTTGTACTTGTCAACACATATAACTCACTTTGTGTCCTTCTCGTGACCTGTGTTGGGTCATCATTATCTTCATCCACGTCCCGTTTACAGATGCATGATTTTTCGTATGATTCCTCACAAACAAAGGATTGCACACATCTTTCGCATTCGGTTGCATATATTTTGATGTTTTCCTATGACTCATTATTCATATTAGTTTACATCCATACTGCAATGGTATTCACCCACTCACTGGTCTGTATAACATTTTTGTTTGTCTCTGTTGAGACCGCAATTGTCCACTACTAATGTAATATTGAAGTCACCACCATACATTTTGTTTTTCATTGTTATTGCAATCCTTTTTTGCCTAAGGCATCTTGCCTTTGGTCATGTATTCATCCATCTTCAGACACATATTTCATCTAACCCTTGTTGTTTTTGTCTCATGGATTGATATTGCAAACCACTCAACAAAAAGGGGCAAATGTAGATACCAATTTTTGGTATAACACCCTTCCATCATCTCACATTCATTCAATTTCCATTCCTTCTTTTTTTTTTCTTAAATTAAATGAAATCCTATTCATTTACTCACCTTATTAAATTAATTATCAAATGGGCTCCATGTAGACCAATTTGATAATTCAACTTTTGGCATTATCCCCCATCTCTCACAAATTATTAATCCATGGGTATTAGTATACCCATCTGACACTCCTTTCTAAATGGAATCTATCATCTCACCTACCATATCAATCATGCTCCCCACTCCATCTAATAATTCAAGCCGTGGTCCCAATGTGATCACATCATATCTATTAACTCGGAGTTACTTTACTCAACCCCTAGTATTATTAAACCTGCAATCCAACCTCACATCCAAGGAATAAATATGGGTTTTTACCCATATTTCAAGGACCCAAAAGGATATATTTTTTAAAGACCCTAACTGATATTTTTCAAGAAGATCTAGAGAGACCTAGACCTATAGAAGATAAGAAAGAGCTTAATTTAGTTCTACCAGTTTGAGAGAGAAATATTTTCCATGGTTCATTACCTTGCCATCTTGATACCCGGTTCATCTCCATAGCAGAGCACAAGCTAAGTTCCATTCTCATTTTAGTTACTTGTTTATATTCCATTACTATTATTCATGATCTATTATTATCTTGTCTGACACAGGGGTTGAGATCCTCTAAGGGAGTTAAAATCCTCTTGGAACTAGCACTGCTAAGAAATCCCGACATACTCGATCTAATCTTATCTGTTTCATTTTTACAGATCTAGTTTCTTTATATCATGCATCTATCTTATTTGCACACTGTAGATCCACATCTGCAATCTAAGGTCCTAAGCCCTCCATCATTCAAAGTTGTTCATGGCTCCCAGTATCGGCCTTTACCCCCTGCTCGAGAATGAAGTTTTCGATAAAACACCTATCTTGATAACTTGTTTTCTAGGACAATCCTTTTATCGATTGATTCACCATTGTTGACATTCTTTTACGACCTTGAAAATTGTTACACATATTACTTAGGTTTTTTTATGCTTGATTTATCGACACTAAAATTTTCCTCCATAATTTCTATTTCATTAATGTATGTATTAGGAATAGGATGTTGTTAAGTATAATTAGTAGTAGCGTCTGATAGAAGATAACGGCGCAGTCGGTACGGTGTCGCCAATAATGTGGAGTACGGTAATAATCAAAGTACAATAGGAATGTTGTAAAAGTAAATATTTGTCGTAAGTGGTCCGGTAATGTTAAAATGTCAAAGTTTGGGTAATTAGAGAAGTAGGGTCTACATGATTTGGAATTAGAAATATTATATTGGTAATAAGGACAAGGAGTGAGGTCATAAATATTTTGTGTATTTTATTTGTAAAAAGTCTAAAAATGTGGAACTCATGTAAAATGATAAGGTTTATCTTATCTTAAGAGATAAGCTTACATGTACAGATAAGAGTTAAGGTATGGAATATGATTCGTCAGAGTGGATTTCTTATCCTATCTTAGAGATAAGATGGATAAGCCTGGAAGTTCTATAAATAGAGAGGCCACCCCCCTCATTTAGCATAGAAAGAAGTAGTGAGAAATATTGTAGGAAGTGTGCAAAGGAAGCCATCAGTTAAAGGTGTGTTGAAGAAGCCATCAAGAGGTGTAATTGTAAAGTTTCTCCCATAGTCTTGTTGAAGTACCTCATGGGTGAGATTGTAACAATTTCATGTTAATATTATAATTTACTTTGATATTTCATATTTGTCATCATTCTGTCTTATCATAGTCGATGGTATTCTTGTGTTCGGTTGTTGTTTTGTTTCCAGATTACATCCACCAAACTAAAGGATGTACATTAGTAAATAATCATAGCACGAGGAGTTCCCGGTGAAGAATTATCATAGTGCCGGATTGGTGATGACATTTTGGTTCCGTTGCCGGGACCATTCCTCGTTGGTGGATTTTCTAGAGAGATATTCCCACTTAGTCAAAAATCAATTAGAGGGTAACCTTGTTTTTACTATGCATAGTAGTTACCGTGGTAAAGTCATTTTTACCATGAATAGTAGTTACCATGACAAAGTCATTTTTGCTGTGAATAGTATTTATCATAGTAAAGTCACTTTTACCATGAATAGTATTTACTTTGCAAAGAACTTCACTTTTTACCGTGAATAGTGTTTACCATAGTAAAATCAGTTTTTATCGCAGAAGTCAAGTTTTACCATAGTTTACCGTGGTCATTTCTATAGTAATTCCAATTATTTGTGCACATAAGTCTTGTTGATTGTACTTGTGGGTTGGTATTTCACGGTGGTTACTTTTGAAAATGGGAAAGATTCCTGTTTTTTTTCAGCTCAATCTAATGAAGATGCTTCTTCTTTCATTCAAGAGTTTAAACGATCTTGTATTTGTAATGGCCTCATAAGAAGGGGAACAATGGACTGAATTTTTCCTACCTTTTTGAATGGTTCAAAGACTTAGGTGGTTTGAAACACTAGGTGATAATGTGAAAAATTCATGGGATTTATTAATCGAAAGTTTTCTTGAAGAATTTGGTGAACAACGAAATATACAGATCTCATGATTGAGATCACAAAGCTATCCCAAGGAGAGAAGGAGAAGATAAGGGATTATCATGCTCGTGTTCTAGAGCTAAGGAGGAAGCTCGATGCCCGATCCGGAAAGGAAGGATTAGCGGATGGGTTGATGAATGGCGTGGATAATCTCCTCTCGTAAGCAATTCATTCTTGGGATGAAGCCGAGATCAGAAAATGAGTGAAGTATGACCACCGGCTACCATTGAAAAAGAAAAGGAGATTGCAAGAAGACAAGAAGAAAGCATGGAAGAGGAGCCTAAAGAAATTGTTGTTAAAGTAGAGCCTACACCAAAGACCTTTGATCCGAATCCACAACCACTCCGGTGAGCAAAAATATTTCTCCTAGTACATCTACCGAGTATGAAGATCTCGCTTAGGAAGATGGGCCGCTTAACTATTAATCTTCTTCAAGGAAAGGAATTTAGTTCTCGGGGAGGAGATAGAGGTCCAAAAAGAAATATTTCTGAAGTTGTTTGTTATGGTTGTTATAAAAGGGTCATTATAAGTATAATTGTCCGATAGAGCTTCTACATCTCGGTACAAGAGATAATGATAAAGGAAAAGCACCTGTGAATTCTCTTGATGTAGTAGATAAGAGTAGAAATAATGAAGTAGATGTGTTTGTAACAAAAAGAAAGAAAGAAAAAGATAATCAAGATGGAAATGATCCTAAGAAGATGAAAGGAGAAACTAGTAAGAAACATAGGAGAAGAAAGTTGGGTGTGCAAAGACTTTCTACGATTTCACAGGGGCAAGGACGATACTCCATCTTGGAAGATCTATCCAAAAGGCCTCGCAAATATTACATATGGTCAACTCTTGGCTATGTATTCGAGAAGAGGCGGGAGTTAAGAGGTGGACTCAATGCTCGAAGATGGAATGAGGTTGAGGTCCTTGTTTTGGAGGCAGAGGCGGCAGATCCCTATGCTCCACAAGCTGAGGTATTATGTAATGGTATTTCAATTCATGATGTCTTAGTTGATGGAGGTGCTGCAGTTAATGTAATGACCGAGTCTGTAATGAATATGTTGGGTTTAAAAATTGATCACCCTTCAACACTTATGTTAAGGTCATTAAATAAAGGAAAAACTAAACCAGAAGGTGTAGTTTCAAATGTGGCAATATCTATTATGGGTGTTGTATGTGTGGTAGACTTTCAGGTGATGAAAAATGGTACTGTTGCGTACCCAATGCTGCTGGGAAGACCATGGCTAAGGAGATTTCATGTAAGAAACTACTGGAATGAAGGTTTCATGACACTTGGACGTGGTAGAGAGAGGGTGAAGATAAATGTGATCCCTCAACATCATAAAGCAGAACCTGTGGATTCAAGTGATGAAACTGATGATTGGACATCCTCTTATTACTCTAGTACCAGTGAAGTGGACACTAAAGATGAAGAAAGTGAGGTTGATGTTTCAGTCATGGATATCCTTCCAGTCACACCAACTCATGACCCCATAAAATTATCTGAAGAAGAAGTTGATGATCGTCTCCAACAAATAAAGATTGGTGATGCTTTGTGATGGAGAGTGAGAAGGAATCCTACCTCCACTCTTTTTCAAGGTACATACACCTATTCACTTTTGATTACAAGGAACTCCATCCAAAGAAGTCGGGTAGAACATTGTATTGAGATGGTAGATGGTGCTAAGCCCATAAAGTAAATGCCATATAGAATGAATCCTAATTTTTCCAAGACTCGTAAAAGAAGAAATAGATAAGTTGCTTGATGCAGATTCATATTTGTTGTGGATAATTCGAATGGGTTTCTCCCATTGTGATCTCAATAAAAAAATGGGAAGCTACGCATTTGTGTTGATTACAGAAGCTCAATAAGGCAACAAAGAGGGATCATTACCCTCTTCCATTTTCAGATTAGATCTTGGACGAAGTAGCTGGCCAGGAGTGCTATAGTTTTGCTGATGGATATAGCGGCTACAACCAAGTTCGTATATAGCAGAGAAAGATCAGCTGAAGACCACGTTCACCACTACTTGGGGAACATTTTCTTATAGAGTTATGCCTTTTGGGTTGTGTAATGCTCCAGCAACATTCCAGCGTTTGATGAATAGGGTGTTCGAACCCTACATTGGGACCTTCATCAGAGTATTTCTGGATGATTTTTGCATCTATGGGAGCAAGTTGGACCACCTGCACTAAATGGAGACAACATTTCAAAGGTTAGATGAAGCACAAGCCTCACTAAACCCTACAAAGTGTGTCTTTGGATGTTCTAAAGGCATTTTGTTAGGGCATGTTGTATCCAAAGATGGTATTGGTACTGATCCTAATAAAGTTTCAAAAATCAAATATTTACCATTTCCTCTTAATAGAAGTAAGTTGAGATCATTTTTAGGCCATGTGGGTTACTATAGAAGGTTCATCAAGAATTTCTCAAAGATTGCACAGCCACTAACCCAGTTCTTGAAGAAGGATGTTACTTATGAACTAGGAAATAAGGCGCATGAAGCTTTTGGACAATTGAAGGAAGCCCTGGTGTCTTCACCTGTTTTGAAGAATCCAGATTGGAGCAAGCCATTCATTGTGTACACTGATGCCTCAGATGCAGCACTAGGAAGTACTTTGAGCCAAAAGGATGAAAATGGGAATGAACATCCAATTTACTTTGGGAGCAGACAAATGAGCAAGATCGAGGTAAACTATACTCAGAATCAAAAAGAGGCTCGCTATCATTTTTGCTATAAAGAAGTTTAGAAATTACTTGCTAGGGCAGAAATTTATAGTTGTAATATGATCATCGCTCTCAAATATATTGTCAATAAGCCTAACCCATCGGGAGGATAGCAAGATGGATAATTTTTCTACAAGAATTTGAATTTGATATTATAGATAGGCCAGGAAAGAAGCATGTCAATGTAGATGCACTCTCTCGAGCCTATGATGGTTTAGGATCATCTTGTGATGATGATGATTTTCCCGATGCAACGCATTGTTCTCCCTTGACACAATCCCTAGTGAATACATAGATATTTGGAATTATCTGAATGAATTCAAGTTTCCTGATGGTGCCAATGCAAATACTAAGAGAAAGATTACTCAAGCCAGTCGTCCATATTCTATTCTGCATGGAGCATTATTTCGAATAGGACCTGATGGACAGTACAAGAGGGCAGTTGGACGTGATCAAGGAAAGGAGCTGCTAGAAGAATTCCACAATGGTACATGTGGAGGGCACTTCTCTGGACAACTTACAGCAAGAAGGATCTTGGATGCAGGTTATCACTGGCCCACTCTTTTTAAAGATTGTTATAATTATTGTAAGACATGTGATATTTGTCAAACGCATGGTAACCGTAAGACTTCATCAACTCCATTATGCCCTATTCTTCCACTTGGTCCCTTTGAAAAGTGGGGAATAGACATTGTAGGTCCACTTCCAACTACATCACGTCAAAATAAGTATATTGTAGTTGCCATAGATTATTTAACCAAGTGGGTTGAAGCTAGGCCATTGAAAACAACTTCTATGGATGAAGTGGCAAGGTTCATATATGAACGCATTGTCACCAGATTTGGTTGTCCATTAGAAATTGTAACAGATCAAGGAAGCCACTTCATTAATGAGGTGGTAGAAGCCCTAGTCAATAATTTTTCTATTAAGCACAGGAAGGCAACAACATACAAGCCAAGCACAAATGGACAGGTGGAACGAACAAATTTTGTGTTGTGTCAAATTCTAGCAAAAGATGCAGCCTTGCAGGTACATAAATGGGATAAAAGGATTCATGCAGCATTGTGGGCATATAGGGCAACATCAAAGTCAGCAACAGGATACTCCCCATTTCAGTTGGCCTATGACATTGATCTAGTTCTTCCTATTGAGTTTGATATTCCCACTGTGAGAGTTATGAAAAATGAAAGGATGGATGAAAGTGATTCAGTAAAAGAAAGGTTGGTACATCTTCATTTGCTAGAGGAAATGAGGGAAATAGCAAAGGATACAAGCCATCAGAAGAAAATGAAGCAGAAGGAATACTTTGATCAAAAGATCCGATGGTCTCCATTTCATGTGAATGACTTGGTCCTAGTATATGATTCCAGATACAAAAAAAGAAGACAGAAAATTTCTTCCAAAATGGATGGGGCCCTACAAAATAGTAGTTGTGCATGAAAATGGTACGTACTGACTGGAGGAATTGGATGGCACTCCCATTACGAAATGGGTCAACCACGACAAGTTGAATATTTTCCAAGCACCAGAATAGTCTACTCCGAGGACGGAGTAGAAGCTAGGAAGGGGAAGATGTCGACACTAAAATTTTCCTCCATAATTTCTATTTCATTAATGTATGTATTAGGAATAGGATGTTGTTAAGTATAATTAGTAGTAGCGTCGATAGAAGATAACGGCGCCACGACGGTGTTGCCAATAATGTGGAGTACAAGAATAGTCAAAGTACAATAGGAATGTTGTAAAAGTAAATATTTGTCGTAAGTGGTCCGGTAATGTTAAAATGTCAAAGTTTGGGTAATTAGGAAGTAGGGTCTACATGATTAGGAATTAGAAATATTATATTGGTAATAAGGACAAGGAGTGAGGTCATAAATATTTTGTGTATTTTATTTGTAAAAAGTCTAAAAATGTGGAACCCATGTAAAATGATAAGGTTTATCTTATCTTAAGAGATAAACTTACATGTACAGATAAGAGTTAAGGTATGGAATATGATTCGTCGAGTGGATTTCTTATCCTATCTTAGAGATAAGATGGATAAGCTGAAGTTCTATAAATAGAGAGGCCACCCCCTCATTTAGCATAGAAAGAAGTAGTGAGAAATATTGTAGGAAGTGTGCAAAGGAAGCCATCGAGTTAAAGGTGTGTTGATGAAGCCATCAAGAGGCGTAATTGTAAAGTTTCTCACATAGTATTGTTGAAGTACCTCATGGGTGAGATTGTAAAATTTCATGTTAATATTATAATTTACTTTGATATTTCAGATTTGTCATCATTCTGTCTTATCATAGTCGATGGTATTCTTGTGTTCGGTTGTTGTTTTGTTTCCGTTTACATCCACCAAACTAAAGGTCATGTGCATTAGTAAATAATCATAGCACGAGGAGTTCCCGGTGAAGAATTATCATAGTGCCGGATTTGTGATGACAAAACACATTAAACGAAACCTTTGTAGCCTTTATGTTGATAGAATTTTGATCAATCATTTTGACACTTACACTTGCAATTTTTTCAAAACCTTGTTAGATTGTCAAATTTATGTCATTACAATGTCCTTTTCCTTAGACCTTCTTTTAAAAATCACATGAGCATCCCAATATCTGCCAAATGTATAGTTGGATTTTACTATGCTTCCCGAGTCAACATGGAACTTCCTTCCCTTTGAAGGAGTTCAATCATGCTATCTAGGTCTAGGAATTTGTATCTAAACAATGCCAACAATGACTAACTATCGCAAGTTTCCTCATAGTAATGACAATAAAGAACTAAGGTTTAGGCATTCACATAAAAATATCCCCATCAAGACTAAACCTCATTTGGTTCTTCACGCTGGAAAATGCGTTAGATTACCACTTTACCTGCCTTCATCTCATGGTCAATGGATAGATTTTGATGAGTCCAATCCAAACATTCTTTATGATGATTTTGATCCAAATTATTCTTCTTGTTCTTCTCAATCTTCTCATGCTTCGATCTGAACTATTATTTAGATTCCTTTAATTTGACTCCTAAGTCAAGATCCTCCATTTCTCTATAGGACACAAAAGTTATCAGTTTCCACTGTGAATTATTCCTCCTTTGAGATTCCTAAGACTCAAATTCCTTCTAATCTATCATCCAAGGCAATTTGTACATTACAATCTAGTAAATTTCTATGCATTCCTATTTGTTTACCAGTATTATATCATCTTATACGTAAACCAACACCATCTTCTACTACTCGCAAGGCATCCAAATCCAAATCTACTTCATCTCTCGAGTCATATTTTTCTATCAATCAAAATATTATCCCCTTTTGGCCCCTAATTCATTTTGATCATGCTTTATTATATATTCATCCATCTTCTAAAGATCAGTGTTTGCATCCACGTAAAACAATTTACAAGAAATGATGTGCTCCGATTTTTTTCAACACACTATCTAATTCCTTTGTGGATACAACAAGTTCAAACCTTCCTTTTATCTACATCATCAAGCATCTTCTAAATCTTCCACACTTGTTAGACCTCTTTCTTACAAACAACCTACTATGGTTGAAGAACAAAAACCTATACCGATCGATTTCTTTCATAATGAAGAAGTGATCAAAGAATTCATGGGATTACATGGTGACATTTTTCTAGAGGACCATGAGCAAGGATTATCTTTAAACCTTAATGCATTCACGTATTGTGGAAAAAATATTGATTCCTTTTGTCAGAAAATGGAGGAAAACCCTAGGATCATCCCACTCGATGCTCCTCCTATTCTTCCATCTTCACGTTCTTCATTACATGGAGAAATTCCTAGGTCTAGAATTGATCCATGGCCTATATTCTCATTACCTAATAATTCTTTATCTATCATGATTCCTCAATCACAATCTCCCTTGGGTCACCGCCTGGTAGCCCATCGTATTCTTCTATATGTGGGCCACCTACTACATTCCTTCATCATCTATTTACCTCTAAATTACTGTCTACTAGTCATTCATCTATATGTGAGCCACCTCCTACTAGTCTTACTACAAACCAGATGCAATACATCTAATTTACCTTGTGAAATTTCCATGAAAATAAGTTAATGACAATCATTTTTAAATTCAATGACAAAGACATACAAGAATTGTTTGAAGACATAAGGTTACTCCTGCGCATTCTTCTAGAAAATTGGGTTTTATTGATAGAAATGTCGTGAATGAAACCTATTGTCGAGAAAAATATTAGGGTGCTTGAATTTGTGAGATTCTTTCCAATTCTCTAGTAATCGAAGTCCCTCTACTTAAATGGTACAACTTCCGTGTTTGCATGCGCGTGAAAAGGTGCATTTTCCTAGTGTCCTTCCATCCAGGGATCCAATAGGTCCACAAACCCTACAGAAAAAATAGCAATTTCTTGCTAGAGAATGAGAATGAGAGGTAGGAGAACTAATGTTGCAAGTATAAACACAGATTCATGCACACAATAGTTAGAAATTTCAATACATGCATTCAAGAGAAGAAAACAACAAGATTTCAAAGCTACCGGCTAGAGGAAACCATGCATACAAAGATGCACACATTAATATGACTTGGAAAACCTAAAATTATTCCTTCCTTAGCATTTAAAATCAATAGTTCTATATGATAGGAGAATGGCGGAAAATAGAGAGGGGGAAATAATAGAAAATGTCTAACGCTTTGTTCTTCCACAAGCAGGAAAAAACTCTCTCATGAATTCACAAATTTGCAACCAAAAACCTTTTGATAATGGGGGGTATTTTCCTTTTATAAGAAGATGGATGAATCTTCATATACCCCCCAATGACTTTTCATATGTCCTCATGTAACTTAAAACTTTTCAACTTACTAGGAAAATATTAAGTCCCTTTTTATAGCATAAAGGTGAATTTTACATTAGAAACATAAAGTTGTTTTTTATTTCATTAAGGACATATACAAAGTAAACCCCAATGAATAATTATAACATTGAAGAGAGATAAATTTGGGGGAAGGTGAGAGAAGAGAGAGAAATAGAGAGAGAGGGAGAAGAAGAAGAAAGAGGAAGAATCACTTAGAAGAAGAATAGGCCGCTCATGTGAACTTGATTTCACTACTCCGACCGATCTCCATCCCGCGCCATTGTGAAGATATCCACTCACTTGAACTCCTTACTGAAACAAGATGCGAGAAAATATCACTCGGTTGGTGTAAGGGACATGCACATAACTTAGAGTCTCTGTTTAACCATCTAAAACATTGTTGATATCTTTACAATTTTCTAACCAAGATGGGTGCTTTTCCACAATGAGTGAAATGCCAACACGAATCCCTGATAGGGAATTCAAAGTATATTTATTAAAGGATAATGGATTTCCCACCTCCTTCTTGACATGTTCTTTAAATGGCCCAATCAACTCCTCAACAGTTGTGCTTTCTTCCATTGTAAGCACACTAAGTTTCTGGATTCGGTGATTAATATTATCATGCAACATGTACACCCGTTATTATTTTTCATTCAAATCTACAATGGATTAGTTGATCATTTCATATATATCCTCTAGGGTCCTTTCCCACACACATGACAAGTCCTATGAAGGGGTGCCAAAACCTTCTTGTTGATCAGCCCCAGAGAACAAGTGTTGCTCATTTCCATTACCAATGGATAAAGAGGGTCCTAGTGATCCTTTTCATTTTCCATATCTTCTCTAATCAGATATGCCTTGTTTGTAGTTACAAAAAGTAGGAGAATATTTTTAATACCTCCCGAAGCCATGAATTTCCATTTTCAATAATTATACTAATCCATTTGCCATTAGCATGTCCCCGCACCATGAACTCTTGTGTCCTCTTGACGGATTATGGATTGAAACTTCCTCAATGTGTATATTCAAGGATACTAGGATTCTATATTAATGAAAAATATGGAATTTGAATCGACTTGTATTTTGTGAGATATGAATATTTTTTATAGTAGACTTCGTGGTTTTTAGGAAAACAATATTCATTTTTCTTTTTTTTTCCACTGTTTCGATACGTTATTTTTGTGATTTTTAGTCATTTTAGATGAAGGAGGATTTCATAGTGTCAATATAATGCAAAATATTTATTTTTTCTATCTATATAAAATTCGGTAGAGCTTAAGCGGTCTTCGGAGGTGTGGGAGAAAATGGCAAAAACTAATGATAATTGTTGGTATTTATAGTGTTTCAAATGCAAGGGTAGGGATGGGGAGAATTATTTTGTCCCTTTCATCCCTTTTCGAAAGGTGCAAAGGGGACATAAAATTTTGTTTCATTTTGTGCTTGACACTTGGCATCTTTTTATTCGTTGAGTAACTTAAGTGGGGGGACTGAGTTTTAGCACCTGGGAGTTAGTTTTTGGTCACATTGAGAACTAGAAGGCACAACAGGGGTAGGGCACATTTTTATGTCCCTTTAATCCATTTATGAAAGGTACAAAGGGTACATGAAATTTCTCTTCATTCTGGTGAGGAAATGTGGTGGGCATACAGTGGTTTGTGGGTGCATAACTCAAGCTAGTCAATAGGGGCTAGTGGATGAGTTTTTGGTCATAGTGGTGACCTAGGGGCTTAAAAGGGGTAGGGAAAATTTTTATGTCCCTTTCATCCATTTTAAAAGGGATGAAGGGGAAACCTTCACCACAAGCTGCCATATGTCCACCTTTAAATTTGGCTAGGTATGGGAAAACACACATTGGGACCGACTTGTAAAGACCATATCTCGGGCTCTTGGATGAATTTTTGTGTGAAATTTAATATGATTCCTCCTAAAAAAACCATTTGAATCTAATGGTGAAGGGTAACAAGATCCAATTTTTAATTTAACCCCTCCAAATGGTTCCTTCTTTCTCTGGATCACTTGTTGTGCACCAGAAGAATGAGTTGCCTATAATAATGCATGAGGTTTCAAGAAGTCTCGTCTTTTCCACCATGGAGGACATTGATAAAAAAATCATTGATAATTTTTTGGGATTTAAAATAATCATGGGGCTGCCAAAATATTTCTTTGGAGCTCGGTCCCTCTTTCACGGTGCATGCTCCTTCAAACCTGAAAACACGCTTCTAGTAAATTGGTTTCAAATTTTCTTAATCTTCCTAAATATTTCAAAATCATCTACCTAATGTTCCTATTACATGAATACTCCTGAAAAATGATATTTTCTCCTTTGATCAACTCGGGGTGGTGTAGTGGTCCTAGGAAGGCAGACGGTAGCCCTTCCCAAAATTGCTTGAATACTTGAATGTTCCAAAAGATCCTAAATCACCTATGGGAATAAATGAAATTCACTTTGGGATCAATATAATAACTAGATCGGATTGGAATTGGGGATGGAATGACATAGGGGTGTCTTAGGAAGGTATTACATTGAAATTTTTTGACACGGTGGCATGATTGTCCCACTTTCCAAAGAATTTTTCCTTTACAAAAACACAAGACAATAGTTAGCTCTAGCTTTGGGGCATGTTATGGACTGAGCGCAGAAGATACATGACATGAGAAATCCCAGAATCGCAACTTGCAATACATTGACCAGTGTCTTATCCATTGGGCTTTAGAGGAGTCATATATAACTTACAAGAGATATCCTGAAAGGAAGAACACACACACATGCACAAAATGACGAAAGAAAACACACAACACATGAAAAAGGGAAAACACACACAACATGAAGGGAAACATACACCTAAAAATAACCTATGGTACAGAGCGGTGGACTACCCATTTTCACTAATGATATCTTGGTTCGATATTTCCCATGCGAGGCAATTCCAACCACGTCCCATACGGATATATGAGAGTAGGAATACATTTTCACCACAAGTCTCGCGGATCTGGAATGGACCGATCCACAATGAATAGAAATTTTCATGGCTCCCTTTTAGTTCTCTCCTCTTGTCCCATAGTAGAACAAGGTCTCCAAATTTGAATTCCCTTACCTTGGCCTTTTTTTCAAAAACCCTTTTCACCTTCAACTGGTGCTCTTTGATATGATCTACCACTCAAAATTTGTTCTCTTCCATCTTCTGAAGAAACAGACTACTCTTATCAATCGAATCCTTGTATTGTTCATCTTCTATTCCTTGGATAAATTTAACAGTTGGCATTTCAACCGTGATGGGAATTTTTGCTTCAATTCCATATAGCTTTTGGAATGGAGACATTCCAATTGTTTTCTTTGGAGTGATCCTCTCCCCTCAATGCATCATATGGCTTCTTGTGTCAATTCCTCTAGTACTCATCTACGAGCTTACGGACTATGGTCATGATGTTCTTGTTACTTGAATCAGCTTGACCATTCCTTATAGATAGTAATTTAATAAGTGGGATAGGTAAATCTTGTAGCCATAGTAGAGATTTTTTCAACTCCCTCGAGGAAAAGTAGGTGGCATTATCTACCACGATCTTTTGTGAGACCCCAAAATGGATGATGATATATTATTTTAGGAAATTTCACATCGTCTTAGTGTTGGTTTGCTTGATTGGGATGGCCTCCACCCACTTCGTTAAATAATCTATCGATGTGAGCACATACGTGTGAGCCTTTCTTAAATGAGGATTCAAAGCACCAATGAAATCTAGTCCCCTACTTTGGAATGGTTCTTCAATGACAACTGGCCTAAGTAGTAGTGCTGACAGCTGTGGTCTCCCAATAAATTGTTGACATGATTCGCACTTTGAGACTCATTCTTGAGTGTCTGTGAACAGGGTAGGCCAATAATAGCTCCCTTGGATAATCTTATCTGTAGTGACCATTTCCGAAAAATTTCCACCACACGCTTGGTCATGATATGCCTTCAGTAACCTCTTTTGTTGTTCTTTATTGATGCACATGAGAAAGCAACCATTGAGACTTCTCTTATAGAGTGCATGGTTCCAAATTACAAACTTTTTCACCGTTAGCTTGAGCTTTCTCCTCTACTTATAGTCAAGGTGAGCAGGGAACTCACCATAGGTTAAGTAATAAGAAATATTTTCATACCATTCATTAGTGGTGTTCACGAAGAGAGTTTGATCCTGTCTTCAAAACACTTGAGGAAAAGAAAATCATCCTCATCATGTCGAGCTTTCATATAGTACAAATTTGGTCTAATTTTTTTAACGTAATGAATTTATTTTACCCTATTCCCCGATGATGTCTAGATTAAATAACCCCCTTTAGTCCTTAATAAACCTAGTTGGTTTATAATAGGGTCCCAAGTAATAATTATCACACTTAAACTAATTAAAATGACTCTTATCAAGGGTTAACATTTTTTTAGACTGTAGTGAATACAAAGGTTTTTTATTTAAAATCACTTTCCTAATTTATCCATCTTAAATAATTTTCCCCATGTTTAAATTTAATATTATATTGATTTATTTAAATGCTCTTAGGAAAATTAAGTACCCACATAACTTAAATGATCTACTTAATTTTAAAACACCCCCTTCTCATTTATTAAATTTACCCCACACTCATCTAAAATATTTCTATGTGAGTTAATTACAAGCTTACCCCACCCACATCATGTTGCAGGAATTATTAAATCTAGATTTTGGGGATAAGCTCTTGTTTTTTCTCTCTTGGTGAAATGAAGGATTTTAGAAGAAAATTAGTTTCATTTAGCAATGGAGTACATTGCAAAATATTCTTTCAGAATTTTCTTAGTTTATCACTTGAATGTTGAAATTAAATTTATGAGTTTTCTCATTCAATTTCCAAAATTATGTACATTTGTTTCCTTGGTTTTCAAAATCTCTATTTAAGCCATGAAGATGATCAAATGGATACCATTTTGGAACTTTAAAACTAATGCGCTCAAATTTCACTTTAGGAGTTGTTTTTTTCTTTTATTTAGGGACAAACACTAATCCACTACCTCTTCACAAATATGTATATTTTCATTTATATATATGGACCTGTATTGATATGCGTTTATATATTTAATTAGATCTCTATAAATATTGTGTGTGTGTGTGTGTTTACACCATAGAATACGGTTATAGTGTTTTTAATAAATAAATTTTAAAAAACAATATATGTGGGTTAGGGGGGTGGCCAATCCCTCCCCCTCTCTGCCACTATTATGAAATGATGTGGTGTGGCCACGGCCACACCACATATCCTTCTCTTTATGTCGGGGCATGACACCCCCTCTGTTGCCTCCCACAAACCACCTTTTTATAACTAAAACCCTTGCACATATTTATAGTATGTGTGTGTGTGTGTGTGTGTACTATATGTATACACACACACACACACACACACACACACACACACACACAAGGGGAGTATATATATATGTGTATATATAATAACACACAAAATAATAGAAACCAAAAATATTTGGTTATGATGAAACAAAGAAAAAAAAAAAAATCTCTTTCTCCATGTATTAGAGCTTCAAAATTCTCATGACCTCTCCTCCCAAACCCTACCCGAACAAAACCAAAGAAAAAAAAAATATGGTACTTAGATGGGTGTGGGGTAAATTTAATAAATGAAAAATGGGTGTTTTTAAATTAAGTAACTCATTTAAGTTAGGTCGGTACTTAAATTTCTTAGGGGTTTTTAAATAAAACAATATAATATTAAATTTAAATGGTGGAAAATTATGTAAGATGCGTAACTTAATAAAGTGATTTAAAAAAATGTTTTTGTATTCACTATGGTATAAATAAATGTTAACCCCTAATAAGAGTCGTTTTGATTAGTTTAAGTGCGATAATTAGTTTTGGGACCATTTTATAAACCAACTAGGTTTATCAAGTACTAAATGGGGGTTATTGAATCTAGACATCATCGAGCGAATAGGGTAAAATAAATTAATTACGTTAAAAAAAAAAAAAAATTAGACCAAATTTGTAGTTGTCTTTAGGTGTATTTTAATGTCATAAAATAGGGGCATTACAAACATCTTCTATATATGGGACACCTCGAAGATAGCCCTTCATCATATTCTATACTTGGACCACATCCTAGTAGCTCATCATCTTCTATAAATGGGACACCTCCAGGTATCCCTTCATCACCTTTTATACTTTGACCACACCCTAGTATCCCTTCGTCTATAGTCTATGGGACACCTCCTGGTAGTCAATTAATAGATTTTATCCTTTTCATGCATCACATTATCCTTCTATCAATGATTATGGAAAGCCCACCGCCATTTCTCACATCAATCCTCAACATCCACTTTCTTCTCCCACTTCTCAAGATTTGAAAACTCACATATCAGCTTATAGGAAACTCAAACAGCTTCTTTATCAAGCTAAGATCAAACATTCAAAGAGTTCCAAAGTAAACATGAATTCAAATGGTCATAAAGTTTAGAATCAAACACGGTTAAGGAATGCACATTCATGCAACCATAAGTATGGCACAAAGTGCATAAACATCTAGATAAGAAACTTAAGCTCCCGCATACGAAGTCCATGTTTCAAGATAAATCAAAGTCATTTGTTGAGTATGAGCTTGCTTGCCACGATTATCGAGATCGGAGATAATATGAATCTTTATAAGAAAACATGCTTAATCTCCCTTATCAAATAAATATCAAACATTTTTGTTGGATCTTATCATGCAGAGTGACATTGTTGGTCCCAAAAACATAAAATACAAAAAATTGAGAAAACATTAAAAATCAAAAGTATAAACATCAAACATTGTAATCAGGTATTGTGTACACATGGTTGTTCTTTATTCACTTTCTTACCATCCCTCTTCAATTCATCCACCATTTTCATCCTTTTGATGATAATTTGGTTAGTCTACTCGCACACATTTTGTAACATTTACCTCTATGGTATCCATTTGACCTTGGTCTTTCATCACCTTGGTAAATTAAATAACAACTGACCTTGTAGAGATCCTATCACTATATACATGTAATAAACTTGTTGTGAAGAACTTTTGGACATATTTTTTGACACTAGCCAATGTCATCATCACAGTCACTTCCACATCCTTCCATCAAGCCATTTATAGTTCTTAACCCCTTTTCAAAACAATCAAGAGAGCTAAAATAAGTTTTTAGAAACCAAAAGAATAAAAATAAATCAAAAATAAAAAGCAAAAATAAAATTGATATATAAATCTCTCTTGGGGTATTTCCAATAATCTCTACCTAGAATATGGATGTCTCACTGGTAGTACAGAAATGTTGCAATTAGAATCATATACACCTGCATCGAGGCTATGGATGTCTGGCTAGCAGCACAGTAATGTACAGCTATCCTTCCACCCTTAATTCACAAATAAAATTTCAAAATAAATCATTCCTACATATTGGCTATAGTGTCTTAACTTTTGTCTAGAAAATCTTCTCTCTAAGAGGTAATTAAATTCCATGTGTACACACTTTGGTTCTCTATGAGAAAACAGGATTAGTATGTTACCAAGTGTCTTTTTTTGGACCTTGTTTAGACTCTTTCTTTAGTCCATATCTCGTCTCACAATTTGTGTCTGTGGATAATACCTTTTTCTTCACGAGGCTTCTATCTACATTTTACATGTCCTTACATAGTATTCATGTTGTTTTTTTACTTCGTTCATAAAATCCATGTATATAAGATTTCCTTTTTACCATGTGTGAGGTCAATTTTGTCCCTTCTTTCAATAAACAATCTTCTACTTCCTTTCTATCATTTTATTCTTGTCCATCTCATGCTAGGGGCATCCTTGCTCCTTATCACTTCATTGAATTGTGTTCATCATCATGTTGAACCTATCTATCTTGGTCTTGATCCAAATTCTATGTGTGAAGAGTTTAACCTTTTATATTTCCCTCTATCGATGGGTGAATTTTCACATATTCACCTTCTTGTACATACGTGTGGCATTATACCCTTTTACATCCCATCTATCATTACGGGAATCCATGTTCCTATCCTTTCATGTACATGGTTATTGAAAAAAATTAAAATACCAAAAACATTCAAATATGATTAGAAAATCACAAAAACATACATATAATTTTGAAAATCCCAAAACCTTCAAATATATTAATTGGGAAAATAAAAACATTAAAATACATTTCCATCAAAAATTCAAAAATACTATAAAACTTTCACAAAAATCCTAAAATTATTAAAACATCACATAAATCAAAAAATCAATAAAAAGAATGCACGTAGCTAAAGCCTATATCACATGTATCGTACTTAAACAATTATAATCACTCTACAAAACATATTTCTTAGATTCTCACTGGTCTTATGCAGGACTCACAAATCATTTGGATTTACCTTCCATTAACAAAATCTAGTTTTCTTACTATGTATGTTTTCCCTTACACGAATGGGTTGCTTAGGGCGATCATAGTGCATGATTGATTTTCCATGGGACCCCTGGTGTCCTCTATATATTTCCCTTGCATGTATCCTTACTTAGGGCACCATCATTAACCCTTTTTGTTAATTCACACAAGTCAAAATCAAAGCTTGATAGTAAACATATTTAAACAAATGTCTTGAACGTTATTTGTTTGAGTATGTGTGTTTGTACTTGTTTTCCTTGTTAGGTTATCTTGCTTACTTTCTTGTATTACATTACATTTTGTATGTTTCAAGGAGTTAGTTTTTTGGCAATGAAAAAATTTTACTATCATAGTTTTTCATGTTATTTTACACGTTTGTTGTATGTGTACATTTTAAGAAGGATTGATGATGTAGATCATTATCAAATATGGAGGAGTGTTGTAATCAATTGTGGACACAATTTCGGCTGAGCTCGACGTCCTAAACTTCTAGGAGTTGCATTTTGTATCTATCATGGATTCTGAGAATGATATTCTTTTCTCTGAAGTGTGTGGACTTCAAGAGGATATTGTAAAATTTGTGGAAGAAAATAGATCTCTCAAGAAGTGAAATTCTCTTCTACAATCACTCTTTCACAATAAGGATATAATAATCCACTCCCTACAGCAACAACTTGCCATCCTACAACATCACCATGATATTGTGGACAGCCATATCCATGCTCCTAGTCCACTTGCATCTATTTCTCCTATACCCACTAACATTGATTTGTTAGTCTTTGAGCTGTTCCTACTCTTGATGCTCCTAAACCTATGAGGCTTGTTACTACATGCTCTTCCACATCTGTGCCTATTACAGTACCACATGTTGTGTATCCTATTTTTGCTCAATTGCATGGCCTTTTTGAGAAGCATACCACTGCATTCAGTTCTCGTATGCTTCATTCTATGGGTTTCACTGGCGGAGGTATTGGCAGACATTCATAGGGTATTGTTTCTTCTATTTCACATATTAAGTGGAATTCTTGCTATGACATTAGTTTTAATGTAGATACTTCATTGGGATCACACATTGTGAGAGCTCCTTTGTTTTTTCACTCGACTCGTTTTGAGGATCATGAGCAACACATGAGTTCTACATCTTCACTCAAGCTTGAGAAACCTTGAGAATTCAGTTTTCAAACATGATCAACCTGACACACATTCTGATGTTATTTTACATGCACCCATTGTGAATTTTGAAAAATCATATGCAGCATCTTCTTCATCCATCTGTGTTGATTTGGGGTGGGTATCTGATCACTCGTAGTAGTGACATAGGCATTCATTGAGAGGACACTACGGGCATGGCTCATCCAACATTCAGCCTCTCAACCCACTTTCTATACCTTTACATTGTGATGCTTCTTGTTTTGAGAATTTTTCTTTACTATGTGTAGTATATATCTCTTGTTTGTTGAGAGATTTTGTATTTGTATTTTCGACACTTTTGGCATGTTGATAGTATCTCTTGGAGGATATATTACGGTGTAGTCCATTGTTAGTTTTCGGTGTTTGAGTAGTTTTTTTGACACCTCATACAGATTTGTAACATCCCTCTACCCATTCAACAATATGGGAGGGTGTGGTGTTGATCATGCTTCTTACGGTTTTATGTCCTTACCTTGTTACCTTGGCTTTTTTTGGATTGTGATACTCTTAATTTTGTGTCCTTGCCTTGTTGCTTAGGTTATTGTTCTTAGATCGTGACACACCTATTTGTAGTAGTTGATCAAATTATGTTTTATGTTTTTTACACTTTTGACATCACTCTGTTGACGATCTCCTTGTATGGAGCTATTTTGGTGAAGCCTAGTGTCAGTTGTTTTTGAGTTTTGTGATTGATCGGTGGATTCACACCACAAAGGTGCACCAAACTTCTTCAACATTGTATACGAGTTTTTGAGCTGAGCTTCTTAGGAGGTCTTGGAGAGGGTTTTATTCTCTTTACTTTGTTGTTACTTGTTTTGGGTACCTTGCGGTGTCCCTTTTCTCGGTTATTGTACTTGAGTACCTCATCGGTGTAGTTGTTCGGGACTCATACTTTGTGGACATGCCACTTCTATTTTGGACCCTAGCTTCACTTGAGGGGGATGTTAGAGTAGGTATTTACCTTAGCTCATTTTCACCTAAGTTACTTAATTTACTTTATTGTATTTATCCTCACCCACTTATATGTGTGGATTTTTCTCTTATCTTATTTAGATATTAGGAGATATTAGCTAGTTGTTAGGTATAGTTCTTTCCTTATTCTATGGTATTGAATATTTTTTTCCTTGATATATTGTATTAACTAGATCCTTGATGTCTAGTTATCTCCTAAATCTATGGTCTTGACTAGTTCTTTGATGACTAGTCATTTCCTTGACTTATGGCTTGATCTACAACCTTGATCTGGTTCTTACATTGTTATTCCTTGCCTATTTAAGAAAATCCTATTCTCAATGTATTTTTTTAGTTCCATTATAATATATGATATTACTTTCATTTGTTTGCAAAGGTTTTTGTAAAGCTATTCTAGCAAATTTCTTTCATCTTATTGATCGTGGTGTTTGATTAGAATCTATGTTCTTCACTTGGTATGATCTCGGTTATCGTTCCTTTCATACACATCATTTTGTTACATCAATGGGGAAATTAAACTACCTTTTTGCACATTTATGCCTATTGTTTCTCCTATAGTAATATGGGCTACTAAATACGATTCTAATGCTTCCAATCTTCCCATATTGTATCTATTGGTTATGATAAGTCATTTGTATCTCGGATCTATTACTTGAGGTTGATACTAATCAGCCTTCCGCACTACATATGTTACACATCTCTTAACTCACACATTAATCATTATGTTTTTATTAACTCTTGCCACTATTGAAAATAATCACAATGTTCCACATTTTCTAGTTGTTTCTAGTGAACACACTCTTATTGTTTATTTCATTACAAATAGTAAGTATGCGAGTTATGATCTTGGATTAAATAGGGTTATCCCATTAGTTTTTGACATTTTTGGGGTATCTCTTGTGTTACCCCATCTTATATGTACATGGCTATGTAATAAAAATTATAAAAACATTTGTATATTCATGAAAAATTAAAAACATTCACATATAGTGAAAAACAAAAACTTAGGATCCTTTTTATGGCATAAATTGTTTAAAATTTATATTATACATATTGTTTATTTCTTTGGTTTGATAGATAGAATTTATTCTTTATGCACATAAGTTCACGTGTTATATTGAGCATGATGCATAACATACACAAAGTAATACATGATGACAGGTATTGTCCTTCCCTTTACCTAGTGTTTTTAAAGAAAATACTCTCTGATCGTAATAATAAGCGAGCTACTTGTTTTTGTAAAAGCATAGAGAACTAATCTTAGTGAATCATATTTTGGAAGACATTTACTCTTACTTTAAAAAAATTCAATTCGTAGCTTCTTGATAAAATTGTGGTAGTCATGTTAGCCATGAAAAATATGTGTTATGTCCTTATTTTATTGTTTTATTCATTAATTATGTATGCATGTTTGTAAGTGTTTGTCTTATAGGTATTTACAACGATAATGGAGAATACAAAAAAAACAATAATATGGTATCAAAGTAATAGAAGCTTCACCTTATGTCGCATCAAAATTTATAGATTGAATCTATATTTTTATGGAAGAGGGACAAAAACCTCATTTGTTTATTGATGTTCAATAAAAATCAAATATACTAGAGAGGGTTGCAATACTTATAGGTATTGAACAACAGATATAGACAAACAAGTTGTTGCATAGGTGTAACAAAATATGCATCCATGTATACAAAATTATGATTATATGGTTTTAACAATATACAACCATATAACAATAAAACATCCCAAATAATGAAAAAATATGATACATGAATACTTTTCCCAATTACAAACAAAATAATGTTTACAACCACACCATAACAACTTACAACAATAATAATATAATTACCTATTAAAAATTAACCTACATAAATGATGTTTTACCTAACATTCCCCCCCTTAATTTTGCATTGCCTCAAGGGATGAGGAGAGGAAATCTCTAAAAAAATCAAACTTGTCATGTGCAAGTGACTTTGTGAAGATATTTGCATTTTGTTCAGCTGTTGGGAAAAACTAAAGTTGTATGTTTTGTTTCATGACATGCTCACGTATGAAATGAACATGTATGACAATGTGCTTTGTTCTCTCGTGAAAAACTATATTTTGAATAATTTTGAGAACACCTTCATTTTCAACATACAAGGTGGTAGGTTTTTCATGTGGTATTCCAAGTCCTTCCAGTATGTGATGTAGCCATATCACTTTGCAAAAAAATTCACCGCAACACAATATTTGGCGATGTAGAAGAGTGAGAAACAAAGTTTTCTTTCTTGCTTCCCCATGATATCAATCCAGATCCCATAAAGAATACAATCTAGAAAAGGTTTTCCTATCATGAATGTTACCTGCATGATCGGAATCCAAAATATCCAGTCAAGAAGAAGTTATCGTTCTTCTTGTACTTTAGACCAAGATCTATTGTATCCTTGAGATATCAAGATTCACCTTGCTTCCTTTTAGTGAAAAATTCTTGGTTCCTACATAAACCTAGAAAGACAGCTCACTGTAAAGTTGATATCTGGTCTAATATAAGTTAGGTAAATGAGACTCTGAATAAAATGTCGATAGAGAGTTGCATCTACCACAGGAGATGGATCTAAATGAGATAATTACAGTGTCATCTCCATAACTGTAGCAATAAGTGTTCAATCCATCATCCTAAATTTCTTTAGCATTGTCTTGGTATAATTAACTAAGAAATAAATATGTGATTCTCTTTTTTCCATACTTCCAATCCAAGATAGTAGTGCATGAGCCTCGAGATCTGTCATGTCGAACGATCGGTTAATATATTACTTTGTTGCATCGATCATCTTCACTAAAGTTCTAGTGATGACTAGATCATCGCAATAGACAACACAATCATAATCTCCCCCTTTTGCTTTTTGAGGTAGAGATTGGGATCATATGGATTTATGACAAATCGATGTTAAAGGAGATGCTCATCAATTTTTATGTACCAATCTCGGGGTTCATGTTTAAGGCCATACCAATATTTTCTAAGTCTACATGCTTTTATTTCTTCTCCAGGTACAACATAACCCTCAATTTGAGTCATGTAGACTACTTCTTGTAGATCTTCATTCAAAAGGCACTTTTTACATCCATCTAATGGACTTTCCAACCAAACTATGTAGCGAGAGAAAAGATCATCCTAATCATCTTGATCTTAGCTATGGGAGAAAGTTTCTTCTCACAGTCTATGCTTTCCTTTTGTGCATACCCCTTTGCTACCAGTATAACTTAGTACTTGTCAATGGTCCCATCTTCTTTGTAATTTTTTTTGAATATCCATCTACAACCAATGGGTTTCTTTCCATGGTGAAAGATCAACAAGTTGTCAAGTGTTGTTTTTCATCACTAACTTATATTTAGCATCCATGGAATCTTTCCAAGATTTCAACTTGAGGGATTTCTAGACAGTATAGGGCTCAAAAGATTCAACAACTCTACTCATTAAAGAAAATTTTATTTCTTCTCATGTTATACTACGATTTCGTGGTTCGGTGGTGGTTGTATCCGGTAGATCATCTAATTTTACACCTCGTATCATGTTAATATACCAATTGGGCATATGTTGTACTTATCCCATTAGTTGTGGTCTGTCTCGATCATCACCATCATCCCCATCATCATTGTCATCATCAATGGGAACATTAGCTTTTGTTTTCACAACAGGTGAAATATCTACATCAAGTGAGCCCGGAGGAGGAGTCTCGGCTTATTTCTTATGAAATAACTCGATCTCTCTACTAGTGTAGACTTTCCTGGTCTTTGGATCCATCAATATGTACCCAAGATTCTCTTCACTATAGCAAATGATTATGAGTTTTTAAGACTTCATATCCAATTTTTTTCTATGTTACTTGGGTATTTGCATGTTAAATTTGCACCCAAATACTCTAGGTTTGTAATGGATGGCTTCCACTTCGATCATGCTTCATGTGGCATCACTCCATCAAGAGAAAATGTGGTCACTCTATTCAGCAAATAAACTAATGTCTTTATTTCTACCAAAAATGTCCTCGTAATCTATAATTATCGATCATGCAACACACCATTTCCATGATATTATGGTTTCTTCTCTCAACAACACCATTCTACTTGTGATATGTGTGGAGGAGGAATTTTTCGACAAATCTCGTGAGCTTGTAGGTAGGATTTGAACTCATTGCTAGTGAATTCCCCCCTCCATTTGAGCAGAGAGATTCTATGTGATGACCATTCTTGTTCTCTACAGTCACTTTCAACTTTTTAATGTCACTTTTCTCATGAAGACAAAATATCAACATTTTCCTTGAATAGTAATCAACACAAACCATGAAGTATTGAAATATAAAATGACTGGTTATATTATACCACAAAGATCTACATGAACCAGATCAATCCTACCATGAGTTCGATAAGTACTCTTCTAGAATGAAGCTTTGTGTTGTTTTTCTACTAGGAAATGAGCACACTTATCTATATCCTTCTAGAGAGATGGTAAGCCTCTCACCATGTTGTACAGTGAAGTGTTTTTAGATACTTGAAACTGATGTGGCCAAGTCTCTAATGCCACAACTATCTTGATGAATAATTCTTAGCCATAACTACTTGATCATCCTTGGGGATAAATTTAAGCTAGAACATACGTCCCAGATTAGAGGCTTTTGCAACAATTTTTGAGCCTCTTGGTTTGTCTCAAATTAAACACACTTTCTTACTAGAATGACTATGAAATTTAATCTTCATATTGTGATCTAGAAGTTACCTCACTGATAGTAGATTTTTTGTTAACCCAGGATATATAATACATCTGATAGTCTATAATTCCTTGAACCAATATGTATATAAATGTTCCAAATCCCTTGTACTTTTCACAAAGAATCATCACCTAAAAAAACATGATTTTTCGAAGGTGTTTCCCTCATTGTAATAAACTAGTCTCCGTTCCTGGTCATGTGTCGAGTTCCTCTCAAATCAACATACCAAACATCACTAGATGATGTGGAAGGTTCATTATAATGATAAGTGTACAAGAAGACCTCATTTTCTAAATGATCTTCTTGCTCAGCTGTATTACCTTGTTAATGGGGTTTTCTTTGCCACTTCCCCTTCTTCTTCTCTTTATTATAGTGTCAATGTCCCCTATAAGATTGCTGATTTTGAGGTCCATAGAATTGCTTGATGAACCTTTCTTGTTTGTATTGTGCCAACAATATACCACATCATGTCCTATGTTGTAGATAAGACACTTCATCTTTCACTTTTCCCCGATGATCCTCATGTTACTTTTTGGGACTTTTGAGAAGAATGATATTTTTCTTTTCCTTTTAATTTTTTATGAGAAGGTAGTTCTTTCTCCTCTTCATCATATTTTTTATACATAGCTTATTCTTCTTGTATTAGATTCACCAGCTTATCAAAGCTAACTGTTTGATTTGATAAGTTGAGTGTCATTTTAAAAATGTGGTATCAAAAAGGGAGTAATCTTAGAACAATGGGAAAGATAGCTATATCAGGGACCTCTTATCCCAGTGCTAGAAGTGAATCCCTTAATTCTATAACTCTTCTTAAGAAAGCTTCCACTTTCTCGTTATGTTTGAATTTTAATGTTTTTAACTAACTCTACAAATTCATAATTGTGTTCTTGTTTTTAGATTTATATACGGTGCTCAACATATCCCACACTTCTTTGGTTGTTTTGGCATCTTGAATGTGTGGTTGCAGATCATCGATGTTGCAAACAAGATTATGAATTTTTCATTTTGATTGGATTTGTCAAACTACCTCTATTGATTAGCATCATCTTGTGATCCTTTTGCAAAACCATTTACAATGGAACAAATATCCTCAAACTCAAGTTGTGTTCCAATCTTAGTCTTTCATGTAGAATAATTATCTCTTATTACAAGTTGTGAGTCTAGAAGGCATAACTTTTGGGCATTGGTTCCCATTTTTTGAATTCATTGACAAATGGTAAAGCTATTATCACTCTAGGTATATGATCTCCCAATTTATATACCATCAGTCTTATATACCAAACCTTTCTATATACACACCCTTCTTATATACTCATCGGTATGTGTAAAAAGCTTACAATTTTTATATACCTAATGGTACATGAAAAAGGTGTTAACATACATGAAATAATCTGATATGTGGTACCAAGGAAGTACTGAAAGGGGTTTGTGTGATTATTTATAGTTGCTTAAAGAAATATACTCATACACATGCGTAACTTTGCAATATACTTGAATAATTTCAGTTTTCGGATTTATGTTGTGTAATCATTCACAGATGGATGGGATGGCTCAAACTGTGTGGATGGTGTCCTTATTTATCCCCTTCGATTTATAGGGATGATTCCTAGAAGATGTTGTTATAGCTATATTAGGTGTTAAGTGTAGTAGTAGTTGAGACATATTTACCGTAAGCACTTCCCAGAGGCACTATATATACCGAATGCTATGAAAGAGATCCGAAGATCTTTTGAGTATTGAAAACCAAAAATTTCACCGATTTTTTTACAAAACTTTGTCAATGTATCAGTTACAATGTTTGTAGTTGAATATGGAAACCTGAAAAATTAGTACAAACCACTAAAATATACACTAAAAATATACAATTACATCCAATATGCAGAAAAATTGAATGAAAGAAAAAATTTTGTTTTGTTTTACAAGGCCAAGGTGGCCTCCGGATCTCATTATGGCATTTAGAGCTAAAAACCACAAAAAAAAATTGAAAATGAAGTTTTTGGATGTCCCCCTTTAGAAAAAAATTCTCATAATGAAAAATTAAGCTATGTGGGAGAAAACAATTCTTAAAAGTAAGTTTTTTCTAGGTAAAAATAAGTGTGGTTGTAGTGATGGTTAGTAGGTTTAGCATAGGTTTTTCCTTTAATTGTACCACTAAGGATGAACATTCTTATAAATCTTCTACTATCTTTCAATATAGAAATAGGCTTAGTTTGCGGTGGGGGGTCTAACCCACAACCGTACCACTCCAAATGTTTTACAATCTTCCACTTATCTAATACAATGGTTTATAACGCATATGTATTGAAATGGAAGAATATATATTTAAACAATATAAAAATCACTAACCTTTTTGTTAGGTAATAATGGATAAAATATGTGGAATAATCCCTCATAGAATCGCAACAATAGAAACTAATATGTAGAAAATATTACAGATCTTAAATAAAAGTGCATAATAAAATAACACAACACAAAGAGATAGTATTTAATATGGTTCACCCAATTTGGGATACATCCACCAAGAATCACTTGCTTAGATTTTATTACAAGCCACCGCTCTCTCAATACAATACCCAGATCTGTTTGGAGCTATGCTCAACAAACTCTACAGAATTCACACACGAATTCAAAACACATATGTAATGTTACATTATCCCTACCATATGCATAAAACCATATAAGTAAAAAATTACTTAAGTAGTTTTAGAAAACCGTGGGTATAAAAACCATGGGCCAAAACCATCCCATAAACCTATGGGTCAAAATCCCTCCCATATGAGAAAAACACGTTTCCTAGTATATCGGGCACGTTTTAGGGCCAAAAAAATATCGGGGCTATGCCCCCGAACCTTGGTAAGACAACTGTGGAAAGTGTACACTACTCTTAGTGTACATTATTCAACACTTTCTCATATGAAAATAGGCTCCAAAACCTAACAATCTCCCACTTGGAGACTAGTTTTCCTTTGAGCAAGCTTCTCAACCCTTCACTAGTTTCCATGAAGACCAACCAAAGGTGAACACAACTTCAGTTTTTACCTTATGACCACCTTGGTCTTCATGTCTATAGGATTCTGACTGGTATGAATCTTCTCCAGCTTTAACTTCTCTTCCTCCAAAGTTGTCCTAATGAAATGGTACCTTGACTGTATATGCTTCATCCTAGAGTGGAAAGAAGAGTTTTTAGCTAGGTATATAGCACTTTGACTATCACTATGCATATTTCCTTCCTCCTGCTTATGCCCCAACTCCCGAAGAAATTGTTGTAGCCAAATCAATTTTTTTCTTACCTCTGTGGCAGTAACATACTTAGCCTCTGTGGTTGACAAAGCCACCAGCTTCTGTAGTCATGAAATCCAACTCATTGTTGTCCCACCTACAGTGTAAACGTAACCTGTCATGCTCCTCCTATTGTCTACATCTCCAGCCATATTTGAATCTACATAACGACACGGTGGTTTCTAGTCCACTATAGTAAAAAAACTATCCCCATGGTCCCTCTCAAATACTAAAGGATCCACTTTACTATCTATCAATGATCTCTACCTAGATCACTCATAAATCTACTCACCGCTCCCACTGCATAGGAAATATTAGGCCTGGTGCACACCATGGCATACATCAAACTTCCAACCACTAATGAGTAAGGTACTTGTACATCTGGTTTCTCTCATTCTCTATCTTAGGACACTCCTCCTTTGATAACTTGAAATGGCCTACCAAAGGAGTCCCAACCGGTTTAACATCCTACATATTAAACCTCTCCAAGACCTTCTTTATGTACTCTTCCTAAGATAAAGTCAGCTTTCGTTCCCTCCTATCCCGAGATATCCTCATACCAAGGATTTTTTTGGCTACCCCCAAATCCTTCATAGCAAAGGCTTCACTTAGCTGCTTCTTGAGTACATTTATTTCCTACATGTTTTTACCTGCAGCCAACATGTCATCCACATACAGATAAAGGATAATATAACTGCCATCCTCAAATTTCTTTGTATACATGTGATGGTTAGAATGACATCTAATATAACCTTACTCCATCATGAAGCTATCAAATTTCTTATACCATTGACGTGATTCTTGTTTCAAACCATAGAAGCTCTTCTTTAGTTTGCACACCATCTCCTCTTTACCTTTGACCTCATAGCCCTCTGGCTATTGCATATATAGATCCTCCTCCAAATCACCATGGAGAAATTTAGTCTTTACATGAAGCCACTATAAGTGCAAGTCTTCTGCTATAACTATTCCAAGAACAGTTCTAATAGAAGTCATTTTTACTACATGAGAAAAAATCTCATCAAAATATATACCTTTTTTCTATGCAAACCCCTTAACCACCAGATGGGCTTTTGTCTCTTTTCTTTCCTCCTTTCTTCCTCTTTGACTTTGAACAACCACTTGTTCTGTAATACTCTTTTTCCTTCGGGTAGCTTTACCAAATACCATATCTGGTTCTCCATGAGATTATGATGCTCCTCATCAATGGCTTGCTCCCACTTCTTCCTGGAATCTACCTGCATTACTTCATCAAATCTCTCTTTCTCTCACTATCATTGAGTAATAAATAATATAGAGAAGGAGAAAAACATTTAGGCTCTCTTATTACCCTATAAGACCTGCTCAATATAGGAGTTTGGGGTTCCTCTTGAGGAGGTTCTTAAACCGATTCATGTGTTACTTTCCAACCTAGAAGATCCTCTACCGCTGCATATTCTTTCTTGGATTCTTCCCTATTTTCCTACAACTATTGCTTATAGATGAATTTCTTACTAAAGACCACATCCCTAGATTGAATGATTTTCTTGTCCTTAATACTCTAACATTTATATTGAAATTCATCACCACCATAACCTATGAAAGAACATTTTTTTTTATTTAGCCTCTAGTTTGGTCCTATCATCCTTGTCTATATGGACAAACACCTCACATCCAAAGAATCTAAGAAATGAATAATCAAATTTCTTACCATACCAAGCCTCCTCAAGTATGCCTCCATCCAAGGCACTTGAAGGTCCTCTGTTTATCAAGTACATAGTTGTGCTCACTACTTCTGCCCAAAAAGAGAGAGGCAGTCTTGCATGTAACCTCATGTTCCTAGCACATTCCATTATTATTCTATTCATCCTTTCGACACCCTATTCTACTACAGAGTTCTAGGAACTATTTTTGCATTTGGATTCCATTCTTAGAACAATAATCATCAAATGCATTGCTGCAATACTCCCCTCCATTATCTGACCTGAGACATTTTAGCTTAAGACCTGTTTCATTCTCTACCAAGGATTTCCATTTAACAAAAGTGTCAAATACATCAGATTTGTTTCTAATACAATAAAACCAAACTTTCCTTGTTGCATCATCAATGAAAGTAAGATAATAACTTGAACCTGCAAGAGATGATACTTGAGTCGGCCCCCACACATCAGAATGCACGAGCTCTAACTTACTCTCTTTCTTTGTAGGTCCAACCTTGAGAAACCTTACTCACTTCTATTTCCCATAGATGTAGTCCTCATAGAACTCCAAACTCGTTTCTGTATATCCAAAAAATCCTTATTTATGATGTCCATGCCCTTATGGCTCATATGACCTAGCCTATAGTGCCACAATGTTGTATCTACTTTTGAAGCCACAACATTATAAACATTAGTGCTATAAGTGGTTAAATACAAGGTTCCAACCTTCTTACTTCTTTCTAGCAAAAGTGCACCCTTGGTAACCTTCCAAGAGTCCACCGTAAATATCACAAGATAAACCATAACTTCCCAAATGCCCTATCGATATTAAATTTCATCCTAATGTAGACACGTCTAACATCCTTCAATAGCCAAGTACTCCCATTTTGCATCTTAACATGAACGGAACTTTTCCAACTATGTTGCAAGGCTCATCATCACCAAGAAAAACATGCCTAAAATCTCCTTGAACATAATCAACAAAATAGTATCTATGTGGAGTAGCATGGAAAGAAGCCCCCAAATTTAAAACCCATGATTTAGTAATATTGTGCAAAGAAAGAATCAAAGCATCCTGACATACATTACCCGATGCCACATTTGCCTCTTTGTTTTCTTCTTGTCCTAAAGTTCCCAACAGTCCTTTTTTGCATGCCCAGACTTTCCATGGTTCCAACATACTATCTTACTTTTGGATTTTGACCTTGCCCGATCCTTTGATTTTCCATGGCTTCCTCTATTCTTATGTCGCCCTCTACTTTCCACTGTCAAATAATTCCCTAAAGTAGAAGATTCTCCAGAGATTTTTCTTCACATTTCCTCGCTTAGAATCACCCCTAAAACATCCTCAAACTTCAACTTTTAATTAGCATGAACCGAGTTGCTTACCACCATTACCAGGCTATTCCAACTCTCGTAAAGAGCACGAACTAATAAAGCCCCAACTTCTTCATCAAATTATATTGTAACCAAAGCTAGCATATTATAACCATATTAAAATCATTTAAATGATCTCACTATCGAACCATTCTCGAAATCTTCATATTAAACAAATTTTTCATAAAAAAAATCTTTTTAGAGGTAGAGGGTTTTTCGTACAACTTCCCTAATGCATCCATTAGTTTTTTTGTAGTCTTTTCCTTTGAAACATTAAATAATACTGAAGATGCAAGACAAAACGGATTATCCCAAAGGCCTTCTTATCCAGTAAATCCCATTCCACATCTGTCATGCTCGAGGGTTTGTTCACCTTCTCAGATAGTGGAATATACAGATCCTTCTGATAAAGGTAATATTTCATCTGGATCTTCCAAAGACTAAAATTCTACCTATTGAATTTATAAACCCTATCTTCCATCATCTTCCATAGCTCCCACTCAAGATAAAAAAATTTGTGTGATTCAATACTTTAGCAAACCAAACTAGGATCTGATACCAATTGTTAGGAAATAAGGGATAAAATATACAGAATAATACCTCATAGAATCGCAACAATAGAAACTAATATGCAGAAAATATTACAGATCTTAAATAAAAGTGTAGAATAAAATAACACAACACAAAGAGATAGTATTTAACATGGTTCACCCAATTTGGGCTACGTCCACCAAGAATCACTTGCTCAGATTTTATTACAAGCCACCACTCTCTCAATACAATACCTAGATCTATTTGGAGCTATGCTCAACAAACTCTACAGAATTCACACCCGAATTCAAAACACATCTGCAATGTTACATTATCCCTACCATATGCATAAAACCATATAAGTAGACAACTTCTTAAGCAATTTTACAAAACCGTGGGTATCAAAACCATGGGCCAAAACCATCCCATAAACCTATGGGTCAAAATCCCGCCCATATGAGAAAAAAACGTTTCCCGATATATCGGGCATGTTTTAAGGCCAAAAAATTCTCGAGGCTATGCCCTCAAACCCCTACTATCGGGGCTTCTACCCCCAACCCTGGTGAGACAACTGTGGAAACTGTATAGTACTCTTAGTGTAAAGTCTTTAACACTTTCTCAAATGAAAATAGGCTCCACAACCTAACACTTTTAAAGACGATGTGGTAGATCTTGGTTGTCCACGTGGCTGCGTGCGTGGGAGGGGGAAGATTTAGGTTATTCTATTCAAGAGGATATTTTTGTATATATCTCCTTTTTCTTTGCGTTTGAAACCTCTATGCTGCATTTTATTTATCTTTGATCTATGTTATTGTTTATTTCCACCGTTGCTTCGTATGTGCTTTGGAATTGTTTTATTGATCTTCCTTGTTCATATTTGATTGGCCTTTTGAGATAGATCTTAGTGGGTGTCAAGATGGCTTGTATGATAAGATTAGTCTGGTTCGGTCTTGAGGATCTCGTCTGAATGAAAACTTGCCGATGTGTATACACAAATCGGTCGCTTGTGGATGTAGAGCACCGTGCTCGATTCTAAATACAAATATCGATAGCTCGAATCTAGGTGGATTGGTGGCTTGCTCAATAGAGACTTTTTCATTTGATTTTATTGTCTCATCCCTCTATCTTGGGAGACTCATCCCTATTGAAAAGAGATACACCTTTACCAAAAAGGCAACTCGGCCTTTAGCTCACTCAGAGCTCGGGCTTGAATACAACTCACCCTTCGAGATACAACTCACCTATTGGCTTTGTGGGTGACTCTGGAGTCAACTCGGTCAAGAGTTGCTCAACTCATTTGAGATTGGTCCTCGTAAATTTATATAGTCTGCTAATTCTAGTAGTGTAAAATATGGGCAGCTAGATTTATCTTAAACCCTTAATGGGGAAAAAATGATTTTTTTCATTCTAATTTTTTTAATCAAGATCAGCTACAAAAGCAATTTTTTCCTAGTGCTAGGGGCACCAGTGGAAAACATAAATCTTTCCAATCACCTGGAGAATGAATAGGATGTTATGGGGATACATGGATGTTCTAGGAAGTTCTTTGAGGCAAGTCAAAGCTCTCCTAAAACACATATTTCTTCTCCAAGACTTTTTAATCCTTATACAACCTCTCTCCAACCTACAAGCTCTCATATCCTGCTCTAATTCCAAATATGGAAGAGGTAAGGAAGCTTCATATGTTTATTGATGTTCAATAAATATCGATACAATAGAAAGGGTTACAATAATTTTAGGTATTGTGCAGATGGATATAGACAAACAAGATGTTGCATAGGTGCAACACAATATACATGCTTGTACACAAAATTATAATTATATGGTTCTAACATATACAACCATATAACAATAAAACAACCCAAATAATAATAAAAATATGATATTGGAATACGATTCCCAATTACAAAAAAATAATTTTTACAATTGCACCATAACAACTTACAATAATAATAATATAATAACCTATGAAAAATTAACCTAGGTAAACTATGTTTTACATAATAGTTTTTTCAATATTTTTATAGGTACCTAGATCAAATGTGTAGTTTTAATTCAAATTTATCATAGGTTTCTAATGATATTCTACAATTACCATCCAAATATAATAGCATCTTATTATGATTAACTAATTGTATTCTCTCACATTTCCCTTGATATGATCTTGATTGATTATAAATTATTGAAAGTGGTGGGATATTTTGGATTAATATCTAAGTATTTTCTTAGATATCTATGCTAAGTAGAACTGTATTTTAGTTGTTTAAAACCTTAGGAGGAGTTGTTTTGTGTAACTTTTTATATGTTTTAATTCAGTTATTATTTGAATGGTATTTCCCAATACTCAATGTATTAACCAATATTGTGTATGGATTTTATATTTCATGTACCTAATGGTATATAGAATGTGCATAAGATTTTTTATTTTTTCCAATAGGAAGTTTTTCGTCCATTTTTTTGTGGTGCACCAAGATTTGAGGTTATTACTAAGAAGTAAATATTTACATACCTTGAAAAAGTGATACTAAGGTTATGGAAATGGTTGATTCCTTCATATTCAATAACCTAAAACATTGGTCTAGTTCATTATATATGAACGAGATAAGTATACGAGAGATCCTATAAACAAACACATCTTAGCCTAGTGAATCACTTGAGTTTATGCGGAAGTTCATCATAATATTTTTTAGATCTAGTATTTTATTTGTATTCATTGTATGATTTTTCTATCAATTCTAGTAGATTAACCTAGTCAAACACAATACATAAATTACTTATTTTAATTTTAGTTCAAATCCTCTATTCAATTATAGTACAAATTCTACAATAGTTTTCATCAAGAACTATGTTCAAGAATAGCTTATATCTCTATTTTTTAGAACCCTAGGTGTAGTTGTAGTTGAATTTTATTTATTTTGAAAAGTTGCAAAGTAGTGAGAAGGGTTTGTTTGGAAGATAAGAAAGGGATATATCGTTTGAATTTGGTGGAATTGTGTCTTCTTCTAGATTTTGGATGCATAGGGTTTCAAAACAATGTTTCCAATGTTAGGATAACCATATTATAGTGCTCACATTATTGGGAATTAAATATGGGTAGAAAATAATATTAGGTAAATATTATTTTTATGAGTTGTTTTAATAGCTCACGTATATAGAAGTTTGTGGAGATAATTGTGGCATAAGTTGTTCAGAGAAGCTCCTTGTTTATAGGATCACTTATTTCTATATAATTGTATGGATTTCTCTAGTTGATTAACGAAGTATTATTATTATGTATTCAGGTGTATAATCCGGTATTGTGTTTTCATTTGACATTAGAGCAATGTCTTGATCTATGATAATTTCATATAGAATAAACGTTACTGTTATTTCTCTGTCATTTCCTTGAGCAACAATTATTGGCGTTTAAATTTTTCCTCTTCCCCCGACATCAATCATTATTTTTTTATTTTTGTTTTAGCATACCATTCCAATTTTTTACAATCATCTCGAATTGGGCCTAATGTCTCCTTGACAACTAATTATGGAGAATGCATTTAGGATGGCATTCAGGATGGCCCTTACATTGTGCATGGCATGATCTACTCAATTGAAATTTGTTGCAGGTCCAAACGAGTGACTACAAACATCATTTTCTACATTATACTCGTGTTCATACTCTCTCCACCAGATTCGTAGTTGTTACATTGGACGTTGTACATTTTGTGCTTAGATTTTCATTGTCACTGTCTATATTCATTTTTGGATTTGGCTTCACTATTTGCACTTACATTAACGTGTGATATTCTCCCACCAAATTGCATTGTATTTAACATATCGACTTGGCCTAGTAGGGCTTTTAGAACAATTCACATGTGCCAACTTTATTCTCTGTGAAAAGGCGTGTGCGTTCACTCAAAACATTCTTGTGTTCTCATCAAGAACTTTGAAAACGCTCATTCACAACAAAATACCATGTTCAAAAGACTTGAATTATTTCATCTTTTTAAAGCCACGTGTCCATACACAAGATTGGCATCTCATGCATAGGCTCATAAATCATTATTGATTCGACTCGATGCATAAATCGACGCTGCCTAATACCATCTATCGACTTGTAATCTTAGGATCAATGCATGTGTAAAGTCTTGTTGGCGTGATAGCTTCCTCGGTCTCGTTATATTGATCTCAAATCAGTATTGGTATTGGTTGAAGTCTCTCTTTCTCCCGGACACGCTCACCAATAACCCTCCATGTGAAGGCTCATACTCATAAAGGTTTGGCTTAAACATTGTCGTATTAAGTATAGATTTAAGTCACTTGAAACTGCCAAAAATTTGTTGTAAGTTTGTTTACAAGGCTTCATTCAATATTGTCTATTGTGTAGGATTGAACCATGTATTTAAAGGTTTAATAGAGTCATTTGGTAGATCTCGCATACACGTTTCCTATGACAAAAGAAGAGTCCAAAATTATTTTATAGGTCATAGAATTAGAATTGACATCTTGAATATTGATATTAGAGTTTTTTTTTTATTTTAATTTTTGATTCCTTGTATTATCAAATAATTGTGATGTCATGATTATTAGTCCATAAAGAATGTGAATAGAATTTTATTGTCAAAATTTGAAGTCATTGTCAAAGTTACAAGTAAACAAATATTGTATTGTCAAGGTCATTATGTTTCAAGTGTAAAAGTAAAAAGTTGTGAACATAAAAATAAATTGCCTCACTTTTAGCTAGACGCATTTTCGGTGTAACCCGACGTTTGAGTTGAGAGAAGAGTTGTAATTGTGCTCCATGATCAAATTCAGCTGAATTAACAGCATGACACTAGAGGATGGAGGATACATAGAGGATGGAGGTCAATCAGTGAGCCCTCGTCAGTCGCCAACGATGGGTTCACATATCAGTTATGGTGGCATTTTTGTGGTGTGTGTGTTTGCTTTTATTTTAGGTAGTATGTTTCTCTTTATGTATGTGACCAAGTTTGTAGTGTTCCTATTTTCAATAAGGGGAAATTTCACATTAAAGGGGGAAACATGATCCAATGTTCCATTTCCATTTTTTTAGTTTGTAATGTGTGTATAAGTAGAAAATTTTCCTATGTTATTCCTTGTAGTGAAATGTGACAAGGGTTGATAATAGTACTTGGCACATCATGATGTGGTTGTAGGTAAACCACTTGAAAACCTTATTTTTTTGGTTTGTGGTAAACCACTTTGCAAAACCACCACTTTCGGTTGTTGGTAAACCATATGCAAAACCATCACCTTTCTGGTTTGTGGTACTCCACTTTTTAAAACCACTATTCTCAATTTTTGGTCAACCATATGTAAAACTATCCGTTGTGTTTTTCATCATCCTGTGAAAATCACCAAATCATGAAATTATGTGTAAGTACAAAGGAAGTTTTTCCCCATTTTCACACTAAAGGGGGGAATGTTAGGAAAAATATATTATAGTTCTCACATTATTTGGTATTAAATATGGGTAGAAAATAATATTAGGTGAATATTATTGTGATTTGTTTTAACAACTCACGTATATAGAAGTATGTGGAGAGAATTGTTGGGTAAGTTATTCGGACAAGCTCCCTATTTATAGGAGCACTTCTAACTATATAATTGTATGGATTTCTCTAGTTGATTAATGAATTATTATTATTGTGTATTTAGTGTATAATCTAGTGTTGTGTTTTCATCTAGGTGATTTTAGAAATCTAAATTTTATATTTAAATTCTTAATGATTACCCACACCAAAGATGATTTTCTATGTGAGATGATCAATTTAATGACTACTTCAAATTCATGAAAAAAACATTCCATATAAAACTTCGTTAAGGGTCGCACTCCTATCTAGAAGTTTCAGCTTATTTTTCTAATTCTCATGGAAGAAGGTAATGAGGAATGGATGGTGGTGGACGAGGTCCAAGAAAGGACAAATCAAACCAAAAACCACCATATTTTCGGACAAGGTTTGAGTCTTGTCTTTTTATTATTTTTATTATTTTACAGGTTGGAGGACTGTTGTATTTATGTTGGGTTCAGCCCATTGGTTGACTGCAGGTTGTCTATGCACCTACTTTGTCCTGGTTTTTTTATGTTGGCTAGTTTTGATGTTGTTTTCTTGGACCTTCATTTCCTATTTGGTTTCTTTGACCCTTTCTCTTTTACTCTTTCTTATAATACCTAGGTTTTGTCCCTTTTGTTCTCCTAGGTATGGTCCCCTTCAAAACCATTTACCAATAATAACAAAAAACCATATAATTATGTCTTTTGGGATATTTTTGTTAAAAAAAAAATTGATTTTTTCATAAAAAAATTACACCATTTTTATTTTTTCATTAAGGCAATCATTTTAAATACTAATTTTAGAAACACTTATTAGAAAAATATTTTGGGTTATTTTTTTACCAATAAAAAAGTTAAGTGGTCATTATAGATTCCTAAAGGTTAACTCACACAAGATCTAAGTGTTTCCATATGGAAAACATACATTAATAATGTCCTCCTTAGTTGTATTTTTACCACATTACATTGAATTGTGAAGAAACACCTACTAACCCTATAAAACATTCGTAATGGAATAATAATTATAATGAAGCTAGAGGAATTATTAGACATTCTATATCCCCTAAGCTAAAATTTCATTTTTTAGGTGAAATGGATCCTTATAAAGTTTTACTATTAAGGATGACCTATTTAGAAAGTACAATAACAATTAAACGTAATTTATTGTTCATTATATTGAAGGGGTAAAGTAAAGTTGGGACACTCCAAGGTTTAATCAATGAGTATTCTTTATAAAACTAAGCTCCTAGAGATAGTTTGTGATACCTAGTTTAGAGAACCAAATAGGAAGCCATTTCATCTTAGATCCAACTTAATTGACTCAAACCGATCATATTTCATAGAACTTTCACAAATTAAATTTTTTTTAAGAGTCAAAACCTTGTTATTTGAACAAGGGGATAGTCCATCAAACTTTGATCTAAGAATCATTCATCATGAAATTTGTCAAGCATTAATTTGTCTTAGTTTTTCACTTGTCATAAGAAGAGGCAACCCCATTTTATCTACTCCTTTGTCTTTTTTTTCCCATTTAGGGATAAAAAACAACACACATGGATACTTTAAGCTAGAAATAATCGTGTCCACCACTTTTGTAGTCTACTTGCATGAATAAGTTGCAAAGTCGAATGCAAGTGTTGAAAGTGTGAATGGTACGTGTTATCCAATTTTTCCCCTTAAAAAAATTGAACAATCATGACCCCACAAACAAAAAATGAGGGATCGATTCAACCATGGGAGCTCACATTTTGATCTCAAGCCAAGAAAGTCGGTGAAGTAGGCCAATCACATTACAAAGGATTTTGGGAAATGAAAAGTTTTAAAGTTTGAAATTCAAACTTCGTGAGGTGTGGTCGTTAAGAGGTGTGGTCATTCGAGAGGTAGGCCGAAGTGAAATTTGGGGACTCAATGGAAAGAAGCATAGAAAAGGAGCACAAAGCTCAAATTCGAGAGTCAATGCATAAAAGGTAAATCAATTTTGGAGTTTCATAGTCTTGGGAGCTCACGATGAATAGTGCCACATGGAGAGGAGAAAATTCTAAAACCCAATGTCTGAATTCAGATTTCAAGCTTTTGGGAGTTCGGAGTTGGAAACAGGATCGAGTGGATGAACAACCCAAAACCCGAGTCCCCAAACCTCAAACCTAAAATTTTGAAACCCCGTAAGTCTTGAATCCCTGAAACCTAAAACCTTGAAATTCTTGAATCCCCAAAACCTTGAAACCTAAACCCCAGAAAACCTCAAACCCTGAAAGTCTTGAAATCCCCGAAAACCTAAAGGTCCAAAATCCAAAATTCAAATTTTAGACTTCGGGGTTTCGGTATTTCGAAGGTTTCATGAGCTCAGATCGATGAATAGTAATGGTGATCTCTAAAGCACAACCTCCTGACTCTTTGAATCCTGAAAGTCTGAAATTTTAGATTTTGGAGGGTGTGATGTATTTTCGGAGTCTGAAAAGGGCAGATTAACCACTGACATTTATTGCATTATGGTACCCTCATCTTTAGATGGCCATAACTTTTGACTAGAATCTCATATTTCCACAAAATTGGAATTTTTGGAAATCTCTCAGTGTCCTCTACACAATTACATTTTGTTTTATTATTTTTAGTAAGATTAAGTATTTAAAATGAATGAATACAGTTCATCATTTTAGAGGGTGTTTCTAAATTTCTCACCTACCAACATGATGAGGTATGGGCTTCCTTTCTTCTTTGACAAGGAAAATTAAATTAAGGCATGGGTTTTATAGTGGCATACATCATTATTGCAAGTGATTTTAATGTGTTTTTGGGTGGTTGAATCAAGATTTTGATTTCCTTCTCTCTCCCTTCTCTCATTCTTCTTATATATTGTAAGGAGGATCTCATTTCAAAAGGTTGGAAAACTTGTATATGCCCCTCCCTTCTTTTTTTTTGTAAGAGGCTTTTGGAGATTTCAAAACTCCCTATTGAATATTGTAATGAAAAATATGTTCCTTTGGCCCTAAATGTGATGTATTGTATCAACTTGGAGATCAATAAAAATCATATCCGTGGATTCTTCAAACCTTCTTTTGTGTCATATTACAACTTTATGATATTTCATTGCATGGAAGTGTATTGTGTATTGTTTTGTTTTCATTACAAGGTTATAGTAGTGTTGTGTTTATTATGCAGGTTGTCCAACATCCTTCTTGGTGCATCACATTCCCTTATAGTAGGTTTTAATTTTCATGCATTTTTCTCTATCTATGTCTCCTTGGAAATATTAGATTAGGGTTAGATCTGCAACTCTTTACACTTTGGAGTAGTTAGCACAAGGTTAGGGTAGGAATCCTTCCTTCTCCAAGAACTTTATCGATTGTAAATTCCCACACTTTGGGAAAATCTCCATGTTATGCAATCGCATTGAGAGTTTCATTCATTCGATTTGAAACAATCAAGGGTGTTGTGATTATGCATCAATAATACATCTTTATGTTCTTGTAGGCCCTTTGTCTCAAACCAATATTGAGATGCATTATCATCGTAGCTAGGCTTGATTCATAATTTATTTTCCTTTAAAGTGTTATATTTCTTATATCACATCGAAACAATTTTGATACTTACATATTGTTTCTCATAAACTTGACCTAAGTGTCTAGATTGTAATGTTACGCTACATGCATCTTAACAATTCCTTAGTATACTTTGGCCTTATTTCTTTTCAAATGTTACCTCAACCTTGAGAGGTGTTTTTACATTGTTCACATCATACCAATACCATTTCGATACTAATACCTTACTTTTTCAAAATGCTTGGCTAAGGTATCTAGTTGATATTCTCATGTTGCTCGCATTTGTAGCCTCTAATTTTTTTTATTTATGGCTCATTTGTATCTAAATAGATTATAGTATCCTTTGATTGGAAATCACATCAACCCCTTGTTAATACTTATGCCTTGTTTATATTAAACTTGACTTAAGTATTGATGTTGAGTTGATCATCTTGTGTTGAACTACCTTTGAACACAACATTTGCATAGGGAGTAGTTCCTTGTTGAGTGATTGGTTTACCAAAACTTGCATGATTATTCCTTGTGATTACCTATCTTGAAAACTTGTTTTCTAGGACAATCCTTTGATCCATTGATTCACCATTGTTGACATTATTTTATGACCTTGAAAATTGTCACACATGTTACTTAGGTTTTTGTATGCTTGAACACATTAAACAAAACCTTTGTAGCCTTTGTGTTGCTAGAATTTTGATCAATCATTTTGACACTTACACTTGCAATTTTTTGTCCAAACCTTGTTAGATTGTCAAAATTGTGTCATTACAATGTCTATTTTCCTTAGATCTTCTTTTAAAAATCACATGAGCATCCCCATATTTTCCAAATGTCTAGTTGGATGTTATTATGCTTCCTCGAGTCAACATGGAACTTCCTTCCCTTTGAAGGAGTTCAATCACACTATCTAGGTCTAGGAATTTGTACCTAAACAACACCAACAATGATTGACTATCACAGGTTTCCTCACAGTAACAAAAATAAAGAACAAGGTTTAGGCCTTCAATGATAGATCCCCATCGGGATCAAACCTCGTTTGGTTCTTCACGATGAAAAAATCATTCGATTGCCACTTTCCCCATCTTCATCTCATGGTCAATAGATAGATTTTGACGAGTCCAATCCAAACATTCTTTATGATGATTCTGATCCAAACCATTCTTCTTATTCTTCTAAATCTTTTGATGCTTCTAATCTGAATTATTATTTAGATTCCTCTAATTTTACTCCTAAGTCAGGATTCTCCATTTCTCTACAGGACCCCCTTTATTAGTTGCCACTATGAATTATTCCTCCTTTGAGATTCATAAGACTCAAATTCCTTCTAATCCATCATCCAAGGCAATTCCTACATCTTAATTTACAAAATTTCTATGCATTCCTATTTGTTTACAAGTACTATATCATCTTATATGTAAACCAATACCATATTCTACTACTCGCAAGACATCCAAATCCAAATCTACTTCATCTCTCAAGTCATATTTTTCTATCAATCAAAATATTATCCCTTTTTGGCCCCTAATTCATTTTGATCATGCTTTATTATATATTCATCCATCTTCTAAGGATTAATGTTTGTGTCCATGTCAAACAATTTACAAGAAATGATGTGCTAAGATATATTTTCAGTGCACTATCCAGTTCCTTTGTGGATACAAGGTCAAAACTTCCTTTCATCTACATCATCAAACATATTCTAAATATTCCACACTTGTTGGACCTCTTTCTTCCAAACAACCTACTATGGTTGAAGAACAAAAACCTATACCGATCGATTTATTTCATAATGAAGAAGTGATCAACGAATTCATGGGATTATAGGTGACATTTCTAGAAGACCATGAGAAAGGATTCTCTGTAGACCTCAATGCATTCATGTATTGTGGGGAAGAAGTTTAGTTAGAAAATGGAGGAAGACCTTAGGATCATCCCACTTGATTCTCCTCCTATTGTTCCATCTTCACATTCTTCATTGCATGGAGAAATTCCTAGGTCTAGAATTGATCAATGGCCTATCTTCTCTATACCTAATAATTCTTTATCTATCATGATTCCTCATTCACAATCTCCCCTTAGCTCACCACCTGGTATCCCACCATCTTCTTCTATATGTGTGCCACCTCTACTATTCCATCATCTATTTACCTCTAATTTACTCCTACTAGTCCTTCATCTATATGTACCATCTAATCCTTACAAACTAGATGAATACATCTAATTTACCTCGTGTCCATGAAATTAGGTATAACTACAATTATTTTAAATACAATGACAATGACATACAATAATTGTTTGAAGACATAAGTTTACTCTTGTGCATTCTTTTAGCAAATTGGGTTTTATTGATAAAAACGTGGTGAATGAAACTGTTAGCAAGAAAATTCAAGTTCTTGACTTTTGGGATTTTTTCCATAGCTCTAGTAATCGAAGTCCCTCTACTTAAATAGTGCAAGTTATGTGTTTGCATGTGTGTGAAAAGGTGCATTTTCCTAATGTCCTTGCGGCCGGGAATCCAATAGGTCCACAAACCCTATGGAAAAACTAAAAATTTCTTGCTAGAGAATGAGAATGAGAGGTAGGAGAACTAATTTTGCAAGTAAAAAAATCATATTCATGCACACACTAGTTATAAATTTCAAAAACTACATTCAAGATAAGATAACAATTAGATTTCAAAGCTACCACTAGAGGAAACAATGCATACAAAGACGCACACATTAATATGCCTTGGAAAACATAAAATTCTTCCTTCTTTAGCATTTAAAATCAAGACTTCAACATGATAGGAGAATGGCGCAAAATAGAGAGGGGGAAATAATAAAAAATGTCTAACTCTTTGTTCTTCCACAAGTAGGAAAAATCTCTCTCATGAATTCACAAATTCAAGTAACCAACAACATTTTAATAATGGGAGGTATTTTCCTTTTATAAGAAGAGTGATGAGTCTTCATATACCCCAATGACTTTTCATATGTCCTCGTGTAACTTAATACATTTTCAACTTACTAGGAAAATAGATAAGTCCTTTTTATAACATAAAGGTGACTTTTACATTAGAAACATAAAGTTGTTTTTTTAATTTCGTTAAGGACATATAAAAATTACACCCCAATGAAGAATTATAACATTGAAGAGAGATAAAGTTTGGGGAAGGTGAGAGCAGAGAGAGAAATAGAGAGAGAGAGAGAGAAGAAGAATAGGCCACTCCCGTGAACTTGATTTCGATGCACCGGTCTCCATCCCGCACCACTAAGAATATCTCCGCTACCTTTATTCCATACTAAAAAAATTTGTAGCATATATCACTTGATTGGCGTGAGGGACACACACATAGCTTAGAGTATCTATTCAACCATCTGAAACATTGGTTATATCTTTGCACTTTTCGAACCAATATGGGTGCTTTTCCGCAATGAGTGCAATGCCAACATGAATCCTTGATAGGGACTTTAGAGTATTCTTATTAAATGATAATGGATTTCCCACCTCCTTCTTGACATGTTCTTTGAATGGCCTAATCAATTCCTCGACAATTGTGCTTTCTTCCATCACAGGCACTCCAAGTTTCTGGATTTAGTGATTAATATTTTCATGTAACTTGTGCACCAATTATTATCTTTCATTCAACTCTACGATGTTATGATTTATCATTTCATATCTTGTCTCTAGGGTCCTTTCCCACACACATGAAAATTCCTCTGAAGGGGTGCCAAAAACCTTCTTATTGATCAACTCCTGAGAGCAAGTGTTGCTCATTTCCATTACCAATGGATGAAGATGGTCCCCAATGATATTTTTCATTTTCCATATAATCTCTTATAATTTATGCCTTTTTTGTAGTTTCACACATGTAGGAGAAGAGTTTTACTATCTCTGAAATTAATGACTTTCCCTTTTCAACAATTATACTAATCCATTCACCATTAGCATGTCCCTGCACCATGAACTCTTATGTCCTCATGATGGATCTAAATTGAAACCACTTATAGGAGAAACTTCCTCAATAGGGATCTTATAGGAGCCTAGGATTCTAGATTAATGTAAAATATGGCATTCGAATCTGACTTGTATTTTGTGAGATATGAATATTTTTTGATTGGGAGACTTTGTGGTTTTCAGGTAAAAAATATTCATTTTTCTTTATTTTTCCACTATTTCGATCCATTATTTTTGCATTTTTTAGTGTTTTTATATGAAGGATGATTTCATAGAGTCAATAAAATGCAAAATATTTATTTTTTCTATCTAGAGAAAATTCGATAGAGATTCAGCAGCATTCGGAGGCGTGGGGGGGAAATGGAAAAAACTAATGATAATTGTTGGTATTTATAGTGTTTGAAATGCAAAGGGTAGGGATGGGGTGCATTTTTATGTCATTTTCATCCATTTTTTAAAGGTGCAAAGGGGACATAAAATTTCATGTCATTTTGGGATTGAGACTTGGCATCTTTTTATTCGTGGAGTAACTTAAGCGAGGGGGCTTAGTTTTAGCACCTGAGAGTTAGTTTGTGGTCACATTGAGAACCAAAAGGCACAAAAGGGGTAAGGAAAATTTTTATTTCCCTTTCATTCCTTTGGAAAAGGTACAGAGGGTAAATAAAATTCCACATCATTCTAGTGAGGACATGTAGCGGGCATGTAGTGGTTGGTGGGTGCACAACTCAAACTAGTCGACAGGGGCTAGTGGATGAGTTTTTGGTAATAGTGGTGACTGGGGGATTAAAAAGGGTAGGGCACATTTTATGTCCATTTCATCCATTTTCAAAGGGATGAAGGGGACAAGTAATTGTGCATTCACCACAAGCTGCCACATGTCCACCTTCAAATTTGGCTAAGTATGGAAAAACACACCTTGGGACCGACTTGCGAAGACCATATCTCGGGCTCTGGATGAATTTTTGGGTGAAATTTAATATGATTCTACAAAAAAAAGCCCCTCTCAATATAATGGTGATGTTAAAAATATACAATTTTGAATGTAATTCCTCAAAATGGCTCCTTCTTTCTCTAGGCTCACTTGTTGTACACTAGAAGAATGAGTTGCCTAAAATAATGCACAAGGTTTCAAGAAGTCCCATTTGTTTGAATATGCAAGACATTGAAATTATTTTCCATTGATACTTTGTTGGGATTTAAAATAATCATGGGTCTCCCAGAATCTTTCTTTAGATCTAGGCCCTCCTTCACGGTGCATCCTCCTTCAAACCCGAAAACACGCTTCGGTGAATTGGTTTCAACACCTCTTAATCTTCCTTGAATGTTTTAAAATCATCTCCCTAATGTTCCTAGTACATGAATACTCCTCCAAAATTATTTTTTCTCCTCTAATCCTATCCGGGGGTGGTGCACTTGTCCTAGGAAGGCTGACGGTAGCCCTTCCCAAAACTATTTGAATACTTGAATGTTCCTAAATCACCTAGAGGAATACATGACATTCACTTTGGGATCAATACACTGACTGGATAACATTGGAATTGGGGATGGACTGACGTAGGGGTGTCTTGGGAAGGTATTATATTGAAATTTTTTGACACAGTGGTATCATTGTCCCATTTTCCAATGAATATTTCCTTTACAAAAACATAGGACAACAATTAGCTCTAGCTTGGGGGCATGTTATGGACTAAGTGTAGTAGAGACATGACATGAGAAATCCTAGAATCGTAGCTTGCAATACATTGACTAGTATTTTATCCATTGGGCTTTAGAGGAGTTATATATAACTTGCAAGAGATATCCTAAAAGGAATAATACACACACACACAAAATGAAAAAAGAAAACACGCAACACACGAAAAGGGAAAACACACACAACATGAAGGGAAACACACACCTAAAAATAACCTACAATATAGAGCAGTGGATAACCCGCTTTCACTGATGATACCGGTTCAGATATTTCCCACTATGAGGCTATTCTAACTATGTCCCATACAGATATGAGAGTAGGAATGAATTTTCACCACAAGTCTCGCAGATCTGGAATGGACTGAGCCACAATGAATGGAACTTTCCATGGCTCCCTTTGGGTTCTCTCCTCTTGTCCCATAGCAGAACAAGGTATCCAACTTTGAATTCCCTTGCCTTGGCCTTTTTGTCAAAAATCCTTTTCACCTTCAATGGGTGCTCTTTGATTTTATCTACCACTCGAAATTTGTTCCCTTCTAGCATCTCAAGAAATAGGATCCTCTTGTCGATTGAATCCTTGTATTATTCATCTTCTATTCCTTAGAGTAATTTAAGAGTTGCCATTTCAACCGTGATGGGAATTTCTGCTTCAATTCCATATAGAAACTTGAATGGTGACATTCCAATTGCTTTCTTTGTATTGATCCTCTCTACCCACAATGCATCCGATAACTTCTTGTGCTAATTCCTCCCGTTCACATCTACAAGCTTGCGGAATATGGTCACAATGTTCTTGTTACTTGACTTAGCTCAACCATTTCCTTGTGGATATTAATTTGATGAGTGGGATAGGGAAATCATGTAGCCGTAGTAGAATTATGTCAACTCCCTCGAGGAAACGTAGGTGGAATTTTCTACCATGATCTTCTATGGAACCCCAAAATGGATGATGATATTTTATTTTATGAAATTTCACACCGTCTTAGTGTTGGCTTGCTTGACTAGGATGGCCTCCACCCAATTCATTAAATAATCTGTTGATGTGAGAACGTAGGTGTGACCCTTTTTTAAATGAGGATTCAAAGCACCAATGAATTCTATTCCCCACTGCTAAAATGGTTCTTTGATGACAACTGGCCTAAGTCGTAGAGCTGCAGATGTGGTCTCCCAAAAAATTGTTGACATGCTTTGCACTTGGAGACCCATTCTTGAGTGTCTGCAAAGAGGGTAAGCTGATAATATCTCCTTGGAGAATCTTTTGTGCAGTGACCATTTCCGAAAAATGTCCACCACAAGCTTGGTTGTGATATGCCTTTAACAACTTCTCTTTTTGTTCTTTATCGACGCACCTGAGAAAGCATCCATTGAGACTTCTCTTATAGAGTGCATGGTTCCAAATTACAAACTTTTTCACCATTAGCTTGAGAGTTCTCCTCTACTTATAGTCAAGGTGAGCAGGGAACTCAACATAGGTTAATTAATAAGCAATATTTTCATACCAATCATTAGTGGTGTTCACAAAGAGAACTTTTGTCCTTTCTTCAAAACACTTGGGGAAAAGACAATCATCCCCGTCATGTCGAGCTTTCATTTACTACAAATTTGGTCTAATTTTTTTAATGTAATTAATTTATTTTACCCTATTCACCCAATGATGTCTAGATTTAATAACCCCCATTTATTCCTTAATAAACCTAGTTGGTTTATAATAGGGTCCCAAGTAATATTTTTGGCACTTAAACTAATTAAAATGAATCTTATTAGGGGTTAACATTATTTTAGACCGTAGTGACTACAAAGGCACTTTATTTAAAATCACTTTCCTAATTTACCCATCTTAAATAATTTTCCACCCATTTAAAATTAATATTATATTGATTTATTTAAATTCTCTTAAGAAAATTAATTACCCGCATAACGTAAATGAGTTACTTAATTTTAAAACACCCACTTTTCATTTATTAAATTTACCCCACACTCATCTAAAATATTTATCCTGTGAGTTAATTACAAGCTTACCCCACCCATGTCATGTTGTAGGAATTATTAAGAGCCCTTAGATATTTTTAATCTTGACCTTAGATCTTATGGATTTCAAAAAGCCCTAAACCTCACTTTATGCTTTCTTTTCTTTCATTTTGTATCATTTGTTCTTTCTCTTTGGTTTTTGTAGGAAGGGTTTGGGAGGAGATGCATGGATCATTTTTGAAGCTTTATTACATGGAGGAGAAGATTTAATCTTTTTTGTGTAATCATAACCAGAAAATTTTTGGTTTCTTTTATTCTATGTGTTATTATATATACATATATATATATATCCTAGGTGTATGTGTGTGTATATATACCATAAATCTTTTCAAGGTTTTAGTTATACAAAGATAGACTTTGGGTGATAGAAGAGGCGGTGCCAAGACCTGGTATAAAGAGAAAGATATGTGGTATGGGGAGAAATCCAAGTAAGCCAAAGGTGTGATCCAACCATAGGAAACCTTTGGCTTACTTGGATTTATTTTTACTCTTCCCCATTGGTGGGAAAATGTGGATTTTTCTCCCCATGTGTTTAGTGGTCTTCCTTGGTGTTTTGTGTGTTAAAAAGGTGTTGCTTTGTATTTTAGATTGCTTTTGCATTACCCTACCCACTTGTGCATACTTGAGGATTTCTTTCTCTCTCTCCCATGGGATTGGAGGGAGGATAAAATGTCATCCAAAGTTTGGAGATGGAATGTGACAATTCCAATAGGTTGGGAGGAAACCGGACCTATCTTTTTTTGTTTTGAAGACTTTATGGAACAGAAAGCATGCAACATTTTAGATGAAGATTGTTGGAGAAGATTAAATACTTGGCTATGTCATCTACCCAAATTTGTAAAAATATTTTTCACTTGATTCTTGTTAAATATTGATTAATCTCCTTTGTAAGTCTCCCATTTTGGGAAGTATGGATATATTGTGAAAGCAAGTGTTGCTTCAAGTTTTTTTATCCATTTATTTGAATGTGGTTTGAAGGTTGTATGTAATGGGTTAAATCCTACTACTCTTCAGGGAGAGGAAATTCAATGTGTTGGAAATTTGTCTCCCTCATATTGTGTTGAACTCTCACTTTTTTTGTAAATTTTTGTAAATTTTATTTCAATGAAAGTTGTAAGAATGTATTTCTCTACCAAAAGGGTAGTGTAAGAGTTAAAAAGTTAGAATATGAAGCTTGCACTTTTACTTTGTATTGAAATAAAAATGAGTTTAAATTATTTGCAACTTCAAGGATGGTTGTTGTAATAAATCTTGATGTTTCATATCAAAATGAACTTTGCATTCCTTATTCTTGAAAATATTGAAAAGAATTAGTTTTGAAGCTAGGGTAAACTATCTTCAAATTGAAAGGAGAGCTTGTATTATTTTGAATGTTTAAAATAATATTTGAGGAATAAAATGAATTATTGTGCTCACTTACTTTGTTACTATCATCTTTATCTTAATGTTGTGTTAAGAGAAAGGATGGCATATCCATTAGTTTCATTTTTCTTACTTAAGTGAGAATTTTAGCTAAGCTTACTTCCCTTTTTGAGTGGTTTTGTTAAATCTAGATTTTGGGGATAGGATCTTATTTTGTCTCTCTTGGTGAAAGGAAGGAATTTAGAAGAAAATTAGTTGCATTTAGCAATGGAGTACATTGGAAAATCTTCTTTGAGAATTTTCTTAGTTTATCACTTGAATGTTGAAATAAAATTTATGAGTTCTCTCATTCAATTTCCAAAAGTATTTATATTTGTTTCCTTGGTTTGAAAATATCTCTTTAAGCCATGAAGATGATCAAATGGATACCATTTTGGAACATTAAAACTAATTCGCTCAAATTTCACTTTAGGAGTTGTTTTTTTATTTTGTTTAGGGACAAACACTAACCTAGTACCTCTTCACGCATATATATTTTTCATTTATATATATATGGACCTGTATTGATATGAATTTATATATTTAATTAGATATATATATATATATATATATGTATGTTGAACCGTGGGAATACGGTTATAGTTTTTTTATAAATGAATAAATAAATTTTAAAAAAAATACATATGGGTTAGGGGGTGGCGCCCTCCCCCTCTCTTCCACTATTATGAAATGATGTGGTGTGGCAATGGACACACCACATATCCTTCTCTTTATGTCGTGCCACGGTGCCCCCTCTGTTGCCTCCCACAGGCCTCCTTTTTATAACTAAAACCCCTACACATATTTTAGTGTGTGTGTGTGTGTGTGTGTATATATATATATATATATATATATATATATATATATATATATACATACCACATAATAATAGAAACCAAAAAATATATGGTTATGATTAAACAAAAAAATATTAAATCTTCTTTCTCCATTTATTAGAGCTTCAAAATTCTTCACAGCCTCTCCTCCCAAACCCTACCTACACAAAACCAAAGAGAAAGAAAAATGATACAAAATGAAAAAAACAAAATAAAAGAAAGCTTAAAGTGAGGATTAGGGATTTTGGAAATTCCTAACATCTACTGGACATGATTAAAAAGATCTAAGGGCTCCTAATAATTCCTACAACATGACATGGGTGGGGTAAGCTTGTAATTAACTCATGTGAATAAATATTTTAGATGAGTGTGAGGTAAATTTAAGAAATGAAAATGGGTGTTTTAAAATTAAGTAACTCATTTAAGTTATGTGGGTACTTGTATTTCTTAGGGGTTTTAAATAAAACAATATACTAATTGAATTAAAATGGGGAAAATTATATAAGATCGTAACTTAATAAAGTGATTTAAAATAAAGTGTCTTTGTATTCACTATGGTCTAAATAAATGTTAACCCCTAATAAGATTTGTTTTGATTAGTTTAAGTGCGATAATCATTTTTTGGGACCATTTTATAAACCAAATAGGTTTATTACTTATACTAAAGGGGGTTATTGAATCTGGACATCATCGGGTGAATAGGGTAAAATAAATAAATTACATTAAAAAAATAAAAAAATTAGACCAAATTTGTAGTTATCTTTAGGTGTATTTTAATGTCGTAAAATAGGGGCATTACAAGCATCATCTATATATGGGACACCTCCAGGTATCCCTTCATCATATTCTAGACATGGGTTATATCCTAGTAGCTCATCATCTTCTATATATGGGACGCCTCTAGGTAGCCCTTCCTCATCTTCTATACTTTGACCACACCCTAGCAGCCCTTCATCCGTAGTCTATGGGACACCTCCTAATAGCCCATTCTCTTCAATTATTAGATTGTATCCTTTTCATGCATCACATTATCCTTTTATTAATTATTATGGCAAGCCCATTGTCATTTCTCACATAAATCCTCAATGTCCAGTTTCTTCTCCCACTTCCCGAGATCGAGACAAATTAAATATTAGCTTATAGGAAACTCAAACAGGTTTCTTTATCAAGCTAAGACCAATCAATCCAAGAGTTCCAAATTTCATATGAATTCAAACAGTCATAAAGTTCATAATCAAAAGAGTTAAATAATGCACACTAACGCAACCATAAGTACGTCCACAAAGTGCATAAACCTCTAGACAGAAACTTAAGCTCTCGCATACGAAGTCCATGTTTCAAGATAAATCGTAGTCATTTTTTGAGTATGATCTCACCATGATCATCGAGATCGGAGATAATATAACTCTTTATAAGGAAACACACGTAATATCCTTTATCAAGTAAATCACAAACATTATTTTTGATCTTATAATGCAAAGTGACATTGTTTGTCCCAAAAACATAAAATACAAAAAAATGACAAAACATTAAAAATCAAAGGTATAAAGATAAAACATTGTAATCAGGTATTGTGTACACATGGATGTTCATTCTCCACTTTCTTACAATCCGTCTCTGCAAGTCATCCACCATTTTCATCCCTTTGATGATATTTTGGTTAGTTTATTCAACACATTTTGTAACATTTATCTCTATGGTATTCGTTTGACCTTGGTCTTTCATCACCTTCGTAAATTAAATAACAACTAACCTCATAGAGATCCTATCACTATCTACATGTAATAAACTTGTTGTGAACAACTTTTGGACATATTTTTTGACACTATCCAACTTCGTTATCACAATCACTTCCACATCCTTCCATCATGCCATTTGTAGTTATTAACCCCTTGTCAAAACAATCAAGAGAGATAAAATAAGTTTTCCGAAACCAAAAGAATAAAAATAAATCAAAAATCAAAAGTAAAAATCAAATTGATATAACTCTCTCTTGGGGTATTTCCAATAATATCTACTGAGAATATGGATGTCTCACTGGTAGTAGAGCAATGTTGCAATTAGAATCAAATACACCTCCATCAAGGCTATGGACGTTTGGCTAACAACGGAGTAATGTACGGATATCCTTCCACCCTTCACTCATAAATAAACTTTGAAAATAAATCATTCCTACATATTGGCTATGGTGTCTTCACTTGTTGTCTATCAAATCTTATCTCTAAGAGGTAATTAAATTCCACGTGTACACACTAGTTCTCTATGAGAAAACAATATTAGTATGTTACCAAGTTTCTTTTTTTGGACCTTAATCAAAATCTTGCTTTGGTCCATATCTCGTCTCACAATTTGTGTTTGTGGATAATGTCTTTTTCTTCACATAGTATTCATGTTGTTCTTTTACTTTTTAAGTAAATCCATGTATATAAGATTTCATTTTTACCATGTGTGAGGGAAATTTTGTCCCTACTTTCAATAAAAAATCTTCTACTTCCTTTCTATCATTGGCTTCTTGGCCATCTCATGCTAGGGGCATCCTTGCTCCTTATCACTTCATTGACTTCCATTCATCATCATGTTGAACCTATCTATCTTGGCCTTGATCCGAATTCTGTGTGTGAAGAGATTACCTTTTTATATTTCCCTCTATCATTGGGGGAATTTTCACATATTCACCTTCTTCTACATACATGTGGCTTTCTACCCTTTTACATCACATCTATCATTAGGAGCATCATTGTTCATTTCCCTTCATGTTCATAGTTTCAAAAAAATTAAAATACCAAAAACATTCAAATATGTTTAGAAAATCACAAAAACATACATATAAATTTTGAAAATCCCAAAACATTCAAATATGTTAATTGGGATAATAAAAATATTCAAATACATTTCCATCCAAAACTCAAAAATAATATAAAACTTTCACAAAAATCCTCACAATTTGAAAACATCACATAATCAAAAAATCAGTAAAAGGAATGCACATAGTTGAAGCTTATATCACATGCATCGTAATCAAACATTGAAAATCATCCTATAAAACATATTTCTTAGATTCTCACCTAGTCTTGTGCAGGACTCGCAGATCATTTGGATCTACCTTCCATTAACAAAACCTAGTTTTCTTATTATGCATGTTTTCCCTTGCACGAATGTGTTGCTTATAGTGCAGTATCATAGTGCATGATTTCTTTTCCATGGGACCCCAGCATCCTCTATATATTTCCCTAACATGTATCCTTACTTAAGGAACCATCATTAACCCTTTTCATTAATTCACAAAGGTCAAAATTGAATCTTGATGGTAAAAATATTTAAACAAATGTCTTGAACGTTATTTTTTTTATTATGTGTGTTTGTACTTATTTTCCTTATTAGGTTATCTTGTTTAGTTTCTCATAGTACATTACATTTTGTATGTTTCAAGGAGTTTAATGTTTTGGCAATGAAAAAAATTATCATAATAGTTTTTCATTTTATTTTACACGTTTTTTGTATGCGTACATTTTAAGAAGGATTGATTATGTAGATCATTAGCAATATGATGAAATAAAGTTGTTTAAATTACCTATATGGATGAAAGATATTTCCATACCCTTCATCTTCTTTTTCTTCCATATCATTCTCTTCTATCAACACTATTCTTCCAACTCACTTGGGGTAATAGGGAACACCTATTACATATCATTTCTACAATTTTGTTAATAAAATCATATCTTGCACTTCACAACGATAACCACATGAAATTTTTCAACAAAATAATTTGTATTGGTATTATGTGAGGATCGATGCTCGCATCTCTACTCTATATCGATAGTTGGGATATCTTCATTTGTCTCTTATTGCAATGAGATTTTCCCCACTTTGGAATTTCCTCTTTAGGTTTCCAATCGTCGATCAACCTCTTTCATCACCCCATCAATACTCAGGGGGAATCCTTCATTCTATTAATTTTTCTTCTACCCCTTCAAAATTTACTTACATGTACTTATCTACAATATTTAAAGTGGCATTGCTTACACCACCCCAAAGAGGGGAAAATGTAGACACATAAAATCCGCTTATGCGGTTGAATAATTAAATTGCATTATCTTCACTTCCTCTTACTTTTTTTAAATAATGACATTTCATTATCTAAGTATGCTTCTAATTCACACAGGATTCCAATTAACAACATTTGATTAGTGATAATCCTCTTAATTAGCTATCTCTATGTTAATTAAGCCTCTGATCTTGCATTTAACCAATTATTGCTTAAATATTGCTTCCAAAACATCAAAAATATATCAAAATCCCTTCTAAGTGCTCTCAAAAATCTTCATAAGCCTACTTACGATCCTTAGTTAATCCTAAAAGATTAATTAGCTCCTAAACTAATCAAAAAGTGCATTGACTTGTAATAGTCTATTTTGGATTTTTCTTTTGTCCCACATGCACTCAAATTATAAACTTTCCCAAATGGAAACCTATAAATACATGTCTAATGCATCCCTTTTAACTTTACAGCATACTTTTGATAGTATCTCATATAAAACATATGATCTTGAGCCTTACTTCCATTGTTGTAATAGCTTGCTCACCTTGCATCCATTCTTCATGTTTGGTTAGTAGAGGAATATCTAAAATGGCCTTGTAGTCATTGTTTAGAGAGATCCTTTCACTAGGTTGAATCAAAACAAAATTCCAATTTTGTTGTTATAGGATCTAACTAGGTTCACATTTAGTTTAAAAATCTAAAGAGTAAAATGGCTTATCATGTTAGTTTGTTTCACTCATGTTTCATGCAAAGAAGTTATTTTTCTAATCTCTTATCTTGATGTTTTTATTTTATCTAATCATTTCTTGAAGCTATTAGGTATTAGTTTTAATTCTTATGACATAGTTAGTCTTTCATGCATACAACGACACATATATGTATAGGAAAGTGAATCAATCAATAATTTAGAGACCATATTTCAAGTAGGTCCAATACCAAATAGAAGGGTTAGAACCATATGAATGACATTGTTTGAAGTACACAATTTTGATCAGGCTTATTTTTATATCATAATTTCATAGGTGAAGCATTTATAGTTTTACATCTACCTATTATTTTACTTAGATCACTTAGAATCCTTCAGATCCATATATAATTAGATAAGTGCACTATCTCTCTCTCTCTCTCTCTCTCTCTCTCTCTCTCTCTCTCTCTCTCTCTCTCATTTTCTGACACTTGTTGGGTCCCTCATCACTTTCAAAAGTGTTATTATTATGCAAAAAGTGTTAGGTCACTCGTAACTTTAACACTCATTAAGTCACCTATAACATTATTCATCCTTTCTATACATGTTAAATAAAAAATTATTAAATTCAAAAATGGTGAAATCATTTAGTAAACATTGACTCTCTCTTATCAAACATCCTAGATGTAACTCTTGTTGCATTAGAGTTTCACTTTTTGATTTCTTCATGCTGATATGATTGATAGCACTTATATGGATTTCCTATTTCTATTTATGACTATCTTAAGCATGATTTTTCCTATAATCAATCTTCATTCAATAAGCCTCTCAAAATATTCGATAAACCCTAAAAATGATATTTCTTATATTCCCTTGCTTTTCCTAAATGTCTCAGATTTTAAAAACACTCTATTTCCTTTGATGTTACTAATGATATAGTAATTGTACTTAACATTTTTCATACACATATACCACATTATTCTCATGATTATATTTTTGATGATGATCTTAGTACACACTCTATTAACAAGATATGTGATGAATCCTTCCCTACACTTGATCAATTAACATCCTTAGTAAAGATATTTTTCCCTACCCATGCCATAACACACAATTACCATAAAACACCTTCTTTCATGGATAATACTACAATAGATGCCGCAACTCATGTTGCTACTATTTTCTATATGTCTCTCATGAATGATAATGAAAACACTATTTACATTACATAGCATTCTCCTATTATAATGGACTATGTTACTACTAGTTTACATGATGAAATTTATATTTAAACCCATGATACTCCTCCCATTATGTCTCTTTCTAATAAAAATGATGTCCACCCCCTAATGTGTATTGTTGCACACTTACCTATATCTATCGCTTCGTCCCCAATAGTGGTTGTTACATCTATAATACCTAAGATGTTGAGAGAAACTTATATCCCCCTTCATAATGTCACCATGACCATAGATTTCAAATATGTTTCTTGGAACACCTCTCAATTTAAATTTAATAATATTATGCTTACTAAATCCAATATTACATCACTTGATCCAACTTCCCCACCACAAGTAGGAACAAAATGTTTTGATTTGATGATACTCTTCCCTCACTCCATTTTCATAGTTCTATGCATAAATCATATAATATTGCTACACATCATTTTGTTACATCAATGGGGGCAATTAAACCCCATTTTTCCACATTTATGCCTATGGTTTCTCCTATAGTCATATGGGCTACTAAATATGGTTCTAATGCTTCCAATATTCCCATATTGTACCTATTGGTTATGATAAGTCATGTGTATCTCAAGATCTATTACTTGAGGTTGATACTAATCAGCCTTCTGACACTACATATGTTAAATATCTCTTAACTCACACATTAATCCTTATGTTTTTACTAACTCTTACCACTATTGAAAATAATCACAATGTTCCACCTATTCTAGTTGTTTCTAATGAACACACTCTTATTTTTTATGTCATTACACTTAGTACCTATACAATTAGGATCTTTGATTATATAGGGTTATCCCATCAGTTTTTGACATTTTTTTGGGGTATCTCTTGTGTTTCCCCATCTTCTATGTACATAGCTATGTAATAAAAATTCTAAAAACATTGGTATATTCATGAAAAATAGAAAACATTCACATATATTCAAAAAAAAAACTTAGGATCCCGTTATATGGCATAAACTGTTTAAAATTTATATTATACATATTGTTTATTCCTTTGGTTTGATAGATATAATTTATTCTTTATGTACATATGTTCACGTGGTATATTGAGCATGATGCATAACATACACAAAGTGATACACGATTATAGGTATTGTCCTTCCCTTTACCTAATATATTACCCTCTAAGGGCATATGCTTTTACATACTATATCTAGGTGTTATATTTTAATTCCTTTCCTCATTACACTTGGTTACATATACATATTATGTATTTATTATCTTTTGTAATAACATGTGTGTTTTGTGTTGTACTTATAGTTATTTCTTCACTGGTTCTTTTTTATTGTATGATATGTGTTTTTCATCAAATGTCGGATACACATAATTTTCATACATTCTTGATAGTTTTGTGTGTGTATTATTCTTTGGTACTTTGTTTGTGGCGTAAGGGCATTAATTTTCTTGCCATAATGTAGGAATCCTATGTTTGTAGTATCATACTTTATATGTGGTTCTGCATCCCTTGTTTTTAGGATCAAGGGCCTTGATTTTCTTGTGACACCATGGGTGTCCCATGTTTTTAGTAACTTCACCCTTTGCATAACACATTTTCACTTTCTTCTACATTATATGTGTTGGTTCTCATTTTGAGCCCTCCTAGTTGAGTTGTCTAAAGAGATACCCCTTACCATCTAAGGACCCATGTTTGAATATATCATCTTGTCACTAATTTTTTTCAAACATCCATGACCATAATTTCCTATGAAACTAAACAAATAATATGATGGACATGACTATTCAACTCTACGGAACCCGAATGCATCAACTTGGTATTCTGGGAATAGAGAACTCAACGTTACAGTGGGTTGCGATGTAATATGGGAATAAGAGAGGATGGCGCAAATGAATAGTTTTAAGGAATAAATAAATATTATGGTACAATAGGTGTGACACACCGAATAATGTTTGGTAGGTTTAACAAGGAGGTAAGTACCCCATGGATTCCAAAAATTTGCGGGACACTAAAAACTCTACCAAAGGGCCATGGAACATCATAAATTAATTAAAATCCACGGGTGAAGAAGGACTATAAGTAAAATCCACATGATGGTTTATCACAAGGGTTGGTACTCCACATATTCTAAAAAATTCATGGGACATTTTGAAAATGAAACATATTTCATCAATACTTTGCTTTGTAGGTTTTCAAATCATATAATATGAATTTAGAGATGATTTTTTTGTTATCCAAAGGTAAATTCAGTTATAGGAATTAAGTGTTGAGTTAAGAAATGAAGTAAAAATAATAATCTATACATATTAAGAACAAAATGGGGATTCTATAGGGGCTTCATCCCTTAAAATTCACATAACTTATAATATGCATATAAAAAAGGAAGGTTATTACAAAAGAGGGACATTATCAATTGATGGTTACACAGTCCTCTACAAAGGAAGGAATCTTATTCAATAGTTTCTTCTTCCTAAACTCAAATTATTTATGATCTTAGGCCCTAATGCACGGTCTACTCCTAGCTCACCTACTCACACACATCTTACATGGCCTGATCACTCTATTAGTTTGACACACCAGTATAGGCCCATTCCTAGGATAGTTATTGCATCTCGGTGTAAATCACAACCTCATTTTATTCCATGTAGGTTTCCATCACTGTTGCATTTTTCTTCTCATAGATCTCCATCACCTCTACTGGATAAAATATAAATTTCTCCTATAAGATGAGACCCATCAAAGAAGGTTAGTTCCACCTTTCGGTAGCATATTTTTATTTGAACATTACCCAAGAACATCAATTAGTTCCGCAGGATAGGTTAAGGTTTATCCACGAGATGGGATGACTTGCCTGCACAAGTTGGATTAGGTATGCCCCATCTATGTCTCCTCAGGGAAGGTGGCAAGACTTGAGGGCCTTTGTAGAAGAATATTTCATTGTTGTTTTCTCAACATGAAAATTATTTACTCCATCATGGTGATTTTGCAATAAATTGATGATATATCTTCCACAGATCATCAATATCTACATTTCATAAGCATCGAGAGGAATTTATTTCTCCATCAATTCTTCATTAAAGATTAAAAGAGATATGTCAATGATATTTTTTTGATGTCATGCCGAAATTAAAAAAATTCATTAATTCAAGAGATTTATGGTCCTCTACATGGAATAAATGATAATACAAAACCTAAAATATGAAAAAGAAAGGGGTCATCTTGATAATCCTCTATATCAGTGCTACTCGAACCACGTGAGATGTTAGTGGCCCATCATTCTCCACCTGATCTTAAATATCGAACAACATTCGCACAAAAGCCTTATCGGGACCGAGAAGGTCAAAGATTGAATGCAATGTCTCCGAGAAAAGTTCCTTCAAACTGGTTCTTAATGCCACATCTGCCATTGCTTGAGAAGGACACACACTAATTCTATTTTTACTCAGAATGCTTGAAGGAAGATGTAATTTTATGAGAAAAATATGTGAACTTATAAGAGGATAAATTTTGGGAATAATTATGTGAGGTATTGATTAACTAAAATGTGGTATATTCTAATTTAATATAATATTAAGAATAATAGTAAATAACAAATAAATGCATAAATAAAATTACCCAAGAAACTAAGTAAATAGAAATGTGAAACCCTAATTATAAAAGAGGGTTAGGGGGAGATTATTTGATTCAATGAAAGTGTTGGAATGTGTCATAGTGTGAACCAAGAAAAAGGGAGGAGGAAACGGTCACACAGAAGCCTAAGAAAGTGTTATGTCCAAAAAGTAGCACCCTAGGATTTACACATTACAAAACCCTACTTTTGGCTAATATGGGATTTTCTCAAGGTGTGGGACTCTTGCAATTGAGACAAACCTCTAGAAACTTGGTTCTTGACCTATTATAATGCTAGCCTACTCCTAAACTACCAATTCCAAGGGACCGAGATAGAGAGAGAGAAATACATAAATGTAAACCCTAAACTAAGGGAGTCGATAGCATTAAAACAAGATTAGAGAGATTTATAGTGAGTGAAATTGGAGAGAAATAGGGAAGAAGAGGGTAGATAAAATTCCACAGTCCAAAACACATTCAAATCATCCAATCTCATGGAGCAAAACAAATTTAATCCCTGCAAAGGAATACAATATGCGTAATATACCTACAAAATATAATAGAAGGAAAGAAATGAAATATAAATCAAGCTAGGGAAAGAAGAGAAAAAAACAATAATTTTATTTCTTAAAATGATGCACAATCCATTATAGTATATGCACAAGGCAATAATCCTCCACAAAATGCATAAATTTGAGGCTGCTCAAAAAAAGTGTTACAACAATTTTGGCGAGTTCCTTTACAATTTCAAAATCCCTCCCCCCTTCAAATAAAGGGAATGTACATATATATAGAGAAAAGAAGCTACCAACCAACATACTTCATTAAATTACTATACATGGGTATGGGAAGCCATGATGGTTCACTTTTCAATGGTACTTTTATTACATGGAGAACAGGGGTGCCATACCTCATTAATACGGTTGTTGAGCCACCTTGTATGACATCACTAATGTCTAGCCGTATTTGAAACTCTTTATTTTTCACCTGATGGAAACCACTAGATAAAACACAACAAGAAGTGAAGATTCTTCATTGATGAGGGAAAGAATTTTCACTGTGATAAGAAGAAATGTTGTCGCATGATAGTGAGGGGAGGTTAGCGAGCGACAGGGAGACGATGCTGATGCATGATGAGAGGGTGGCGGAATGGGGAATAGAACCATGTGTGAGGAGGGGGTCTTTTAACATGACAAGAAGGTATGTTGTCACGTGCTAAGAATAAACAGTTGACACATGAAAGGAGAGGTGGTTATTGTGCGATAAGAAGAGGTTGTTGTTGCGTGAAAGGAGAGATGGTTTTATACAACAAGAGAGGAGTTTTGATGTGTGATAGGAGATATGGTTGAAATGTGATAGGAAGGAAGAATTGACATGTGACAAGAGATAGTGTTTGACGCATGACAACAAGGTATGGTTGACATGTGATAGGAGGAAACAATTGACTTGCATCAACAAGGTGTGGTTGACATGTGATAGGAAGGGGGCATTTATTTGTGACGGAGCATGGTTGACGCAAAAAAGAAGGGTGGTTGATGCATGATAGGAAGGGGGCATTGACACCGTGAATGGAAGCATGGTTGACACATGTGACAAGAATGGTGGTTTACACACATCAAGGAGACGACAATCCGTACACTTTTCCAGCTTGACCATTAATGCCAATCTTTCTCCAAACCTTCATCATGGTTCACAAGCTCACCGTGAGATACCTTATAAACTTCTCCCATCAACTATCAATGCAAAAACCTGTAGGTTGATCCATTTTTCAAGGGGGATGTAAAAATGGATAACAGTTGGTCACCTACGAGGTGATCTTCCTGCTAGATCTAAAATACTAGTGATTTTGCATCCATTGGACATTGAGTCATTCTGATTGCTGAAACTGGTCTAATTCTGAAACCTCTTGTTTCTATGGAAAACCTTTGAGACATTACTTTATCATCAGATATTTCCTGAAACTAGAAAGTGCAACAACAACAAAGCACAACCAATACAAATAACAAAATCATACATATCCTAAAATGGAGCATGCAAAGAATGCATAAGAACTCATCTGAAATAAAACCTATATACAACAAAACGATGTGCTATAAGCACTTGGAGGAATTGAAAAATATAAAATAATATTTACAATAAAGATACTCCCATGTCAGTAATAATGCTTCAGATAAATGCCATTGACTGGAATCTTTAATTCTTCTCTCGTATAACTTTGTCAATTGGAAAGCATTATTTTCTTTGCACCCTGAAATCGGTAAGGGCCACTCCATATTGCATCAAATTTGGAGTTCCTTCCTGGTTTGGCTTTGTCTACATCCCATTTCAGAATCAAGTCTCCTTCTTGAAATTTTTTTCTTTGGCCTTTCTGTCAAAGCTCATCTTGATTTGAGCTTGGTCCTTCTCTATTATTTTCATGGCCTGTCCCTTAGCTCTTTTATCTCCATGAGCTCTATATACCTAACTTCCATAGATGGAAACTCAAACAAATCCAGCTACTTGATAAGCTCTAAGGATGGTAATTCAAGGGATATTAGCAACCTTGCTTCCCTTCCATAAACCAACTTGAAAGGGGAATATCCGGTTGAGTTCTTGGGGGTGATTCTATCAACCCGAAGGCTGATTTCAATTTCACATGCCAGGTCCTCTAATTCTCATCCAGGGTTCTTCTTATGATTATCAACAAGTTCTTTTCCATGGACTTTGCTTGTTTGTTACCATGAGGGTAGTAGTTAGAAGAAATGCTCAAGTAGATGCCATTTCTAATAGCCCAATTAGATATATTTTCTCCAAGAAAATCTAAGGAAATGGAAGGAACACCAAACCTTGTTGCAATACCTTCATAGAAGTCCAGAATGTTAGCTTCATTTGCTTCCTTAAGTGCAATTTATTTTTTCCACTTAGTGAAGTATTTGTGGCTATAAGAATCCATTTGTGACCTAGGCTAGAACTTGGATTAATCATCCCAATAAAATCTATCCCCCATTGTAAGAAAGGTTACTCAACTAAGATAGGATGGAGTGGGAGGGCTGCTAGCTTCTCTTTACCTGTGAAGAAGGCACACTTCTTGCATTTATTTATCCATGAGTAGAAATCATTGAAAATATTAGGCCAGTAATAACCAACCCTCATGATTCTAATGGTTGTTTCTTTTGGGGCAAAATGACCACCTACCTCTCCATCATGAAACTCATGTAATACCCTCTCTATCTGATTTGTCTTGATGCACCTTAGGAGGACACCATTCACATCCCTTCTAAACAAAATATTATCTACAAACATGTATGGGATGCAATGAAGTCTGAAATATCTCTTTTTGGATTTACTCAATCCTGAAGACTTTGACTGTTTGAAGAAAATATACAATATCCTGAGTCCAACAAGGAATGGGTATACCACCTACAACCTATTCTTGATTATCTTGCAACATCATAACTATTTCTGCCTCCTCTCTTGATTTAGCATGTTGGTTAGAAGCTAGCTTCTCACACAACCCTTTTCCCCTAGCTAATTTGGTCACATTTATATCAATATCATACTCCATGACCTTGGTTATCTAGTCATCTCTCTTTTCATTAAGGTCCTTTTTCAAAAGAAAATATTTTACACCAGCATGTGAAAATAATAGATGAATTTTATTATTTGACACTAGATATCTAAATTTATTTAAAATTATAATCACATCAAGGAAATTCTTCTCAATGAATGAATATTTCATGTCATAATCCTGAAGCCTTTGGCTGAAGAATGCAATAGGCTTCTCTAGTCCTTCTTGATTTGGTTGTACTAGTATGGTGGATATTGCATCCATGCCCCCAAAAGTGTATAAAATAAATTCCTTCAAGAAATATAGATTTATGAGGGTTGGAGCATGTGTAATGACCTAATTTATAGCTTCAAAGATTTCTTTTCCTTGAAGTCCATCTAAAAACCATGGTTTGATTCTTGACATCATCATTAGTGGCTTGACAAGATGGGAAAAGTTAGGAAAAAACCTCCTTAAATTTTTAATTTTCCCCAAAATTTTGGAGATCCTTCTTATGACTTGGAAATGGAAATGCTCGAATGGCTTCTACCATTTCTTGATCAATTTCCAACCCTTCATTAGAGACTGTGCCTAAGAGCTTGCATTCATGAGCTATGAATATACACTTTTTTAGATTAAAAGACACTCCAAATCTCCTACATCTTTGGAACACTTGTATGAGGTGAAAGAGGTCACTTTTGCATTCTTGGAGAATACAGTAATATCATCTAGATACACAACAACTATCCTATTGATCAGTCCTTTGAATGTAATATCCATTGCCCTTGGAAAGTGGCTCCGACATTTGACAATCCAAATGGCATCTTCCTATAAGCATATGTGCCCCACTTCATGGTGAAGGTTGTCTTGAACTAGTCATATTCTTTCACCATGATTTGATTATAGCCCAAGTAGCCATCCAATAATGAGAACGTTTGGAACCAACTACAACCTGCAACATTTTCTCCATGGAAGGAAGTGGGTAGTGGTCTTTGAGAGAGGCCATGTTCAAGTCTTAGAAATCCACACATAACCTAATTTCCCCATTATTTTTCCTAACCGGCACCAGATTTTCTACCCATGAAGAGTTCTTGATTGGAAAGATGATGATTTCTTCAATGAGTTTGTTCAGTTCTCTTTTCATGAGAGGCTCGATATGAGGATTGACTGGCCTTTGCTTTTGCCTGATGGGTTTAGCTCCTGAATCTAGTTCAATCATGTGTTGTATCATCTTAGGATTAAATCCTTTCAAATATTCATAGCTCTAAGAAAACACATCTGGAAATTCTTGGAAAAGTTGTATAAATTCATATTTTTCTTGTTCAGTGCTTACCTTGCTAATTTGAAGTGTTTTTCCTTCTCCAACCAAAATTAGCTCTGAATCCTTACCTTTGACCTGAATTTTTTCTCTTTCCCTCCAAAACTGATCATTAGGATTGAATATTGACTCTAGAGTCACTAAACCCTTTGGTAGCTTATTTGTCCTTAGTTGAACCACTTGATCACCATATTGTTGCTCCAATTTATCTTGATTTCTAACGAGAACTCACCTCTTGCTGCAAGAAATTAATGATCTATTGATCATTCTCAAATACATGCTAGCTCATTTCATTTTCCAGTAGAGTTGGCCTCACAATTACATGAATATGTGGTTGCGCTTTATCTTTCTTAATACTTTCCACAACATCAAATGTTTCTCCAATTGCTGCAAGCCTATCCACAACCTCATTCTTCTTCCTTAGTATGGCTTGAATATTGAACGCTTCAAAATCATCAATTTGATCCCATACCCGATGCTTGTAGGCTTTGATCATATTATTCTTAGTAGCATATTTTCCTCTAACCTAGTTGACAATTAATTCACTATCCCCAAACACTTGCAAGTTTTGTATACCCCTCTTTCTTTCCAAATTCAATCCATGTATTAAAGCTTCATACTCAGTTGTATTGTTTGAACAAGTAAACTAAAAATGGAAAGTTGAGTATTACTTTATACCTTGTGGTGACAAAAGTAGTATTCCTCCTCCAGTGCTATCAAATAATAGTTGTCATACTTCATTATCACCCTTATCATATAGTTTGGTGAGGCTACGAAGGGGTGCGTTTTCCTCATGCAAACAATAAACTCCCAACTCAACTTTCTCTATTTCCTTGTATGGATCATATCCATGATTTTTTTTCCCAATCATCAAAATTCAAATCCAAGGATGCCCCATTTTTGGTATCTATTTCCTGAGTGTTGGGAAATCCTCTTTATCAAAGGCTTCACAATTTATGTTGATTGGTCTTGATACATGAGGCTCAATATGATAATTTACAATAGGTTTAGACCGGATTGTAGCCTTAGCTCCATACCTGTTCTAAAGAGCATATGTGACCAATCAATAGAAAAGTAAGCCTCTAATTTTGGCGGTGAAGTCTCTTGACAAGCACACTATAAAGAGTGGTGGCAAGTCAATCACTAATATATCCTACTTGAACTATGACATTAGGACATGCATGTAATGTAAGGTTTAAACCTTTTATGATCCCAATAGTCCCAATTGTTTTCCCATCTAACTATACCACTCCTTTGGAAACCAAGTTATATTTCATTCCTAACTGTTCTACAATTTGTTTTGGCATTACCAAATTTCTAACCCCTTATTCAATCATGTAATTGTGTACAAGATTGTTCCCAATAACCAAATATATATAGAATGGAGGAGGCTTCATGATTTTACCTTGTTGACCTCCATGAACTCCTTATTTTGGAGCTGCATTAGTTAACACTATCTCTTAATTTTTAGATGACTTGTTTGATGTTGACCAATTCTCCATGACTTCTTGTAACAAATCTCATTGGCCCAAAAATTTTAATGATTCCCACATAGAAATTCTTACATTGGTCTTCTTCATTTGATCAATAATTTTAAAAGGTGATGGATTCTCCTTCTCCTACCCCTTACTCGAAAAGAATTTCTCCTATGAATGGGCTATTATAACCGGTACCTAAGTTGGTTTAGATGGTAGTTTAGGCTAATTTTGAATTTTTGGGGCTGCACTTGGATTACTTATACCCCAAAGTGTGATAGAAGGATGAGAATTAATTCAATTACATGAATTCCCTTCCTCTATATTCCTCTTCTTAGACCTCGTATTGGCTACCACACTTTGAGAAGGGGACTGATTTATTCCACAGAAATCCTCATCTTGTCAATTCACAAATGTTGTCTTGTTTGGAGCGCTTCCTCATTAGCTACTTGCTTCTAAATTTCTTCTTAGTTTGGTTCTTTAGGAACACCTGTTGTAGTCACAATCAATGTTTGATTTAAAGCACCATTGAAGCATGTTGCTTGATTATGTAGTTGGATGCATGGGAAACACCATTCATATTCTTGTGCTATGTTGTTTTGAGTTGGAACCAAGGCCTTAGATGTTGAAACTGCATTTGGGTTATATGCTTGGAATGGCCTAGTAGCTTGGGGGTGTCCTTGGTTCCGGTTACCAACTTTAATAAGTGGCCTGCTTGGCTGATATGGAGGTTTATTAGGCTAGAACTGAGGCTAATAAGGTCTAGAATTTTGAGCTTACTTCCTTTTAAGAGTTACACACTCATTTCCTAAGTTTTGTAATTGTTTCATAACCTCTTGGAGTTCATTTAAAGGACTAGAAGAAGAAGTGGAAGCTTCATTTGAACTCTAATTTCTTAGAGTATGGATGGGAGCTATTGTAGGTATTTGATTAGGATTAGGATTCCCCATATTTGGATAGAGAGGCATAGGTGGCCTAGGTGCAAGTTTACCAGCTTGAATTAGGAATTCTCAGCTCTAATAGCTATGGCATAGGAATATTTTAGGGTTATTCCCCCATAGATTATATCATAATAGATATATTAGAATTTAGAGCTTTAAGAAAATAGAGAAATGCACCTTCAGTTGGTTTGACTACAATGGGGATCATTTTCCACATTCTTTAGATTATAGAATTGAAGTCTGTCATTTGCTCAACTGGTGCCCTTTTGATTTTAGTCACCTACTCCAAAAGGGATAAGTTGTCAGCCCTGGCCACAAAGAGTTGTGCACAATTAATCTTAATTCTAAATCAATCATGCTCCCAAGACTCTAAACCACTAAAACACTTTTCCCTTGAAAGAAGAATCCAACAACTTGACCACAACATCCATCTCGGCAATCTCATGTATGGCACAAACATTTACAATGTCTTGAATGTGGTCGATGGGAGTTGTGTGATTTTCTCCATTGAAGTAAGGGATATTTTTTAATGTTGCTATCGAGACTAGATTTTTGCATTAAGGGTAAGTGGACTGCTTCCCTTGAAATTTACATAGGCATTTGGAGGTGGTTGATTTTGTGGTTGTAGATGAGCCATCCTAAGTGGCCTGAGAACCCTAGTCGATTGAAGAAAGGGTCTTCTTGGTGGAGGTGTGGATAATGTTCTATTTGGTGGAGATGGAGACCTTTGAGTTCTTCTTCCCCTTCTTTCTCTATCTATGGATAAGTGTAGATAGACAAATAGCCCCTCTTCTCTAGTTCTTGACCTTGTTTGGATTCTTCTCATGAACTTGATAAAATTGGGTTGCTAAAACCACTTTGGATTTGAGTGATGGAGTCACCAGATGTGTTGTTGAAAATCCTCCAAAGGATATAATTTCACCAAGACACACACCTAATCTTGATAAAAATAAAAATATTGACTATTTTCCCACCAAGTGTGCCATAACTGTTATGTCAGAAAAGTAGCACCTTGGGATTTACATTTATAAAACCCTACTTTCAACTAACATGGGATTGTCTCAAGGTGTGGGACCCTTCCAATTGAGACAAACCTCCAGAGAATTTTGGTTTTTGACCTATTTTAATGATATCCTACTCTTAAACTACCAATTCCAAGGGACCAGAGAGAGAGAAATACATAAATGTAAACCCTAAACTAAGGGAGACAATAGCACCAAAATAAGATTAAAGAGATTCCTAGTGAGTAAAGTTGGAGGAAATGGGGAAGAAGATGATAGATAAAATGTCAAAGTCCTAAAACACATTCAAACCTCCAATCTTGTGGGGCACAACAAATTTAAGCCCTGCAAAGGAACAAAATATGCACAATATACCTACAAAATATAATAGAATGCAAGAAATGCAATATAAATCAAGATAGGCAAAACAAGATCCATAAAATACTAATTTTATTGCTTAAAATGATGCACAATCCATTACAATATAGGTACAAGGCAATAATCCTTCACAAAATGCATAAATTTGAGGCCTATAACTCACAAAAATGTTGGAACAATTTTGGCAGAGTTCCTTTACAATTTTGAAATCCCTCCCCCTTCAAATGAGGGAAATTTACATATATATAGAGAAAAGGAGCTACCAACCAACATCCTTCATCAAATTCCTTTACATAGGTATGTGAAGCCATGATGTTTCACTTTTCAATGGTACTTTTCTTGCACTGCGAACAAGGGTGCAATACCTCATTAACTAGTTGTTGAGCTACCTTGTACGATGTCATTAATGTTTAGTCATATCTAAAACTCTTTTTTTTCATCCGATGGAAACCACTAGCTAATGCACGAAAAAATAAGGGAATATTTGTCACTAATGAGGGAAAGACTTGTCATGTGACAAGAAGAAATGATGTCACACAAAAGCGAGGGGAGGTTGAGGCGTGATAGGAGGCGATGTTGACACATGATGAGAGAGAAGCGGCGATAGGGAATAGAACGATGCGTGACGAGGGTGCTTATTTCAAGATAAGAAGGTATGTTGTCACACATCAAGAAGAAATGGTTGGCGCACAACATGAGAGGTGGTTGTCACGTGACAAGAGGGTGGTTATCACGTGTCGGAGAGATGGTTATTACACAACATGAGAGAAGCATTAATGCGTGATAGGAGAAATGATTTTTATGCGACAGGAAGGAAGTGTTGATGTGTGATAGGAAGTAGTGGTTGACATGAAAAAACAAGGTATGGTTGACACGTAATAAGAGGAAATGGTTGACATGTGTCAACAAGGTGTGGTTGACACATGACAAGAAGGGGGGCATTGACGTGTAATAGAAACATGGTTTACGTGTGACAAGAAGGGTGGTTGATGCATGATAGGAAGGGGGGAGTTGAGCTGTGACAGGAAGCATAGTTGACACACGATAATAAGGGTGGTTGAAGCACGTCAAAGACATGGCAATCCGTACATTTTTTTGTCTTGACCATTAATGCAAATCCTACTCTAAACCTTCATCGAGGAGACTTGACTCATCCCACTAACTATCAATGCCCATACCTATAGGTTGATCCATTTTGCAAGGGGGGATGCAAAAATGGATAACAGAAAGTTAGAGCCAATGTTAGTGGTCAATTTGATCTCGCCCTGTTTGCCCTAAAAATTCTTAAATTTGCAAACTCTGTCATATTTTCTTTTTCCCTGAATGGATGCTTGAACTTTTTTCTTCATTTATATGTTGTTGAAATATCCTTCTCCATGGTCATGGAACACATTTGGGGCTTATATCATTTCCAAATTCTTTGTCTTTAAATAAATATTCATTTTCGGTGCAAATGGTGAAGTTCCCCTGTATCTTCTTGTTCACTGGCGTGTTTTCCCTGTCAAATTTTATCTCTAACGTATGTAGATATGTGTTCATTCTTGATTAGTTATAGCTTGGTGGGGCATTTTGAAACTCTAAGTCCCACTTCAACTCAAGTATTGTTCACGTGGATGGCTAGCGCTCATCTGAAAATTTGCCTCTTTGTTTGACCTTTGGAAGTACACTAAGGAGAAACGTGGAGGTTCTCGCTAGCCCTACCCAGACTTAGAGTTTTTTTCATTCGACCGGTGTGGATTTGTTAGACCATGGACACATGAGGGGCTGAATCTCATTTGAGGATTTTCATCAGAGTCCTACCTTAGCGGTTACACCAGGGAGAGACGTGGAGGCTTCCACGCCCTCCTCTCTATACTTAAAATTTTCAAGCAACTTTCTAAGGCCCATAGGTGGAGGGCCCGTGCCTATTTGGTTACCTCCCCCTGTAATTTACTTTTGAAGAAGCACCGAAGGGACACTTGGTGATTTCCACTGGATCTTCCCATACTTAGACTTTTCAAAGGCCAAAGAAACTTTCTCAGACCCTCGACACATGGTGTGTTCCTCTAGTCCTTAAACTTTTTCAACAACTCTGCCGAAATGAGACACGTGGTGAGTTTGCACTTGTTTAGGGTCTCTGATTTTGGGAACCATATTAGAAGTGCACCAAAGAGACATGTGGAGGGCCCGCGCCTGTTTGGGGATCTGCCCTAATTTTATTTTTGTATGAGCGCCATGGAGACACGTGGAGGCTTCCACTGGCTCCTTTTTATACTAAATTTTTTTCAAAGTCCAAAACGCAATTTTCTTTGGCCCAGGGCACATGCAAGGTCCGTGTTTGTTTGGAAACTTTCCTCTAATCTAAATTTGAGATAGGGCATAATCAACGGTTGTGTGCATTGCATATTATTTTTCCACCATTTTAACTCTAAGACTTCGGAGATGTGAATACACATTGTTTTTCATCATTTTTGATGAAATTCCTTGTCATTTTCTCTATAAAGTGTAATTGAATGGATTTAGAGCTTAATTTATGAGTCAAAGGATTGTAAAGGTTAATATTTTGAATTTGAATTGATTTTGAATTACCGAGAAGCTAGATTAGAGCAGTTGAAGAGTAATGGGAAAAGGATGAAATGATGGAGGTTGTAGGCGTAAAGGATGAAAAAAGTGTTGCCAAAGGAGATGATTGGGTGCCCCAGTTAAAAAAATGATGGAAATATTTGCAATGATTCACCTTTTTAACAACAAAAACTTTTTGTTGTAAGTCTTTTAAACGTCATTTTCTGAAAATCATGATCAAATATGTAACAAACAAAGGTTCCTCGAATATTCTTTTCTTGGGGGGAAATCTTGGTTTTAAATTAAGTGTTATAAAAATCATGCTTTGTTCATGCAAAATGTTAGGGGTTGAATTCTTACGAGAAAATTTGAGAAAGCCCATCTTCCTGAGAGACCATTTGAGAAACCTATTAATTTCTTATGTTTTAGTTTTGATCATGTCAAGTTGGTTGCAAGTGTACAGCCATTGACAACCTCTGAGACTGTTCAAAGAAACTTTCCCTACTGATGAATCTAATCAACTTCAAATTAATCTGTGTTAATCTTGGGAAAATTTTTGTCTACTTTATTTTAGAATGTCTACAAGTAGTTTTTCTTGTTCCTATTGTAATCTTGTGTTAAAATCCCTCCGAATCACACAAGATCTCATCCCTATGATAGTTTAGTGGCATTTGAAATTTTATTACGAGAATATCCTTCATCATCTAATGAGATAAACAATTTAAAATCACTTTACTGTCATTTTGTTGATAAATATTGTGTGTAAGCCTTTGAGTGTATCTTAGGCATGAGGAACCAGGGGTCTTAAATGTTTAATTGAGTCTTTAGCTCAAGCTTTCATGTTAAATTCTTGGAGATTGTGTGAAACCATGAAAATCTAGGCCTGCATTTGATGTACACCTTCGGGTTGAAGGAATATTTTAGTTCTTCTAAAGCATTTTATCATTTAGTTTTCTAATTGTTGTGAAGGTTCTCAAATATTTGACAAAATCAAGTTTATCCTACTTAATCTCCCACCAAAAATTACTCAAAAACAATGAATCCAACATAAACTACCCCTGTTATCCCTATATGTCTAGAAATTAAAAAATTCTACAGCTAAAAATATGCATAAGCAATTAGGATTCCATAATTGATCCAAAAATGGGTGTTTTATTTTTTCCACTTTTAAACGCTTTTAAGGATCTTAAATTTTAATCAATTTAAAAGGATTGTATACTTGCAAAAACTGGTCAAAATATGATTTAGGATTGAATTCAAACTGAAATTAAGTTTGCAATTTACTCAAAATTTCACTATTTGATCGAAGCCCCAAAAATCACTATTTCTTGATTTTAATCAATTTTCCAATTTATCAATTAGTGATTATAGTTGCATCCATATTCATATTTTGAATTTAATTTACTTGCAAATATCATAAACTAAAAATAAAATCAAAACATAACACCCAAATTGTTTACGGGGTTCAGAATTCCTACGCCCCTGGGTTCATGGTGAACCATCAATTAATAATGTTACAAAATGTAAATGCAATAACATTTGACATTAGCCAATAATGAATCAAAAACCTGTAAAAATGTGTTTCAGACCTTCGAAGGATGTTAATGGAGCTCAGCCTATGTCCTTCACCTTCCTAATCCACTTGCAACGGTGTCTCCCATTTGGTTCTACACCTTTATGTCACTTTAACACCACATATCTCTATCACAAAAGCTCCAAATTGGAAAAATGATCATATCATCGTTATTTTCTCGAAATTCTAAACAACTTTCATATATAACTTGAGATTTTGTTTTGAGTGGAAGTGCGTCAAAATTTAGATTGAATGTAAACTACCTCTCATCCTCTTTGACACTACCCTCTCTTACACAGAGTACAAAGCTCTATTTATCTAAGCGAGCTTGTTTCTATACCATCCGAGTTGGGTGGCAAGTCGGTTGGTGTGATGTGTTTGGGAGCCCAAAGTTAAGGGTTCAAAACCTAGCGACACTATTCTTTTGGCCGTGTTTATTTTTTCTATGAAGTGGGATATCCCACATTTGGCGGTGGGATAAGGCTTTAGGCACCATGCATGAATAGTGGTCAAAGGACCACTTGAGGCTTAACGTGCAACTTCCCAATCCTCTCCAAGTGGATTTCCATGCATGGCATTTACACCCCCTACAACCAATTCATCTCCTTCCTTTCACATGGACTTAGCAAAAGGTATGGGGTTAGCAACATGTATGGTTTAATACTAATGTTTAACATTAATATATGGAGTCTTGACATATATGCATGACATTTGCAAATTGATTTGAAATTTTACCCACATGAAATATGACGAGTAAGACCACTGTCGACCATTTTTGGAAAATCGAATGAATTCAATTTGTGGTAGAATTTTTATCCTTTTACCATTTTCCCGATCTTGTTATGAGCCACTTGGCAAATTGTGCATGCGTCCATTTCACCATGGACCTGTTGATCAATGTTGACCTTCCGGTTGACCAAACTTTGACTAGACATATCTTGAGCTTAGAGTGTCCATTTTTCATGTTCTTATAGTTTTCGGAAAGCTCTTTGAAGGATCTATTGCATTGGCATGGTTTAGGGAAGTTTAGGGAACTTTTAACACTGAAAAATATCCCCTGATCACTCCTCCCCACTTAGAAGGATTTTTGTCCACAAAAAGTTGTTTATCAACCCACAAATAATGTTATCTCTTCCTACATTGCACAAACACATACAAGAACCCAAAATAACATTATATGTTAAATAAATGCAAATAGTTGATTAGCTAGTCACATAACCGATTAGATAATAACACCCAATTAAGCTAGTGTTCAATTGAAATGTTGTAACCCTGTCAACTTTGCACACAACTGTGAACTACCATACCCCACTATAATGCAATCACAAACAATCGACGAGAGAATAACACCCATTCTATTACAAAAATCTAGTGTTCAATTGTCACTTTATGATATGGCCGATTACTTAAATTACAATTTCATAAACACAGATCAATATACCAGATATCTAAATTACCCAAAATTAGGCTAGTGCCTATTGTCCATCCCAAATTGTAACAACTACAACTATTCATTATCCGTGATTAGACTATCAATGCCCAAAAATAGCTATAGTCAACAACTGAATCCCCGTGAATCTGCTAAAAACATTGTATCGCCATTTACAAATATTAGGTCGAGATAATAACACCCATCTCTAATGGAAGCTAGTGTTCAATGACACTTTGTGATTATGTTGATTACATATTCACTATCTAGAATAATTAATCCATTAACGCCCAAAATGGCTATAGTCAAAATTTCAATCAACGTGAATATGTAAAACTCGCTGGTATGATAGAAGTATGAAAAACATTGCAGATGTCCTTTGAATTCGGGTGTGAATTCTATAGAGTTTGTTGAGCATAGCTCCAAATAGATATGGGTATTGTATTGAGAGAGTGGTGGCTTGTAATAAAATCTGAGCAAGTTATTCTTGGAGGATATAGCCCAAATTGGGTGAACCATGTTAAATATTGTCTCTTTGTGTTGTGGTATTTTATTCTGCACTTTTATTTGAGATCTTTAATAGTTTCAGCATATTATTCTCTATTGTTCTATTCTGTGAGGGATTATTCTTGAATATTTTATCCCTTATTTCCTAATAATTCAGTTTTGGAACTTTGTTTTATTGTGAAAGTGTTGCTTGTGTGTTTTGTGGAATCCTGTTGGGGCTCGGGGGCTGATGAAGAAGGATGGCTTCTCCTCTTCATTGGATGTCTTGGTTGGGTGGAGAACATTTCCTTTCCCCTACTCTTGTTGTGATTACAACGTGGGAGAATGAGATATATGCACTTGTTGTTCTGGAGCTGAGAATAAGATAGTTTGACAGTCCCTTGCTGAGATAAAGTTTATTGTAACCTTTCCCACTTGTAGTGGAGGAACTTGTAAATGTTTTGTAATAGAAAGATGTGGTATTGTTTATGAAATTTGTGAAGTGAAATATAAAAGAAATAAACTTTGTGTTCAGTCTTTGAAAGAATGTGAAAAAATTGTATTCTGTATGATGAACTCGAAGAATGAAAGAAAGGTTGTAAAGTTGTATTTTTGAATCAATAAAGGATTGCATTACCTTCTCAATTTGTGTTGTTGTTTTAAGATTGAACATCTAAATGTGAATTGAAATCTCTATTTGAAACAAGTAAATGCGTAAGAAGGAAAATGCAGAACTCTATATTTTGAAATGTGTAAAGTTGAAAATTAGAATTGTATTTCATTCTTTATTTTTGAATGGTTGGAATTGAATCAACTAAATGTATTAGATTTGAATTGGAGCACATTATAATACTTGGAAGAAGAAAATGGAAATTAAACCCTTTTAAATTTGATCTCTTCTACGTATTTTCAAATGGCAATTACTTTACCCAAAATGCACAGTTCAAACCTGTAACAAAGGAATAATAGATTAAACGATTAAAATGAAGTAGTTTTCCCTAAATGAATCCAACTAGACAAAAATACTTAAAATAAATCTTTCAAAACCTGGCAAAACCGAGTTCAAAGCTTTCACTGTCGTTTTTCATCAAAATTGTAATATTTTGAAATTAGAACTCTATCAAATCGACCTACCTCACAAAATTAACCTAAATCCACCTAAGAACAATTATCCACGTCTATTTGACATTTTGAGAGAGGAATAAGAAAAATTGAACAAAATTTTATAAATTAAAATTTACCAATTCAGACTGTAAAAGCCTATAGATCATTTTCATAAAATTGACCCCTTAAACTATATCAAAAGTTAAAACTAATGAACACTGTGAAAAAGGACGTCGATATCATTCTAGAAAGTCCTCATTTTCCCGAATCTAAGCTCTCTATAAAAATTTATGGCCTTCTAAATTTTTCTTCACTTGGCATCAAAAACAAAATTTGGGAAAATTTTCCCTGCGGGCCCGCGGCCCCGAATTTTTCCCTTGGAGCTTTGGAATTTTTTTTTGAATATTTTCCAATTTTTCCCATTGCCCCACCAGCCTGTAGCCAATCAGAGGCTACCACGTGGCACCATGAGGTGTCAGTGGAGGGGTGGATCTCTTTTAAACTTAGCACTCCTAGAAAATTTTGGGAAAATTTTCCAAATTTTATCCACCGCCCACAACCAATCAGGGGTTGCCACGTGGCACAATGAGGCGTCGGCGGAGGAGCGGGCCCCTTTTTCCCTTTGAGATTAAAAAAAAATTGGAAATTTTTTCCAAGTTTTCCCCACCACCCCACTGACTTGCAGCCAATCAGAGGTTACCACGTGGCATCACGAGGCATTAGCGGAGGTGTGGGTGAATTTATCCCTTTTTGCCTTCGGGGCACGAAACCTTATTTCTCCCCTCACTCCATTTTACCTACATTGGCTTAGAAGGCATCACGTGTCCCTGGAAAACTCGCGGGGGTGCAGGTGCAAAGTTATTATTTTTCCCGTGCAAGAAACTTTCCAAAAGTCTCCCCATGGCCCGCCACCGACCCACTCTTGAGGTAAATTTTCTCCCCTGTACCCGCAGGCCCACTCTTGGGGAAAATTTTCACCCCAAAGCCCATCGGCCCATAACTTGAAAAATATGAGGAGTTAGGAGGACTTATTTATATCATTGGAAAGGTGAGAAAATTTCCTATCCAATGGGAATAGTTTAGGAAATTTTTAAATGTCTTAATTTTGAGAAAAATCAAGTTGACCCTTTATGCATGTTAGAGAGTGGGTATGGTGAGCAATTACCCTCTGAACCTTATTGAACCTTCTAACCCTAAAATTTAGACCTTATGACCTCTAATAATTTTAATAAAGGAAAAGTATGTTCTAGTGAATTAGAATTGTTCTGAAACTTGTTATGTTTCCTTGTAACTTGGTTGTAGACTCTTTTAAACAAAAAATATTTATTCCATAATTTTCCTAACTAATCCTAGGTTATTCTTAGGTCTCAAGTGGGTTGTTTTAAGCGGGCGTTACACTTGGTATCAGAGAATTAATTGAAAATTTGGGCCATTGGGCACACTAGAAAACTTGAGGCATGAACCTGAAACCTAACACACTTGTAAATCTAGAAAACAACTTAGTTTAGAAATTACATATTTTAGTAAACATGGAAAGTAAATGAAACTTAGAAGGATGAACTAACTCTGTATTTTTCTGTGCATGAGGCACAAACAAGATGAGGATCCTTTTCACATATACCTAGGCATACCACCAGCAGATCATGTTGTAGCAACCATCCTACCCCAGATTTTGTAGACTCTTCATGATGTTAATGTTGCTCTACATGGAGGATACGTAGGAGGACATGCAGCCAGAGATGATAGAGTCACTTCCATTAAGGGTCATGTATCACCTTGACCCAGCGAGGAACATGGAGGAGAGAATTCCCATATAGAGTCATCCATAACAGAGTCACCATAGAGGAGATAGGGTGACCGCGTTTGGGGCATAGAGAGAGGTCTTTGAGCCCTAGGCTTAGCGATGCGCATATAGAGAGACCTAGAGGCCATTAGACCATAGCTGTAGATCACATCAGGGAGATCTTGAAGCTTCATCCATCACATTATTCTGGTGACATGGGTGGATTTCAGGCAGAGGCCTGGTTGGTGAGCTTGAGCGGATGCTTCAAGCTCTATCCTTGTTCTAGCAACATGAAAGCTTTATTGTGATCTATCTACTGAGGGATGGAGCTGGTGTCTGGTGGTGGATAAAGGAGCAAAAGCTCCATGTTGATTCTAAGATAGTTACCTAGGATCTCTTTGATGAGCATTTCAGGAGTAGATATTTTTCATGGAGGTTCATACACAACAGGATAGATGAGTTCCATGACCTTCGACAGGCATCTATTACAGTGACCGAGTATGAGAGTAGATTTCTGGATCTACTCTAGTATGTTGATTACATGTAGGATGAGAAGGCATGGATAAAAAGCTCATCTAGGACCTTAACCTAGACACTAGAGGTGCAGTGTGGATCCATTGTCCACAGACATTAGCCGAGGTCATTTGAGAAGGCATATATAGCGAGAGGAGACTCGGGGAAAGACCTAGTAGGCTAAATACCAAGTCCAAATCCATATACAACACATGCATAGACAACGATTGAGAGGTTTGTACCTCTCCCTCGAGGTGGACAGGGTTCAGAATAGTCATCTTTTAGACCACAAAGGTAGCAACACTCCCACCCACCTTATAGACCTCCACGGAGATTTGATGCACAGAAAGGTCAGAACATGGGGCCTCCTCCTAGGTGTTCCATTAGGACACAAGGTTCCCAGAAGAGCTCACTCAGTAGGAGCTTGCCAGCAGAGACCTCAGAAGACCGCAGCCGGATCATTAGGATCCTCACCACAGACCTCCAGTACCAGCCAAACCTACTACACAGGGGAGAGGATTAGGTGGTTGTTTTGGTTGTGGTGTTACTGGACATTTCTTTAGAGACTACCCACGAAACCTAATAACAAAGGTAAGACATACATCTCAGAGCCTACTATTTGTGATATGGGGTGCATTCATAAGATGTATGCAAATGGTAGATAACCACTAGGCAGAGCACTAGAGTACAACTATTAAGACCACAGGTAGCATAAATGGTATTCCTACCTCCATTTTGTTTGATTCTAGTTCTTGTGATTCTTTTATTGCACCATCTTTAGTAGAGTGATGTAAGCTGGTGGCAGTTAGGCAGGGTCATAGTTGGGATGTTGAGATGGCTTATGGAGCCAAGATCTTTGTAGACTCCTTAGTTAAGGAGTGTGTGGTGGATTTGGGACCTTTCACCACTACCTCAGATCTTCATATCCTTCCTTTAGGATCTTATGGACTCATCTTGGGTATGGATTGGTTGTTTGCACATAGGGAAGGATGGATTGTTACCACAAGATCATATATTGTGCAAATGTTTTGGGAGTTGAGTCGGTGATTTCAAGGGTCAGGAGACCCGTTTCTATTTCCACCATCTCTATTATGTAGCTTAAGCGGTGTGTGTGATAGGGTTGTCAGATGTATGTTGTGATAGTCAGTGAGAGATCGAGGATGGGTCTAGTGGACCATCACTAGATGATCATCCCATTTTGAGAGAGTTTTGTAGATGTGTTTCTAGGGGAGCTACCAAGGTTACCACCCCCAAGTGAGATTTATTTTCATATAGATCTAGTTCTAGGAGAAGAGCCTATCTCACGAGAACCTTATAGTATGACTACCCCAGAGCTCTATAAGCTCAAGTTGCAGCTTGAGGGCCTTATGTAGAAGGGCCTAATTCATCCTAGTGTGTCCCCTTGGGGTGCACCGGTGATCTTTGTAAAGAAGGAATGGATCCTTGTGGTTGTGTATTGATTACCACCAACTGAACAAAGTAACGATCAAGAATCGTTATCCCCTTCCGTGCATTAATGATTTTTTTATCAGATGAAGGGAGCCACAAATTTCTCTAAGATAGACTTTAAGTCAGGCTATCATCAGCTAAGGATTTCGGAAGTGGACATTCATAAGACTACCTTCCATATGAGATATGGCCACTATGAGTTCACAATGGTACCCTTTGACTTGAATAATGCCCCCACATTGTTTATGAGTTTGATGAATGGGGTATTTAGGACCTTCTTAGATCACTTAATTCTCATCTTCCTTGATGACATTTTGATTTACTCATGTATGCATGAGGAGCACGAGGGGCACATTCACTAGGTTTTCAGTGTCTTTAGGAGCAGTAACTTTACGAGAACTTGGAGAAGTGTGCATTCTTTCGAACGGATGTGCAATATTTGGGTCATATCATTTATAGGGAAGGTATTGCCATCGATCCTTCCAATATTAGAGCTATTATGGATTATCCAACACCCACTACTGTGACTAAGGTGCGCAGCTTCATGGGACTTGAAGGCTAGTATCGGATATTTGTTTAGGACTTCTCTCAGATTGCACACCCCATCACTTCCCTTCAGAGGAAAGGGAAGAAGTTTATTCAATTAGACAAGTACAAGCAAGCCTTCATTACACTAAAGGAGTGTCTCACTACAACACCTATTCTTGTAGTGCCAGATCCACAGGGTGAGTTTTTCGTTTACATGGATGCTTCTTTAGGAGGGATTTGTGGTGTGTTGATGCAGGAGGGCATTGTAGTGGCTTTTGAGTCTCACAAACTCAAATATTACGAGCATAATTATCTGACTCATGATCTTGAGCTTGCGGTAGTTGTGCACGCTTTTGTTCAATGGAGGCACTTTGTGCTTGGTCGAGATTCACACTCAAGACAGATCACTTGATTCTTCGCCACATCTTCATGCAACCCAATCTCAATGCTCATCAGTGGCATTGGATGGAGTGCTTTGTGAGTATGATATGGAGATAGAGCATGTGAAGGGGAATTTTGATGGTTTCTCGCTATAGCCAAATAGCCTTCTCAGGCACAGAGGTCAAATTTATGTTCCCAGAGAGGGAGGCTTGAGGCAGGACATCTTGGAAGAGGCACATCGTGCACCCTATTCAGCCCATCCTGGGGTGAAGAGGAGGCATGCTACTTTGAGACAGTTATATCACTAGAGAGGACTTCACAGAGACGTGGCTCAATTTTTGTCATGATGTTTAGAGTGCCAGAAAGTGAAGGCCAAGCATCAGCATTCAATTGGCCTTCTCTTTCCTCATGCTATACCGGAATGGAAGTGGGACACCATTTCCATGGACTTCATTATTGGGCTACCGATGTCGAGATATCACCACGACGCCATTATGGTCATGGTTGATAAATTGAAAAAAATTTCTCACTTTTCTCGGTGAAGGCCACTTATATAGCTAGTGCAGTGGCAAGGGTATATTTGGATGAGATTGTTAGGTTGCATGGGATTCCATGGAAGATCATTAGTGACCGTGATCCTTTGTATACTTCTCATTTCTGGACTACCATACAGCATGCCCTCAGGACGAGAATCAACTTCAATACAACATATCACCCTGAGACAGATGGATAGACAAAGCGAGTGAATCAGATTTTAGAGGACATGCTCAGGATGTACGTGATGGATCAATAGTCTAGATGGGAGGAGTACCTGTACTTGGTGGAGCTTTCCTACAATAATAGTTTTCAGAGTTCTATAGGCATGGCTCCTTTTCAGGCTTTGTATGGCAGAGAGTGCAGGGAACCTCTTAGTTGGGACAGGCTAGAGGATAGGGTTTCTCTTGGACCAGCTTTGTTACAGGACATGGAGCAGTAGGTGGTTTTGATATGACAGAGATTGTAGGAGGCACATGACAGGAAGAATAAGTATGTAGATCAGCATAGGATGGACCGTTGTTTTGATGTGGGCATGAAGGTGTTCCTTCGTGTCAGGTCACACAAGAGCCCTATACATTATAGGAAAAAGTTCTAAGTTAGCTCCTAGATTCATGGTTCCTTTTGAGATCTTGGAGTGTATCGTCCCTTTGGCATACCGTCTAGCATTTCCACCCAGCTTGTCTCACATACATGATGTGTTTCATGTTTCAGTTCTTAGAAGATATGTTACAGATCCTTCTCATGTGTTAGATTGGACATCATTGCAAGTGCAGGATCAAGGGCAGGTGATGGTGGAGCCCATTTGCATCATATATTGCAGGACCCTATCCCTTCGAGGCAGAGAGGTTGATCAGGTCCGAGTGCATTGGGATAGATATGATGAGACTACAGCTACATGGGAGGATGCTACCTTACTACGAGTTTAGTTTCCACATTTTTTCAAGTGACTTCTTGGAGGAAGTCGAGTCTAAGGGGAGGGGATGTAGTGCCCACTTCCCATTGACACCTTTTGATACTAATCATGATACTATTGATTATATTATGGACTTGATTATGGACCTTATTATAATATGATGATAGATGTTAGATCATGGATTATTATTGACTTGATTCAACTATGATGTATGATTATTATTACAGGCATTTTGGATATTGATGATGATATACTGTTTGACATGGTTATGTTATGGATATTGTGAGTAGACCTAAAAATGGAAATTATTGGATGATGATATAGTTGTTGATAAAGCTGTAAACGATATTGTTAGATTGCTTTGATGTTGTTGTGATTCATATATCTAGATGATTTTGGGAATTATATTAATATTATTTTGGATGTTCTAATATGGCCATGATGCTCGAAGGAGGTATTTGTGTTTTTCAGGTTAAAATATCACAACAAACATCGGGGATTGGAGACCAACCACATTGGAATTCTAGATGAATTCAACAAGGTCACCATGGCAACTTATTTTGTTTGTGTGTGGTTGTTTTGTTAGGGGTACCCATGGGGGAACCACCTTTAAATGTGACAAAGGGGTTATGTGTATTTATTTATTTGACCCTTTTGTTTTATGTTGCATGTGTTTATTTTGTGATGCTTTTACCCCTTTCTTTAATTTTAAATGGTGTGTAAATTTTGTGAGTAATCATATTGTTAAAATAAATAAATCAAATATGTCATAAGAAGGTAATTAATGAGAGTTGTTGGCCATGATTTAAAGTAATATAAGTATGTGTAAGATATATGTAAGTGATGTGTAAGTTAACTGTTGAGTGAGAAACACTCCACCTTCTTGGAAATTCGAAATTGTCCTTGGAGGATGATTTTTAGGCTTGTGGGACAAGTTAAAATTGTCCCATACCTTTTAAATTTATTTATCAACCATACCTATGGTTGGAGAGTTGAAATTTGAATTTTATAATGCTTTTTGAGAAGGCAATTTGTAGGTTTTAATTGCACTTTTCTTACATGTTGTAATTTCATTCCTTTGGGGTGTGGGTTTGTTTTGGAGTATGTAAGTAAACTGTCATATTATTCACCCACCTATTTATTGCACACTGGAGAATGAAGTTGACCTTGTTTTGGGGTTGAGGATGTGTGATGTGGCATCCTACATGGATCCACCTCATCCTCTTCCCTTCCCTCTTCTATAAAATTCGATTTGCTTGCCTTATTTGGGGTTGCTTCACTTTGGAGACTTGCTTCTTGGGTGAATTATTTTTTTGTGCTTGGGAGCTCTTGCTTTTGGAGTAGTTGGAAGATTGTGGAATACTTGTGCTTGGTTTATTTTTGGATTGTTTGCTTGGAAACAACTGCTATTTGGAACTTGGGAAACTCCATCATGGAGAGGTAGGAACTTGGCTCTTGAAATGCTCTTCTTGTATGAATGTAAATGTTAATGTATGAATGTTTTGGTATGTTGTGGGTTGTTGGGTAGATGGCCTAGGTATGGTGTAGGAGAAGACTATGGGGTTTAATTTGTGGGAGGCACAAGTGTGTTTTAGGGAGGTATAAGTGTGGAGGGAGTTGGGATTTGGGTTCCACCTTGCAAAGAAATAGCTTGCATTTCTTTACTCATTATGGGGTGCCATAAGAGGTTGGGGAGGCATAAGGAAATGTGAGGAATAAGGGGTACTTTGGGGAGGCATAAGGAATGTCAGGGCTGTGATATACTATATTTTGGTAGTTTGTAATTAAGGTGGTGATACCCATTTCCCCTTTTGGGAGGCATAAGAAGCATCCCCCATAGTTTCTTGCTCCTTTGGCTTGCTTGATAAAGCCTTAGTATTGTTTTTCATGTTTTAATGTAGTTGTAAACTACATTCATTTTTGGAACTGTGTTTTATTGTGAAAGTGTTGTTTGTGTGTTTTGTGGAAGCTTGTTGTTGCCATGATTTGGATCACATCTTTTATTGCATTGTGGGTCGGGCTTGGGGGCCGATGAAGAAGGATGGATTCTCCTCTTCATTGGATGTCTTGGTTGGGTGGAGAGTATTGCATTTCCCCTACTCTTTTGTGATTACAATGTGGGAGAATGAGATATGTGCACTTGTTGTTCTAGAGCTGAGAATAAGATAGTTTAACAGTCCCTTGCTGAGATAAAGTTTATTGTAACCTTTCCCACTTGTAGTGGAGGAACTTGTAAATGTTTTGTAATAGAAATATGTGGTATTGTTTATGAAAGTTGTGAAGTGAAATGTAAAAGAAATAAACTCTGTGTTCAGTCTTTGAAAGAATGTGAAAGAATTGTATTCTGTATGATGAACTCGAAGAATGAAAGAAAGGTTGTAAAGTTGTATTTTGGAATCAATAAAGGATTGCATTACCTTCTCAATTTGTATTGTTATTTTAATATTGAACATCTAAATGTGAATTGAAATTTTTGTTTGAATAAGTAAATGCGTAATAAGGAAAATGCAGAACTCTATATTTTGAAATGTGTAAAGTTGAAAATCAGAATTGTATTTTGTTTTTTATTTTTGAATGGTTGAATTGAATCAACTAAATGTATTAGATTTGAATTGGATCACATTATAATACTTGGAAGAATAAAATGGCAATTAAACCCTTTTAAATTTGATCTCTACTATGTATTTTCAAATGGTAATTACTTTACCTAAAATGCACAATTCAAACCTGCAACAATGAAATAATAGATTAAACGATTAAAATGAATTAGTTTTCCCTAAACGAATCCAACTAGACAAAAATACTTAAAATAAATCTTTCAAAACCTGGCAAAAGAGTTCAAAGCTTTCACTTTGTTTTTTCTTTGTCAAAATTGTAAACTTTCGAATTGGAACTCTATCAAATAGACCTACCTCACAAAATTAACCTAAATCCACCTAAGAACAATTCTCCATGTCTATTTGACATGTTGAGAGAGGAACAAGAACAAATTGAACAAAATTTTATAAATTAAAATTTACCAATTCAAACTGTAAAAACTTTCAGATTATTTTCACAAAATTGACCCCTTAAACTCTATCAAAATTTAAAACTAATGAACCTTGTGTAAAAGAGGACGTCGAGATATTTCTAGAAAGTCCTTGTTTTCCCAAAACTAAGCTCTCTATCAAAAGTTATGGCCTTTTGAAGTTTTTCTTCACTTGGCATAAAAAAAATTTGGGAAAATTTTCCTTAGGAGGCCCGCAGGCCCAAATTTTGCCCTTGGAGCTTTTGAAAAATTTTGGAAAAATTTTCTAATTTTTCCTAGCTACCCCGCCAGCCTATAGCCAATCAGAAGCTACCACGTGGCACCATGATGTGTCAAAGAAAGGGGTGGATCTCTTTTAAACTTAGCGCTCTAGAAAATTTTGGGAAAATTTTCCAAATTTTCTCTGCCGGCCCACAGCCAATCAAGAGGATGCCATGTGGCACAACGAGGCATCGCGGAGGAGCAGCACAAATTTTCTCCACTGACTCGCAACCAATCAAAGGCTTCCACATGGCATCATGAGGTGTCGGCAGGCGCGGGTGAATTTATCCCTTTTTTCCTTTAGGGCGTGAAACCTTATTTCTCCCAACTACTCCTTTTTATCCACGTTGGCTTAGAAGGTGCCAGTGTCCCTAGCGGACTCGCGGGGGCATAGGTGCAAAGTTAGTTTTTTTCCCCATGCTAGAAACTTTCAAAAATTCTCTCCACGGCTCGCCAACCCACCCTTAGGGTAAATTTTCACCCCTGGGCCCGCAGCCCGCTCTTGGGGAAAATTTTCACCCCAAGGCCCACCGACCCATAACTTGAAAAATATGAGGAGTTAGGAGGACTTATTTATATCATTGGAAAGGTGAGGAAATTTCCTATCCAATGGGAATAATTTAGGAAATTTTTGAATGCGTTAAATTTAAGAAAAATCAAGTTGAACCTTTAATCCTATTAGAGAGTGGGTATGGTGAGCAATTACCCTCTGAACCTTATTGAACCTTCTAACCCTAAAATTTGGACCTTATGACCTCTAATAATTGTTAATAAAGGAAAAGTATGTTCTAGTGAATTAGAATTGTTCGGAACTTGTTAGTGTCAGTTGTTGCCTTGTAACCTGGTTGTAGACTCTTTTAAACAAAAAAATTATTCCATAATTTTCCTAACTAATCCTAGGTTGTTCTTGGGTCTCAAGTGGGTTGTTTTTAGTGAGTGTTAAAGTTCCCACCTTAAATCCCTCGAAAACATAACTCAAAATCCCAACACAACTCTTATGCCTCCTTCAAGATCCTCTTATGCCTCCCACATTCTCTTATGTCTCCCTAGTAAGAACTAAGTATGAAATGGAAGCATTTTCATATCGAAGGTGGGGCACCCAACCCAACTCCCTCCGAAAACATGAAATAAAATATTATTCCTCCCTAAATATAAAATCCCCATATCCTTCTCCTACACCATACTTAGGCATTCTACCCAATAACCCAACAAGCATACAAACCATTCACTAACTTAAAAATATACACAGATAAAAGAAAACAAATAAAACAAGGGTGGAGTTCCTACCTTTTCATGGTAGAAGTTGACCAAAGAGTCACCCTCAAAGCTCCTACAAGCTCCAAAACTTCAATAAGCACTACAAAATTTCAACTCCCAAAATACAAGAGCACAAAATGAAAAGAAGTAACCCCTAAACAAACAATTAAACTTGCACAAATAGAAAAAGGAAAGATGAGAGGGTGAGGTGGCTCCATGTAGGATGCCACATCACTTATCCTCAACTCCACATCACAAGTAAAACCTAAACCCCAATGCACAATAAATTAGTGGTTGAGATGATTGAGAATTTTCTTACACACAAAATAAAAACCCACACCCCCTTAGGAAAAATTTTTAAAACTCATGTAAGAAAAGTGCAATAAATGTAACTTTTTGTCTTAAAAAAACATAATGGGGTCTATTTTTAACCCCCAATCCATAGGTAGAGTTGGTATAAGAATTTAAGAGGTGTGGGAGAAACTTAGCTTATCCCACAAGCCTACAAAAATGGCACTTAAGCCCAAATCTAAAATTCCAACATAAGGTAGAGTGTACAACACTCAAAGTCACTTACACTCAATCAAAATCACCTAGTCCAATAGACCAACAACTGTAATAAATGACCATTTTTGTCACATCCATAAATAACTTAATAACATGATTTATTTACTTAATAAAATCACATTAATCAACAATGATTAAATAAATTACATCACAAATAAACCACATACTCTACAATAAATAAAATAAAAGGGAAAAATACACACAAATCCAATGGTCACAATTGGAGGTCATCCCCCCATGGGGACCACCCAACAAAATAAAACAAAAAAATAACATTACACAAGTTGCCATGGTGACCTTCGTTGTATCCATCCAATATTCCGTTGTGGTTGGTCTCCAATCCCCATTTTGATTATTGTGATATACTTACCTGTAAAATCACACAATACCTCCTTCTACCTTGTGGCCACATGAAAACCATCAAAGATAAAATATACACACACAAATCAATAATCATCTTCATATAGCTAAATCATCATCTATACTAAACAATGCTATCATTTGTCTAAAATTTCAACAACATCTCAACTTTCTCTTTTATCAATATCACAAGATCATGAGCTTAGTTCAAAAGCTAAATCCTACTCAACACGATGATAATTATGAATGTCAGTAATATACATGCCAACAACACATCATCATCATCAATATAAATTTCTCTTTATATATCTAAGAATCCACACAACCATATTATGAATCACAATCCATCAGTAATAAAAAAACATCTATCATTGAACATCAAGCTAAACCAAAATGATACAATAACATCCATGTCTATAGTCAACAATAATCAATATCATAATTTAATAGGTGGAACTCCCTATTCATGCTCCCTCCACAACACCAACAAATTTCCATTTTCCCTCCCAAAGTGGTCCCATTTTATTTCTCCCACACATCTTAAGGCCATACTACACCAAATCACAAACAAAAACACATACAAACACTCATTTGTAAAACACATAAATAAGTAAATGAAAAACAAGGGCATAGACCCTACCTTTCCATTTTATTTTCCACAATATTCAATCCAAAATCTTCAATCCCTTCCAAAATCAAGAAAATCACCAAAAACAATCCTCTAAGAAGCTCCAACCAAGAAACCCAAGCCAGTTCCAAAAGAGCAAGTGTGCAAAATGAAAATGAGTAACCCCCAAAACTTCAACACAACATCAATAAATAGAAAAAATGAGGGGAGGAGGTGAGGTGGCTCCATGTAGGATGCCACATCCCCTCTCCTCCACTCCACATCACTTGGTCAAACATCAAAACCAAGGCCAATCAATAGGTAAGGTAAGGATATGACAAGTTTCCTTCCACACACAAACACTTCCCCCATACTCAAATGCCAGTAATAAAAAAAATTGTAAAAGAGTGTAATTAATTTCCTCTTTTCTCCCAAAACACATAACGAGGCCTAAACTCAACCCCCACATAATAGGTATAGTTGGTAGGTGACTTTAAGAGGCATGAGACAAGCTTAACTTGTCCCACAAACCTCTAAAATTTGCTCCAAAGTCAGATTTCATGATTTGAGGGGTGGGTTGAGTACACACATAAAAATAAATTAAAATCAAAAATGAAAAAAGGCCACACATACTCCTATGGTCACATTTTGAGGTCACCCCCCACGGTGACCCCCTCACAACTCAAGGAATCACAAAACACTGCAAAAGACGTGAACTTGCCAAGGTGACCATGTTGCCAATAACCAATATTCCTCCAATGTTGGTCTCGTAACCCCCTTCTTGTTGTCATGATTTAAATTTCCTACAACCAATCAAACAATAACCCTTCGTCCTCAAGGCCACATTACATACATCGAGAAATAAAACATATATACATATCATCTAACAACATCATATACATATCTATCAGCCACATCATACATGAAGCTATGTCATCATCATTAGAATTAGGAAGTTCTATCGATTATTTGAAATCACAAAACATCTCAATTTGATAAATCATAACATCAATAAGATCATAAGGTTAGTCCAACATCCAAACATAGGTAATGTGTCATGAATATGTTGTGTCTGTATAAAATCAGAACAAGGCACATCAACATGTATAAAATTGTCCACCAATGTCTGTTAGGAGATCATAAACCAAAATATGAATCACGATATATCGATAATACAAATTTTTGTATAGTTTATCACCTAATAATCAAAACATAACAATATTGTCTTTGTCTCTAGTCCACAATAATAAAATCATAGCAAGATAAATTTCGAAGAGGAGTGGACATTACAGTTATCATTGAAGAATTTAAAATATTTTGGTAGAAGTAATCAGTAGTCTAAATGGAATCATCTATATGTTTATGGGTTCAACAATAATTTTCATCACCGCATCCTTTATTTCCTTTGGAAAGGTTATTCCATCAACATCCTTGAAGATGAAAAATAGTCCTATTAATAAAGAGTCGAAATACACCTTCTTGCAACAAGTTGGTATGTCTTTTTGTCTGGAAAACTCCCACTTTAAATCTTCTAAGGTATTGTCGATAAGAGTATTGATGTGATTCAAAGCATCTTCCCTTGTAGAACCAGGATTCTCTTTCATGTAACACTCTATACACGAAGCATTCTCTCCATGGAATTTCTCATCCTTCAATATAAAATAAATATATGTTACATACTTATAAAACAAATAAATATATATGTGTTACAATAAATAAATAAATTTTGAATACCTGAAAGTCTGTGCAGTCATCCAATAATCTAGCACAAAACGATACATGGGTCTCAATCTTCTTAATTTTCTCCAGAATGTCTTCAGGGAGAAAGGTTTCCATTAAAATTAGTGTATGCATTGTCACCATTGGTACTGCAATACTTGTTGTGCCATTTTTCAAGTATTCATTAAAGGTTGGTATATTGTCTGTCGCAATCCACTCGGCTTCTTTTAAGCATGACAAGATGTAACTTTCCCACTACAATACACATATAGAACATTAACAATTTATCTTAAATATTATCTAGGTTAGGTTGTTTAAACATTGACTAGCCAATGATAAAATACATGTTAAGAACTAAATAAATATGTCATTGGGTTGTCAATGTTTCAACTATTGGATGTAGGTTTGGATAATTTTTCCTTTAAATAACTAAACATAATGAGCTAATCTATTTGTAACTAGATATATAGTAATGTAATTGAATTCAAAACTAACATGATCTACTAAAATTTATAAATTAAATCTTACATATTGTTGCATATATTTCCGCACACGATGACCATGACTCTTCTCTGCTTTGAATGCTATTTCCTCCAATGTCTCGTGGGCAAAGTGAAAACTATTTTTCATATACTCTGGAAGGCTATCCACAATATTCTTATCCCATCTAAAAGAAAAATGGACAAATATATAAACATCAAAATATATTTCAAATATAGGGTCATAATGAAAAATAAATATACAATTTGAAGAGATTATTACTACCGTAGGTACACATAAATTGATTCAAATAAAAATTGGTGGATTTAAATTTGGATAAATTTGCAATTTTATTACTACTTATAAGTCTACATCAAAGAATAGATAGTGAACTACTTACTTAATTAGTGCGGTTGTGAAAGGTTTGAGCTCTTCAAAAGTACCATATGTGTCATAAATATCATCAAGGAGAGTAAGCAAGGTAGAAAGTTTGGTAGCACCAATTCTGCTCGTCGTGTACTCTGGCTCAAACAATCCACATGTCCACCAGAAGAAGTACTCAACATGTCTATGCCTGAAAAAATTCATTTGCTTCTCTCTCTCACTCCACCATCTTGATATGAGTTTTAGCTCGTTCTGATATTGAGCTTGCAATACATTAAAGTCCAATTTTGCTAGCTCCAAAATATTTTTCCCAACCATCCTAATGAAAGAAATTAAATTATTAATATAGCATTAGTAGAGAAGACCATTGTGTGTTGTATGGTTAGTGAGTACCTCTTTTTTTTCTTAAAATCAATTGGTATAAAGTTCAACATATAGTCAACCATCCCTTTTTACCGTTGTACCATGAGCAGATGGACTATATCAACAGGCACTTTTATATTGAAAGTACTAATGATGTCACCCTATACAAGCCAATCTTCTAAACAATTATCTGGTAAGAGAGGTTCTGAATTCTAATTAGGTAGATGGGCATACTTATAAACTTCGTTCATGATCATCCAAGAGTCGTCCAGGCTATATATTTCTATACAGCTCCTTGCCTCCCATCGTGGAACTCTGCATTTCCATGGATATTTAAGAACGTATTCAACCTGCACAGGATTAAAACAACAGGCATGAAAATAGCAAAATTAAAGTCTTAAACTAGACTTTCTGTTGAGGAGTTTGCCTCGTGCAAAATTTGATATAATCGTTGCTCCATATGTTGGCATGATGATTTCCTTTTCGTCGATGAATTGAATTCTCTTTCCCATTGGGTTTTGGAGGAACTTCTCCATTCAAAATTAGTTGAGCCATAACACCCACAACTCAAAAAATTAAATTAGTACATAAACAAGGGACTGGACACTGCATATAAATAGGAGTACATAGGCATTACTATCCTCACATATGTTATCACGGGTTTCGTGTGATATTATCCAAATGCATTCTCATCATCACATTAAGACCGACCTTTTTTTTTTCTTTGTTGATGTCATCTTTATTGACATCAATGTTACACTGGTAATTGATGTCATCTTTATTGACATAATAGAGTAGAAAATAAAATAACTTCTATTCACAGATGAAAATAAAATAATAGAGTAGAAAATAAAATAACTTCTATATACAGGGGCAGGAAGCAAATTACTGGGTTTTGTATTAGTATTGGAGTTTGTGGCTTATTGTCTTCACTATTCCTCATTAAAACATACCATTTATTACCTATTATTTTTACTTTCATTGGACTGTAATTAATTGATGTTATTATGCCAAGGCGTTCCCCTATGGTAAAGGACCTCCGGACGCTTCTCGATCAGTATTAAAATTGACGGTTTGATGGCAAATCTCTGATGTTTTCACATTTTAACCCTTTTTTTACCCTCGACAACGTGTAAACTTAGCATTAACAATAATTTGATAGTTGCTGCGAATTTTGCAGAGATTGAGTTCCTTCCATAGCCGTCGTACCAACAGTGCCATTATGGGTTAAATCCGCCAGCTCACGGAGATAAATCTGTGACCCTAATATCTCCTCATTTTATTAAATATAGATCGATTTGTATATGTATCCGAAGCGGGTTTGGTTGTCTCAGAGGGGAAACTACTGCATGCAACTATTCTTTTTGTTCGTGGTAAAGAAGAAGATTGAAGGTTAGGAGGCGCTACATTTAGGTGCAATGTCCAGCTGATTTGATTTTTCTTCCTCTATTTCAGAGCATTGTGTTACCTGTGTTAACCTTTGCAACACCAATCCGTGGTAGACGAGGGTTTCTTTCTTACTCTTTATCTTTTATTTGGAAAAGTTGTATTGATTCAGACATTGAAAGTGCCCTTTCTTGCTATTCCATTTATGGCTTTGCAAGATTTGTCACTTTCATGTGAGACCATCCGTTTGCATTTTTTTTAATTTATTTTGTAAATTTAAATTTAGTGTTTTCCTTCCTTTTTTTCTTTGCTTTTTTAAAAAATAAATAATACTTCATATATTTTAAGTTATTTACTATGTAACACGTGAGAGCAATAAGTTCTTCCAACCGTTGATGAAGGCCACGGATCGATGGTTCTGTTGCATCCAAGGAAACACAAAATCCATGTGCTACGTACTGATTGGTCGAATCCTGAAAGCATTATTTTTTATTGCAGTCTAAGCCATACTTAATCTTAAAATAAGGATTTGACAGTTATGGCTTTCAACTTCAACTTGAAATACAAGGGTCAAGGACATCATCTTTAACGCTAACAAAAATAAAACTGGACGGAGATGAGGGACAGAGGAGCCTGAAAGGAAACATAATGAAACTGGACGGAGGGCAGGCTTGTTGAAGAAAGAAAGGTCAAATCAGAGTTTTTAAACATTTGCGGATTTGCAGTATGAGGTTTGTGCATTTTTAAGCATAAGATAAGATTCAGATTATGGGTTTGAGTTTTTGTTTGTAGGAAATGAAAATCCAAGGTTTGCGTGAGATATATGTGTTTGCATTATGATGCAGAAGATTGAGATTGCATTATTGGGTTTTTAGAAATATGGATAAACCTAACCTTTTTTTATTCCCTGCGTTTAGTGGGTTTGTTAGAAAATGTCAATAGAGCTGTGGTTCTTGTTTTATTTATGGGTTTATTGAAAAATGCACATAGCTCTGAAAACAGGCTGCCATTCCTTCCTTCTTTAGACGGATAAAGATTAGTGTTTTTGTTGCCGCCGCAAATTTCCCCACTCACACGCCTCACGCCCGTATAATGCCTGCCGCTCTTTATCGGCTACTGCTGAGAATGAGTTTATCTTAATTTTAGCTTCACCTAATTTTGTACATCACCTACAAGATGATCCCCAAACTGTAGAAGCTGGTCATGGCTGTAGTCTTACCGACTCTGAAAACCCTCTTGCTTTCAGAGAAAACCGTGCCGTCGTTTTCTCATCCCTTGCCAAAAACATTTCTTTAACTCGCTTCGCTATGGCTTCTAACGGCAGGGGGAAAATGTTGTGTATGGGCTTGCCTAGTGCAGAAACGAATTGTCCTTGAATGACTGCAATGAGTGCCACAGAGAGTCCCAAAATCAAATTGTTACATACTATCGCGACAATACTGGAGCACTCGTGAATGTTTTTGACGGATGCTTTTTACGTTATGAGAATCATACTTTTTTATCAGGCGGTGGATCTTGGCGTCTCCAACATCTGCAGCTCTGAAGACAACACCAGTCCTCCAATTTTCAACAACACCATGCAGAAATTGTTAGAAAACATCAACTCAAGGCTGTGAAAAATGAGGGTTTTGCCACTAGTAAAATGAGCGCCAATGGATTGTCGACGCCCCTTTATGGACTGGCTATGTGTAGGAAGACCCTTCCACCAATAGTTGTGACGTTTGTCTGTAAGATGCTACCAGATATATAAATGGCTGCCCCACGCGCTAGATGGAAACGCTCTCGAGGCCGGCTGTTATTTGCATTACTCCACCATCGCTTTCTTCTCCATTAAATCTTCTTCCTGTGAGTTCATTTTGGAAGTTTATTTTGTTGAATGTTGCTCCTTCCAATCGATTTGATGTCTAAAATGAATTTCTTATTGTTTTCACAGCAAGGCCTTCAAAGATTTTTCTCATCCTGATCGGAACCCAAGAATCTTTCCTGATGACCACACACATCTTACTACCAGAGTTGGGGGTACAATGTAAGATTATTTAGGGTTTTTATGTTAGTGTGTCCGTGGATCTGATCTATTTATTAAAATCCAATGCATATGTGTTTTTTTGTTTGAGGCAGAGGGTATACTGCACCGGAGTATGCAACTCATGGTCAATTGACAGATAAGGCAGATGTGTACAGTTATGGCATGTTGGTTCTGGAGATTGTGAGCGGCAAAAAGGTCAGGGATCCTAAACTTCCACTCGAGATGGAGCTCCTTCTACAATGGGTAAGACTCGAAACTTCATTTAAGATCTTTCCTGGATTACTTGTTCTGAGGGGCATCTTGAAGAATCCTTTGTGTTTATGTATAGGCATGGAGTTTACATGAGAAAAATGAGGCATTTGAGCTGGAAGACAGAAGAATTGCAAAAGGAGAATCTGAAATCGATAAGGAAGAGATAGTAGGGGTAATCCACATTGCTCATCTATGCACGCAAAGCACTCCAGAGATGAGACCATCAATGTCGAATGTTGTGTCGATGTTAACTAGCAGTACAAAGATTTTGGTTCAGCCCACTCCACCGCCTTTTATTGATGTCAGCTCCAATTTGGACTCCATTAATATCGGGTGGATGGATTCTTCAATGGTTGCATCAACGGAACTCCCCCTTTCCGTTTCTCTTGAGGCGCGTTAGGGGAAAAGTGGTTTTACATATTATTCTCACAGGACATTTAGCGCATGGTTTTAGTAATTTTATGAAGGCATCACTTTATGCATGCATTATTAAGTAGACGTAACTTTTTATGCGAAGGCGTTCCTCCTATGGGAAAGCCCTTTCCGGTCGTTTCGCCCAATATGTTAAATTTGATGGTCGTTTGAACGTTTTTAAACACGATTAAATTTCTTCTTGGCAAACCTTTTTTCGTAATCTGCTCTGCTACGAGTTTAATGTCATTTATGGTAGTCGGTGGTCTCATGATAGTTGGCTGCAGGGACACTATGGAATTTACAAAAGTCGTTATAAGCCCGAAAAAGAGGCAAACCTCCGTGAGCCATTTGACACGGAGACAACTCCTGAGATAAAATTCAAACATTTCAGACAAATTTTCAATCAAAGCCACATAAAATTCAAACATTTCAGATGTATTTTCAATCAAAGCCATGGTAGTGGATCATTGGAAGATTATTCATCGGAGGTGTCCATTGTCTACCAGTTCTCATGTCCTCCATCACACAAAGTGGTGCCATGCAAATTGTTTGACTAAATGCCTAAAACAAATGTGACCTCATGAACTTCATTTATCACATGAGATGAAAAAAATGGTTGTGTTTGAAAGGCCTTCACATATTTATGAATAATACAATCGGCAAGGGTACATGCGGACTCCACAATCTTTTCCAGCATCCTCCCAACTTCTGCTAGAATGGGAGATTTAGAACAGGGCACCCGACGTGTTTGATGAAATGCCTCCTTTTCACTAGCCATATTCAGTAGTTTTAAAATACAATCATAAAACAATTAAGAACTTTTGTTTCCCAACCTAATGGTAAAAGAAAGCTTGTGTGAAACCTATACCAGTGATAATAGCACCACTTGTGGATCATTGGAAGATTATTCATCGGAGGTGTCCATTTAGATCACACAAAGTGGTGCCATGCAAATTGTTTGACTAAATGCACAAACAAATGTGACCTCATGAACTTCATTTATCACATGAGATGAAAAAAATGGTTGTGTTTGAAAGGCCTTCACATATTTATGAATAATACAATCGGCTAATACTCCACAATCTTTTCCAAGATCCTCCCACTTCTCTAAATGGGAATTTAGAACAAGGCACCCGACATGTTTGATGAAATGCCTCCTTTTCACTAGCCATCAGTTGAAAATACAATCATAAAACAATTAAGAACTTTTGTTTCCCAACCTAATGGTAAAAGAAAGCAGTGTGAAACCTATACCAAAATAGACCAGAATCATGTACAAATAGACAAGCAATGCCATCGGCAATGAATACTACTTCACACTTTCCCCCTGAAAAAGAGACATACCACGAAATCAACAAATTGAAATATGTCATTCTCAATTCAAAGAAATCACAAATATCAGTATGGACAATTTTTTTTAACACAGCATGTCCTCTTTAAAAAGGTGACAAATAATGCAGGAAAAAAGTGTGAGAGCATGAAAATGGTTCATGGTTTTGTTCGAGTTGCAACATACAAGTTCATAACAATGAGTATAGATATGCACTCAGGATCGATCTAAAGGACCCAACAGGGGAACTTCAATCAGTTACTGCTTTTGATAAGATAACTGAGTCAAACATGGGTGTTGCAGCTAACAACCTCCACCTATTGTCTATAGACAAAGATGCGAATAGTGAAATTACAAGCAATGTCATCAGCAACGAATACTACTTCACACTTTCCCTGAAAAAAGAGACATACTACGGAATCAATAGATTGAAATGTGTCATCCTCAATTCAAAGAAAGTGGATGACAGTGCATCTCCTCCGTAACCTTCTTTATGCAAATATTTCTACCGCATCCGTCCCTTCAAACTTTACACCCTCATCCATTCCTTTATATAATTTGAACTATCAACACTATGTTAGTTATTCCATATCTATGTTTCCCTCTTTTTCCCCGCTTTAAAAAAAAACTGTTGTATTTCCTTTGACATTAACATACCATTGTCTCCTACTACTATGTGGATTGAAAGTACTATTAAGAAAATAAATGAATATTACTTGCACTTTTGTTATGATATAAAATTTGCAAAAAAATGCCCATAACACGCTACCACTCATGATATAAGATTTAGAAATGTATATGTATGAATTTGTAACAAGTTTTAAATGTAGATAGAACCTTTAAACGAAGTGCTTCATCTATATTTCTACACTTACAAAATCAATCACATCCCTTTATCAACATCAACTACAAAAGTAATAACTATACCTCTAAATCAAATAACATATACCATTTGGCGTTAACATCAGCATTGTACATATGCGATTGATGTTAGTTTATTATGGTTCTTACAATTTTAATAGTGAAGGGTGAAAAATATAAGTAAGAATTTTAAATTGATAATTAATAATATATTTCCAAAAAAATATTTAAATATATAATATGTTAAATAGATTAATGTAGTTACATTGAGGGTCTTCTTTAGAATGAAACCTGAGTTAGTTGTTAGTTGGTGTTTTATTTGATTATTTGATGGTTCAAAATTAATATAAGATATTATTTGGGAAGGAACAATCTAAGCCATGGAATAGGTGTGGGACATGAAATAGTGAATTCCCACATTTTTCTTTTCCTCAGCATTATATGGTAATCTATGTAAATAAGATCTTGCTTACAATGGTGAAATATGAATTTACTCTTGAACCACAAATAATTTAAATGAAGCGTTCACATTCATTGACATTTTATAGCCATGGAATAAGTGTCGGACATGTAATATTAAATTCTTACCTTTTTCTTTCCCTTGTCATTATTTGATGAGAACCAAATAAGACCTCTCTTACAATGGTGAAATACTAATTTTCTCTTTTATCACACAAAATTCAAAAGAAGTGTCAAGACCTCATCCATTGACATCTTATATAAAGAATAAACTTATTTTAGTGATAGTGAATCGTAATTTGAGGAAATAAGGAGATTTGATTTTATTGTATTTTATAGTTGTGGGGAAAAATTAAACCATGGATTTCATTAAACTCTATCCTCTAAACATTTAGAAATTTTAACAAATGAAAATTGTGATTTTGAATTTTTAAATTGGAATAATGTTCTCTTAATTACTCACCGTAAAAAATTAAAAAAATTACAAAGTGGTAAGGATTTTTTTTCTGTTGGTGATTATTAAGACAGATTTAATGGTCGACAAACATTTTCCTAAGTAGGACAACCATTTGAATTATTTATTAATATCTAAATTGGAATGGCGTAATATCTAACTTTCCAAATTATTTATTGTTTTCTTAGGTTATCAAGGATTGTCTATGACATTTGATGTAGTGCCATGGATGACGAGGAAGACACATCACATTGAAAATACTGAGACAAAGTGTCTATGCAGGGGACCTCATTTAGACAATCTCGATTAGTATGCGACTATCTTTCTCATAAGCAAAGATCATATAGAGAATTTTCACATGAAATATAGAATTCAGATCTAAGGTATATGAGAATAATCTAATTTAAATTATTTTTGTTAAAAAAATTAATTAGATTATTAATTATGTATTTAAAACTATAACATTTTTGAATATTTTGAAAATTCAAAATTTATTTATTTGAAAAGTAAAAAATATAAATATAAATTTCGGAAATTGGTTTTTTTAAAATTCTTTTTGAAGAGTTGATTTTCCAGTTTTAGTTTTCGACCATGTTCACAAATAACACGTGAGTATTATAATCGTGGGTCCTCACCAGATGGTACGATGCATTGCTATCCTCACGAGTCACATTTCCTGTCTCTGTCATGACGATGCTTACTGAGTCACCAGTCACATTCAGTGTTTCATGCTTCTCTGATTTTTGTTTTTTTAAGGTAAATTGTCGTTAAATTCAGTGGAGGGTACCTAGCCGCTGGCCATTTCTTGACAATCCAACGTTTGAAAAATGAAACCCGCAATGAATACCATGTGACCATGTCTGTAGATGGGAAAGGTGTCACTGTCGTTTAGCGGTGAATTATTTCAAGACTAGCACCGGCACGTCTGTTGCTGTCGCACTCTCAAGTTTGACGGCCGCATTCGCCTGTCAAATGGAAATTTGATGGCCGCGGCCCGCTGAAATGTAAAGTACCGTTCGTTGAAATGGGGGGTTGATTCTGGCGGACCGCGGTATCACCTATATGCCTCTTGGACAATGTTTAGGTGACGGTCAAAAATGCAAAACATTTTATTTACACAATTCTAATAAAGTATATAAGCGAATATTATATGTTTATTTTACTATTTTTACTAGTACTCGTGCATGAAATGTACTATGGAAACGTTGTAGGGGAAGCCTCGACGCTCAACGAAAAAGAGTGAAATAGTGTGAGAGGAAGATGGGCGATGAACAATGGGTTTGAGGGAGGAGAAGTCCAAGGGTGAGGAAAATGTTGCACGGAAACAATGCAAAACTCTTCTTTATGATATAGCCATGTGTCATTTTTGCCAATCATTTGAAGGAGAAAGGGTGTGCAGTGTGCAAGTCGTTGAAATGACGTACTTTGAAGATAATTTAGAATGCAAGGAGTGGTCGATCAATACTACTAATGTCAATAGTTGTTTATAATTTCAATACTTGTGTTTTTGGGTAGTTAGAACCCACATAAATGTACCAGAAATTTGCTTGTGCATCTCACGAGACACTTTAGAGACATGGATGTGTGCAAAGTGGAGTCTGTATCACACGGTAGCGATTTCATCCACGTTTGTGATTAGGGTTTCCCTCATCAATAATCCTAATGGCGTGCTCGACAACATGCACTTGTTCATTATTCGCAAACAAAGAAGAAAAAGTGTCATGTCCTTTATCCATGGGCATTGTCTATACTTTGATTGGTACAAAGGACAACTCAATGATAAGGACAAGGATCATGTCCTTATATATGATCAGTATGTGTAAGCCCTAGGACAATCGATATATCTTCTAAGAAACAATATCTAACCTTAAAATGCTATGACAAAGAAACCCTAAGTTAGGTGTTCAAGTAATATGGGTCACCAAAATTGAACAACTTAGCTATATGGAAGGTTTGGGTTCACCCTCAAAAGCATGACTAGAAAATAGTGATGACCATAATCGTGAAGATTGCTAAAATCATGTAGATGAAAAAAACAAGAAAACTAGAAAAATAACATTTTTGGCCCAACATCTCTATGCAATGATGGATCTAATTTTAAAAATGCAACGCATGTGCCATAATGTGCAAAATACTACTTGATTCCTCTTATTCTATCACAAATGATGAGGTAATTGATCTCCTTCTCTAAAACCCCGATTTGACCTCTAAGAATGGAAAATGGGTAAAGAAAACCAAGTTTTAAGGCCTATGGTAAACAAGGGAAAGGTCAGATTCCTTGATCTTTCGTAACCCTCAACTGGGAACAAACTGACAATCTTAAAACAAACATAAAAAATTCAACAAACAATTATGTGTCCAAACAACTAGTGGAGTATATTTGCTTCTATATACTAGCACCTACACTGAAAGAAGGTGCAATGTTATGCTGATAGTAAAATATGTTGGTTTATAGAGTCCTAAAAATGATTTCAAGATGCATGGAAGAGGTATGGCTAGCTTTGATAATAAGGCACGTAATGTTTGTTGAGTAGTTGAAGCAATTCCAAAATACACTAAAGAGGCATATACAACCTAGAAAGAAATGTCGCAAACATACAAATCCCGCAACCAATCGACCATTATGTTAGTATGAGAGCCACCTCTATGAGCTTGGCATATATTGGCATAAGGATTGTGATATATTACTGCTAACCATGCTAGTTAACCAAGGAAAGACTGATATTTTGACCGAATGGGATTTTTTAGAGTCATCGAAGCAATTCCAAGATACGCGAGCCCGCACCACTAAGCTTGTTGTTGTCGCCGCCTAATGGTGTTGGCAAAGATTGTCCTCGAGCTTAACATGAAGGAGAAGGAGTTATATCTTCTTGTCAAGTGCTATTGTATACCATGTATTCACATGAAACACAAAATAATAATAATATTTACTAACATCAAGATTTCGATATATTTATTTAAATATACACAATATTACATAGAAATGGGGAAGTTTGAAAGAGGCATACACAAAAATTAATCGTAGCTACTTGATATTGAACTGTGTTCCTCAAGCTAGCTATTGCATGATGGCCACAACATAACTAATATCGCACATAACACACGGTGGGAAAACACAAGCACACGCAAAGACAACCGACATGAGACAGCTTTTATGGGAACCAAATAGGGCAACTTGATTCCTACAAAATTTGTTCGTAGTAGTTTTCTCATCTCCATTGCCATAGTTTTAGGGGCCTTCCCGATTCGTAATGGGTTGGGCTACACCCCGATGTTCCCTTCCTTATAAGCTTCGAACGAGGAATAATAATAAATAATGCATTATCCAACGAAATAAATTATATGTCATGATCATTATCAAAATCCTACAAGGAAAGACTACATAAAAAAAAATTGTGGTTTGTTGAGGTGGTCAACAATGTCTTCTAATGATGGAAGAAGTTGAATACAGCCAAGAGAGCGACCTTGCTTTCCTAAAAAAAATGGGGTATTTAATAACTTACAAAGAAAGCTTCGTTGATACTGGCCACAATCTATCCACGTATTAGTTAATAACAATTTGAGAACATGTTCGACGACTAAATCATATTGAAAAGCTAATCATTTTTTCTAGAGGGCGTGAGGGTTAGGACCCTGATACCTCTTTTTGGAGATAACCTTTTTTCACTATTATAACTGATCAACTAATTTGAAATCTAACTTATGATACATAAATGATTTAGAAATAGAGAAGTTTATTTCTTATATCTCCATTCTAAATTTTCTCTTATGAGTATTTCTCTTGTGGTACTTACATACTTTATTAAAACACATGATAGCGCAAGTTTAAAATATGTGGTCTGGTCTACCTTATATGTGGATAAGACTTGAAGAATCCATATCTTAAGTGAGACACCTTGAAAGCTCAAAGTGTGTGGGCTACATTGAATGTAGATAAAGAGTTTGAAGAATCCACATCCTCCAAGTGAATCAGAGGTTAGACGACCAAAATATCTTATCAACCTATTTTGGACCAAGTGTCCTACTTATCTTGTTACCTAATGTTATGTGGAGCAATCACACTCTATTTGAATGGATTCATTCATCTTTGACCCTATCTATATCTATTTGTTATCTTCCACTATACTAAACATATATTAAAGTCATTTTAATAACATTTTTCCGGATTTGAAAAGTCATTCCATTTCAACTTTATTGAGGCCACTTATTAAGGGGTGGGCAATGGGCATCATGGGCAGGTTCTAGCTAGGCATTTTCTTTGCCCAACACTCACTGAGAAAAAGGCATTTTCTTTCCACAAAATAAAGTAAAAGCATAACTCACGAGTCACGAGGCATCGTGCAACGCACATGTACGTTTCCCACTCCCACATTATAATATCATTTTCATCAGCATGTGAATGTTAGTGTCAGACCCACATTTCTTGGGAGACGGCTACCCTCCACTAAAAATGCACCCATGTATGGTGTTGCCCCCATAAACACATGCATCATGATCATTCTTTGTGGATGAGGTGGCAAGGGAAGGATGGTCGCGCAGAGTTCTGTCAGTGCCAGAAAATTTTCTTCCAAGGAGCTGCTAAATCATCATCAAATCTTCCGTAGGGTAGCGCTTCCTGCATTAAACAGTATCTATTTAAAGTTTTATGTCTTGTATATTTAAACGCATGTATAGGAATGATTTCAAATTTTTTTATGGTTTTTAAAAGCTGCCCCGAGAAAACATGAAAAAGTGATAAGATTTTTTATTTTATAAAACATTTTAATATATGTTACTTAGTAAGAAGTGCATTACACAAAACAAATTCAGTTTATTATTAGTTTATAATGAATTTATCTTTGGCTGCACTATTTTAAGTTAATATATACCTTGTTTCTATTTTTTTGATAATTTATTTATATGTAATGTTTTTATATAATATTAATTGTAATTATTATAGAATTATTTTTTATTAATTATATGTTTGAAATATATAATTTATCGTATTTTTCGTATTTATTGTATTTTTCGATAGATCTATTGGTAAATAATTGTGCATAAGGAAAACTATTGGTTTCTAGCAATAGCATGCGTGAGACTAAGTATCTCCTCTATTATAATGGGGAGCTACCCTTTATTGAATAACTAAAAATGCATGAGAAGGAAATATTTACACTAATATATTCTTGGGGGTGTTGGGATTTCATCCCAAGTGCGTTTCTTCCAAGATTAGTAATATGGGAGAAAGATAATGAGATGAAGAATGTAGGAAGATGATATGGGAATAAAATAAGATGAAACACTTGTGGTTTTAGATATGAAAACGAAAATCCTTATTTTAATCACAAAAATATTAGTTAACAATGAGGATCATGTACTAATTTAGAATACTAGAATGATAAGAGTTTGTTATTAATTGAAAATAAGAACAAATTATAATGAACAAATACATAACCACAACACAAAATATGAAAATCTATCTCTATTATTTTACTTTTAAAAATATGTTGAATACAAATGTAACACACTATTTTTTTCCATAATTTCTTTTAGAAAAAAATATCCCTTACAATAACCTGTGATGACATAATTATAAGAATACAACACCTATAATGAAGGATACATGCAACCTAGAAAATGTTAAAATTTCTAAAAATAGAGACTTGCAAGTCAATTTTTAATTGGATTTGAATTTGGACACTTCGCCGGGTTTTCAAACCGTGCAAATGAAGATACTAGCAACCACAAATGCACAGACCATTTTCACCAGATTTTTTTATCATGCTTTTGCAATAGTACTCAAGTCATCCTCGAATGCATTCAAAATGGAAATTTGAGTTGAATTGTCCAAATATTTTGTCCGAGTTACGGTCGGGTAGTGGAGGAAGGTGCAAATTAATTGTTATTTATCTCTATTCTTTTAGTAGCTTATTGTTCTAGATATCACAGTTCCTTATTTTTTGTGAGGTTATTTCAAAAACGTTTAATACTCTATTTTTAAAGATAGGATATGTATATCTCATATTTTAAGCATAATTAAGTTCTTATTATAAATTTGAGAGTATAAAATAGTTCCATATGTTATAAGTTTGTGGTAAACCCAAAAATACAGTGCATTACATAGTGGATTATATAAGACTTCTCTCTTTCCTCCTAAGTCTAATTCCATTTAATTCTATGTGGACTATATTACATTTAATTGTATATGAACTATATAAGATCTTTATTTTTCTTCTAAATCTAGTTTTATATGGTTTATATTATATTACTTCCCATGAAGCCATCTGGTTCTCGAGGATGGAAACCATCTTGGTACAAATTTGAAGCATTCTCTAAGTACCATCGCACTTCAGGACATTCCACCGAGGACTATAAATCCTTCAACACTAATATTTGAAGCCTTGCTAAAAAAGGCTCCTTCCTATAGACCTAGAATATTCGAATAAGATCAAGCAAAATCATCTAATGCCCGAACCCATACTATCTAAACCATCTTCCAACACTCCATCTCGTGTCCAAAAATAGAATCTTTATTTTAGAAAATGGTGTTAGTTATCTTTTCATAATCATTGAATGTTATGGTTAGAAAATCATTTACTCAAGTTTCCCTCTATATTTTCTTAGTGATGTCCATAATTAATTTATGAATGTACAAACTCCCTTTTGTTGAGACTAGGAATTTTACCTCAAAGGATCGCTGGATTTTTTTACCTAAAAGCCTTGTTGAACTTTCACATAATTTCGAAAAACTTCCATGTGATAACGAGTGTGAGTTCTCATTTATAAATATGTAGGTGGCCTACATTATATACTAATGAAAAAAATATTTGTTTAAACAAAAATTGTTCATAGAACTGCCCAATGAGAACTACTCTTATTTGGGTCAACTCCATTTAAATTTATCTCACCAAATCCTATTTGTAACCTAGTAGTTAACTTTACTATAATAATAAGGTCTAAGTTTGACAATGTATCATAAATGTGAATTTTTGCTTCAAATATTTCCTTCTTTTTTTCTATCATAATTATTTTAAATCAATTATGAATAATGCCTCTTATTATAATTTATTTTAATATTCCTATTATAAATTTGAGAGTATAAAATAGTTCCATATGTTATAAGTTTGTTTTAAACCCAAAAATACACTTTGCACCACACACTGGACTATATAAGACCTCTCTTTCCTCTAAGTCTAATTTCATTTAATTCTATATGGACAATATTACATTTAATTCTATATGGACTATATAAGACCTTTCTTTTCCCTCTAATTCTAGTTTTATATGGTGTATATTATATTCAATTGAATTTAATTCTCATCATTAATTAAATATTACAATAGAATAATTCTATGTAATTTTTAAATTTTATTTAAAGTATAAATATATTAAATTATATTAAAAATAATAACAACAACAATAAGAAAATTATTTATTTTATAAATAAATAAATTATTAAATAATCAATATGTTTCTTTAACTACACAAAAAAAAGTTGGAAGGTAATTTATGATTATTATTTCTATTCACTTTTTGATAAATAATTATTTATCTCACCATTCCTTACTATATTTCTTTCCCTTTTAATTTTTTTTTAAAAAATTAAAATGAATATTGTCCTCTCTCCTAATTTCATTCATTTTATACATGATTTTGTTACATTTAGTTGTTCTATACATTCAAGTGTTTCAACCATATAATTTATGACACAAATTCAATTTTTTTAATGTGTAAAATAGTAATTGTTTTTATTATTTAATTAATTTTTCTATTATATATAATTTGTATTTAATTTAGATATATTTATTTTATCTCCACAAAATTCAATTTTTTTACTATTTAAATTTTATTAATAATAACAATATAATTTAATAATACAAAAATCATTTATATAATTTTATTGATGTATATAATAAAATATATGTATATAGTTGATTTTTAAAAATAAAAATAAAAAAGTAATTGAAAATTTATTTCAAACAATATGAAGTATACGATATTTTTAATGGTAATGTGTTTGATTTTTTATCAATAAAGAAAGTTTAAGAGTTAGGTGGATTCTTAAACACAAATGCGCCTTGTGGTTTTAATTTCAAAGTTAAAATGTCCTAATTTTTGAGTGGCAATGATGAAAAAATACACTTAGTTCTAAATACTCTTCAAGTTTTGTCGATTTCAATCTATGTTGTGTTTGGCCGTATTCCTTTGTATAATTATATAAGACATATCTTCTATATGTGAATCATGCGTATTTTATGGGAAGATATGTAGCTAGTGAATCCCCTCTCCTCTCCTCTATTTAATAGTTGTAAGATATTTTATTGTAAGAAATATGCGGTTAATGGCTCCGTTCTCATCTACTTCATATAAAAGATGTTTTATCTAAAAAATTGTGACTAAGGGCTCCTCTCCTCTATCTTATAGTACTAATATCTACATTTATATTCATTTTGGACACGTATGTTAGTAAATGCTAATAATTGAATGATATTTAAAATAAATATTTGTAGGAAAAAATATCATAAACAAAAATACACTTTATTTGTTTATTTGTTTATTTTTATTTTGGTAATAATTCATAACCTTTCAATAGGGTTGTAGTTTCCTTCATTGAGATTAAGGAAACGAGTTAAACTTGATTAATAAAATAATAGATCTCATGCAAAACAAAGTGTACATAAAAAAGGAAAGATGTGATAATTTAATAGTCTATCTTACTCGTAAAAGATAAATATGACGATGTTCAAATATATTAATTTCTCCTTATTTTTATTTTTTTCCTCCTTTTTCTTCCACAAAAGAACTTTTCCAAAGGTAGAGGAAAGTATTCCTATGTAATTCTCGGCTATAAGGCCAACCCCAAAATTAGAGTATTGTATATGTGTTTCCTTTTTTTCAATAAATTGAGCTACCCCATTCAAGAAAAGTGACCTTGTCCCGGAGTGTTTGTGAAATTCTACAATTTTCCCACCCAAAAAATTATTTGACCAATAACCACACACACAATTTATTCTTTTAGTTTTTTAATACTTTGATGAAGTGTAATACATGTTTCTATGGTTTCCCCTTTATTTTAGGTGATTATAGGTCATCATGAGGATGTTTGAGAAAGATATACATATAATGAGGGCCATTTATAGGTTATAAAAGCACACAAGAAGTTTAGACCCTAACTTGTGAAGGGTCCAAGACTATAAAACCATAGGTCATGAATGTGGAGATCATGTTTATGATTTACCCCTAAATTGTATTATTATAAGGGCCTCATTTTACAAAACAATACCTCTATTCATACCCACTTTATGAGTTTATGTGTTATATGACACTTTACAAATGTGAAAACGCGATAATGTATTTATCATGTTTCTTTTATTTAAATTAGATAATAACATATTCTTGTAGATTTCCTATAAAATTGCAATAGTAATGTTGGTGAAAACAATTTCGGGACAAATTGATGGACTTCTTGCCAACAGGTTGGGAGTCTAAGTCCCTCTAATTAACTGGTGCAGCTACCGTATATACATGCTCGAGTAAAAGGTGGATTTTCCTAGTGGTGTTGCGGCAAGGATCCAAGAGGGGCACCTCATTCACCCCGTGTGGTAAAAATCCTCTAATTGCTTCACTGATTCAAGGAATGTTTTCGTGTTGAAATTCATGGATGATGAATCCTTGCATGCTAAATGCAACATTTCAACTTTTGAAATCAATGTTTGTTTGTGTGTTTTTGGAAGAAATGACTCCATAAGCCTAATAGCAAAGGCACTGCACACATAGTGTCCTGAGATTTTGGGGTTCCTTATTTCTATTTCCTTGATTCTCTTGATTGAGCTGTTGTCATGTCATTTTGCAAGGGAAAAATTCAATGTTGATATATGACAACTTTACCCTAGTATCAAAATTTTCTTGTAAACCCTTCTAAACACCCATCCAAATCAACCTTCCACATTTGTCACACCTATCCTAAATTTGACGGCCCTCATATGTGTTGTATATAATTTATTCATTGTTCAAAATTTTTAAACAAGAGGACTCATTCCATTAAGTGTAGTGCTTCTAAAGCTGGATTCTTCTATAGGCCTAGAAATGGTATTTTTGGCCTTTCTAGAATAGGTGTCTATCTTACAAGACATATTTGAAGGAAAAAATTCATCAAGAAGTGGTTTTGATTATTATAGAGAATTTTTCAAGTGATTTAGGAAATTTTAGGAAATATTTGAAGGTTTAGGATCAAGTACAAAGAAAGTAGGTTTTTAGAGTGAAGGGGATTACAGTCTATAATGGAACTTGAGCTTCAAATGAGGATTTTTGGAGCTTTGTAAGGATTTAGGAGAAAAAAATTAATAATTGGAAATATTAAAGGATTATCTACATGATGAAAGTTTCAAAATTTTCACAAGACTCGGGATTCTCAGGGAAGCTTAGTTTGTGCAGACTTACCTCGTGGTCCCAATTGTTAGAGTGGAATTTTGTGGATAAGGATACAAAATAAAGTATTTAAAACCATTCCATTGATCTTTGAATTATGTTGGGATTCAAAATGATATAAAAAATTTCATGAAAAGAGTTCATGGTGCTCCAGGAAAATTGATTACAAGAATCAAGGACTTAGTCATTTTTCTCAATTGGGTGGGTAAAACATTTTACTATCCCGATTGACCAAAATATTAAAAATATCCAAAGGATATTGAATAATTTAGGGATAGGGAAAAAAATATGTACCCCACCCTCACTTATTTCTCTTGGTTAACCATATGACCCTCTCTTTTCCCAGCGGGTATTAAGTGATATTTCTTATGAATTGGCTAAGTTTCATCCTTAACCTATGGATGAATTTTACTATCCAAAATTTTCCAGGGATAGATAGGAGAGAAAATTCACCTCACCCATAGCCCCTTCCCAGGTTCATCATGTGACCAACACTTTCTTCTCCCAGTTTGTCAAGTGTGTTTCTCTCACCTCCCCATCTCCCCACATCTTGTTCCGCCACTTTTAATGCATTGATTAGGGGAAAAAATCTACTATAATAAATGTCCCATAGATAGAGGGGATGATGGGGACATAAACATGTGCTGAAGACCCCATTATTTACAAAAACAATTGACTAAGTGTTTTAGCTTACTTCTACTTGTTTCTTCCTCTCCCGTGAAGCAAAAATATTGCTATAAATTTTTCAAGCATGAAATAAGATTTTCCCACCTCATATTTTCATGTGAAATCCATGATTTCCGATCCATAACACCAAAAACTTGAAATATCTTTAAAAATTCTGTAAAAAATTCATCCAAGGCTTTCGTTTTAATTAAAACTTAAAAACTCGTATCTTACAAACTAGTAAACAAAATTTGGTGAGTTTTTTTCTCATTTTCTCTTATTCTAGGAACCTTCAAGAAAATAGTATTAGAATAGAAGATGATTACCTAAATTTTTAATGGCATAAAACCCTTGCTTTTCCCCTTTATTTATCTTTATCAATTTCCATACAATCTGGGTAGGTGGATCGAGGTGAAATTTGGAGCACAAGGTCCTCGAGCGAGCCTAATCCAGTGATGAATTTTTTGTTGCAATACGAGTTGGAAAGGTGATGTTTTTAAAAATAGTAAGTACCTAGTACCCTTGCTTGATAAAATTATTAAGTCCCCGCAAATCAAGCACTCATAAAATAGTTAAAATGATAAACCATGCAATATTTCCCAAAATAGGAAAAAGGTAAAAAAAAAAAAAAATCAAAAGGCAACTCGCTAAAAATATAATTTATTTAAAAATAACAAGGCATATTCAATGAATTTAAATTAATTATGCAAGAATATTGATAAGTTAAAATTTGATAAAATAGGTTAAATACCCCAATAAAAGCATGTCCTAATTCTACCTTCTAAAAATATAAATTATTCGCTTTGGTGCAAAAATTATATTAGATTCAATTTTAATTCATCTCGATACTTTTTAACATCTTCATAGGGTTTCTAGGTGGTTTCGAGTTCAAATAAGGAAATTAATCCTTCATATAGGTCTTAAGCCATCATTTTGATCATAGTAGAAAATAATAACATCGCATGTTACAAAAGAGGTAAAATCTAGGGGCATTTTGGAGGAAGAGTATATTAGAAAAGAGTCAAAGATCTATTAAAAATTCAAGCTAAGTAGGTTATCATAACTTATCAATCATTTTTGATCCATCCACACATCCTCATTGAGTTGGTTGAGTGAGCTAAGTGAGCTGAGAGAGTTGGTTGGGTGAGTAAAAGGGAATTGGTTTAAATAAGCTAAGTGAAGGAAAGAAAAGGTGATCCATTTCAACATATTTTTATTTAAGGGAATCTAGGTATGTAGTCCGAAATGGAAAATCTTCCCCATGGTGATCAAGAGTTGATTTGACAAAAAACTCCTAAAAGTGATCTTGTGATAAACATCATGTTAAATCCTAAAGAGCCATTTCAATGGATTAAAATAAATTCTTAAGAGTGAGACAAGGAAAACACAACTTTCTATCATGCCCAATCTCGAAAAAATATCAGTAACATATAATTCCAAGTTAAGAAAGAAGGCCAAGACAACATCCCGCTTCTTCAGTGGCATCTCAAGTAGTAAAAATGCTAAAGTTTCTTAGCCTAGGAATGAAAATCCAATTGAGGAAATGAATCCATTATACTATGAGTTGAACACATATCATTGGGTCAAGATTCACACAAGGGTGACTCTAATGTATACAAATAATCATATTCCCTACTCCTAACTCGGAACAAAGAATACAACCTAACAATTTTACAATTGAAGGAACTAGTGAAATCTCTCAGTGCTTATATTCAACCCTTCTAGGAACCCAATTAAATACATTATTTTTTTGTAGAAGATAACCCTCCTATCGTAAGTGTTGATCTGGAGGTGGTCAAGAAAGAAAAAGGATGCATGGTATTGGGGAAGTCCAATGAGAAGTGGATTGAGAATTTCATTGGGAAAGGAAAGGTAAAGTTTTTAGATTTCATTTCTTTCATCAAGTATGTTCTTACAACTTTTTCAGAAGTAATGAAATCAAAGGAGTTTTTAAAAGAGGTAATTCACATGGATGAGGTTTTCCCACTAGTTTCCGAGAAGAGATCCTTCAAATCTCACACTCTCATGAGTAATAATGTATTAGTATCAGCTACATAGAAATTGTCTCAAGTTTTGATCCACATCCTAAATGTGAGAGATGGAAATTCTTGAGAATACAATATCTGAGTTGGAATAATGTGGACTACATGCTTTCAATATATCAAATTATGCCTACAATTTTTTTAGGAACTTGATTTCCCTCCACTCACTTCATATTCATCATTAGAATAAATCATTGTTTCCTTCCAGGAACTAGTAAAGAAAGAAGAATGTGACTCTATTTCCTTCAATGAAGACAACTTAGTGTCCCTACCGAAAATCAGGATTTACATTTCTAAAATTGCAAAGGATCATGAAAGATGTCTCATTCAATATAAATATATCAGTGATATTTATGGGGCATGAACCAAGGTGTTGGCCTATGTTTGTATTCCAGAGGTAGATAATTTGGGACTTGTAGTAGCTCAATTCAGTAAGGAATTCAAGGAGCAATAGCTCACTTCAAAAAATCTTCATCTAGAATAATGAATTAGTAGAATCTTCACCATAAGGAGATTCTTCAGATATGACAACTTCCTCACCTATATTTCACAATTTTCTTCTCCCCCTTTCTAATTATTCATTACACATAATCATGATATTTCATCTCATTCACTTAAGTGTATTTCTAGAGTTTAATTGTAAAAGTACCTTTGATTTATAAATGGGAACTTATTTCTCATTTCCTAGGAATATGTATAGTTGCATGTCAAATGAGATCGTGAAGATTCAGTCATTTTGGGGTAGGTGAAAGGTCAATTCACATTGCTATAAACTGGGATGGATTATTCATTTGAAAGGATCACAAAATTTAAATATTTAGTTCTCTATAAAAATTTTGGATTTTCATTTTGGGTGTTGATATTTGTATCACCAACAAAGGAAATAAAAGATACATTTATTATATTTTCCTTTTCTTGTGTGTTCATTTACCTTCTCTCTTTTATGCACTTTTTAAGTAGAGTGATCAAGAAAGAGATTTGTAAATTTGATGAATGAATCTAAGAATTGTGTGTATGGGTTTATTAGTCTTGATATATGTGTCATTATTTATTTCCTCTAATTGAATGTTAGACTACTTCAGTTATTAGGTGTGAACTCTACTAGTTCATACTCACAATAAATAGCCTTTCCTTACCTAATTTATCTCCTTCACTCATCATCACTGAAATTTAATCCCTTATACCCCATAAAATCACTTTTCCATAGGTTCAGTGAAGTGTTCCTATGTAATCCCCAACATATTCGTCCACCCCAAAACAATAGACATGATTGTATAAGGTTAGATTCAATAATGAGAACTTCTCCATACACAATAAGGAGGGGCGTATCCCCATGAGTATTTTAGGAAAAACATAATTTGTCATGCGACAAATTATTTCACCAAAAATCCCTTCCTCATCCACCCCCATTGTAAAATCACACAAAATTAAAAAATAATTCCCTTGGTCCCACAAAATTTTTCCCTGAGACTAAATCTAGGGCTTGACTTCCAACACCTATTGTCCCCTTCCAGTCACAATTATTACTTGATTGTGACCAACTTGAACCTATTTACTTATGATGTCTCTACAATCTTGCCCCTTCTCCACACTCGTGGTTGGACCCATGACTAAGGTGTATCCCACCGTCTATCTTCTATGTTGGCCTCACCTATGCCTCCACCAACCTTTTCCCCTCCTTCCCTCACAATTACCTCTCTTCATTCACTTATGCATATCACTTGATCCAAGCAACCACTCAACCTTATGGGACTAGGACATGGATCACTTCCATCCTTAATACACCGATGACCCCTCCACTTTCACCTCACCATTGTGGCCCATCTAGTCACACATAAGAATCATCCTTAACCCATCTCCCACACTCTAATTTTTCTTCACTTCCCATTCCATGTAGTCTTTTCATCTTTACCCTCCCTAGTTGACTACTACCGAACCTACCCATTCAACTAACTCACTATTCAAACCCTCACCGCCCACCCCCGTCCTCACCTCTCTCCCCTCCCTCGCTAGTCACCTCTATGATTGTCTCACAACCATCCCTTTTTGTAACTTCTCTCCCCTACTTACCTTTTGGGAACCCCGTGACTAGATCACTTCGCATCCCTAACCTTACCCCTCTTCCCTACCCCCTCTACTCACCCTAATGACCCAATCACCAACCTCCCCTACCACATCTTGATTACTACCTCCCGGTCATGACCGTGACCAGCTTGGCCCTAAAAATAATTAATAAATAAAAACAAGAATAAATAAAACACTTCCGCCACAAGTGCAACCAGGATCAGGCCTGTTTTCGTATCTATTCATGGGAATGAGCGGAATCCCCAAAACAACATCCAAAAAAAAAAAAAGTCGCACATATTCATCTTTTTAATATCCCACAAAGTTTCTCACTTGCATCAACTTCATGAATATTTCACCCTTATATGCTCCAAAGATCTCACTACATTCTCTACACTCACCCATTTTAACTATTCATTCCACATGATGTCTATTCACCACATACTCATTCATACCCTAAAGTTCTCTACTAATAGTTCGTATAGGACATTCGCTGAAGCTTGAATCCAATCACTTGGGGGAATTCCACCTGCAACGATTTATCACATAATTTTCAATGATCCTACCCACCCAATGGTACTATGCCACCCTATCCACCACATTTATAACCTCCCACATTTGAAAAAATAAATGGCACCAAGGACCCACAACATCATTTATACCTATTTATCTATACATGCCATCTCATTTAATATGTTGATGCCCTTCTCATTCACACCTTCCCAAAAGCTTGTGAATGGTATTATTACCTCCCAAAACATAGCCTTTATACATGTACCAAGCTTACTAACACATTATTATTCCACTTATTCATCCATATTACACCCAAATTAACACTAGTTGACCTTTATCCACGTTGAAAATCTTATGAATAATATATTCTCGAGTTTGTCTCACATTCGCATGCAATCATTCACCACCTCTCATTTTCACTCCCATAATTTGAACTTATTGATCTATTTTCTAAAGGTTGTGTCCCTCAAATCTAACACAACTTATCAATTCATCCACTACGCACATTTGATGAGGTTGTACACATGGCATAATGCCTCATAGATGCCCATTTTGAACATCCTATTACCTCAAACATATTTCAATCACCTCCACCTATTCAACAAGTGATCCTATATGCTTATAATACTATCCACCTATATCCTCCTCACATTTCATCACCTTCTACACCCACATCTTCACATTTTTCACATTCTAATAGGGGGTATCATTTCATCCTCCCTCTTACAAGTTCACTCCCTTTACCGAGTCACTTTATTTTATTCTATATAAGTTTTTGACGCCTATATCATCAATATCCCTCTCATACCACCCCCACCATTGTGGTATACCTCCCATTTTTCATGTCCCTATCATCGTACTAATGGCCATTCCATTTAATTGTGTCCCCAACTCCATAACATCATTCAAGACCTTTTCGATAATGGTGAATTTTTGGTGATTCCCCATCTCCTCCAAATTCACCTACTAACACCACTCTAATCACTTCGCATACTTATTTTATTCAAACTTATTCTCCATGTGTTGTTTCTTGATCATCTAACTCATCATTTCTCACTACTTCACAATCAACATGTGCACATATTATTTCCTCATCTATATTATCCTCTCCATAATCCACATCATCGCATGTTTCCACCTTGAACTCAACACCGCCATGATCCTCTAGTGTCGATCACATACCTCATCATGTGCTTCCACTTTGGATGTGGTATCATTACCATCATTTTTATATTCCTCCAAATTATTACAACATATATCTACATTTCCATCATATCTATCACCACTTGATTCTCACTTGATCATTATTTCCTTTTATTCATCACTTTCTTTGTTCATATACCACCCACTTATCATACTACGAATTTGGACACATACATAGTCTTCTTCATTAAATATGGTACCACATGTCACTTAATCTCTTTTAGATACCTCTTCCACATGCATATCACTACCTTCATCAGTCATTCAGACACCAATATTTCTTCTTGGACCCCATTTCATCATATAAACTATATTGTGCTCATTCACACTCCTATTTCATATGTTTCCCATCATTTGTATCCACATGTTTCTATATATCCTTCTTAACTCACCTACACTTTCTCTCATTGCGTCACATTTTTTGTAGCATTATTCCACATGCACCTTATTGCCTCCACAACCACTTGTTTAGGAACCCTTCTTATTAACATATCCTCCTTAATTCACGTCATCCATCATGACCATAAAGAATGAGTTTGTATAGATTTTACTCACAAGCCTCCTCCACATCTACTTACACTTTCACCTCATTTTTATTTTCTCTAAAATTCTCATTTGTTTGAAATTAACTCTTATATACCCCTTCCCATTCCATTTTTTCATCATCCAATAACACCCCTCATCACAAGACCAACCCCTTTTTTCTCATGCTTCCTTCGAGACACTAATATGTTCTCCAATCCTCATCTACTTGACATAATCATTAGAACCATGATTCATATAAATTAATCTTATATCATTGATATATTTTCATTCCTTTTTTCACTTGACATATTTCTTGTTTTATTCATCCCCAAAATGACATAATCCCCACACCACAATCCTATAGATTCTATTTTACATCATTTATTCACTCATCATATAAACAATCCCATCCAATCTAATTGTATACTTCAACTATCATCTTTCTCTATATATCATGTATCTCACTCATCTAGTCCCTACAATGACCGGGGGAATCTCATTTGTTTTCACTACGACATTTTATGTGCTCCATACATTCTACTTCTCTTCATCTAGAATGGATTTGAAACATTGCATCATTTTCCACGTATCATATGCTATCATCATTGACACAACTAAAATTAACGATAAAAATATCGCTCCAAGCCAAGAAATCAAATGTTAATCAAACATCACGATCAATATGATGAAAACAAGTCACCATAATAACTTTAATAAAACCTTTACAAAAATGAACATAAATATCATATATTATTATGGAACTCAATGAAATACAATGATAATGGGATTTTATTATATAAGAAAGGAATATCAATCTAAGAAACATTAAAAATCCTAGATCAAGCCATAAATCAAGGAAAGAACTATTCATCAAAGAACTTGTCAAGACCATAGATTCAAAAAGAACTAGTCATCAAAGATCTAGTCAATACCATAGATCAATGAAATAACTATACGTGACAACAAGATAATATCTCCCTAATATATAAATAAAATTAAAGAAATACCACACACATAAGTGGGTGAGGATAAATACAATAAAGGTAAATAAAGTACCTAGGTGAACAGGAGATAAGGTTAATAAATACTCTAACACCCACCTCAAGTGAAGCTAGGTGAAAAAAATAAAAGTGGCATGTCCACAGTATGAGTCCCAGAAACTGGGCTTGATCAGTACTCATGTACAATATATCCATGAAGAAATCTTGAACCAAAACTAGGAAATAATCTGCAAGAAGAAAAGATAAAGAATAATTAGAAGAAGAAGAAGGAATATTTTCTCACGAACACCCACCAAGAACAAATTATGAAACCCCAATCATGACATGTAAATCAAGATAGCGAGGAGATGAAAAATTCTTCGTAAAGATGTATGCAAGCTACTGCTGATTTGGAATGTACTCCAAGTAAAGAAATCCATCCTGAATGTATTGACAAATGAAGTGTATGTTTATCTCAACATGTTTGGTCCGTTGGTGCTCAACAGGTTTGCAAAAAAATTGAATTATAATTTGGTTGTCACACCAAAGTACATTCGATGAATATTGTGGGAATCCAAACTCTTTCAATAACTATCAAATCCAAATAATCTGATAACTCATTATAACTATTTCTCTATACTCTACCTCTGAAGATGAAAGTGTAATAGCCTATTTTTTTTACATGCCCAAGAAACTAGAGAAGAAAAAGAAAAAAATATATCCATAATTGGAACACCTACCATCAATAGAACCTATCAAATCTGAATCTATATATCCAACCAAATGAGTAGAACCCCTAGTGTAGTGTAGGCTAAACTAGGAAGTTTCCTGCAAATAAAGAAAAATTCTTTTAGCATCCTTTCGGTGACTATTATGAGAAGAATGTGCAAACCGAGTTACAATCCCTACTACAAATTAAATATAAAGGTGAGTATGGTTCAAGTACATGATACTTTCAGCTAACTACTTATACAATGTAGGATCATAAATTTGAGTTGTACATGTGGAAGTAAGAGTAACCCCAGATCAAAAAAGAGATGGGCTTGGCTTACAATCAACGATATCAAAGTGCCAAATAATATCATGGGTGTACTTTTGCTGACTCAAATGAATCCTTGAATCTATCTGAGAAATCTGAAAAATAAGGAAATAATGTAATGACCCAAGATCTGTCATGTTAAACAATGTATAAAAATCCCTCTCGAATAGTCTAAATGTGGGAAGAAGAGTTTCTAAGTAAGTGAAATATCATCAACATACAAGAAAAGTATCACAATATCCTCACCAACATGTTGGATATATATTGTATGATTTGTGTGTCAATGAACAAAACCATTAGGCAAAAGAAAATAATCCATCTTCTCATACAAATCTCGAGGGGCTTTTTGAGACCATAAAGAGACATTCATAGCCTAAAAACATGAGAAGAATCTTAAAAATATAGAAAATTATTCCATGCATATTTACTCTTGTAAATATCCATATAAGAATACACTCTTCACGTCCATTTGGTTTACGAGACACACCTGTGATGCAACAATAGAAAGTACAAGGCATACATGATCCATCTTGGAAACAGGTGCAAACGTCTCATACTAATCAATACCCTCAACTTGTGAAAAAACCTTTGCAACAAGACGATCCTTATACTTATCAATGGACTCATAAGCTACATATTTAGTTCAGTATACCCACTTACACCTAACCATATTTCTTCCTTTAGGAAGAGATACCAAATCCCAAGTATGATTCTTCATCAAAGAAGAATACTCGGCTACCATCGCATCATCCCACTCATGTATCCCATGAGCCTATGAAAATGACTATGGATCCTCATAAACTATTTTACATAAAATTCCATAACCTTTACAACGTCTTGTGATGATTCCTAGTGGGTGGAAGATCCAAAGATGAAAGATGTTACCTTAGAAAATGTAGTGAGCCCACTTAGGAATAGTGAAAACATCAGTGGGAATAGGATCCTCTTCGAAATCTATAACCAACTCAAAAATCTCCTCAAAGAATGGATTCTCAAAATGATATAAAGAAGAATGAGGCATGGAAGAAGATGAAGAATCACGAGGACTAAATAACTCATCAAACTTAACATGTGTTTGAAAAATAACATCATGAGTATCAAGATCTAAAATTTGAAAAGATCTCATGTCCTCACAATACCCTACAAATATCAAGGGTTTTATCTTATTATCCAAGGAGTTCCTTTTCTTATTAGGAACAAAGGCCCAATCATGGCTCCTAAAGACTTGAAAAAATGAGACATATGGCTTAGTGTTGGAGCAAGCTTCCTCTGTAGTTAAATGTTCAAGATCTTTGTGTGGTGTGTGATTTTAAATGTAGTTAGCACAATTGATTGCTTCGCCTAGTATATAGGAGGTAATTCTCTAGAATGCATCATGCAATTAGTTGTCCTTAAAATTTTGGTTCTTCCATTCTTCTAATCCATTCCAGATGGATTATGAGGAACAAAATGCTCATGAATAATTCCATGAGTTTCCAAAATTTAGAAAAATAATTGCTAAAGTAGTCCCCTCAAGATGTCGCTAAGGTTATTTATGCAACTAGAAGTTTTATTCTCAACCAAATCCTTGAAGAATTTGAAGTGTGAAAAATATCACTTTTGTACTTGAGAAAATAAACCCAAGTAAGCTTTGAGAAATTATCAATAAAGGTAATTACATACTTAACTCCATTGAAAGAGGGGGAATGAAAAACAATCAAGTCACTATGCCTGCACAAGCTCAAGTGGTGAAGAAGATCTCTTGGATAAAGTCATAGGAAATGGATCTTGGTTTTATTTCCTAAATTCACATCCAGAGAAAACTCCCTTAAGACAAGAAAATATAGGAATAATATCAACCATAATCTTTCATATTAAATATTACTCTCAGAATTCACATGAGAAACCAATCCTGTCCCTATATTGGAAGTGTCATCAAAACCCTAAAAGTGATATAGTATAGAGCTATGATAAAAAATTCTTGGAGCATTAAGTGAATGAGGCTCCAAAAAAATTCGTACTTCACCCCATATGGTGTAAAACCCACCATTTTTCCTTGACGAGAATGATAAATTCTATATACATAAAGAAAATTAGTGGTGATGTTAGGAACCTACAATGCATCTTGGATACTACCACCATCAAGGTTTATATCACCTTTTCCCTCAACAGAAAGAAAAGAATAATCTATAATCTCAATTTTTGAAGTAGAACTCAAACCTAGAGATACAAAATACTTCTTAGAAGAAGTCATGTCATTAGAAGCACTAGAATCTATGACCCAAATATCTGCAAGTGGTGAATGAGATCTCCCAGCAACATTACGTGTTTTTCCATTCTAATTAGAAGGAGGTGAGTGGAGATATAAAGTTAATGTTTCTTGACTACATCCTCTAAGGATTACATTCGCTTATTACACCTATATTCTTCATGACCAATACCCCCACAAAAAGAGCATGACACACTAGAATTATTCTCTGATTTAAAAACTCTTGGGTTGATATTTGTTTTCTTTGGGGTTAGGAGAACTTTGATATGGAGAAGGGGTGGATTTGGTTTTACTTTTTGATTTTCCTTTCCATTAGGATTAGATGTAACTAATTCCTTTTGAGAGTTGGAAGACTCAAGGCTAGACAATTTGGATTCTTTCCTAGTAAGTCTTTCACAAAATGTTTCTAAGTCTTTCATTTTGAAGGTGTCACCTAAGGCATCCATTCTAGAGAAAAAAGTAGAAGCAAATATTTGGAATGTTCCTCTCAACATGGATAGAATTAAGTAAACACATTCTTTATCTCTCTTATCTCTTCCACTCCCCTTCATCTATGTCAAAATATGTTTTAACTTCATAATATAGTCTATAATTGATGGAAAATATTTAGGATTAAGGGAGGTGATCTCAATTTCAATTTACATGGATCTCATGTGATCCACCTTACCAAATAAACACTCTAATTTCTCCCATATTTTGAAAGGAGAGTCACATTGTTCTAAATGAAACAAAATACTGTCACTTACATAAGTTCCTATCAAACTCATACACTCATCAAATATACACTGGTACTAAAATTTCTCATATTATTTAGTGAACACTCGTTCTGAATAATTTAAAGCCCATAATACTTTCTGCTTAATGATTGTTTCCATGTATTGTAATTATGTGTTGTTAATGGCTCAACATGATCTAATGTAGAGGTAGATAAAGATGCCATTCTTAAAAATCACCAAAAAAATGCAATACCCAAGCAATGCAACAAGACCCCCCTTAATTTTGACACTTTCTATTGAGTGTGTGCTAAAATATGGAAAATTATAATTTTAGTTCATTTTATTCTTCTGCAAAAAAAATTTATTTCCAAAGATAGTACGATGCACGCCACATGAAAATGTTGCACCATAGAATTAAAAAATGCAGTCTAGATCTCGAATAACTTAGAAAAATCAAGAAATTGATTTTCTGGGTTTTCTTCCTTGCTGGTGCGGATTCCACTGCAAACCAACATATGCCTCGACAACAGCCAATAAAAAAAATGACCACCTCAAAAAATGGACGAGCTTACAATCAATATTAGGGTTTTGGAACCTTCTGGATCTAATGGAAGATTCTCTTTGTCATAAAAAAAACATGCAACAACAAAATATGAACAAATACCAAATATATGAATATACAAAGAAATGTTTGCAATATGAAACTTACAGACATATGTCAACAACAATGTCTAGCTCTGATACCATAAAAATAATGATAAACAGATCGTTCTAAGTCAAGAAATAAGATGCTAATAAAACACCATGATCAATAAGATGAAAGCAATTCGCCAGATTATTTTTAATAAAACCTTTGCAAATAAAATGAGAATTAATATCATATATTAGTATGAAACTCAATGAAATACAATGATAATGGGCCTTGCTTATATAGGCTAGGAATATCAATGTAAGATCCAGTCAAGGTCATATATCAAGCCATAAATCAATATAATAACTAGTCATCAAAGAACTAGTCAAGATCATAAATTTAGGAAATAACTAGTCATCAAAGATCTAGTTAATAACATAGATCAAGGAAATAAGTATACCTAACAACTAGATAATATCTACTTAATATCTAAATAAAATAAAATAAATATCCACACACATAAGTGGGTGGGATAAATACAATAAAGATACATAAAGTATCTAGGTGAACATGAGCTAATGTAAATACCTACTCTATAAAAGGAATGATAAAAAGATCTTTCCAAGCCAAGAACTCAAATGCTAATCAAACACCACGATCAATAAGATGAAATAAATTTGTCAGAATAACTTTAATAAAACCTTTACAAATAAATGAGCAGAAATATCATATATTATTATGGAACTCAATATGATATTATCATTCATTTGTTTGCAAAGGTTTTGTTAAAGTTATTCTAGTGAATTACTCTCATATTATTGATCATGGTGTCTGATCAGAATATGATTTATTTTCTTGGCACGATAGTTTTATCTATCATATTCCTCTATACATCATGTATCTCACTCATCTAGTCCCTACAAGGACTGGGGGGAATCTCATTTGTCTTCACTACCACATTTTATGTGCTCCATACATTCTAATTCTCTTCATCTGGTATGGACTTAAAACATGCCCTGATTATCTACATATCCTATACACTATCATCATTAACACAACCACAAAAAAAAAACCTTCAAAAATAACTAAACATATTTCAAAATACAAACAAATCTATATATCCCGAAAACTGAAATACACAACACATGCTCATGGATGCTCTTCCAAAATATCTCCATTTATTCATATGTCATTCCAATTGTCGATTCACTAATACATACTTCACATATAGTTCATTCAAATTCCATGTATTTATTTTCTTGAAAAATTTAGTGAATTCTTTATTATCTTGTTTTCACATTTTGTGAGCCAATAATATCTACTAAAGTTTCTTGAACTTGGTCTCTCATTACTTGGTGAAATAAGAACACTGAAATCTTAGAGATATAAACATTATTACACACTTAAATTTTTTTAAGACACTAAGACTTAATTTGTTGATGTTTACCAATATTGTCTCCATAATCAATCATTACATTACTCCATCAAGCCACTAGTGGTTCTAAACCCTTTGATAAAATGAGAGAGCTCGATATCATGTTAAAAAAAATTAAAAAATCACAAGAAAAAGACAAAAAAAAAAGAAAAGAAAGAAATATGAAACACACACACTCTTTCAAGGGTATTTCTAGTATCTTTATCAAGGATATGGACACCTATATGGTAATAGAGAAATGCTACGACCACAAAAAAAAATTTCTTCATCGAGGATATATATCTAGTTAGTATTGGAGAAATAAACGACTTACAATTTTATTCCATTCTATTTATCACCAATCACCTATTTCACTCACACCTACACATTGGCTTGTGTTTTCACTCTTATGTTATGGTTCCTCACTTAAAGTAATAATTAATTTTTGCATGCACACACATGATCTCAATAAGACATAGGGAATGTATGTCTCTAGATAATTTTAAAACCTTATTCAATCTCTTGTTTTAGTTCACTCATTGTCTCATGAATTGTTCCTTCCATTTCATCACATGATCACCAACAATGTTGTTTCAAACATCTTCTATACAAATACACTCTTGTTACAAATAATATTAATCCACCAACAATTATTACACTCCATCATTTCATCCTTACATTTCACCTCATCAATACTGAACATCCAAGGGAATTCACTTCCTTATGTATACTTTTGCATAATCACAAATTTTCATCTCATTTAATTGGTAATTATTTCTCTTTACTTAAGGATACGGTAACACCTCTCTCAAACTCTCTAACTTTCATCCATTTTTATACTTTTTTTTTGAAATGTTTTCATTGATGTTAAGTTGGTCAAGGTGAGTTTGGAGTATGGTCATTGATGTCAAAAGGGAGATTGTGCCTTGTAGATTCTATAGAGTAATCTAGAGAGTCTATGGTGAGTTTTCATTAATGTTGAATGATTTAAAATATAATGATGTCAAATTCTGAATGATGGATTTCAAATATTTTTAGGTCATTTGGAGTATATATATAGAGAGAGATAATTTTAAGGTAAGATGAAGAAATCTGGTCCTAATGAGGTGTGAGAGTCAATTTTGAATGTAAGTATGGGTATGTGAGAATTTCTATAAATGTACCATGTTTTCATAGGCATGTTGATGAATTTTTTAGGTTATATATTGAAGGAGAAATCCCAAAGTTAGTTTTAAGGTTTGAACATAGAGGATTCCTTAAGAATTTCCTATCATAATGAGGTAAGCTGATCATTTTTCATTGTCATTATACTTGAAAGGTGGGTATGGAATTTTTTTTGGAATTTTTATATAATTATGTGGACAAAATTTTAGGTTACTATTTGGGGTATTTTGCAAGATATTGAGTTTTTCAAGAAAACTAGGTTCTTGAAAGCGGTGTTCCCCAGTTGTAAGTATATTTTGAGATGCTCATTAGTACTTTAATATTATACATTGGAATATAATATGTTTGGTACATGTTGGTATGTTTCCTTGGTATGATTTTGTGGCATTAGTTCAAGGTTTAAGGTCCACATATTTATGAAACCCTAGCTTGAAGTAGATTGGAGAGATATTTCTCAATCTAACCTATAATTGATTAGTTCACAAAGTTTTATGATAGGATCACGTAGAGGAATCCCAAACTATATCCATGTGTTTTTTTGTGATCATATTAGTTAGTAGACCTTAGTGAAAATGGCTTGTTTATGAATATTTTGTTGTAGTAGTTGAGATTTACAAAGGACCAAAGAATAAATGGATGTTTGAGGAATTGTTGGACCTATAATACATATTTATAATGATTTAGAGGAAAATTTGAATAACTAAGTGGCCTATAAAAGTTAATCTATCATGAATGGTGTTGGGATTGTTTTAGAAATTCCATGTGTACATAGTGAGGAGATGTTCTTGAGCCCTTGTATCATGATTTGAAGAGTCTAATGCATATAGTGATGTTTTTGAGATCATTTAGTACCTCTAAATGTGTTTTATTTTTCATGGTTGAGTTTTTCAAGGTTTTAGAAGCTTCATATTTCAAGGAATATTTTCTAGGTATATAATCATAATATAACAATCTTTGTTTTTGAGTGATTTCATGTATGAATAGATGTTGTAGAGATATCTAAGCATGGAGAGATTATGAGGGGTATGTAATTTTTCCTTAAATTTTTTCAATATTTTTAGAAGTTATTATTTGATAAAGAAGTATCAAATTAAGGTTTTGTGTAAGAAGACCTAGTTAAAGTGGCTTCTTGAGTCCTAAAGAAGAAGATAACCTAATGGAGATGTTGTAGACCTTATGGAGTTGATATTATGAGTTTTTCATGTTTATAAGATGGTTTCTACTCTATTACGGAAAATATAAGTGTATATGTATGACCTATAAGGTTTTTTGAGCTTAAGACATGTATATAAATAAGATAGTTTAGACCTATTTCTACTAGAGGCGTGCATAGAGAAAAGTGCGATCTAGAGATTGAGTGTGAGGGATGTATGTGGAATTAAAGACCAAGAAGAATGAATGTATGTTGAATATATGAAGTTATAAATCTATGAGGGAAATTTCATCCATGACCTAGTGAATGTGAATAAGAAGAATAATGAGTGAGCAAAGGAGGCATGTTTTGAGTCTTTTCAAAGGCATGTGAGCTTGTGTATGAAGAGCGTCTTATATTTAGGGATCAAAGGGATTTCAATAGGCCTGATTGAATATTAATATATAATAGTTAGATATCGATAAATAATAAGAGATAAGAAGTATAAATAATCCCATCATTTTTTGAGCATGCAACAAATAAGAGGTGGAAAATTTTATTAGGTGGTTAAGTTGGTTCTTGGTCTTCCTTGTAGATTTGGTTCTTCACTAAAAACCTAGGGATTGGTTCCTTATTGCAATTTTGTTATTTATAAATTCAGGTTGGTACCTTATAAATTATGGGGTTAGTGTCTCCTTACAACTTGGTGCTTATTATTATAAATTGTATTAAATATTATTTTAGAGTAACTACTATAACTAATGATATACAAGTGATAATGTACACTAATGGTCAAGAAAAAAATGAAAATATATGAAACCTAAGTGAGAGAGAGAGAGAGAGAGAGAGAGTGACAAGGTGACTTATCTATTTTCTAAGTGATCTAGAAGTGATTTGAGATGAGAAACATCTAGAACATGTAGGAAAAAAATTCATGAAGGATCGCCAAGGGTTTTGGAATTTAGAATTACACAGGAAAGAAGTACCCATGGGAGGATAGGGCGTTAGGATGATAGTTACTTAAATGGGGACTAGTGTCCACTTAGATACTCATTTTATGGCCTTTTCTGAGTTAGAATAGATTCATTATTGATCCTCTTTTTTCACTCTAATATCGATGGTCTTACATATAAACTGAATGTAATTTCACAAATAGGGACTAAGCTTGTATATTTTATTAATGTGAAATTGATTAACCATTACAATGGAGTGCTGCAATATTTATACATATTGGACAGCAATGTGCAGACAAACAAATATGTTGCACAGGTAAAACCATACTCACAACTACTTCCAATAATACATCAGGGAAGCATATAAATTGTTATAATAATTGTAACAATTATCCTTGTGAAACAAAAAGACAAATATGGTTTAAAACCATATAACAACTTACAATTATATTATGGTTTATAATATAACCATATAATATGATTATTTAATTAATAAAATAAATTAAATAATAAATCATATAATGCATAATTAATATTTTATCCTAACATTCCCCCCCTTAATTGTGCATTGTCTGAAGAGATGAGGAGAGGAACTCTCTGAACAACTCGAACTTGTCACGTGCAAGTGACTTTGTGAAAATATCTACTCGTTGTTCAGCAGTTGGAAAAATTGAAGCTGGATGTTGTGCTTCAACACATGTTCGCATATGAAATGAACCTGAACCTCAATGTGCTTTGTTCTCTCATGAAAAATTGGATTGCGAACAAGTTTGAGTACACCTTCATTGTCTACATACATGGTAGTAGGTTTTTCCTGTGGTATTCCAAGTCCTTCCAGTATGCGACGTAGCCAAATCGCTTCACAGATAGCTTCTCTTGCAGAACGATACTCAACTTCTATGGAAGAGCGAGAAACAAAGTGTTGTTTCTTACTTCCCCATGATATTGGTCCAGATCCCATAAAGAATACAAATCCAGAAGTGGATTTTCTATCATCAATGTTACTGCATAATCTGAATCAATATCCAGTCAAGAAGAAGTTTTCATTCTTCTTGTATTCTAGACCAAGATCCACTAATCCTTTGAGATATCTCAAAATGCACTTTGCTTCTTTCCAATGACAAACTTTGGGTTCCTGCATGAACCTAGATAAATAGCTCACTGCAAAGTTGATATCTGGTCTAGTGTAGGTCAGGTAAATGAGACTCCCGATTAGCTGCCGATAGAGAGTGGCACTTACCTCAGGAGATGGATCTGAATGAGATAACTGCAATCTATTCTCCATGGGTGTAGTAATTGGTATACAATCCATCATCCTAAACTTCTCGAGCATAGTCTTGGTATATTTCATTTGAGAAACAAAAATATGATTCTATTTCTGCCACACTTCCAATCCAAGAAATAGTGCATCAACCCGAGATCATTCATGTCGAACGATCGATTAAGATCTTTCTTCGTTGCATCGATCATCCTCACTGAACTACCAGTGATGACTAGATTGTTGACATAGACAACAAAAATCACCATCTCCCCCTTTCTTTTTGAGGTAGAGATTGGGATCGTATGGATTTATAACAAATCCATGTTGTACGAGATGCTCATCAATATTGATGTACCATGCTCAAGGTGCCTATTTGAGCCCATACAGAGATTTTCTAAGTCTGCATACCTTTGCTTCTTGACTAGGTACTACATATCCCTCAGGTTGAGTCATGTAGACTTCTTCTTGTAAATATCCATTTAGGAAGGCACTTTTTACGTCCATTTGGTGAACTTTCCATCCAAACTGAGCAGCTAGAGCAAAGATCATCCTGATCATTTTGATCTTAGTTGTGGGAGAAAATGTCTCCTCATAGTCAATGCCTTCTTTTGTGTGTACCCCTTTCTACAAGTCTTGCTTTGTACTTTTCCACTGTCCCATCTCGCTTTGTACTTAGTTTTGAATATCCATCTGCATCCAATGTGTTTCTTCCCTGGTGGAAAATCGACAAGCTGCCAAGTGTTATTCTTCATCACTTATTGATATTCAGAATCCATGGCATCTTTCCAAGATTTTAATTGTAGGGCTTCCTGGACTTTAGAGGGCTCATCTGATTCAATAACTCTACTCATCAAAGCAAAGTTAACTTCTTCTCTTGCTTTACTACGAGTCTCGTGGTCCAGGGGTGGATGTATCCGATGGAGCATCCAATCTTGCATCTCGTAATGTACTTGTACACCATTTAGGCATACGCTGAATTGTTCCCATGGGTTGTGGTTCTATCTGATCAACATCATCATCCCCATCATCACTTTCATCTTCTGAGGGAACATCAGCTTCAATTTTTACAATAGGTGAAAAATCTACATCTTGTGAGTCTAGAGGAGGAGTCTCTGCTTCCTTCTTCTCAAAAAACTCAACATCTCTGCTGGTGTAGACTTTTCTAGTCTTAGGATCCATCAATCTATACCCAAGAGTCTCTTCACTGTACCCAATGAAGATGAGTTTTTGTGAATTCATGTCCAATTTCTTTCTGTTCTGTTTGGGTATGTGCATGCTTGATTTGCACCCGAATACTCTAAGGTGTGCAATGGATGGTTTCCTTTTTGACCATGCTTCTTGTGGTGTAATTCCATCAAGAGCAGTTGTGGGTGCTCTATTCAACAAATACACTGTTGTTTTTACTGCTTCTACGCCGAAATGTCTTTTTCAGAAGTCACGGAATCATCGATCATGCATCACACCATTTCCATAATAGTACGATTTCTTCTCTCAACAACACCATTTTGCTGCGGTGTGTGTGGAGGAGGCATTTGTCGATGAATCCCGTGAGTTTATAGGTAGTCTTTGAACTCATCACTGGTGAATTCCCCCTCGATCTGAGCGGAGGGTTCTGATGTGATGACCAGTTTCTTTCTCAACTAAAACTTTGAACTTTTTGAAGGTTTCAAACGCTTCACTTTTCTTACAAAGACAAAAAATCCACATTTTCCTCGAATAGTCGTCAACACAAAGCATGAAGTACTGGAACCCAGAATGACTTGGCTGCATTGGACCACAAAGATCGGTATGAACCAAGTCAAGTTTACCATGAGCTCGAAATGTACTCTTTTGGAACGAAGCTCTGTGTTGTTTTCCTACTAGGCAGTGAGGACACTTGTCTGTATCCTTCTGAAGAGAAGGTAGCCCATGTACCATATTACGCCGGCAAAGTGTTTCGAGATATTTGAAACTAACATGACCAAATCTCCGATGCCACAACTGCACTGAGGTGGAATTTTTAGCCACAAGTGCTTGATCATCTCTATGAACAAAATCAAGTTGGAACATGTGTCCCACATTGGAGGCTTTTGCAATTATTTTCGAGCCTCTTGATTTATCTCGAATCAAACACGTTTTCTTGCCGGATTGACTATCAAATTCAATTTTTAGGTTGTGATCTAGGAGTTGACTAACTGAAAGAAGATTCTTTGTCAACCCAGGGACATATAGGACATCTGATAGTCTGCATTTTGTGAACCAAGGGGTAGAGAAATGTTTCCAATCCCTGAATCTGTATATGAAGAATCATCTCCCAACGAAACATGATTTTTTGATGGTGTGTCCCTCATTGAAATAAACCAGTCTTTATGGCTGGTCATGTGTTGAGTGGCTCTCGAATCAACATACCAGACATCACTAGATGACGTGGATGGTTCACTTGATTGAGCAGTGAATAAGAAGTCTTCATTATCTGATTGTTCTTGTTGCTCAACAATATTACCTTGCTGGTGGGGTTTTCTTTTCCACATCCCCTTTTTCTTCCCGTAATAGTTGTTAGAATGTCCCTTGTGAGATTGTTGTTGTTGTGGTCCGAGTTTCTTGATGAACCTTTCTTATAAGTGTTATACCAACAATCTTGTAAGTCATGTCCTCTTTTTCAAATTGGACATTGCTTCTTCAGTTGATTGTCCCCATGATATTGATTCTGATGTTGGGACTTCTGATAGGAATTAGGTTTTCCTTTACCTTTTCCTTTCCATTTTTGATGTGAAGATAGTGCCTGCTCCTCTTCATCATCCTTATTGTGCATTGCTTCCTCTTGTTGCAATAGGTTTACTAGTTTGTCAAAACCAACTATCATATCTGTCACATTTAGTGTTGTGACAAAAATGTGGTAAGAAGAGGGAAGTGCTCTCAGAACAATGGGAATGAGAGCATCATCTGTGACTGGTTCTCCCAAGGCTAGAAGTGAAGCCCTTAATTCTGCAACTCTTCTTAAGAAAGCTTCAATTTTCTCATTCTACTTGAATTTCAGTGTATGTAACTGACTCTGCAAATTCAGTATGACATTCTTGTTCTTGGCCTCATATACTGTACTCAATTTATCCCATGCATCTTTTTTTGTTTTGGCATTTCGAATGTAGGGTTGCACATCATCAGACACTCCAAACAAGATGATGATTTTGGCCTTCTGATCTGCTTTATCAAATTGTCGTTGTTGTGTTGTATCAGTGGCTGATCTAGTCAGAGTACCATTCACAATAGACCATATCTCTTCAAACTCAAGTTGTGTCTTTATTTTTGTCTTCCATGTAGCATAGTTGCTTCCTCTAAGCAATTGTGAATCCGGAAGAAAAAATTTGGGGGCATTGGTGCCCATTTTACAGAGATCACTGATAGGGTTTGGCTCTTATCACTCCAGGTATTAGGTCTCCCAATCTATATACCATCAATCTGATATACCAAACCTTTCTATATATGCACCCTTTCGATATACCCGTCGGTATGTGGAAGAAGCTCGCCCTTTCTATATACCCGGCGGTACGTGAAAGAGGCGTTAACGTACGTGAAAGAATTCAATACGTGGTACCAAGATAGTACTGATGGGGTCTATGCGATTATTGACACCGGCTCAAAGAAATATCCTCATACGCACGCGTAACTTTGCTATATACTTGGATAATTTCTCAGTCCATATTTATGTCATGCAATCATTCACAGATGGATGGGATGGTTTATAGTGTGTGCACTTTGTGACCTTATTACTCCCCGTCGATTTAAAGGGACAATGCCCAGATGACATTGTTGCAGCTATATTAGGCATTAAGTGTAGTAGTAGTCATGACGGCTTTACCCGTAAGCACTTCCCAGAGGCACCGTATATACCGAATGCTACGAATGAGATCTAGGATCTCGTGAGTGTTACAGAACCAATTTTTTTATTGTTTTTTATTACAATTATGCCAGTTTTTGAGCAGTTACAAAGTTTGCAGTTAACTATGGCAACCTGAAAATTAGTACAATATACAACAGTAAACAATTTACATTCAAAAAATTGGAAAATTTGAATGGCAGTAAAAATTTTGTTTCATGGGTTACGTGGCCACTGAGCCCAATACAACCCAAAATGCTAAAAATTGTAAAAAAACAGCTGAAAATGCAATTTTTAGATGGGTCTCCTTCTTAAAAAAATGTTTGAAATGAAAAACCAGGCCGAATGGGAGAAAAAAATTTTTTTACCCTAAATTAGGGATTTCTCCGCTAAATTTAGTTAGTTATAACTAAATTTGAATTTCCCGCTAAAGTTAGCGGTTCCACTAAATTTTCTGCCAAATTTGGTAGTGGGTGAGGGAGGGGGATTTGACCCCTTGACCTCTCTTGATGGGAAGCGTCTTACAAAAGTTATGCTAGCCACTTGGGCGGCTAAGCTAAACAAGTATATATAAAGAGAAAATTATAATTAAACACTTCCAAACTGTAAAACCATACCTTTTCATAAAACCACGGTTTTGGAAAGCTGGTTTTGAGCAAAAATTCCAGCAAAGAGAAAAAATGACAGTAGTTTTGGCGAGAATGAAGGCGGTTTTGACTGTGTATGGCGCCTTAGATCATTTTTCTTCCTTCCTTTGAGCTTGTAATCTCTTCCTTGGTGAATTTTATCCGCCTCAACCTTAATTGCAATGAATAAAGGTGGTTTTGAGGAATTTGGTGGCGGTTTTGAGGAATTTGATGGCGGTATTGCAAGGGATGGGGCTGGGAAGTTGCAGAGGCAACTCTGGCTCTCTTTTTCTTACACAAGCTTCTCCAATGCTCCTCAAACTCTGTTGCAATCCTCAAATCTCCTTCAACCTGCTCTGAAACCAAATGTAATTTCACAAACTGGGATGGAAGCCTGAATATTTTATTAATGTGAAATTGATTAACCATTATAATGGAGTGCCTTAATATTTATACATATTGGACAATAATGTGTAGACAAACAAATATGTTGCATAGGTAAAACCATACTCACAACTGCTTCCAATAAGACATCCGGGAAGCATATAAATTGTTATAATAATTGTAACAATTATCTCTGTGAAACAAAAAGACAAATATGGTTTAAAACCATATAATAACTTACAATTATATTATGGTTTATAATTAACCATATAATATGATTATATAATTAAAAAAATTAATTAAATAATAAATCATATAATGCATAATTAATATTTTATCCTAACACCGAAAAATAGATAGCTAAATGCACATGCCTATAAACCAGATCAAACCTAATAAAGAATATGTGGAATGGGGAGTCATATTAACTCCTGACGTCACCAAGAGTGATATTGAGATCTATCATTGCACTTTATCTCAAACTCCATGTAGTTTTGTGTGAATGCGTGTTTAATGATTCCTTAGGTTTCCTTGTGCAATTTTTACTATGATAGCGTGATAGATATAGATTTATATAAGTATGTAAATGTGTGAGATCCAATAAAATGAAATTCCCCTCCTATGATGTGTATGCAAAGTAACGCAGTCCTTTTCCCTTATATGGATGTGCTAAATGTATGATTTTGATATTCTCTTGTGCCTTGATGCAAGCTTAGGTGATGATAGATTATGCTTATAATGTTTGGGCCTTGATTTACAAGAAGTAACTAAGTATACATATAATTCCTTTGTTTGAATTTTGTAATTGAAAATTGAAAGGCCGACCCAAAGAAGTAAAAGGTGACCAATAAGTAAAACATACCTAGAAGGGTGATAATAGGATAGAGAAGGTCAAGAGAACCCATGAGGGACATGAACACCGAGAATGTATATCCTATTTGGTGGTAGTTTCTAAGGCCATAAATGATAAATCAGTCAAGTTCCAACAAAGCTATAAAATGTGTAACGCTAATAAGAATGTGAGACAAAGAAAAAAAGAAAAAGGATTTGTCAACCACTAGTTTTGTTTCTTAGGAATAATATATACATAGTATTATTTAGGACGTATAAATGTACCCATGTGCATAGATTTTTTGTCTATAGGTGCTTGCTAAAGTCTAGTTGGTGTTGGATAAATTAGGGGTTGGTGCTCATTATGAAGTTGGTGCTTCACTAAATCTTGATTTTTGTTTATTAATGAAAATATTAGTGGGGTTTCTTCCCTTTAAGGTTTTCCCACATACATATTGGTGTTTTCTCTCTTACTTTTGTTCCTGTGGATAATTGTTTCACGCTCATGTGGATGGATGCTATGTGTTGAAAAATTTGGCATTGATGAAATAAGATTAAACATGGGATTGAACAGAATGTCACACATCATGATATCTTGTTGAAGTAAGTGATATTTTTTTGTTCTGTGAATTATAGTGGTCTCACTTTGTTTCAAGGTCTTATCACTAGCATGGAGTCATGATTTCATCTGTAGCAAAGTGGGTGTCTCAAGGGGGTAGGAATGCTCATTGATTTTTCCTTGTGTCTATATCAGTTCTTATATCATACTCCTAAAATAAAAAATATGTCTTTTTTTCTCTTTAGGTTTCTCCAAGGGTCAAGTAGTGATTGACTTAGAATTGTGTTGATGTATTTCTTAGGTATGTCACAAAGTCCAAATGTAAAGTGAGCTTGTAAAATTTTTTAAGGATGGATAAACCTTTTTCAAGGTATTTCAAGGTGCAAAGAGAAAGAAATCAAGCTTTTTTAACCTTTAACAAGACCTAGTATAAAGGAAGGATGAGAACATGCCTAGTAATCATAAGAAAATGAGATGGGTCAATAAATTTAGGAAGGACTCATGAAAATTAAATGATGGGAGATGGTATGTGACTGATTCATGATAGTGGAAGTAATTAAAATTCAGGGATAGAAAGTGAAAATTGAGGTTTTATAGCCAAATTTTCAAAGAACAAGTTTTTGAGAAGGACAAAATAAGCACCTCAAATTCTAAGTATTTGTGTTAAATTGAAAATGAGTATTTAGATAAGTCATAATATATATTTTTGGCGGAAAAAAGGAAAAAAAATAATGAAAAGGTCCGAGTTCATAGGATGATGAAATTGAAAATTTCTATCCATTCTTCTAAGCTAGTTTCCTATCATCCCGAACTCTAACTTTGAGAGATAAAATAAATATGTAAAATGTGAACATAAAATACATTGTTCAAGTGTTTTTTGGTGATTTTTACATGCAAATAAATACCAAGGGGTCATGAAAAATCAATTGTGTAGGTACAGGTCTACCTTTACCATATATAAAAGGAAAGGTTTTAATGAAGTTTACAGGCATAGGTGTGTGTTGGGAGCTTCATGAAGAATATTTTAGTGTTCCAGATATCCCTTGAGATATTCTAAATGCTCACAAATTTTATGATCATTTTGCATAGTAAAATTTGTATAGTAGATGAGTTTTTCCTTACTACTTTGCTTAAGAGAAATCATGTGAAACCAGTCTTGAAAGTTTAAATCCTGTATGAAGATGTTTTAGTAATTTATCCTATGAGTTAATTTGAGAAATGAGTGTAACCATATTATACAGGTTTAATAATGTTTTTTAATCTTTAATTATCCTGGTGAAGTTTGTATGCAAAGTATTTCTTTTCATGATCTTTAAGATCCTTTATCCGGACAATCAAGTAGACTAAAATCTAAGCTACAATAGTGATTTTCACCTCATAATAATTGTTATAAAACTATTATTCCATGTGTAAAAGATCCCATTAAAAATATCACACATCCAAAATAACATTAAATCGATTGAAAAGGTGGATTGAGTGCTCAAGTATCAATATAGGATTTGGTGTGACAAAACCCTCGTTATACACAGTTCTAAGCAAAACAACCCATTTGAGAATTTTGGATTGATATTAATTGAATAAAATGGACCTGATATTTTTTTAAATACCTTGAAGGATTTCACTACAACCAGGATAGACTAGGAATGTTGGTATCTTTTTGTAATCTCTCGGTTTAAAGGTTGTGTTGATAAAAAGAGTGAGTACATTGTCTTAAAGCTTGTGTAGTGAAGATGTTTTGTGAAGACATCATAACATAAGTGTGGTAAATTATAATATGGTATCATGGAATAATATATATTTTGTAATGGTGCTAAAATATCTTTCTTGATGGAAGTAATATGATTATTTTTGACTGAGAAAGTGTGGTTCACAAATGTCAACTAAAAAAATGAAGTACCAAACTTCAAGTGACCCAAACTTCTAGCTCTTTTGATCTTCAATTTATTGAATCTTAGTTAAAAATTTTTGTAGTAATTATACTCTAATCACAAGATTGAGTTTAGATTATATGCATGTGCATTCTTCATGAGCATAATTATGATGAACTATCTTTGCACCTATTTTGTCTTTCTGTCTCAAAATGAAGAATATAAGATGAATGGTGAAGTTTTCAGACCAATTGAATATTTTAGAGGTTCATGATATGTTTTGTAAATTATTTTTCTCTTTATAATATGTCCTTGAAGATGTATATGATTGAGAAAGTGTACGATCATTTGGAACCTTGAAAATGCTCTCTGCACTAACTCACAATGCATTCTCTTGTGTTCAAATGAAGGATATAAGAAAATACAAAGGTTTTAATATTTAAATGAGACTCCAAATGATTTTTACAGTGTATGTAATATTTTTTCACTATGTAACTCCTTTGTAGGCCTTGTTAACACTAGAAGACAAAGATTGTATACCAGTTTGAAAAGGGAGGTTGTAAGTCCTAACTCGAGATTCTCCAATTTTGTAACTTAATGTAAAATAATTAAAACACATTACTTTAATTTCATAATATCATGAAGAGTCATAAGAGCTAAGGAAATGAATGAAATATGAACCTAATTTTGAAAAGGTAATATTTTCTCATTTTTAGCACTTTATGTCTTGTCCTTTAGTTTTCCCGATCCGTGTTGAAAGGTGAAGGAAGTAATATAGGTGATAAAGTGAAGTGAATGAGTCAAAATAAAGAATAATTATGCTTGAATACAAACAATCTCTATATTTGTTTGAATTATGCTTATTGTAGAGACAAGAATAAAGGAGTACCAGATTATGAGATTGATGAAAGATGATGAAGTAGTAAGCTGAAACAATGATCACATTAGGTTGGTGTAAGAAAATAGGAGAATAATTTGATCAAACTATCTATGTTTAATGCTTGAGTTATAGCTCAGAAAATTGGGAGTGATATTCCATACAAGTAGGTGCTTATAAAACAACAGTCAAATGGGTGCTTGGAAATGACTTGAAGTAGGAGCTTCAAAACTAGAGTTAGAGATTCATGGTGAGTGGGTGCTCACCACTTTGTGAGATCATTGTAATTGTTTCTATAAATTTTTCCTTAATATTAATTTTATTTCTCCTTTATGTGGCTTTTATCCCTTATTGGGTTTCCCACCTTAAATCTTGTGTTCTCATGTGTTTATTGTTTCTTCTTATTCCATGATGGTGTTTTCTATAAGTCCACTATTTGAGAGGATAATAAATGAGTGGTGCACTTACTACTACATTAAAATTTATACTTTTTAAAAGGAACCAATTCACCCCCTCCCACTTTTATTTCTTGAATGTTCAATAATTGGAATTAGAGCAGGTACCTTTAGAAGAAATTATAACCACTTAAGGAGATACTTCTTACAAAACATGGATAACAGTCAAGTTCTCTCCATAAATAGGTAAACTATCTTTAATGGGACTAATTACACGTTTTGGAATGTCATGATGAGTGTGTGTACCTTTATTATATTGGATATGATATATGGCTAATAGTTGAGAATGTCTACACTATTCGTAATGCATCTATCACTTTAGTAGGTGACAAGAAAGCTAATGAGAACAATTAAACAACCATGAATTCCATTCTTTGTTGACTATCTGAAACAAATTTTGTAAAGTTCACACACTAGAAAACTTCTAAGTAAATGTGGGACAAATTAAATAATATATATGAGGGATATGAAAATGTAAAACTTGCCAAATTACAAACCTATAGAACACAATTTGAAGGCCTAAAATTGAAAGAGGATGATGGAATTTATTTGTATGTGTAAAGAGTGAATGAAGTGTAAATATGATAAAAGGAGTACGTTAAAAACAAGAGGAATATGTGATTTTTATTGAAATTATTAAGTCTCAGACTCCCAAATATGATGCATTAGTTTTATATGTGGAGAGAGTCAAAATTTAAAACCAAGCTAAAAATGGATGGTCTTCACGGAATCTTAGGGGCATATGAATTAAGAAACTTAGGACCCAAATCAGGAAGGATAGATATTACTTTCAAAGTTGACAAAGAACCAAATTAAAACAAGAGTAAAGACAAAGAAGAATCGATATGGAAATTGATGATGAAAATATACTGGCTTTGTTTGTAAGAAAACTTAGAAGAGGCTCAAGTAAATATAAAGGAAAATTTCCCTTAAATGCTTTAATTGTGTCAAAGTAGGAAACTTTGCATCAAACTTCCCTCATAAGAAAAATGAAGAAAAGTATGAGCATGAAGAAAAAGGTAGGAGCCATTTTAAGCATAAAAATAGCTTCATGAAAGAATGAAAGAGAATCATTTTCAAAAGAAAAACAAACATATACCCAAAGGACCTAAGTTCAACTAAATAAAGTGATATAATCAGCTATGAGAGTTAGAAAGATGAATCCTATAATGATACCTTGTTCATGGCCTTTGAAACATCACATCCGAGAAGAACCAAGGGAATAATTATGTTGAGATTGAAGAGTCGAGAAGAAAATGTTTTTGTGGACTTGAAGACTCAAATTGACAAGAGTGACAAAAAACCTGATTTGGAGAATTCATAACCACTCTAGGTCCATTTCAAATTTAGAAAATGCCCCATCAAATATCATATTCGAAGAGAAACTAAAATATTCTAGGGAGTAATAGAGTCCACTCCACACTATTTAAAATCCACAAATCCTATAAAGTTTCATAAATCGATTCAACGAACAATATCTCATAAGAGGCATTTATAGAATCCTAAATAAGATGAAGAATTTTATTTTCTCCATATATTTTGACTAGCTTCCCTTATAATGGTATAGAGCCATATGACATATCCATTTGCACACTACCTCCACTTTCATGGACAGGGCAGGAAATCCACTATAACTGTGTTTATGGTCAAATATTTTCCAGGATAGGTAGTAAGTTGTACCACTAAACCTTTAACATACCATACAACTAGAACTTCCCTAGAATCCATGGCATAACAAGTCCAAGAGGTTTTTGATATCTTTATATCTATCTCATTCATAACCTCTAAAGGAATAACATTATATGAGGCTCTTAAATAAAACATATAATTATGAATAAGTCTCCCATTGAAAAATTAAAGTATTGAAGAAAGGATCCACATCCAATTGTAATTAAACCAAGGATAAGCCTAAATGTATTTCTAATGGTTCTTCCATGTTTTTGGTTCTTCCTTGATCTCTATCTCTGTAAAAATTAAGGTACTTATTATATATCCTACATCCCTTTCTTAGAAAAAAATATCATCCTTCAACCCTAATTAATATTCAAATGTTCTTTTTCGAGTTATGGGATTCTAAGAAATTTTAAAATATGGAATGTCACTTTTATCCGACATAGAATCTTAGCCATGTCACATATGGTATACTTTGTTCGGGTTGGATTAGAGGTAAGGGTAAAAACTCTTTCTGTTGGAATGTTATCTTTTATAGCTTGGATAATAATAAAGGTGCTTGGATTTGAAGCATGGGCATGACCCCTAAAAGGAAAAGTGTTCTTAGGATCGTCCTTAGGGATATTGGTCAAGATAAGCATTTTTAGTTTATCAATGATAGACCCTTTGACTTGTATATTTCAAAGGTTATAATTCTTTTCTTGAGAAACCACAACATTTAATAAATGTTTCCTATCTTCTTTAGAAGGGATCCCACCATCATACTTCTTGATCACTAGATATCTTAAGTAATCAAATTCATGATTTGGAAGCTCAAATGACTGGTCCATATCTCTATCAGCATTAACAATAGAAGGAATGGAAAATACATGACTTACGAAATCCCGAAGTCCTCCATAGTTTTAGCATATAAGATATTAGTTGAAGTAGCTCCTTTCATTGGATATTTTCAGAATTCCATCATGCATATTTCATCAAAACCAGCTTCAACACTAACATCATAATCTCTAGAAAGTGGCTCATAAAGGTAGTGTGAAATAAACACTTATCACACCATTCAATGATGTGATCTTCCTCTATTAATGACACCCTTACTATTAATGGATCAGGGAATGTTTTGTTTTCTCTAGGGGCCTGATGTTTATAACATGTAATCATAGCTATTTTTTCTCTATCATCATCCCAACGATCTTTGGGATGGTTCCTAAATATATTTTGTCCTTGGGCCTGTTGTTGAACATGAGGATTTGAAACAAGTCCTTCTTCTTCTCTAGCAAGTGTGTATGAAATTTCTTTACATTCTCCACCAAAGTTTTGAAAACCTCTTCTAGGTCAATGTAGTACCAAAATCTTGCACATTAGGCATTATTTAGCCCAGTTTTCATAGTACTATTTTTAGGGTTCTTAAGTGAATAAACTACTAATTAGTCCCATAATTTGGCCATATTATTTTACGTTTTATTTATCTTCTCCCGCACATTTTTATATACATGCCGAGCAATTTCATCATTGTACCATAATTTTATACTAAAATAAGGTTCCTAAGCTTGTTTTGGGGTTCCCAGGCATCCTAGTCCTACTTGGGGTACCCTGCTCCTTTCTTAACTTTCCCACCTCATTTTGGGCTCTTTTTAGCTTTTTTATCTTTATCTTTTTCCTATTCAGCCATATTTGGATTAATTATGAACTTAGAGAAAGAAAACCTTATAAATATAAATGTATGAGACCATAAAGAGGGTCCTAGCATCACTTACTACTATCACTCTATGTAGAGTTACATCCATTGCATCACTTGCATCCACATACTGCCATGCATCAAGGCTAGGAAATCTACATCAACACACATAACATATGGGGGTCATTACTTAATCTTTCATCACTCGGCACACTCGGTGCTTCTCAATAGATCTAGTGTGATAGATAGGTAATATTCTAGGTTATCTTGCAAACCTACAAAAATAGTATTTTGATCCTTCACAAATACCAGGTGCATATTTTGCAGAGTAGGGTACCTTGGGGTGCCCCATTACCTTCTGGGTTCTCTAGTCCATTTAGATCTTCCAGATCCAACCTTTACTGAGAACTTATGAATGATCATTCCTGCTCCTAGAATCCACACTTAAACCTCGCGACAATCTCTTAAAATCAGCTAAGTTATTTCTCATTATTTTCTTGCATACTAGGGTTTAGTTTCATTTGATATAATTATTTAAATTCGCTCCATACTACTTTAGCATGCTTTACAACATTTTAGTCCTCCTATATTAGATTAAATATTATTATACTTTCCCATATGTTAGTTTAATTTAAGTTATCACCAAGTACCTTGTTAGTCTAAGGCTTCTCTAGATTAATCAACTTGACACCTTCCCTCTTTGGAATCTTCCCACCCGCATTAATATTGTTATAAATTTGGATAGCCATACAAAAATCATGCCTAAAAGTTCTTGTATTCTTATCTCATAGATAATATGATACCTTTTTTCAAATGCATCTAAGTGCCTCACCAATAAAGAATCATCACTAAGCCTTATACCAATATGTAATATAGTTAAGGTTTTATTAAACCTAGTGTTAAATTCTTACACACTTTCGCTTGGAGTTTTTTTAATATTCTCAAATTCAGTCAAGAGAAACTTGGGATAAATCTTATCAAAGATACTATAATTTGAAATAATTTTTTATCTCTACCTGATTCAATTAAATTATATGGTAGAAAATTATACCATTCTCTAACATCTTCTTATAGAGCATATATGAATAACTTTATATAAACATCTTCATGCTCTATTTAAAATTCATTGATGATATTTTGAAAAATCTAAGATGTTGATTTCCACTTAAATCATTATTTCCTTGAAATATAGACAATCTATTTCTAATTTCTGAAGTACTTAATTCAAATATCCTACCATCCCATGGAATCTTATTGGTCTATGGGTATTAACAACAAAACGAGATCTTGGTGGAGGTTGTTCCATATTATTTAGTGCATGTGTTTGAAAAGAAGGATTGAAACAATGGAGAATTGGGGGTTTTAGTTGAAAAGGAGTATGATCCACATAGTAGGAATAATTCATGGATTTAGTTTCCCAAAACTCTAGCCTCAAGAATAAACAATGGACAAAGAGAATGATACATTTTCTACTAAGAAGATTTGAATCCTCTTGAAATAATGAATGAACATTGTCTTGAGGGATACTTGATTTAGATCCACTAAGCATGCTAACATAATTTTCCACTAAAGGTCGATCCAATTTAGTAAGTTAAACAACCTTCTCTTCTAAGCCTTGATCACCCACTAGTTTCCAAACTTCCTTTCTTCTTAAATTTTTTTATCTATGTCTAGAAGCAATCCTATGGTAGGATTAGCGTTTAAGAAGGATCTTCTTCTTTCTAGCTTTGCAATGGTGAAAAGTTAATCAACAAGGAGTAAATTATTTACATTGCTATATTCCATATTTTCTTTCAAAATACGGAGCCGCCACTAAGATCTTACACCTTATATATGTATATTAACTCAAATATCTCTTTAGATATTGGATTTATAGATTAGTAAATAAATATTTTCCGATATTTATGAATTTTCCTGCACTTTTCCCAATGGAGTCATATTTAATGGAAAGTCTATTTATACTTTGAAAAGTATAGGAACAAACACGTTCAATATGGAATATATTTTTGAAAATATTTGCAAATGGAATTATGAACATCAATTTAGATGCAAAAATAATAATAGTGTCGTAAGCTATGTGTAGTGCCCACTTCGAACCACCACTTGAGACCTAAGAAATAAACTAGGATTAGCTAGGAAAATTATGGAATAATTTTATTTTGTTTAAGGGTAACAACAAGGTTATATGGAAACAAATTTCACAACAAGGTTTAAGGCTACTAACAAGGTTAGAATTTAATTTCCAAATTTTTACTGATAATTACCTAAGGAGGATTTCTCAACATTTCCTCTTGGCACGCGTCAACAACTTCTGGTTGTCATGCGTCAACATCTCCTAGTGACACGCATCAACAACACTTGGTTGTCACGCATCAATCCTTCCCTTAAAATGCATCAACAACCCCTATTTTCACCCATCAACTCTTCCTTTGACGAGCTTTGACGACCTTCTTGTCGCGTGTCAATACATCACCTTGATGCATGTCAACCACACATTAGTAGCTCCAAGTGACGCACATCAATAACCATGGGTTGTCGTGCATTAATGCTTCACCTTGACGCACATCATCAACCTTCCATTTTCACATGTCAATGCTTCTCCCGACGCACGCAATGACCTTTCATTGTCATGCGTTAACGATTCTCCTTGTCACACATCAATACATCTCCTTAACACAAATTTTCAACATGTCGGCACTTTTCTCCTCATGTGCGTCATCTCCTTTACTTGTCATGCGTCAACATAGGAAAACCTCCATGCCACATGGAAATCATGCATGCCACATGTCAAATCATGATTGGGCTTGAGTGGACGGAGAAGTGGAGAAAACTCGGGAACATATTTTTGAGAAAAAATTTAATCCTTTTAACAGCTAGATTATTATACTTATATTTTTCCAACCTTAGACAACAAAATGGCTGGGTGAGTTTCAAAATGGATTTTAATAAGATTTAAAGGTTCTTTCTTAAGTGTTGAAGTCAACTTAAGTTCATTGGGACTTAATACATATAAATTGCAATGTTTCATTAATTAACTTATAAAGAAGATTCAAAATGTACATTTCTAAATAAATTGATCTCTAGATTTGAAACAAATAAACAGAGATCAAATCTATAGATTCTTAAAAAAATTTCTATCTAATACATCCCATTAATTCCAAAGAAACATCTAACAACAATATACATGCCTCGATTTCTAATTTATCAACTTAATTCCAAGGAATAAACTATTGTATTTTCCTTACACACATTTCTTCCAAACAGAATACTCATTTCATCACAACAACTCAATTTTGATACGCAATACACTTTTGTAAATTGAGAACAGAAACAAAATTCTTTATTGATTCCAACACAACTTTACAACTTATTTGTTTCCTTTCGATTTCAAAAAATTCTACAAAATATATCACATTCCTTCAAATAGATAACAGATTTGAGATTTTACATTTCACATGATGAATTCAATCTTCCATTTTCAATATAAATGCCTTTCCAATACAAATAATAAAACATTTCATCCACCTCAACGTGGGAAGGGTTACAATAACTTTACAAAAATAGGGACTGTCAAAACTGTACATTTCTTTCTCCAGAACAAGAACAGGATGATTTTCTTCATTCTTCAGTTGAATCACAACAAGATAGGAGGAAAGGCAATGCTCTCCACCCAATAAAGATATCCAATGAGTAGGGAGAATCCATATTTCCTCATCGGCCCTCAAGCCCTAACCATAATGTAATAAAAATGAAGAACAACACATGGCAACAATGGCTTCCACAAAACACACAGGCAAAATATGCACATTTCAAAAAGACATTTTTTTACGAAAGATGTAGTTCCCAACTACATAATAATTGTAAACTGAACAGAGGCTCCATTAAGTAAGCCAAAACAAGAGAAAGGATTCTATGGGGAGCTGCTTATGCCTCCCAATGGGAAATGAGAAACCACCAGAAACAACCCACCAAAATAATCACCTTCCATACCCTTATGCCTCCCCAAAACTTACTTCTTATACCTCCCAAAACTTATCCCTTATGCCCCCCCCCCAAGAGTAAGGAATGCAAGCTATTCCTTTTCCATGGTAGTTCCCAAATCCCAAACTCCCTCCACAATAACAGATGCCATTGGCATTCCCTTATCCCTCCACATATGAAATCCCCATAGCCTTCTCCTACACCATACCCTAAGCAGTCTACCCAACCAGCCAACAAATACAAACAACAAGCACCATTCTATACAGAAAACAACATATAAAAAGTTCAGTTTCCTACCTCTCCATTAATGGAGTTCATCCCAAAGACAAAGCAAGCTTTTCAATGTCAACAACCACCTAGAAACAAGAATAACCAAAGCAAGCAAATGATCTCCAATCCCTTCATAAGAAATAGCTCCCAACACACCAATGAAATCCACTCCCAAGAGGAATGCGCTAAGATTTACCTAGCAAGGAAATGAGCCCAAGGAGGAAGTTCTTTCAAAAATAAAGAAAGTGCTCCCCAAGAGGAAATGCACCCAAGCTTCAACAACCCGAAAAATGTGCTCAAGAGGGGAAGGTGCGCAAGGTTTCAACAACCCAACAATAAGCAAAGAGTTCGACTTATAAAGGAAAGGAAGAGGGAAGCGTGATGTGGATTCCAAGTGGGATGCCACATCATTCATCCTCAACCCTAAAAGGAAATTTATCAAAGATCAATTACTCATAATAAATGAAAGGACAAAATCAACTTACACACTCTAATTAACCCATACCCCGTAAAGGACAACATTAAAAGTATGACAGACATAAGTACAATAAATTCTTACCAAATAGTCATATCAATATATAATAAATAAGTATAAACTTGCCCTCCAACCCATAAATATGGTTGGTAATTAATTTTAAGAGGTGTGGGAAAAATTTGACTTGTCCCACAAGCCTCAAAAATAGCCCCCAAGGACAAATTCAAATTCCAAGGGGATGAATTGTCTCACACTCCAAATCTTATTCCTAAATTCTCTTACAACATCCTACACATTCTCTTACAACTTGCATTTATATTAATAACTTCATTTATTAAATTCCTATGGCATAAAGATTTATTTAATTAACACATGGGTATTTACAATATTTACTCAACACAACAATTTAAGAAAGGGGTAACACAACACAAAGTAAACACATGCAAATATTACAAAAAGGAAACTCATTAAAACCAACAAAGAAATCCCAAGGTCACATTTTAAAGGTGATTCCCCCATGGGAATTTGTAACAAAGACAACACAAAAATAGTACAGATTACCATGGTGACATCATCAGTTTCATCAAGAATTCGATTATGGTTAGTTTGCAGTCCCCAACATTGTTGTGATAGTTTTTCCTACAAAATAAAAATACCCCTTCAGAAGCTTGTGGCCATATCGAATATCTAAAAATAATATACTTAACATCTCAAAATCAAATATAAGTCACCACAATATCGAAATTCAACATCATCATTCAAGCTTAAATAACAAGTATATCATCATCCAAATACTTCATACTAGATTTATCCACAATATCTCATGTCACAATTCCAAACAACATCAATAATATATCTATGTCAATAGTATATCATCATCCACATAAAGAACATCTCGAATAATCAACATGTATAATAATTGAATCCAGATTCATAATAATCCACCGTCTAACATCTACACATCATAATAATAAAAATATAATTAACATCCAAAACAAGATTAACAATATTAGGATTAGTATCTAAAAGTTTCAAAGGAAAGTGGGCATTACACTATGTATATATTTCTCAAATCCAAAAATATCTCCTCAAAATGACACAAGAGGCATGTTGATAGGACTCTATTGGATCTCGATGCCCTTTGAATACCCCCTGAAATTTTTCATAGATGTGAAATAAAACTATCTTGTTCCATAAAATGGTGCTAGAGGTGTGTTGGTCTTCAAATCTATACCCTCTACTAGGTCGACAATAATTCTCTCCAGAAAGGGGAAAGGGTTTCTTAGGAATGGTGATAAACCGGGTGATATGTCATTTTGTTGCTTGGGAAGGACTCTTACACATTCCTTAGGGATCAAGCCTTGGGATGATTAAGGGGCGCATACAGAGGAGATGGCCTTTTCCTGCTACTTTTGGTCTTTCCTTAAACTAGAGTTAGAGGACTTGTGGTGTAACTCTGAAATGTAGAGGGGGAGATGGAGTCTTTGTTCCCTCAAGTTTCTTTTCAAATGATGGACTGATCTGGGAAAACATGGCCAAGGACACAATATTTTCACTCCCAAAATCTTCACACAAAGTATTGTGTATGTTTATCACACCAAAATCATGTTACTAAAAAGGCGCTTAAGTTCAATTGCTCTTGCATTCTCTTAGTAATGGAATTAAAGCTAAAATATACCTTATGTGATGTTTTAAAGAAATTAGGTGGTAAAATGGAACAAATGGAAACTGCAAAATTGGGAGATGGGGTCTATTATTGTAATTATGACTTCACAAAGTGGGAATTATAGGAATAGAAGTTCATTATGACACAAAATTTTACACTACAAATATCCCGAAATCATGGAAAATTCACAAAACTAGACCAACCGATGACAATCTCAACTAAGAACTATTTTCTTTCATTTAAGATCAATAGATGCAAAGGATTCAATAAAATTTCCAAAATACCTAACATAAGAACTTGTGCAATTTTTTAAGAAAAGTTTTTATTGCTTCATCCCTCATACGCATAAGATACAATTAGAGGCTTACAAAATCTATCAACAAAATTTTTTTATGAAAAAAATTTACAAATCATTCCAATATTGCAAAGGGAAATCACACAAAAGAATATCAAACTTAATGACCAAAGCATAAAAATCATGGATATATCTATTGTATGAAAAAGATCAATAGTAAAAATTAAGACTGCAGAGTAGAATATCACTAATTAATGGACAATTTTAGAACACAAAACCCAGAAGACAAATTTAAAACTCAAAGAATACATACTTTATTCAGTTCTTGAATTTATTAACAAGGGAACATATGATTAATGCTCTCAAATCCTATCAATGGATATACAACTGCAACCAACTTGACACAGAAATTTAGGAAACTAAGATCGGTGTGTATTTCATTATGGAAACATATAGTATTCACAATTAGATCTCTATCATTTTTAGAAATAGAATTACTAATCCACTTTGATATGAGTATAAAAACTTGACTCAATCAATTATTATGAAAAGCCTCGTATCTAAAAAATTTGATGTCTTATTACAACCCGATTTCTGCCTCCCCCGAAACTTTAGCAAACCATCCTAGAAAGACATGGCAAACGAGCTCCATTTTGTGGAAATATTTTGTAACCATGAACATACCTTTTTTATTAAGGGTAAAAGAGGGTTGAGGGGACCCTTCCCCATTATAATGAATAATATTGGAGATAAAAATAGATCAATGAGGAACACGTAGGACCTGTCTCTTCCAAAGTGGAAAAGTGAAACTACAAAAAAATAAAAACAACAAGAATAACAAACAAAAATAAACACTAGCCATGAGACTTCTTCCCATTGGATTTGAGATGTATCTTAACGGATTAATTAACTTTCCCTTACTTTCTTCTTCTCACCAAAGAAAAATCTTCAGCGGTGTTTAGATTAACATTTTCATTTGTGTGAACCAAGATAAAAATTTCAATATTATTTTCACCCACCTGATGAAGGATTACCGAAGGAGGAAGGGATAAAGCCCCAAAAGTTCTAGGAAAAGGATTATTCTCTATAGGGGTAGAAGAAGGAATGACCATCTCTTACACAGGAGCCAAAAATTCCTCATCTGTTGATCCATCTTCAGGCTCGAATCTGAGTGATCTATTTCATACCAAATGGCTAGAATCAACATTCTTCCACCAAGAAGTTCGATTAATGGTATTTTTCTTCCCTAACTTACAATCCTTTGATAAATGGCCAAGGGAAAATTAGTTCCGAAATTTGAAGGGGTAGCCTTCACAGTCAATTTTTTATGTCCATATCCTATCCTCAATTTGAAGATCAACGAAGCAAAGAAATCCTTTGAAGTGTTCATATAGACCAAGATGCGAGAATACGTAGTATACTAATACAAGGTCATCTTTGTGTCAATAGCCAAGGTTTTCACTAAAGAATCCCCAATATAAATTAAACATTTCTCAACCAAAAACTGGAGAGGAAGATATGGAAGATGAATCCACATAGACAAGATTTGGAAAGTTTTAGTTATAGGGTTGAATAGAAGGAACCATGGCTTCATTAGCAAGAAATGGTTTTGATAATCCCACAATATATCAAAAATAGATCTCTATCGGTGGTAACATCAAAGAAAAAATGAATAATCATCTAGTTGTGGGATAAATGTAAACTTTACCTTCAATTAGTGGCTTCCATGAAAAATATATCCAATCATGAAGAGCGGGTAGGCACGAGCAGAGATATTGTTGAATCTACATATGATTACATTCTCTGTGAAGATACCTTTTATTCCTTAATTTTATTTTTCTTCTAGATTCTGACATTGATGTATACATGATTTTTTACTGTCATTGTTTAATATTTTTTATCCTATATGTGATGTCACCATCACTCATGCACCTAATCGAACTATTTGTTTCCTCAGGTCATTATCTTAACTAATCTTACACCTGCCCTTTTAGGGAATATGCCTTGGAAAAAAGATAATCATTAATACTTCCTCGTATTTTATGCCTCCTCTATTATAATTTCCACGTTTAGCTGAAAATTACCTTTTAAAAGATATCAATCCGCTCCATACTGCATTTAGAGTTTTCAGAATTAATTTTCACATTTAATTCTCAAATGATACCTCACATAATTATTCCCAAATTTCATCATCTTATAACCGCACATGTTTTCCTCATAAAATTTCAGCTTCCTTCAAGAATTCTGATTGAAAATAGAATTAGTGCATGTCCTTCTCAAGCAATGGTGGATGTGGCATAAAGAACTAGTTTGAAGGAAATTTCCTCATAGAATTTGCATTAAATATTTGACCTTTCTAGTCCTTATGAGGATTTTTAAGAATTATATTCAATATTGATGATTAGGTGGAGAATGATGGGCCACTAACATCTTGTATGGTTAGGGTATCACCGATCTGAGGATTATAAAGATGAACCCTTTCTTTTTTGTCTTTTAGGTTTGTATTATCATTTATTCTGTTTGAAGAACAAGAAAGCTCTGAATTGCTAAAGAATTTTTTGGCTCCACTTTTGGCCTGCCATCAACAAAAATATAATTGACATATCTCCTTTATTCTTCAATGAGTAATTTACAGAGAAATAAATTCCTCTAATGCCAATGAAATGTTTGTTGATGATCTAGTGGAATATATATCATCAATTTCTTTCAAAATCACCATGATGGAGTAAAGACTTGCTTGTCTTGAGAAAGAACCAACGAAATATTATTTTGGGAATGCCCATGAATTCCCACCACCTTCCCCGAGGAGACGAAATGGGGAGTACCTAATATAGCATGTGCAAGTCAGCCCATTTCATTGATGAACATGAATATGTCCCCATGTTACAAACTGATGTTCTTGGGTCATCTTAAAATCCAAAATCTAGTACACGATGGGGTATCAAGGTCTACCTAAAAGGTAGGTCTAACCTTTTTGAATGGGTCTCGTCCTATAGGAGAAAATTTGATTTGATCAAAATCATAGAAGTTCCTAAGGCACACATTACAAAAATCATGGGAATTGTCATGTTTCATGACTTTATAGGAGATATCCAATATGTTTATGGGACCTAAGATCGTAAAGAATTTGATTTTATAAAGAAGAAGATTCTGAATAGGATTTCTATCTTTACAAAGGAATGTGTAACGATCGATTGATAATTCCCCTATTTTGTAAGAACCCTCATTTTTTGTATATGCATATTATAAGTTATGTGAATTTCAAGGGTTGGGGCCCCTATAGAATCCCCTTTTGTTTTTATTATATACATATGATTATTTTTAGTTTAGTTTCTAACTCATTACGTAGTTCCCGTAACTTAATTTACCTTTGGATAACACAACATTCATCTCTAAATTCGTGTTGTATGATTTGAAAACTGCGGCTAGGTATTGATGAAATATGTTTCATTTTCTAAATTTCCTATGGAGTTTTTGAATCCATGAAGTACCAACCCTTGTGATAATCCATCCCATGGATCTGACTTGTATTCCTTCTTCACTGCAAACTATCAATTACTTTCTAATGTCTCATGGCCCTTTGGTAGAGTTTTTGAGTGTCCCGCAGCTTTTTGCAATCCGCAGAGTACTTGACCTCCTTGTTAAACTCGTTAAACATTACTCCAGTGTGTCACACAACTATTGTACCATCATATTTCCTTATCCCTTGCAACTATTCATCCACATAATCCTCTCTTGTTCCCATATTGTAATGCAACTAGTGAAACATTGAGTTCTCTATTCCGTAGAATACCAAGTTGATGCATCACATATTTTGTAGAGTTGAATAGTCATCTCTGTCCTTTAGTTTATTTAGTTTTATGAGAAGGGAGTTTCATGGAGATTAAAAAAACCATTAGTGACAAGCTGATATATTCAAGTTTGGGTCCTTAGATGGTACAAGGTATGTCTTTATACAACTCAACTACGAGAGGGCTCAAAATGAGCACCAAAACATACAATGTAGAAGAAAGTGAAAATGTATCATATAGTGTCATACAAAAGGTGAAGTTCTGAAACATCGAGACACCCATGGTGTCACATGAAAATCAAGTCATGTGATCCCGAAAACAAGAGATGTACAACCCGTAGTGCCCACTTCCCTTTGACACTTTTATTACCGATCATGATACTACCGACTATATTATGGATATTATTATAGTTGTTTTTAGTGTGATGTTAGATGTTAGATCATGGATTATGGGTGAATTTGATTCATATATGATGCATGATGATCACTAGAGACATTTTTATATATTGATGCTGATATATTGTTTGACATGGTTATATTTTGGATGTTATTCGGACATGTGATACATGGCTATATTGAGTAGACCTCGAAAATGAAATTTATTTGATGATGATATAGTTGTTGATAAAATTTCAAATGATATTGTTATTTTCCTACATGTTGTTGTGATTCATATATGTAGATGATGTTCGAATTATATTTATATTTATATTGGATGTTCCGGTGTGGCCACAGGCCAAAGGAGGTATTTGTGTTTTGCGAGTTAAAATACATAACAAAAACATCGGGAAATTGGAGACCAACCACATGGGAACTCTAGATGAATTGAACAAGGTCACCATGGCAACTTGTATTGTTTGTGTGTGTTTGTATGTTGTTAGGGATTCCCAAGGGTTATGTGTATTGATTTATCTAGTTCCTTTGTTTAGTATGTATGTATTTTATAAGTGATGTGGCTCCCTTTTTATTTAAGTAAATTGTGGTAAATTAATGTGAGTAAACATATGATTAAAATAAATTAATCAAATTGGGACATAAGAAAGTAATTATTGGAATTTTTTTGGCTCTAGTATTAAATGTTGTAAGATATTTATAAGTAATGTCTAAGTATGTGTAAGAGTTGTGTAAGTAAATTTGGAGTATGAAACACTTCATCTTCTTTGAAATTCGAATTTTTCCTTGGAGGCTGATTTGGAGGCTTGTGGGACAAATTAAACTTGTCCCATACCTCTTAAATTTACATACTAACCTTACCTATGGTTGGAGAGATAAAATTAGCCCTTCATTATTTATTTTTGTAAGTCAACTTGTATGTTTTAATTGCACTTTCTTACATGTTTTTAAATTCAGTCCTTATGGGGTGTGGGCTTGTTTTGGAGTGTGTAATTAAACTATCATATTATTCACCTACCTATTTATTATGCATTGGAGTATGAAGTTGAATTTGGTGTTGGAGTTAAGGATGTGTGAAGTGGCATACAACATGGATCCACCTCATCCTCTTCTCTTCCCTCTTCTATAAATTTGAATTTCCTTGGCTTGTTTTTGGTTGCTTCACTTTTGCATACTTCATTTGCGGTGAATTATTTTTTCTGTTAGAGATCTTTATTTTGGAAAGGTTTGAAGATTGTTGAATGCTTGTGCTTTGTTGATATTTTGGGCTACTTTCATTGGAAAAACTATTGTTTTGAACTTGGAACAACTCCATCATGGAGAGGTAAGAGCTTGGCTCTTGAAATGCTCTTCTTTTATTTATGTAAATGTTATTGTTGTGAATGTTTTGGCATGTGTGTGGGTTTTTGGGTATATGGCCTAGGAATGGTGTAGGATAAGGCTATGGGGAATTTTTTTGGGAGGCATAAGTGTTTTGGGGAGGTATAATGTGGAGGGAGTTGGGATTTGGGTTCCACCTTACAAAGAAATAGCTTGCATTTCTTTAGTCGTTATGGGGTGCCATAAGAGGTTGGGGAGGCATAAGGAAATGTGAGGAATAAGGGGTACTTGGGGGAGGCATAAGACATATCAAGGTTTTGGAAATCATATATTTTGTCAGTTTGTAATCAGGCAGTGATAACCATTTCCCCTTTAGGAGGAATAAGTAGCATCCCCATAGTTTCTTTCTCCTTTGGCTTGAATGATGAAGCCTAAATTTTGTTTGTTATGTGTTAATGTGGTTAAGAAATTCATTCTATTTTGGACTGTGTTTTCATTGGATTTTTGGTTGGGTGGAGAGTGTTTCCTTTCCCTTGCCTTTGTTGTGATCAAAATTGGATAATGATGAACCCACATGTTTGATGTTCTGAACAAAGGAAAAGACAGATTTGATATTCCTTGTTGAGATTACTTCTTTTGTAAACCTTTTTCCCACTTAAAGTGGATGAAAATGTAATACATTTTGTGATGTAAAGATGTTCTATATTGCCTATGAAAGTGTAATTTGAAATATGAAAGAAATATACTTTGTTTTCTATTTTTGAAAGAATGTGAAATGAATTGTAGTCGTATGTTGTATTCAAGGAATGAAAGAAAGAAGTTGTAAAGATATCCTTTTGAATCAATAAAATATTGTATTAATTATCTCAAATGGCATTATTAGGTATTTAAATCTGATTGTTGAATGTATTTTGAAATACATGTTTGGAAATTTGAAAAATGAATACGTATGAGGGAAATGTATTACTTTGTTTTGTTTGAAGTGTTTGATTTGAAAAATAGAAACTACATTCTTATTTTAATGTTTTGGATTGAAGGAAAGATGTAATATAAATCTTACTAGCATGGAATGAAGTCAATGTTTTATAGTATGGAAAAAGAGATAGATTAATCTCTGTTTTTGAAATGTATAAAATTCATTTTTTTACTTCACCGTGAACTTTACAAATTTTTTATCAAAAGAACATAATGACCTAAATCTAAAACACAAAATGGAATATCAAATTGTATTTTTAAGGGAAAAAGGACCCCAAAAACCTAAAACACTTAAGAAATGTTTAAAGAACCCTTCAAATTGAACAAAGGCAAATATGTAGGCATTTTGATGTGTAAAAATTGGTAAATTCAAAATCTAAATAATCACACATTGTAACCTTGCATATCTATCCTAAAACCTTCCAAGTCAAATCCTCCATGCTTGTTTGGCATGTTGAGAAAGATTTAATGGAAAATTTGAACAAAATTTCTAAGTTAAAAATTACCAGTTCACTTTTAAAGTGACAAGAAAAACGTTTTCAAAAAAACTTACCCTTTAAAATTTATCAAAATTGAAATCTTAAGGTATCTGTCAAAAGAGTATGTCGAGACCTTTCCAAAAAGACCTCGTTTTCCAAAACCAAGTTCCCAATAAAAATTATGGCCTTATAAAGTTTTACTTCATTTTGGCTTCAAAAATAATCTAACTATCAATTTTAAATGAATAAAAGAATCTTGGGTGGACCCATGAGATAAATATTTCCCTTTGCACTTTTTCCAAAAAAGTGCTAAAGGCATTAAGCCTCCCGGCGCTCCTCCAACCCGAAAAACTCTTTTTTTTTTGTCAAAAATAACATAAGTTTGAAAAAGGAAAATTTGGAAAATTTTCCTTGTGGCCCCGCTGCCTCACCCTTCACATGTGGAAAGCATTTCGGTGGGAGTGCTATCCTGCAAGCGTTAACTTAACCTTTTTTTTGCCTAGGAAAAATATCATTAAATTCTCCGCGGCCCCGATCCCTGCCCTTGCCTTGGAAAAGCATTTTCATGGGTGCGTGGGCCCGTGCTTTCAACTTAGCCTTTTAAATCCCTTTGGAAAAATTCCCTAAATTTTTCCACCAACCCACCGATCCATAGCCAATGAAGGGCTGACACATAGCATCATGACGTGATGGTGGAGGAGTGGTTGAATTTTCTAAACTTAACTTTTTATAAATTTTCGATAAAAATCCTAAATTTTCTCTCGCCACCTTGCCACTCACAACCAATGGTTGGACGACACATGGCATCCTTAGGCGTTGGAAGAGGGGCATAGCATTTTGACCCTTTTAATCTCTTTCCTCTTTAATGTCAAAATTTTCCAAGTTGTTCCAACGCCCATCAACCCACAATAATGAGACCCTAACACGTGGCATTGTTTGGCATCGGCAAAGGTGTGGGTTAATTTTCGCCCTTACATTTTTTTTTTTTTCCAAAATTCTAAACTTTCCAAGTTTCCTCGCAAGTCCATTTTCTCTCGTGCGAATCAAGGCTTGACACGTGCCGCCTTGGGTGTCGGAGGAGGCGCGGATCATTTTGATCCCTTAGCACTTTTTAGGCCATAAAATATAAATTTCTCCGGTGACCCGAATTCCCACTGGAGCTTGGAAATGCTGACACGTGTCACCTTACAAGAAGCTCGCGGGCGTGTAGAGGTAGATTGTGCTTTTTTCTCAAAAGGCGTAAAAGCACTAAAGTTCTTCCTCGCTCCGCCGAACCACATATGGGAAAATTTTTCCTTTCTACTCCACTGGTCCGACTCCTCCTCCAGGATAAATTTCTCCCCGCGGCCCGCAAGACCGCCCTTAGGAAAATTTTCCTCTCTAGGCCCGCAAGCCCATTCTTGGGAAAATTTGCATCCCAAGGCTCGCTGGCCCATAACTTGAAAAATATGAGGAGTTAGGAGGACTTCTTTATATCAATGAAAAGGTGAGGAAATTTTCTATCTAATGGGAATGTTTTAAGAAATTTTTGAGTGCGTTAATGATGAGAAAAATCAGGTTGAATATTGTAGTGAGTTATGGGAGTGAGTAAGTGAGAACTTACTCTATTAAATTAAATGTGTAATCTAACCCTAGGTTTTGACCTTGTAAATTATTACCTATTGATAATTTGAGCTAGGTATGGATTTATTTAGTTGTTGTAATAGAAATGTAAATTGTTGAGTTTAATTGTTCTTGAAGCCTTGTGAACACTTTAAACAATTATTCCATAATTTTCTAACTAATCATAGGTTGATTCATGGGTCTCATGTGGTAGAATATTGTGGGCATTACACCTTATATCAAAGCCATGGGTTCAAAAGCTTGGACCCTTGGGCACACTAGTAAACTTCAGACTTGAACTGTAAACCTAGTACAATATTAAACCTAACATACTTTTAAATCTAGAAAACACATTTTCTTGGAGATTGTAAACATGAAAGACTGAATAAAACCTATAATAATGAACTAACTCTTGCCTTGGTCTGTGCATGTGGCGTGAACCAGGTGAGGGGTATTTTCACATAGAATTAGATTTTCCACCACCGGATCATGTTGTGGTAGCCATCTTACCACAAATCTTGTAGACACTTTGGGATGTTAATGACGCTTTACGCGGAGGGCCCATTGGAGGACATTTAGATAGACATGATGGAGATCCTTCTGTGGATGCCCATGCATCTCCTTGAGACAGTGAGGAGCATAGAGAAGAGAACTCCCATGCAAATTTAGGCCAAGACGATTCACCGCATACGAGTCAGGGTGATCAGATACCAAGACATAGAGATAGATCTTGGAGCCCTAGGCTTAGGGATGATCATGCTGGGAGGCCTAGGGATTGCCAAACCATAGCTATAGATCACATCAGGGAGATCCTAAAGCTACAACCATCTCATTATTCTAGTGACACAGGTGGATTTTAGGTAGAGGCATGGTTAGTGAGCATGAGTGGTTGCTTCAAGCTCTATCCTTGTTCTAGCAACAAAAAATCTCATGTTGCAATCCATCTATTAAGGGATGGAGTAGGTGTATGGTGGAGGACAGAGGAGCAGAAGCTCCACGTTGATTATAAGATAGTTACCTGGGAGCTCTTTGAGGAGTGATTCAAGAGCAGATATTTGTCATGGAGGTTCATATAACAGAGGATCGATGAGTTTCTTGACCTTCGGCAGGCATCCCATACGGTGGCTAAGTATAAGAGTAATTTTCTGGATCTAGTCTAGTATGTTGATTACATGCGGGATGAGTAGGTGCGAATCGAGAGGTTCATCCAGGGCCTAAATCTAGACATTGGAGGTGCGGTTAAGATCCACTTCCCATAGACTTTAGCAGAGGCCGTTGAGAAGGCCTACATAGTAGAGGAGACTCAGGGGAAGACCTAGGAGGCTAAAGATCGAGTCCTGGAGCCGCATACAATGAGATGCAGGACAATAGAGTGAGGGGGTCAACACCTCCTCCTCATGGTGGCCAAAGTTCTTTGTAGTCATATTTTAGACCACAACAAGAGCAACGAGTAGTAGTCTTGCCCTCATTATAGACCCCCACGAGATTTGATACACGGAGGGGTCGAGTATGGGGTCTCCTCCTAGGGTTCCCATCGGGACACGGGGTGGACCTAGAGCTCGGTCAAGTAGGAGCTCACCAAAGCAGAGACCATAGAAAACCACAATCGATCATTAGGATCCATGGCACGAGACTTCCGAGAACCGGGCTGGACCAGCTACTCAAGGGAGAGGATTAGACATTTTTTTATTTTTTTGGTGTTGCAGGACATTTTTGGAGAGAATGCCCTTAGAACCCTAACAAGGGTAAGATACGAGATCTCATAGCCCATTATGCTTGACATGGGATGCAGTCATCAAATTTATGCAACGGTCAAGAACGCGTGAGGTTGAGCATCGAGTACGATTATTGAGACTATAGGTACCATTGGTGGTAATCCTACCTCCATTCTATTTTAGTATGGATCTTCGATTCTTTCACCGCACCATCTTTAGTAGAGTGATGCATGCTAGTGGGAGTTAGGCGGGGTTATAGTTGGGATGTAGAGATGGCTTCGGATCCAAGATCTCTCGTAGAATCCTTGGTTAAGGAGTGTATAGTGGATTTGGGACCTTCCACCACTACCTTGAGTCTTCGTATCCTTCCGTTGGGTTCTTATGGAGTCATCTTGGGCATAGATTTGTTATCTACACACAGAGCCGGGATGGATTATTACCATAAGACTATATCCTGTGTAGATGAACTAGGAGTGGATTTAATGATTTCAAGGGTCGGGAGACCCGTTTCCATTTGAACCATCTCAGCTATGAAGCTTAAGCGGTGAGTGCGATAAGCTTGTCATATGTATACTGATTACGATTAGTGACCAATTTGAGGATGGGTCTAGTGGACCATCATTGGATGATCTAGTTGAACAAGGTAACAATTAAGAATCGTATCCCCTTCCGCACATAGATGATTTGTTTGATCGGATGAAAGGAGCTAAAATTTTCTCTAAGATAGATCTTAATTTAGGTTATCATCAACTAAGGATTACGAGAGGTGGATATTCATAATACTTCCTTTAAATGCGAGATATGTGCACTATGAGTTCACATTGGTGCCTTTCTGTTTGACTAATGCCCCCACAGTGTTTAAGAGTTTGATGAATTGGGTATTTAGGAATTTCTTAGATCACTCTGTGCTCATCTTCCTTGATGATATTCTGATTTACTCATGTACACGTGAGGAACATGAGGGGCACCATCACAAGGTTCTTTAGTGTCTTCGTGAGAAGTTGCTTTACTGGAACTTGGAGAAGTGTGCATTCTTTCATATAGAGGTGCATTATCTAAGCCATATCGTTTACGGGAAGGTATCGTAATCGATCCTTCCAATACTAGAGCTATCATGGATCGGCCAGCACCCATTCTTGTGACAAGTGGTACACGGCTTTAAGGGATTAGCAGGTTATTATAGGAGGTTTGTTCAGGACTTCTCTCGGGTTACACATCCCATCACTTCCCTTCAGCGGAAAGGGAAGAAGTTTGATTGGTCAAATAGATGAGAGCAGGCCTTCAGGACACTAAAGGAGTTCCTCATGACAACACCTATTATTGCAGTGTTAGATCCATAGGGTGATTTCTTCACGTACACGGATTCTTCTTTGGCAAGAGTTGGAGGTGTATTGATGTAGGATGGAAGAGTAGTGGCATTTGAGTCTCGTAAACTCAAAAATTATGAGCTCAATTATCCTAATCATGATCTTGAGCTTGTGGTAGTGGTTCACGCCTTGGTTTGATGGAGACACTTTCTTCTTGGTCGAGATTCACACCGAGGACATACCACTTGAGTCTTCGCCACCTCTTCACGTAGCCCAATCACAATGCTCATCGGTGATGTTGGATGGAGATACGTTGTGAGTATGACATGGAGATAGAGCATGTGAAGGGGAAGGAGAATGTGGTTGCGAAACTCTCAAAGATATGAAGACATGTGGTTATGGCCACTTCAAAGGGCACAAATTTGTGGAGTAGGATTCTTCTGGAGCTTCCTTTTGATAGTTTCTACGTTGCAAATAGAGTAGAGATCGAGTCTCGAGAGATCCCTTAAGGGGAAGTTTGATGTATTTTTATTAGAGGTAGATGGCCTTCTCGGGCACATAGGCTAGATTTATGTTACTTTGGAGATGGAGGCTTGAGACAGGATATTCGATAGAGGCACATCATACACCTTATTTATCCCATCCTGGGGTGAAGAAGATGCACACCACTTTGAGATAGTTATATAATTGGGGAGGAATTCACAAATACATGTCTGAATTTGTTTCACACTATTTAGAGTTCCGAAAAGTGAAGGTCGAGCATCAACATCCGTATCCTCTCTTTCCACCTAGAATATGATTTATTTTCTTGGCATGATAGTTTTATCTATCATATTCCTCTATACATCATGTATCTCACTCATCTAGTCCCTACAAGAACTGGGGGGAATCTCATTTGTCTTCACTACCAAATTTTACATGCTCCATACATTCTACTTCTCTTCATCTGGTATGGACTTAAAACATGCCCCGATTATCTACATATCCTACACTATCATCAATGACACAACCACAAAAAAACCTTCAAAAATAACTAAACATATTTCAAAATACAAACAAATCTATATATCCCGAAAACTACAATACACAACACTTGCTCATGGATGCTCTTCCAAAATATCTCCATTTATTCATATGTCTTTCCAATTCTCAATTCACTAATACATACTTCACATATAGTTCATTCAAATTCCATGTATTTATTTTCTTCTTAAAAATTTGTTGAACTCTTTATTATCTTGTTTTTACATTTTGTGAGTCAATAGTATCTACTAAAGTGTCTTGAACTTGGTCTCTCATTACTTGGTGAAATAAGAATGACTGAAATCTTAGAGATCTAAACATTATTACACACTTAAAAAGTTTTTTTAAGACACTAAGACATAATTTGCTGATGTTTACCAATATTGTCTCCATAATCAATCATTACATTACTCCATCAAGCCACTAGTGGTTCTAAACCCCCTAATAAAATGAGAGAGCTCGATATCATGTTAAAAACAAATTAAAAAATCACAAGAAAAAGAAAAAAAAAAAGAAGAAAGAGAAATATGAAACACAAACACTCTTTCAAGGGTATTTCTAGTATCTTTATCAAGGATATGGACACCTATATGGTAATAGAGAAATGCTACGACCACAAAAAAATGTTTCTTCATCAAGGATATATATCTAGTTAGTATTGGAGAAATAAACGACTTACAATTTTATTCCATTCTATTTATCACCAATCACCTATTTCACTCACACCTACACATTGGCTTGTGTTTTCACTCTTATGTTATGGTTCCTCACTTAAAGTAATAATTAATTTTTGCATGCACACACATGATCTCAATAAGACATAGGGAATGTATGTCTCTAGATAATTTTAAATCCTTATTCAATCTCTTGTTTTAGTTCACTCATTGTCTCATGAATTGTTCCTTCCATTTCATCACATGTTCACCAACAATGTTGTTTCAAACATCTTCTATACAAATACACTCTTGTTAAAAATAATATTAATCCACCAACAATTATTACACTCCATCATTTCAACCATGTCAATTTCATCCTTACATTTCACCTCATCAATACTTTTGAACATCCAAGGGAATTCACTTCCTTATGTATACTTTTGCATAATCACAAATTTTCATCTCATTTAATTGGTAATTATTTCTCTTCACTTAAGGATACGGTAACACCTCTCTCAAACTCTCTAACTTTCATCCATTTTTATACTTTTTTAAAAAAATGTTTTCATTGATGTTAAGTTGGTCAAGGTGAGTTTGGAGTATGGTCATTGATGTCAAAAGGAGATTGTGCCTTGTAGATTCTATAGAGTAATCTAGAGAGTCTATGGTGAGTTTTCATTAATGTTGAATGATTTAAAATATAATGATGTCAAATTCTGAATGATGGATTTCAAATATTTTTAGGTCATTTGGAGTATATATATAGAGAGAGATAATTTTAAGGTAAGATGAAGAAATCTGGTCCTAATGAGGTGTGAGAGTCAATTTTGAATGTAAGTATGGGTATGTGAGAATTTTTATAAATGTACCATGTTTTCATAGGCATGTTGATGAATTTTTAGGTTATATATAGAAGGAGAACTCCCAAAGTTAGTTTTAAGGTTTGAACATAGAGGATTCCTTAAGAATTTCCTATCATAATGAGGTAAGCTGATCATTTTTCATTGTCATTATACTTGAAAGGTGGGTATGGAAATTTTTTTGGAATTTTTATATAGTTATGTGGACAAAATTTTAGGTTACTATTTGGGGTATTTCGCAAGATATTGAGTTTTTCAGTAAAACTAGGTTCTTGAAAGTGGTGTTCCCAGTTGTAAGTATATTTTGAGATGTTGATTAGTACTTTAATATTATACATTGGAATATAATATGTTTGGTACATGTTGGTATGTTTCCTTGGTATGATTTTGTGGCATTAGTTCAAGGTTTAAGGTCCACATATTTATGAAACCCTAGCTTGAAGCAGATTGAGAGATATTTCTCAATCGACCTATAATTGATTAGTTTACAAAGTTTTATGATAGGATCACGTAGAGGAATCCAAAACTATATCCATGTGTTTTTTTGTGATCATATTAGTTAGTAGACCTTAGTGAAAATGGCTTGTTTATGAATATTTTGTTGTAGTAGTTGATATTTACAAAGGACCGGTAGAATAAATGGATGTTTGAGGAATTATTGGACCTATAATACATATTTATGATGATTTATAGGAAAAATTGAATAACTAAGTGGCCTATAAAAGTTAATTTATCATGAATGGTGTTGGGATTATTTTGGAAATTTCAAGTGTACATGGCAAGGAGATGTTCTTGAGCCCGTGTATCATGATTTGAGGAGTCTAATGCATATTGTGATGTTTTGGGATCATTTAGTACCTATAAATATGTTTCATTTTTCATGGTTGAGTTTTTCAAGGTTTTAGAAGCTTCATATTTCAAGGCATATTTTCTAGGTATATAATCATAATATAACAGTCTTGGTTTCGAGTGATTTCATGTACGAATAGATGTTGTAGAGATATCTAAGCATGGAGAGATTATGAGGGGGTTATGTAATTTGTCCTTAAATTTTTCTATATTTTGACGAATTTATTAATTAATAAAGAAGTATCAAATTAAGTTTTTGTATAAGAAGACCTAGTTAAAGTGGCTTCTTGAGTCCTAAAGAAGAAGATAACCTAATGGAGATGTTGTAGACCTTATGGAGTTGATATTATGAGTTTTTCATGTTTATAAGATGGTTTTTACTCTAATATGGACAATATAAGTGTATATGTATGACCTATAAGGTTTTTTGAGCTTAAGACATGTATATAAATAAGATAGTTTAGACCTATTTCTACTAGAGGCGTGCACAGAGAAAAGTGTGATCTAGAGATTGAGTGTGAGGGATGTATGTGGACTTAAAGACCAAGAAGAATGAATGTATGTTGAATATATGAAGCTATAAATCTATGAGGGAAATTTCATCCATGACCTAGTGAATGTGAATAAGAAGAATAATGAGTGAGCAAAGGAGGCATGGTTTGAGTGTTTTCAAAGGCATGTGAGGTTGTTTATGAAGAAAATATTATATTTAGGGATCAAAGGGATTTCAATAGGCCTGATTAATAGATATCGAGATAAATAATAAGAGATAAGAAGTATAAAGAATCCCATCATTTTTTGAGTGTGCAACAAAGAAGAGGTGGAAAATTTTATTAGGTGGCTGAGTTGGTTCTTGGTCTTCCTTGTAGATTTGGTGCTTCACTAAAAACCTAGGGGATTTGTTCCTTATTGCAATTTTGTGATTTATAAATTCAGGTTGGTACCTTATAAATTATGGGGTTAGTGTCTCCTTATAACTTAGTGCTTATTATTATAAATTGTATTAAATATTATTTCGAGTAACTACTATAACTAATGATATACAAGTGATAATGTACAAGAATGGACAAGAGAAAAAATGAAAATATATGAAACCTTAAGTGAGAGAGAGAGAGAGAGGGAGAGAGAGAGAGAGAGAGAGAGAGAGAGTGTGTGTGTGACAAGGTGACTTATCTATTTTCCAAGTGAGCTAGAAGTGATTTGAGATGAGAAACATATATAACAGTAAGAAAAAAATTTCATCAAGGCTCGCCAAGGGTTCGAGAATTCAAAATTACATAGGAAAGAAGTACACGTGGGAGGATAGGGGCGTCGGGGTGATAGTTACTTATATGGGGACTAGTGTTCCCTCAGATACTCATGTTATGGCCTTTTATGAGTTAGAACAAATTCATTATTAATCCTCTTTTTTCACTCTAATATCGACGGTCTTACATATAAACTGAAAAATAGATAGCTAAACGCACATGCCTATAAACTAGATCAAACCTAATAAATAAGATGTTGAATGGGGAGTCGATTAACTCCGGAGGTCACCTAAAGAGTGATATTGAGATCTATCATTGCACTTTAACTCAAACTCCATGTAGTTTTGTGTGCATGCGTGTTTAATGATTCCTTAGGTTTCCCTTGTGCAATTTTTACTATGATAGCGTGATAGATATAGATTTATATAAGTATGTAAATGTGTGAGATCCAATAAAATGAAATTCCCCTCCTATGATGTGTATTCAAAGTAACGCAGTCCTTTTCCCTTGTATGGATGTGCTAAATGTATGATTTTGATATTCTCTTGTGCTTTGATGCAAGCTTAGGTAATGATAGATTATGCTTATAATGTTTGGCCCTTGATTTATAAGAAGTAACTAAGTATACATATAATTCCCTTGTTTGAATTGTGTAATTGAAAACCGAAAGGCTGACCCAAAAGAAGTAAAAGGTGACCAATAAGTAAAACATACCTAGAAGAGTAATAACAGGGATAGAGAATGTCAAGAGAACCCATGAGGGACATGAACACTTGAGAATTTATATCCTATTTATTGGTAGTTTCTAAGGCCATAAATGATAAATCAGTCAAGTTACAAGAAAGCTATAAAATGTGTAAGGCTAATAAGAATGCAAGACATAAAGAAACAAGGAAAAAGGATTTTTCAGCCACTAGTTTTATTTCTTAGGAATAATGTATACATAGTATTATTTAGGACCTATAATTGTACCCATGTGCATATATTTTATGTCTATAAGTGCTTGCTAAAGTCTAGTTGGTGTTGGATAAATTAGGGGTTGGTGCTTCACTACATCTTGATTTTTTTATTAATGAAAATACTAGTGGGGTTTCTTCCTTTAAGGTTTTCCCACATACATATTGGTTTTCTCTCTCTTACTTTTGTTCCCGTGGATAATTGTTTCACGCTCATGTGGATGGATGCTATGTGTTGAAAAAAATTTCATTGATGAAATAAGATTAAACATGGGATTGAACAGAATGTCACACATCATGATATCTTGTTGAAGTAAATGATATTGTTTTGTTCTTTGAATTATAGTGGTCTCACTTTGTTTCAAGGTCTTATCACTAGCATGGAGTCATGATTTCATCTATAGAAAAGTGGGTGTCTCAAGGGGGTAGGAATTCTCATTGAGTTTTCCTTGTGTCTATATCAGTTCTTATATCATACTCCTAAAATAAAAATATATATGTCTTTTTGCTCTTTACGTTTCTCCAAGGGTCAAGTAGTGATTGACTTAGAATTGTGTTGATGTATTTCTTAGGTATGTCACAAAGTCCAAATGTAAAGTGAGCTTGTAAAATTTTTAAGGATGGATAAACCTTTTTCAAGTTATTTCAAGGTGCAAAGAGAAAGAAATCAAGCTTTTTGAAGCTTTAAGCAGACCTAGTATAAAGGAAGGGTGAGAACATGCCTAGTAATCATAGGAAAATGAGATGGGTCAATAAATTTAGGAGGGACTCATGAAAATTAAATGATGGGAGATGGTATATGAGTGATTCATGATAATGGAAGTAATTAAAATTTAGGGGTAGAAAGTGAAAATTGAGGTTTTATAGCCAAAGTTTCAAAGAACAAAGTTTTTGAGAAGGACAAAATAAGAACCTCAAATTCTAAGTATTTGTGTTAAATTGAAAATGTGTATTTAGATAAGTCATAATATATATTTTTGGAGAAAAATAGGAAAAAAATATAATGAAAAAGGTGTGAGTTCATAGGATGATGAAATTGAAAAGTTCTATCCATTCTTCTAAGCTAGTTTCCTATAATCCCGAACTCTAACTTTGAGAGATAAAATAAATATGTAAAATGTGAACATAAAATAAATTTTTCAAGTTTTTTTGGTGTTTTTTACATGTAAATAAATACCAAGGGGTCATGAAAATCAATTGTGTAGGTACAGGTCTACCTTTACCATACATAAAAGGAAAGGTTTTAATGAAGTTTGCAGACATAGGTGTGTGTTGGGAGCTTCATGAAGAATATTTTAGTGTTCCATATATCCCTTGAGGTATTCTAAATGCTCACAAATTTTTATGATCATTTTGGGTAGTAAAATTTGTATAGTAGGTGAGTTTTTCTTTACTACTACTTAAGAGAAATCATGTGAAACTAGTCTTGAAATTTTAAAAGGTGTATGAAGATGTTTTAGTAATTTAGACCATGAGTTAATTTGAGAAATGAGTGTAACCATATTATACAGGTTTAATAATTTTTTTAATCTTTAATTATCCCTAGTGAAGTTTGTATGCATGATTGCTTTTCATTGATCTTTAAGATCCTTTATATGGACAAAGTTAAGTAGACTAAAATCTAAGCTACAATAGTGATTTTCACCTCATAATAATTGTTATAAAACTATTATTCCATGTGTAAAATATCACATTAAAGTTATCACACATCCAAAATTACATTAAATCGATTGAAAAGGTGGATTGAGTGCTCAAGTATCAATCTAGGATTTGGTATGACAAAACCCTCATTGTACACAGTTCTAAGAAAAACAACCCATTTGAGCCTGTTGGCTTGATATTAATCAAATAAAATGGACCTGATATTTTTTTCAATACCTTGAAGGATTTCACTACAACCATGATAGACTAGGAATGTTGGTATGTTTTTGTAATCTCTCGGTTTAAAGGTTGTGTTGATAAAAAGAGTGAGTACATTGTTTGAAAGCTTGTGTAGTGAAGATGTTTTGTGAAGACATCATAACATAAGTGTGGTAAATTATAATATGGTATCATGGAATAATATATAGTTTGTAATGGTGCTAAAATATCTTTCTTGATGGAAGTAATATGATTATTTTTCACTAAGAAAGTGTGGCTCACAAATGTCAACTAAAAAAATGAAGTACCAAACTTCAAGTGACCCAAACTTCTAGCTCTTTTGATCTTCAATTTATTGAATCTTAGTTAAAACTTATTGTAGTAATTATACTCTAATCAATAGATTGAGTTTAGATTATATGCATGTGCATTCTTCATGAACATAATTATGATGAACTATCTTTGCACCTATTTTGTCTTTCTGTCTCAAAATGAAGAATATGAGATGAATGGTGAAGTTTTAAGACCAAGTGAATATTTTATAGGTTCATGATATGTTTTGTAAATTATTTTTCTCTTTATAATATGTCCTTGAAGATGTAAATGATTGATAAAGTGTACGAGATCATTTGGAACCTTGAAAATGCTCTCTACACAAACTCTCAATGCATTCTCTTGTTTTCAAATGAAGGATATAAGAAAATAAAAAAGTTTGAATATTTAAATGAGACCCCAAATGATTTTTTATGGTGTATGTAATATTTTTTAATTATGTAACTCCTCTCGTAGGGCTTGTCAACACTAGAAGACAAAGATTGTATAACGGATTGAAAAGGGAGGTTGTAAGTCCTAACTCATATTCTCCATGTTTGTAACTTAATGTAAAATAATTAAAACACATTCCTTTACTTTCATAATATAATGAATAGCCATAAGAGCTTTGGAAATGAATGAAATATGAACCTAATTTTCAAAAGGTAATATTTTCTCATTTTTAGAATTTTATGTCTTGTCCTTTAGTTTTACTGATCCATGTTGAAAGGTGAAGGAAGTAATATAGGTGATAAAGTGAAGTGAATGAGTCAAAATAAAGAATAATTATGCTTTAATACAAATACTCTCTCTATTTCTTTGAATTATGCTTACTTGCAGAGAAAAGAATAAAGGAGTACCAGATTATGAGATTGATGAAAGATGATGAAGTAGTAAGCTGAAATAGTGATCACATCAGGTTGGTGTAAGAAAATAGGAGAATAATTTGATCAAACTATCTATGTTTAATGTCCTGTGTTATAGCTCACAAAATTGGGAGTGATATTCCATACAAGTAGGTGCTTACAAAACAACAGAAAATGGGTTCTTGGAAATGACTTGAAGAAGGAGCTTCAAAACTAGACTCGATATTCATGGTGAGTGGGTGCTCACCACTTTTTGAGATCATTGTAATTGTTTCTCGAAAATTTTCCTTAGTATTAATTTTATTTCTCCATTTTGTGGCTTTTATCCCTTATTGGGTTTCCCACCTTAAATATTGTGTTTTCATGTATTTGTTGTTTCTTCTTATTCCATGATGGTTTTTTTATAAGTCCACTATTTGAGAGAATAATAAATTAGTGGTGCATTACTTACTACATCAACATGTATAATTTTTAAAAGGAACCAATTCACCCCTCCCACTTTTAGTTCTTGAATGTTCAATAATTGGAATCGAATGTACCTTTAGAAGAAATTATAACCATTTAAGGAGATACTTCTTACAAAACATGGATAATAGTCAAGTTCTCTCCATGAATAGGTAAACTATCTTTAATGGGACTAATTACACGTTTTGGAATGTCATGATGAGTGTGTACCTTTATTATATTGGATATGATATATAGGTAATAGTTGAGAATGTCTACACTATTCCTAATACATCTATTACTTCAAAGAATCGATAAGAAAGCTAATGAGAACAATTAAAGAGTCGTGAATTCCATTCTTTTTTATTATCTAAAATAGAGTTTGTAAAGTTCATACACTAGAAAACTTGTAAGTAAATGTGGGACAAATTAAATAATATATATGAGGGAGATGAAAACGTCAAACTTGCCAAATTACAAACCTATAGAACACAATTTGAAGGCCTAAAATAGAAAGAGGATGAGGGAATTTATTTGTATGTGCAAACAAAGTGAATGAAGTGTAAATATGATAAAAGGAGTACATTAAAAAAATAGGAATATGTGATTTTTATTGAAATTATTAAGGTCTTTGACTCCCAAATATGATGTAAAATTTTTATATGTGGAGGAATCAAAATTTAAAACTAAGCTAAAAATGGATGATCTTCATGGAATCTTAGGGGCATATGAATTAAGAAACTTAGGACCCAAATCAGGAAAGATAGAAATTACTTTCAAAGTTGGCAAAGAACCAAATTCAAACAATAAAAAGACAAAGAAGAATATGATATGGAAATTGTTGAAGAAAATATAAAAACTTTGTTTGTAAGAAAACTTAGAAGAGGCTCAAGTAAGTATAAAGGAAAATTTCCTTTAAATGCTTTAATTGTATCAAAGTAGGAAACTTTGCATCAAACTTCCCTCATAAGAAAAATGAAGTAAAGTATGAGCATGAAGAAAAAGGTAAGAGACATTTTAAGCATAAAAATAGCTTCATGAAAGAATGAAAGAGAATCATTTTCAAAAGAAAAACAAACTTTTACCCAAAGGACCTAAGTTCAACTAAATAAAGTGATATAATCAGCTATGAGAGTGATAAGGATGAATCCTATAATGAGACCTTGTTCATGGCATTTTAAACATCACATCGAGACGAACCAAAGGGAATAATTATGTTGAGATTGAAGACTCAGTAGAAGAAAATGTTTTTGTGGACTTGAAGACTCAAAATGAAAGAAAAGTGACAAAAAACCTGATTTGGAGAATTCATAACCACTCTAGGTTAATTTCCAAATTTAGAACATGCCCCATCAAATATCATATTCGAAGGGAAACTAAAATATTCTAGGGGAGTACTAGAGTCCACTCCACACTATTTAAAATCCACAAATCCTATAAAGTTTCATAAATCAGATTCAACAAACAATATCTCATAAGAGGCATTCATAGGATCCTAAATAAGATGAAGAATTTTATTTTCTCCATATAGTTTGACTAGCTTCCCTTAGAATGGTATAGAGGCATATGACATATCCATTTGAACACTACCTCCCACACTAGCGCCCCACTTTCATGACAATGACATGCCCCACTTGGTAGGGAAATCCACTATAACTGTATTTATGGTCAAATATTTTCCAAGATAGGTAGTAAGTTGTACCACTAAACCTTTAACACACCATACAACCAGAAATTCCCTCAAATCCATGGCATAACAAGTCCAAGAGGTTTTTGTTTTCTATATATCTATCTCATTCATAACCTCTAAAGGAATAACATTATATGAGGCTCTTAAATAAAACATATAATTATGAATAAGTCTCCGATTGAAAAATTAAAGTATTGAAGAAAGGATCCACATCCAATTGTAATTAAACCAAGGATAAGCCTAAATATATTTCTAGTGGTTCTTCCTTGACCTCTATCTCTGCAAAACTTGAGGAATTTATTATATTTCCTACATCCCTTTCTTAGAAAAAAATATCATCCTTCAACCCTAGTTAATATTCAAATTCTCTTTTTCTGAGTTATGGGATTCTAAGAAATTCTAAAATAGGTACTGTCACTTTTATCTGACATAGAATCTTAGCCATGTGACATATGGTATACATTGTTCGGGTTGGACTAGAGGTAAGGGTAAAAACTCTTTCTGTTGGAATGTTATCTTTTATAGCTTGGATAATAATAAAGGTGCTTGGATTTGAAGCATGGGCATGACCCCTATAAGGAAAAGTGTTCTTAGGATCATCCTTGGGGATATTGGTCAAGATAGGAATTTTTAGTTTATCAGGGATAAACCCTTTGACTTGTATATTTCAAAGGTTATACTTTTTTTCTTGAGAAACCACAACATTTAATAAATGTTTCCTATCTTCTTTAGAAGGGATCCCACCATCATAATTCTTGATCACTAGAGATCTTAAGTAATAAAATTCATGATTTGGGAGCTCAAATGACCGGTCCATATCTCTATCGATTAACAATAGAAGGATTGGAAAATACATGACTTATGAAATCCCAGAAGTCCTCCATAGTTTTAGCATATAAGATATTAGTTGAAGTAGCTCCTTACATTGGATATTTTTAGAATTCCATCATGCATATGTCATCAAACCAGCTTCAACACTAACATCATAATCTCTAGAAAGTGGCTCATAAAGGTAGTGTGGAAATAAACACTTATCACACCATTTAATGATGTGATCTTTCTCTATTAATGACACCCTTACTTTTAATGGATCATGGAATGTTGTGTTTTCTCTAGGGACCTGATGTTTATAGCATATAATCCTAGCTCCTTTTTCTCTATCATCATCCCAACGATCTTTGGGATGGTTCCTAAATATATTTTGTCCTTGGGCTTGGTGTTGAACATGAGGATTTGAAACTAGTCCTTCTTCTCTAGCAAGTGTGTATGAAATTTCTTTAAATTCTCTAGCCAAAGTTTTGAAAACATCTTCTGGGTCAATGTAGTACCAAAATCTTTCACATTAGGCATTATTTAGCCTAGTTTTCATACTACTATTTTTAGGGTTCTTAAGTGAATAAACTACTAATTAATCCAATATTTTGGCCATATTATTTACCTTTTATTTATCTTCTCCCACACATTTTTATATACATGCCGAGCTATTTCGTCGTTATACCATCATTTTATCCTAAAATGAGTTCCCTAAGCTTGTACTTGGGTGCCCCGAGGCATCCTAGTCCCACTTGGGGTACCCTGCTCCTTTCTTAACTTTCCAGACTCATTTTGGGCTCTTTCTAGCCTTTTTTTATCTTTATCTTTTTCCTAGTCGACCATATTTAGATTAATTAAGAAATTAGAGAAAGACAACCCTATAAATATAAATTTATGAGACCATAAAGAGGGTCCTAGCGTCACTTACCACTATCACTCCATCTAGAGTTACATCCATTGCATCACTTGCATCCACATACTTCCATGAATCAAATCTAGGAGATCTACATCAACACACATAGGATATGGGGTTCATTACTTAATCTTTAATCACTCGGCACACTTTTCGGTGCTTCTTAGTAGATCTAGTGTGACAGATAGGAATATTACAGTTATCTTGCAACCCTACAAAAATATTATTTTTATCAGGTTGAAATACCTCCAAAAACACACATAAACAACTTTTGCAAAATAAAACCAGAGTTTCAAAATAGCTTACTTCTCATTCTGGAATTCACACTGATCTATTACATCATTACAATTCTCCTTTTATTTCAAGACTACTCTAAAACCCTAAAATGCCAAAAACCCTAAAATGCCAAAAACCCTAAAATGCAAAACAACTCGATTGACCCCAAAATTTGCGTGCCAAATATGCATTCATAAATTAGGGCTCACGCGAAATTTGGACTTATTCTGACAAGCACAACAAAAGTTATTAAAGTTCTAAGACCTAGTCAAAAGCGGAAAAAACATTCGAGCCAATTTTAGGCCACTAGATGACGGAATCCGAGCCTGAAAACGTGCCAAAATGAGCACAACCTTGCAGGAAAAGTTGTCCCTAGCATAGTACTAATGTATATCTACCACCCTGTAAAATTTCAGGACGATCCAACGGTCGGATCAAAAGTTATGGCCTCTGCAAGTTATGCTCCCGCATCATTCTCCCCTGGTTGAAAAGAATTCAGCTCCTACGAATTCTGTTGACGGAACTCATCTAATTTTGCACTGTCAATTTTCCTCAACTCCCACTCAGGAATCCAAGTGTTTTCTTCTTGCTGCAAACCTTCCCACTATACCAAATATCTGTTGTAGCTCCCATGTCTAGTAGTGATTGTCTTTTGGTCCAAGACACGCATTACCCTCTCCTTTTTCTCCTTCTAAGATCTGCTTTCTTCCAGTTTATTTCTTCCTCCTCTGCAACATTTTCATCATGACCTGGAAACTTATATAAATCAGAAACATTAAAAACTGGTGAGATAGCAAAGTTTTCAGGTAGCTCCACCTTGTAGGCATTATCACTCATTTTCTTCAGAATCCTACATGGCCCAATCTTCTTATACTTGAGTTTATTATATGTTCCCTTTGGAAACCTCTCTTTTCTAAGATGAACCATCACCATATCTCCTTCTTCAAATACACTTACTCTCCTACTGGCATCTGCAGCTGTTTTATATTGTGCATTACTCACTTTCAGCTTTTCCCTCACTTCATCTTGTAGCTGTAGAATGTGTTCTGCAAATGCTTCTGCATCATCACTAGTTTCATCTTCACCTGGTAGAACAATTAGATCAAGGACCCCCTTCGGATTCCTACCATATACAATCTGGAAAGGAGACCTCCCTGTTGACCTGTTTATCGAGCTATTATATGCAAACTCAGCTTGAGGTAAAGCTAAGTCCCATTGTTTTGGCTTTTCTCCAACTATACAACGTAGGAGATTTCCCAAGCTTCTGTTCACTACTTCATCTACCCATCAGTTCAGGGGTGATATGCACTACTGAACTGTAGTTTTGTCCCCAATTTCTTCCACAGAGTCCTCCAAAAGTGACTCAAAAACTTTGTGTCCCGATCTGAAGTGATCGTTTTTGGAATTCCATGCAATCTAACCACTTCTGAAAAAAACAAATCTGCAATTCTGGAAGCATCATTAGTTTTTTTACAAGAAATAAAATGTGCCATCTTAGAGAATCTATCAACCACAACAAAGATAGAATCATTCTCGCTGTGTGTTAGAAGCCCTAACACAAAATCCATACTCGTATCAACCCATGGCCCCGTAGGGATAGGCAATGGCATATACAACCCAAAGATTCTCGTGCATGACCCTTAGCCATTCGACACACTCTACATCTTGCTACAACCCTACTGATGTCCCTTTTACCTTTGGCCAATAATACTTTTCTACGACAAGAGAAATTGTCTTACTTATACCAAAGTGTCCACCAACCCTCCACTATGCAATTCTCTTATAATATTTTCTCTCATCAACCAACAGGATGCACAATTGTTTCCCCTAAACAAATAACCATCCTCAGTATCAAATAATCAAAAGAATCACTACCTACTGTAGGCTCCTTAAGTTTTCTCACAACATCCCCAAAATTTGGATCACCTTCATACAATTCCTTAACTACCTCAAACCCTAGTACTTTATTTTCCATTGTTGTCAAAAGGGCTACACGCCTACTCAAGGCATCAGCAACTTGATTCTACTTACTAGACTTATGCTTTAAAACAAAAGTATATTCTTGCAAAAATGAAACCCATTTTGCATGCCTACTATTTAGTTTCTTCTGTGTGTTTACATACCTCAAGGCTTCATGGTCAAGAAGAGTACAAATTCCTTTGCATACCAAGTAATGTCTCCAGTTCCTTAATGCCTGAACAATAGCATAAAATTCCACATCATAAGTAGAATATTTCCTCCTGACTTCATTTAGCTTTTCACTGAAGAATGCCACTGGTCGTCCTTCTTGACTCAACACAGCTCCAATCCCAACATGTGAGGCATCACAATCAACCTCAAAGACCTTGCTAAAATCTGGCAATACCAAAACAAATGCTTTTGATACTTTCTTCTTCAACAATTCAAAACTATCTATGCTGCTGCCTTGGTCCATACAAACTCCCTCCCTTTTGTACACTCTAGTTATGGGTGCAACAATGCTACTGAAATTCCTGATGAACTTCCTATAAAAAGTTGCCAATCCATGAAAACTACGAACCTCTGCCACATTCCTTGAATAGGCCATTCCAACTTGCCTTTACTTTTTCCTCATCCATCCTCACTCCATCCCCTGATATGACAAATCCCAAAAACAAGACTCTTCTGAAGGAATCTACACTTCTTTAAGTTTGCATATAGACTCTCTTTACGTAACAAGTCTAGCACCAATTTCAGATGTAACAAGTGTTCTTCCACTGTCTTACTGAATATCAAAATATCATCAAAATAGACAACAACAAACTTACCATTGTATTCTCGAGAGTACTTTGTTCATCAACCTCATGAATGTACTGGGTGCATTAGATAGCCCAAATGGCATCACCATCCACTCGTATAATCCATCTTTTGTTTTAAAAGTAGTTTTCCATTCATCCCCTTCACGGATTCGGATCTGGTAGTAACCACTCCGTAGGTCAATCTTGCTAAAATATCGGGCTCCCGCTAGCACATCCATCATATCATCCAATCATGGAATTGGAAACCGATACTTAATTGTGATCTTGTTTATGGCTCTACTGTCTACACACATTCTCCAGTCTCCATCTTTTTGGGAGTCAATAACGCTGGAGTTGCACATGGACTCATGCTTTCTCTCACTAACCCTTTCTGTATTAGATCTATCACTTGTCTGTTCAACTCTTCACTCTATGTCAGACTCATCCGATAGGCTGCCTGGTTTGGAAGGGCCGATCCTGGGATCAAATCAATATGGTGTTGAATATCTCGCTTTGGAGGTAACCCATCTGTAGCTCATCTGGTATGACATCTTTGTATTCTTTTAGTATCTTTTCTTCTGCAATAGGTATATTAAAGTCTTCTTTCTCCAGCTTCTTTGACATTAGTGCATAACAACATCCAAATTCTTCCATTTCTGTAACAAACTCTTTTGTAGCCAATAAGCCCTCACTCTTCTCTTCTTCCTCAAGGGTAATAAGACCACCTTTACACCATCCTTCCAAAAGGTATATGTATTTTTCCCTCCATCATGTGTAACCTTTCTATCGTATTGCCAAGGCCTACCCAGTAATATATGACATGCATCCATTGGGATAACATCACACCACACCTCATCCTTGTAGGTATTCCCAATTGAAAACTTTATAAGGCATCTTTTATCTATGGTTACTTCATTTCCTTTCTTGAACCATGATATACGATAGGGATATGGGTGCTTGTCATTACAGTTTAGATTCAGTTTATCAACCATTACAGTTGAAACCATATTTTCACAACTACCACCATCAATAATAATTTTACATACCTTTCCTCCAGAGGTGCATCTTGTTCGAAATATATTTGTTCGAAGCCACGAATCAGCTCCAGCAACATCACGTTCTTTCTCCTTCCTTGGGACAATCATCGTCCTCCTTATCATGAGGGTTTCACCCAAGTCTGCAGCAACCTCCATTTCTTCTTCCTCTTCAGCCTCAACCAGATTTACTCGTGGTTTTTCTCCTTGCCATCTATCTTGTGTAGGATAGTGCGGACACTCAAAAGCTCTGTGCCCCTCTTCACCACATCTGTAACATGTATATTTCCTTTGGGGGCTATTCCAGCCCCGTCCTCCATTATAACCTCTTCCCCTCTGAAATCCCCTACCTCTTTGGTAGTTACCATGGCTTTGACCAGAATCTTCATGCCCTTCTGTATTAGAGGATTCACCTTTTGTAGATTCAAATCTACCCCTGCCCCTCATTGGAGATGATGATGGACCTCTCTTCACACCTCTTCTAAAATTACTCCTCTTGTTCTTTTCCTCTGCCTTTAATGCAAGTTGATAAGCATCATCTAGGCTATGGATCCGGAGCATACTCAGCTCATCTTGTATGGTGTAACTCAACCCATTTATGTACCGTGTAGCCTTTTGTTCTTCAGACTCTCCCTGTTCCACCCTAATTGATAACTTGTAAAATTCATTAGTATACTCCTCAATGTTGAGATCCTTCTACCTTAGGTTTTGGAACCTTCGAAAGAGTGTCTGAGCATAATCTATAGGAAGAAACTTTTCTTTCAGCTTCTTTACCATTTTATTCCAGTTTGATCTTGCCCTTTCCATTCCTTTTTGTCTTTCATTTTTAGTAGGTGATCCCACCAATCAATGCATGTCCAGCTAACTTAGTGCATGCAAACTTAACCTTCTTCTCCTCCTCTCGAAAGGGTTTTCCACTCAAAGAATTTTTCCATGCGATTTAACCAAATAATCAACTCCTCTCGGTCGTAACCTCCACCATAATCGAACATTAATCTTGATGTCGTCATTCTTTCCCTCTAAAGCCTTGATCAATCTCTCCTCAAATGGTCTCTCATTCAAGGTTTCTTCATCTCTCTCATTTTCTTCTTCATCTCCTCCTTCATTCATTAATGGAGGCTCTTCTTCAATATCACTATCTGGGTTTGCATCCCCATTTGCATGTCTCCTTCTAAGGTGGGTAACTTCCCCGTGAGCTCAGCAACTTGTCTCTGTAGCTCCTGCATATGCCTATTCATCTGGGCATAACCTCCCCTCCCGCGTCTAGCCATGGTTATATAAAACAGAGGTAAAAACTACACATAAAAATGTAATATGTTACCTTAACTATTTCCGCAAGATCAAAATCCAGATACCAATTGATGTGAATCCAGCTGCAAGAGGTTGAAATACCTCCAAAAACACACATAAACAACTTTGCAAAATAAAACCAGAGTTTCAAAATAGCTTACTTCTCATTTTGGAATTCACACTGATCTATTACATCATTACAATTCTCCTTTTATTTCAAGACTACTCTAAAACCCTAAAATGCCAAAAACCCTAAAATGCCAAAAAACCCTAAAATGCAAAACAACTCGGATTGACCCCAAAATTTTCGTGCCAAATATGCATTCATAAATTAGGGCTCACGCGAAATTTGGACTTATTCTGACAAGCACAACAAAAGTTATTAAAGTTCTAAGACCTAGTCAAAAGCGGAAAAAACATTCGGAGCCAATTTTAGACCACTAGATGATGGAATCCGAGCCTGAAAACGTGCCAAAATGAGCACAACCTTGCAAGCAAATTTATCCTTAGCATAGTACTAATGTATATCTACCACCCTGTAAAATTTTAGGACGATCCAACGGTCGGATCAAAAGTTATGGCCTCTGCAATTTATTCCTCCTATATTAGATTAAATATTATTATACTTTCCCATATTTTAGTTTAATTTAAGTTATCAGTCAAGTACCTTGTTATTCGAGGCTTCTCTAGATTAATCAACTTGACACCTTCCCTCTTTGGAATCTTCCTACCCGTATTAGTATTGTTATAAATTTGGAAAACCATACAGAATTCATGCCTCAAAGTTCTTGTATTCTTATCCGTTAGATAATAGGATACCTTTTTTCAAATGCATCTAAGTGCCTCATCAAGAAATAATCATCACTAAGCCTTATACCAATATGTAATATAGTTATGGTTTTATTAAATCTAGTGTTAAATTCTTACACACATTCGTTTGGAGTTTTCTTAATATTCTCAAATTCAATCAAGAGAAACTTGGGATCAATCTTATCAAGATACTATAACTTGAAATAATTTTGCATTTCTATCCAGGATTCAATTAAATTATATGGTAGAAAATTATACCATTCTCTAACATCTTCTTTTTAGAGTATATATGAATAACTTTATATAAACATCTTCATTCTCTATTTAAAATTCATTGATGATATTTTGAAAAATCTAAGATATTGATTTCCACTTAAATCATTATTTCCTTGAAATATAGACAATCCATTTCTGATTTCATGATGTACTTCATTCGAATATCCTAGCATCCCATGGAATCTTATTGGTATGTGGGTATTAACCACAAAATGAGATCTTGGTGGAGGTTGTTCCATATTTTTAGTGCAAGTGTTTGAAAATAAGGATTGAAACAATGGGGAATTGGGACACATAGTAGGAATCCTTCATGGATTCAGCTTCCCAAAACACTCTAGCCTTAGGAATAAACAATGGACGAAGAAGAACGATACATTTTCTACTAAGAAGAGTTCAATCCTATTGAAATAATGAATGAACATTTCCCTAAGGGATACTTGATTTAGATCCTCCAAGTATGCTAACATAATTTTCCACTAAGGGTCGATCCAATTTAGTAAGTTAAACAACCGTCTCTTCTAAGCCCCGATCACCAATCGGTTTCCAAACTTGCTTTCTTCTTGAATTTTTTTAATCTATCTCTAGAAGCAATCCTATGGTAGGATTAGCGTTTAAGAAGGATCTTCTTCTTTCTAGCTTTGCAATGGTGAAGAGTTAATCAACAAGGAGTAAATTATTTACATTGCTATATTCCATTTTTTTCAAAAATATGGAGCCACCACTAAAATCTTGCACCTTATATATGTATATTAACTCAAATATCTCGTTAGATATTGGATTTATAGATTAGTAAATAAATATTTTCAGATCTTTATGAATTTTCCTGCGTTTTTCCCAATGGAGTCAGACTTAATGGAAAGTCTGTTTATATTGAGAGAATATAGGACAAACACATTCAATAGGGAATATATTTTTGAAAATATTTGTAAAGGGAATTATGAACATCAATTTAGATGTAAAAATAATAGTATCATAAGCTATGTGTAGTGCCCGCTAAACCACCACTTGAGACCTAAGAAATCAACTAGGATTAGCTAGGAAAATTATGGAATAATTTTATTTTGTTTAAGGGTAACAACAAGGTTATAAGGAAACAAATTTCACAACTAGGTTTAAGGCTACTAATAAGGCCGAGTTTAATTTCCAAATTTCACCTGATAATTACCCAAGGAGGAGTTCTCAACATTTCCTCTTAGACGCGTCCAATAACTTCGTTTGTCATGCGTCAACATCTCCTAGTGACATGCATCAACAACAATTGGTTATCGCGCATCAATTCCTCCCTTGACGTGTGTCAACAACTCATGTTTTCACCCATCAACACTTCCTTTGATGTGCGTCGATGAACTTCTTATTGCATGTCAATACATCACCTTGACACATGTCAACCACATGTGAATAGCTCCTAGTGATGCATGTCAACAACCCCGGGTTGTCATGCATCAACTCTTATCCTTGACACGCATCATCAACCTTCCATTTTCACGCACCAATGCTTCTCCTTGATGCGTGTTAACAACCTTCCATTTTCGTGTGTCAATGATTCTTCGTGTCACATGTCAATACATCTCCTTGACACACATCTTCAACGTGTCGAAACTTTTCTCCTCATGCATGTCATCTCCTTTACTTGTCACGCGTGAAGAAAGGAAAACTTCCATGCCACATGGAAATCATGCGTGCCATGTGTCAACTCATGATTGGGCTCGAGTCGACGGAGAAGCGGAGAAAACTGGGAACATATTTCTGAGCAAAATTTTAATCCTTTTAACAGTTAGATTATTATACTTATATTTTTCCAACCTTAAACAACAAAATGGCTATGCAAGTTTCAAAATGGATTTTAATAAGATTTGAAGGTTCTTTCTTAAGTGTTGAATTCAAATTAAGTTCATTGGAACTTAATACATATAAATTGCAATGTTTCATTACTTATAAAGAAGATTTGAAATCTACATTTGTAAATAAATTTATCTATAGATTTGAAACAAATAAAAAAATATCAACTCTATAGATTCTTAAAACATTCTCTATCCAATACATCACATTAATTCCAACAAACATCTAACACCAATATACAACCCCGATTTCCAATTTATCAACTTAATTCCAAGGAATAAACTATCGTATTTTCCTTACACACATTTCTTTCTAACGAATAATCATTTCATCACTAAAACTCAATTTTGATACGCAATACACTTTTGTAAATTGAGAACAAAAACACAATTCTTTATTGATTCCAACACAACTTTACAGACTTCTTTGTTTCCTTTCAATTTAAAAACAATCTACGAATATATCACATTCCTTCAAACCAATAACAAATTTAACCTTTTACATTTCACATGAAAAATTCAGTCTTCCATTTAGAATATAAATGACTTTCCAATACAAATAATAATATGTTTCATCCACCTCAATGTGGGAAGGGTTACAATAACTTTACAAAAATAGGGACTCTCAAAATTGTAAATTTCTTTCTCAAGATTAGCAACAGTTGATTTTCTTCATTCTTCAATTGGATCACAACAAGACAGGGGAAAGGCAATGCTCTCCACCCAACCAAGATATCCAATGAGCAGGGAGAATCTGTCCATCCTCATCGGCCCCCGAGCCCCAACCATAATGCAATAAAAATGAAGAACAACACATGGCAACAATGGCTTCCACAAAACACATAGGAAAAATATGTACATTTCAAAAAGACATGTTTTTACGAAAGATGTAGTTCCCAACTACATAATAATTGCAAACTAAATAGAGGATCCATTAAGCAAGCCAAAACAAGAGCAAGGAATCTATGGGAGCTGCTTATGCCTCCCAAAGTGGGAAATGAGCAACCACCTAAACAACACACCAAAATAATCACCTTCCGTACCCTTATGCCTCCCCAGACTTACTTCTTATGCCTCCCGAAATTATCCCTTATGCCCCCAAGAGTAAGGAAAGCAAGTTATTCCTTTTCGTGGTAGTTCCCAAATCCCAAACTCCTCCACAATAACTAATGTCACTGGTATTCCCTTATACCTCCCCATATGAAATCCCCATAGCCTTATCCTACACCATACCCTAATCAATCTACCCAACCAGCCAACAAATATAAACAAGAAGCACCATTCTATACGTAGAAAACAACATATAGAAAACAACATATAAAAACTTTAGTTTCCTACCTCTCCATTAATGGATTTCATCCCAACATAGCAAGATTTTTAATTTCAACACACAAATTCAGAAATAGTAATAACCAACAAACAAATGATCTACAATCCCTTCACAAGGAATAGCTCCCAACACAACAATGAAATCCACCCCCAAGAGGAATGTGCTAAGCTTTACCCAACAAGGAAATGTGCCCAAGGAGGAAGTGTGCAAAGGTTTCAACAAGCAAGAAAGTGATTCCAAGAGGAAATGCACCCAAGCTTCAACAACCCGTAAAAGCGCCTGCTCAAGCGGGGAAGGTGCGCAAGGTTTCAACAACCCAACAATAAGCAAAGAGTTCAACTTATAAAAGAAAGGAAGAGGGAAGGGTGATGTGGATTCCAAGTGGGATGCCACATCATTCATCCTCAACCCTAAAAGGAAATTTAACAACATTAATTACTCATAATAAATGAAAGGACAAATCAACTTACACACTCCAATTAACCCATACCCCTAGAAGGGACAACATTAAGAGCATGAAAGACAAGTACAATAAATGCTTACCAAATAGTCATATAAATATATAATAAATAAGTCAAAACTTTCCTCCAACCCATAAATATGGTTGGTAATTAATTTTAAGAGGTGTGGGACAAGTTTGACTTGTCCCACAAGCCTCCAAAAATAGCCCCCAAGGACAAATTCGAATTCCAAGGGGATGAAGTGTCTAACACTCCAAATCTTATTCCTAAATTCTCTTACAACATCCTACACATTCTCGTACAACTTGCATTTATATTAATAACTTGATTAATTAAATTCCTATGGCATAAAGATTTATTTAATTAACACAGGGTATTTACAATATTTACTCAACACAACAATTTAAGAAAGGGGTAACACAACACAAAGTAAACACATACAAATATTATAAAAAGGAAACACATTAAAACCAACCAAGAAATCCCAAGGTCACATTTTAAAGGTGATTCCTTCCATGGGAATCCATAACAAGACAACACACAAATAGTACGATTGCCATGGTGACCTCATCAAGTTCATTGAGAATTCGATTATGGTTAGTTTCCAGTCCCCCGAGATTGTTGTGATGTTTGTCCTACAAAATACAAATACCCTTTCGGCCTCGTGGCCATATCAAAATATCCAAAAATGATATAAATAACATCTCAAAATCAAATATAAGTCACCACAATATCATGAATTCAACATCATCATTCAAGCTTAAATAGAAAGTATATCATCATCCAAATACTTCATACTAGATCTATCCACAATATCTCATGTCACAATTCCAAACAACATCAATAATATATCCATGTCAATAGTATATCATCATCCATGTAAGGAACATCTTGAATAATCAACATGCATAATAACTAAATCCAGATTCATAATAATCCACCGTTTAACATCTACACATCATAATAATCAAAATATAATTAACATCCAAAACAAGGTTAACAATATCAGGATATGTATCTAAAAGTGTCAAAGGAAAGTGGGCATTACAACCACATGGCTAGAATCAACATTCTTCCACCAAGAACTTCGATTATTGGTATTTTTCTTCCCAAACTTACAATCCTTTGATAAATGCCCAAGGGAAAAGTAGTTCCAACATCTAAAGGGGAAGCCTTCATATTCAATTTTTTGAGTCCATATCCTATCCTCAACTTGAAGATCAACAGAAGAAAAGAAATCCTTTGAAGTATTCATATCGACCAAGATGCGAGAATACGTAGTATACTAATACAAGGTTGTCTTTGTGTCAATAGCCAAGGTTTTGCCTAAAGAATCCCCAATATAAGTTAAACATTTCTCCCCCAAAACTAGAGAGGAAGATATAGAAGATGAATCCACATAGGCCATATTTGGAAAGTTTCGGTTATAGCGTTAAATAGAAGGAACCATGGCTTCATTAGCAAGAAATGGTGTTGATAATCCCACAATCTATCAAAAATTAGATCTCTATCAGTGGTAACATCAAAGAAAACAATGAATAATCATCTAGTTGTGGGATGAATGTAAACTTTACTTTCAATTAGCGGCTTCCATGAAAAATATATCCAATCATGAAGAGCGTAGGCCGGTAGATATTGTTGAATCTACATATGATTACATTCTCCGTGAAGATACCTTTTATTCCTTAATTTTATTTTTCTTCTAGATTCTGACATTGATGTATACATGATTTTTTTCTTTCATTGTTTAATCTTTTTATCCTATATGTGATGTCACCATCACTCATGCACCCAATCGAAACTATTTGTTTCCTCAGTCATTATTTTAACATATCTTAGACCTGCCATTTTAGGGAATATGCCTTGGAAAAAAGATAATCATTAATACTTCCTCGTATTTGATGCCTCCTCTATTATAATTTCCACTTTCAGCGGAAAATTACCTTTTAAAAGATATCAATCCACTCCATACTGCATTTAGTTTTCAGAATTAATTTTCACATTTAATTCTCAAATGATACCTCACATAATTATTCCCAAATTTCATCCTCTTATAAGTGCACATGTTTTCCTCATAAAATTTCAGCTTCCTTTAAGAATTTTGATTGAAAATAGAATTAGTGCATGTCCTTCTCAAGCAATAGTGGATGTGGCATAAAGAACTAGTTTGAAGGAAATTTCCTCGGAGAATTCGCATTAAATCTTTGACCTTTCTAGTCCTTATGAAGATTTTTTAAGAATTATATTCAAGATTGAAGATTAGGTGGAGAGCTCGTTCTCCAAAAGGCGCAACCCATGGTGATTTTCCTTCTTGTTGTAAACATTGACTCCACATCAACTACTTGTCAAGTGGAGAAGGGTTGAGTTTTTCCAATGCGATGGAAAGTGGGGTGCATTTTCCACCACGTTGAAAAACGCACGGTGTTTTTCATCACTATTAAAAACCTGGTCATATTCTCCAAAAGGTGCAACCCCATTGCTTTTCCTTCTTATTGTAAACATTGAATCCATGTAAAGTACCTGTCAGGTGAAGAAGTGTTGAGATTTTCCAATGCGATGGAAAGTGGGGTGCATTTTCCACCACGTTGAAAAATGCATGGTGTTTTTTAACACTATGAAAAACATGACCCCATTCTCCAAAAGATGCAACCCATGGTAATTTTCCTTCTTGTTGTAAACATTGAATCCACATCAACTAATTTTCAGGTGGAGAAGGGTTGAATTTTCCAATGTGATGGAAAGTGGGGTGCGTTTTCCACCACGTTGAAAAATGCATGGTGTTTTTCAACACTTTGAAAAATCTCGACCCCTGTTCTCCAAAAGGCGCAACCCACGGTGATTTTCCTTCTTATTGTAAATATTGACTCCACATCAACTATTTTTCATGTGGTGAAGGATTGAGTTTTTCCAAAGCGATGGAAAGTGGTGTGCGTTTTCCACCATGTTGAAAAATACACAGTGTTTTTCAAAGACTTTGACAAACATGATCGCTTTCTCCAAAAGGTGCAACCCTCAGTACTTTTCCTTCTTGTTGTAAACATTGAATCCACATCAAGTACTTGTCAGGTGGAGAATGGTTGAGTTTTTCCAATGTGATGGAAAGTGGGGTGCATTTTCCACCATGTTGAAAAATGCATGGTGTTTTTCAGCACTTTGAAAAACCCAACCCCGTTCTCCAAAAGGCACAACCTGCGGTGCTTTTCCTTCTTGTTGTAAATATTGAATCCACATCAACTACTTATTAGGTAGGTATTGGTTGAATTTTTCCAATTTGATGGAAAAAGGGGTGTGTTTTCCACCACGTTGAAAAACACACGGTATTTTTCAGCACTTTGAAAAATGTAACCCCGTTCTCCAAAAGGCGCAACCCGTGGTGATTTTCCTTCTTGTTGTAAACATTGAATCCATATAAACTACTTATCAGGTTGAGAAGGGTTGAGTTTTTCCAATGCAATTGAAAGTGGGGTTTGTTTTCCAACACGTTGAAAAACATACGGTGTTTTTAGCACTTTGAAAATGCAATCCCATTCTCTAAAAGTTGTAACCCACAATGCTTTTCATTCTCTTTGTAAACATTGAATCCACATCAACTAATTATCCAAAGGGAGAGGGGTTGAATTTTTATAAAGAGATGAAAATGCATTGTGTTTTTCACCATGTGAAAAATGCATGGTGTTTTTCAAAGTGTTTTGAAAATCGCAATCCCATTCTCCAAAAGGTGTAACCCGCGGTGATTTTTATTCTCCTTGTAAATATTGACTACACATCAACTACTTACCAGGTGGAGAGAGCTTGAATTTTTCAAAAGTGATGAAAAAAAGAGTGTGTTTTTCGCCATGTTGAAAAATGCACGATGTTTTTCAACATATTGAAAATCACAATCCTATTTTCCAAAAAGTGTAACCTGCAGTGCTTTTCCTTCTCCTTGTAAACATTGACTCCACATCAACTACTTATCAGGTGGAGAGGGGTTGAATTTTTCCAAAGCGATGAAAAATAGAGTGTGTTATTCGCCAAGTTGAAAAATGCACGGTGTTTTTCAGCATTTTGAAAAACGTAATCCCATTCTCCAAAAGGTGTAACCCATGGTGCTTTTCCTTCTCCTTGTAAACATTAAATCCACATAAACTACTTATTAGGTGGAGAGGGGTTGAAATTTTATAAAAGCGATGAAAAATAGAGTTTTTTTCTCACCACGTTGAAAAATGCACACTATTTTTCAACATTTTGAAAATCGCAATCTCGTTCTCCAAAAGGTGTAACCCATGGGGATTTTATTTCTCCTTGTAAACATTGATTCCAAATAAAATACTTATCAGGTTGAGAAGGGTTGAATTTTTCCAAAGCGATGAAAAACAGAGTGTGTTATTCGCCACGTTGAAAACGCATGGTGTTTTTCAGCGTTTTGAAAATCTCAAACTCGTTCTCCAAAAGGTATAACTTGCGTGATTTTTCTTCTCCTTGTAAACATTGAATCCACATAAACTACTTATCCGGTGGAGAGGGGTTGATTTTTTCTAAAGAGATGAAAAATAGAGTGTGTTTTTCTCCATGTTGAAAAATGCATGGTGTTTTTCAGTGTTTTGAAAATCGCAATCCCATTCTCCAAAAGGTGTAACCCACAAGGCACTTTTCCTTCTCCTTGTAAACATTGACTACACATCAACTACTTATCAGGTGGAGAGGGCTTGAATTTTTCCAAAGAGATGAAAAATAGAGTGTGTTTTTCGCCATGTTGAAAAATGCACGATGTTTTTCAACATATTTAAAATCACAATCTTGTTTTCCAAAAAGTGAAACCTGCAGTTCTTTTCCTTCTCCTTGTAAATATTGACTCAACATCAACTACTTATCAGGTGGAGAGGGCTTAAATTTTTCCAAAGTGATGAAAAACAAAGTGTGTTATTCGCCAAGTTGAAAAATGCACGGTGTTTTTCAACATTTTGAAAAATGTAATCCCATTCTCCAAAAGGTGTAACCCACGGTGCTTTTCCTTCTCCTTGTAAACATTAAATCCACATCAACTACTTATTAGGTGGAGAGGGGTTGAAATTTTATAAAAGCGATGAAAAATAGAGTTTTTTCCTCACCACGTTGAAAAATGCACACTATTTTTCAACATTTTGAAAATCACACCTCATTCTCCAAAAGGTGTAACCCGTGGGGATTTTATTTCTTCTTATAAACATTGATTCCACATAAAATACTTATCAGGTTGAGAAGGGTTGAATTTTTACAAAGCGATGAAAAATAGAGTGTGTTATTCACCACGTTGAAAAATGCATGGTGTTTTTCAGAGTTTTGAAAATCTCAATCTCGTTCTCCAAAAGGTATAACCCACGGTGATTTTTCTTCTCCTTGTAAACATTGAATCCACATCAACTACTTATCAGATAGAGAGGGGTTGAAATTTTCCAACACAATGAAAAACAAAGTGTGTTTTTCGCCATGTTGAAAAACGCATGGTGTTTTTTAGCATTTTGAAAATCACAATCCCATTCTCCAAAAGGTGTAACCCGTGGTGATTTTACTTCTCATTGTAAACATTGAATCCACATTGAATACTTATAAGGTGGAGAGGGGTTAAATTTTTCCAAAGTGATGAAAAACAGAGTGTGTTATTCGCCAAGTTAAAAAATGCAAGGTGTTTTTCAGTCTTTTGAAAATCGTAATCCCGCTTCTCCAAAAGGTATAACCTACGTTGATTTTCCTCCTTATTGTAAACATTTACTCCGCATCAACTACTTATCAGGTGGAGAGGGGTTGATTTTTTCCAAAGTGATAAAAAATAGAGTTTGTTATTCACTAAGTTGAAAAACACACAGTGTTTTTCAGCACTTTGAAAAATGCAATCCCGTTCTCAAAAAGGAGCAACCCGCATGCTTTTCATCATTATTGTAAAAATTAATCCACATAAACTACTTATCAGGTGGAGAGGGGTAGAATTTTTCCAAAGCGATGAAAAATAGAGTGTGTTTTTCGCCATGTTGAAAAATGCATAGTGTTTTTCAACATATTGAAAATTGTAATCCCGCTTTCCAAAAAAGTTTAAACCAGCAGGCTTTTCCTTCTCCTTGTAAATATTGACTCCACATCAACTACTTATCCGATGGAGAGGGCTTGAATTTTTCCAAAGTGATGAAAATATAGTGTGTTATTCACTGCTTGAAAAACACAAGGTGTTTTTCAACATTTTGAAAACGTAATCCCATTCTCCAAAATGTGTAACTTGCAAAGGTGCTTTTCCTTCTCCTTCTAAACATTAAATTTACATCAACTACTTATTAGGTGGATAGGGGTTGAAATTTTATAAAAGTGATGAAAACAGAGTTTGTTTTTCACCACGTTAGAAAATGCACGATGTTTTTCAACATTTTGAAAATCACAATCTCGTTCTCCAAAAGGTGTAACCCATGGGGATTTTATTTCTCCTTGTAAAATTGATGCCACATAAACTACTTATCAGGTTGAGAAGGTTTGAATTTTTACAATGCGATGAAAAATAGAGTGTGTTATTCACCACGTTGAAAAATGCATGGTGATTTTCAGCATTTTGAAAATCTCAATGTCGTTTCGAAAAGGGTAAACATTAAATCCACATCAACTACTTATCAGGTGGAGAGGGGTTGAATTTTTCCAACACGATGAAAAAGCAGAGTGTGTTTTTGCCATGTTGAAAAACACACTATGTTTTTCAAAGATTTTGAAAATCGTAATCCCATTCTCCAAAAGGTGTAACCCGCGGTGATTTTACTTCTCATTGTAAACATTGAATCCACATCAACTACTTATCAGGTGGAGAGGGGTTAAATTTTTCCAAAGCAATGAAAAATAGAGTGTGTTTTTCGCCACATTGAAAAACACATGGTGTTTTCCAACATTTTGAAAAATTGAATCCCGTTCTCCAAAAGGTATAACCCATGCGTTGATTTTCCTCATTATTGTAAAAATTGGCTCCACTTAAAATACTTATCAGCTAGAGAGGGGTTGATTTTTTCCAAAGTGATAAAAATAGAGTTTGTTATTTGCCAAGTTGAAAAAAACACGGTGTTTTTTAGCACTTTGAAAAACGTAATCCCGTTCTCCAAAAGGAGCAACCCACAATGCTTTTCATCATTATTGTAAAAATTGAATCCACATGAACTACTTATCAAGTGGAGAGGGGTTAAATTTTTCCAAAGCGATGAAAAACAAAGTGTGTTATTCAACAAGTTGAAAAATGCAAGGTGTTTTTCAGCATTTTGTAAAACACAATCCTGTTCTCCAAAAGGTGTAACCCGTGGTGTTTTTCCTTCTCCTTATAAGCATTAAATCCACGTCAACTACTTATCAGGTGGAGAGGGGTTGAAGTGTTCCAAAGTGATGAAAAACAAAGTGTGTTTTTTGCCATGTCGAAAAATACACTGTTTTTCAACATTTTGAAAATCGCAATCCCGTTCTCCAAAAGGTATAACCCGCAGGATTTTCTTTCTACTTGTAAATATTGACTCCACATCAACTAATTATAATTTTGAGAGGCGTTGAATTTTTCCAAAGTGATTAAAAATAGAGTGTGTTATTCACCACGTTGTAAAATGCACGGTGTTTTTCAAAGACTTTGAAAATTGCAATCCCGCTTCTCAAAAAGTGTAACCCGTGGTGCTATTCCTTCTCCTTGTAAACATTGACTCCACGTCAAATACTTATCAAGTGGAGAGTGGTTGAATATTTACAAATCGATGAAAAATAGAGTGTGTTATTCTCCATGTTGAGAAACGCACGGTGTTTTTCAACACTTTGTAAAACGCAAACCCATTCTCAAAAAGGTGGAACCCACGGTGTTTTTCCTACTTATTGTTAAAATTGACTCCACATAAACTACTTATCAGGTAGAGAGGGGTTGAATTTTTCCAAAGTGATGAAAATCAATGTGTGTTATTCACCAAGTTGAAAAACGTAAGGTTTTTTTCAACATTTTGAAAAACGTAATCTCATTCTCAAAAATGTGTAAATTGCAGTGCTTTTCATTCTCCTAGTAAAAATTAACTCCACAAACTATTTATCAGGTGGAGATGGGTTGAAATTTTCCAAAGCGATGAAAAACAAAGTTTTTGTTTTCACCACGTTGAAAAACGCATGGTGTTTTAAAGCATTTTGAAAATACCAATCCCGCTCTCCTAAAGATGTAACCCGCGGTGCTTTTCTTTCTCCTTGTATACATTGAATCCACATAAACTACTTATCAGGTTGAGAGGGGTTGAATTTTTCCAAAGCGATGAAAAACAAAGTGTGTTATTCAAAGATGTTGAAAAATGCACGGTGTTTTTCAACTTTTTGAAAATCTCACCTGCGCTCTCGCAAAAGGTGTAACTCGCGGTGATTTTTCTTCTCTTTGTAAACATTGAATCCACATAAACTACTTATCGGTGGAGAGGGGTTGAATTTTTCAACGCGATGAAAAATAGAATGTGTTTTTTTGCCATGTTGAAAATGCACGATGTTTTTCAACACTTTCAAAAATGAAAACCCATTCTCCAAAAGGTGCAACTCACGGTGATTTTACTTGCCATTGTAAACATTGAATTCACATCAACTACTTATGAGGTGGAGAGGGGTTAAATTTTTCCAAAGTGATGAAAAATAGAGTGTGTTTTTCGCCATATTGAAAAACGCATGATGTTTTTCAACACTTTGAAAAACACAAACCCGTTCTCCAAAAGGTGAAACCAGCAAGTGATTTTCCTAATTATTATAAAAATTAACTCCACATCAACTAATTATCAAGTAGAGAGGGGTTTAATTTTTCCAAAGTGATGAAAACAATGTGTGTTATTCGCCAAGTTGAAAACTCGCAAGGTGTTTTTCATCATTTTGATAAATGCAATCTCATTCTCCAAAAGGTGTAACATGCGGTGCTTTTCATTCTCTTAGTAAAAATTAATTCCAAATAAACTATTTATCAGGTGGAGATGGGTCGAAATTTTCCAAAGTGATGACAAACAAAGTTTTTTTTTCGCCACATTGAAAAATGCACTGTTTTTCAGCGTTTTGAAAATCGCAATCCCGCTTCTCCAAAAGATGTAACCCGCGGTGCTTTTCTTTCTTCTTGTAAACTTTGATTCCACATAAACTACTTATCGTTGAGAGGGGTTGAATTTTTCCAAAGCAATGAAAAAAAGAGTGTGTTATTCGCCACATTGAAAAAGGCATTTTGTTTTTAGCGTTTTGAAAATCTTAATCCCATTCTCCAAAAGGTGTAACTCGCGGTGATTTTTCTTCTCCTTGTAAACATTGAATCCACATCAACTACTTATCGGTGGATAGGGGTTGAAATTTTCCAACATGATGAAAAATAGAGTGTGTTTTTCACCATGTTGAAAAACACACAATGTTTTTCATCATTTTGAAAATCGCAATCTCATTCTCCAAAAGGTGTAACCCATGTGATTTTACTTGTCACACGTAAAAATTGAATCCACATAAACTACTTATCAAGTGGAGATGGGTTAAATTTTTCAAAAGCAATGAAAAAGTGTGTTTTTCACCACGTTGAAAAACTCATTTGTTTTTCACCACTTTGAAAAACACAATCATGTTCTCCAAAAGGTGCAAACCGCAAAGTGTATTTCCTACTTTTTCTAAACATTTAATCCACGTTGACTACTTATCGGTGGAGAGGGGTTGAATATTTCCAAAGCGATGAAAACGGAGTGTGTTTTTCGCCACGTTGAAAACGCATGGTATTTTTCAGCATTTTGAAAATCACAATCCCGTTCTCCAAAAGGTGTAACCCGTGGTGCTTTTCCTTCTCCTTGTAAACATTGAATCCACATAAAATACTTATTAGGTGGAGAGGGGTTGAATTTTTCCAAAGTGATGAAAAATAGAGTGTGTTTTTCCCACATTGAAAAAACGCACGTGTTTTCAACATTTTGAAAATCACAATCCTCTTCTCCAAAAGGTTTAACCCACGGTGTTTTTCCTTATCTCTGTAAAAAAATTGAATCCACATAAACTAATTATCAGGTGGAGAGGGGTGGAATTTTTCCAAAGTGATGAAAATAGAGTGTGTTTTTCACCATGTTGAAAAACGCACGGTGTTTTTCAACATTTTTAAAATCATAATCTCGTTCTCCAAAAGGTGTAACCCGTGGTGCTTTTCCTTCTCCTTGTAAAAATTGACTCCACATCAACTACTTATCAGGATGAGAGGGGTTGAATATTTCCAAAGCAATGAAGAACAGAGTGTGTTATTCGCCAAGTTGAAAAATGCACGGTTTTTTTTACCACTTTGAAAACGCAATCTCGTTAGCCAAAAGGTACAACACGTGCTGCTTTCCCTACTTATTGTAAACATTTACTCCACATAAAAAAAAATTTAGGTGGAGAGGGGTTAAAGTTTTTTTTTCAGCATTTTTAAAATCACAATCCCGTTCTCCAAAAAGTGTAACCCAATTTTCAATGATAATCACTTATCAGGTAGTGAGCCCTAATGTGTACCCATAGGTATTTGAATGGTCTATTATCAAAAGGATAATTATTTTACCATGGTCTTGATCTTGTGAGGTTACACCTTATTCCTTTATGATAAACAATGTGACCTAAATAATTAACATCATTGACTCCAAAATCAAGTTTAGTAGGTCGGTTAAAGATGATGTAGTTTAAGATTATTAAATACTCGATTCACATGATCTAAATATTCCTCCATGTTTTGTTGTATTAAAATTTCATAAAAACATTAATAGGAATTTCTAATAAATGGTTGAAAGAAAAATGTAAAATATAAATTGAGCTTATTTTAGCTTGATTATGAGTATGAAAATTCAAATTCGGAGATTTATACAGTCAAGAAAAGGGGTAAACTAGTTTATTTTGGGATCAAATTAATTAAAATGGGAGCATGTTCCCATATTGTTATGTTTAGGTTTGTTTTAGTTTTAGTTGTTTTATTTTTAGCTATATTAGGATTAAATTAAATATTTTGGGAAGTTTCAAAACATGTAGAGAGTATGGAGAAATCCATTTTTCTATAAATTTGTGTAATTTCACTATAAAATTATCTGGTGTTGAATTTAATACATAAAAGGGATCTTTTAGCTTTGAATTGGTTTTGTGAGTTATAATTTATTTCTTGATTATTGATTCATGTCTTCAAACCTAGATAGTAATCTCTTTTGGTTTATTAAGTGGAGTTTGCACTTTGATTCTCAGTCGAAGTTGCAGGGTAATATATTGTGCTATGTTGATCTTATTCTCATTAGTGATGCTTCTAATGATTGATTTTGTAGACGTGCTATGAAATATTTCATATTTCAGTGGTTTAGGAATGTTTGAAAGTGATAATTAGTTTGTTTGTGTGTGTAATTTTATTAACTTGAACAATATTAAGTTGGTAAACCTTTTATATATGCTTTGTAGATGAACTATTTTTATTTTCTTAGAAGATGCGGAATTGTGGTTTCTTTTATGTGTTTCTTACTTAGATTGATTTCATGGAGTTTAAAAAGAACCAAGTTAACACTAATTCTAGTTTTCTCAGGTTGTATGTGTGCTTGACTGAGATAAAATGTGTTTACAATATTTATAAGATAAAGGAGATACTAGTATCATTTTCTACCCTACCCTTCTTCCTTTTTAGTTTTTTGATAATCACAATCACTTAGGTTTATATCATTGTGAATATTCATAGGGTAAGCTAAAATTTTCAAAATAATAGTTATTTGAACTCATATCTTGAATCCTAATAGGTGGTTTGTCTAGACACATCGGTCACTCCGTAAGTTAACACTAGGCTACATGTACCCAATAGAAGTTATACATCCTAGAGTAATTTGTACCTTAAATCATCATGTCCATCTAGGGTTCTAAAATGGGATAGATAATTAAACCCCCCTTTCCCCTATTTTGAGAAGTTTTTTATTAATGTGTAAAAACATTGATCAACAATATTATAGCCCCTACTAGTTATGATTAGATTTTAACCATTCTCTAGTATCAAAACCAACTACATGAAAGACTCGATGAGTATCTTTCCTAGTTTAGCTTATGGTTTAATGATCACTTTAGTAAGATTCAAAATTTATAGTTTCTTATGCCTACCCCTCCATTTAGGGCACTTGCAGATAGGGGTTATACCTTCCTCTTTATCATGTCAACCATAGTATAGAGGGCCTAAATATTGTCTACGTGAAGATTAGAGGGGCCTTGAATAGGAATGGAATACTATGGGAAGGTAAAATTCAACTTTAGAGGAAAAAAGGAACTTAATTGGATTGAGGGAGAGAGATCATAGAATGATTTGCAAGAAAAATAGGTTTAGGGACCGAGTAGGAAGATTGTACTTGACAAGGAAAGTGGGTTGAAGGAAGCATTGAAAAGTATAGTTCATAGGCATAATTTTAGCCATTTTAGTGGTAAAATGATACCTGATCATGGAGTTGGTTGGCCATGGAAATTAAATATCATCAAGGATTAGTAGCTATATGAATCCTCTATGTCCACATCTATGCCATCAATGTTGAAGGTTTTCCTTAAAAAAATTTTTCGAGGATAGATTTGTGAAATTGAACCCTTTAGATGATGAGATAGCCTCCATAACTAAAATTATATTAAGATTTTTCCGCACAAAGATGCAGATCCTTGAAAATAAACCACTTATGTTTACCAATGAAATATTTTAACATTTAAAAATGTATTGCAGTAGCTCATCAATCATAGGCACGTGGGAGTTCACGTGCTTTAATCCAATTTACATGTTTAGAAGATCTTGTCAATTCCTTTGTGTCCTATCATTAGCTATGATTTCAAGGCATATCTCAAGTGGTAGCTATGAATTGAATCTTGTCATTCTAAATAAGGGATAAATGTTATTATTTTCCATAGTAATAAAAAATTGTTGGATTAAAATAAATGAACTATAAATGCAAACTTCCTTAAATGATGTGGTGTGCATGAGAATAAAATGTGTGTGTTCTCTTCTTTCTTTGGGTTGTACATGTAAACATATAAGCCATAGGTAAAAGTGTGTACTATTTCATAATAAAATATTCTTGTAAAATCGATAAATAAAAAAAAATAAAATTAAAGCATCAATTAATCACACACATATGCCCCTAGTTTTCAATGTAAAGGATGTGAATATTTTATTTGAAAATTTTAGAATTTGAGCTTTCCATGAGCCACTGTATCATATGAGATTTCCACTGATCCAAGTTGTGTACAATTGAGACTACCACTGATCTAACATGTGTGCAATTGAACCTACCTTTTAGTCATTTTTTTATAATCGAGCATGCCAATGAGCCAATATGTGTGTAATTAAGATTGCCACTAAGCCAAATCATTTGTGATCTTGGTGTATATGCCATAATGTAGTGTATAATTCATAATTAAATATGTATAAAATATTGCAATGTGATAAAAATAACTATGGATTCCATCATACAATGTCAAATAAAGTGTTGTATTTATAATCTACATGAACTTTAAAAAGTCCCACAATACCCCACTTTTGAAATGAGGGATGTTGCAAATGACCACTTAGCTCAAAAGAGAAAGTATTAGTCATATAATAAGAAATAACATCAATTGTGTAAAACCATATCTAATATATCAAATGATATGGTAAAATGAGTAGTTTTCATAAGATATAAGGATGTTAGCACAAATAATATGTATCATTAAAAGTGTGAGACATATCATGATAACATTCTAGTCATTCACCCAATAATATAATAGTGATTAGAAGAGTGGTATGAAAAAATAGATAACTCAACACCTAATGGATTCATAGTGACCTATGACATCACATGACACAACATGACATGAAAAACTCATCATAAACATACATCACTTATAAATACATGATTGACTTGACCAATGTTATTTGTTAACATATGTGTACAAAAACAAGTATGTATTTATCCATTGTTCCTAGAAATATAAGTGTAATGCTAAATATGCTAGGGAAATTGTGTGATAAGCAATGATATAATTTTAAAAGTGTATCGAGAAATGGACCTAGACCTAGGAATGTAACAATCAAAGTGCAATGAGAAATGTGTAATGAAAGAGATATATTAACGAATGCATCATAAGATATTTATTCTGATCTAAATATGTAGTAAGTAATGTGTCCATAAAAAATAGGGGTGATAGTCTCTCTTTGTGTGAGCATAAATAAAATAATAAAGGAAACATCCCACATAGAATAACATTAGCATATGATAAAATAGAGCATAAATGATACAAGTTCACAAAGAATAGAACATACATGCACATAGATAAAATAGAGCATATAGCATACAAGTGCACAAAACATAGAGAATACAAGTTCATATAAAAAATACAACATATAACACACACATGCATAGACCAAACACAACATAGACCATACAAGTGCATAGAGAAAATATAACATAGAGGAAAAAGGGAATAAAGCATACAATTTCATAGATAAAACACAAAATAAAGCATGCAAGTGCGTAGAGAAAATACATCATAGAACATACAAGTGCATAGAGAAAACATAACATAGAGCATACAAGTGCATAAAATAATCACAAAATAGAGCATACAAGTACATAGAGGAAACACAATATGGATCTTATATGTGCATGGAGAAAACATAACATAGAGCATAAAAATCATAGAGAATGGAAGACAAAAATGTATAGAGCATTCAAAGCAAAGATTATCACAATGTATACAACATACAAGTGCATAGAGTTATCAAATCATGCAATACATGAAATCATTAAATAAATATAAGAAAAAATGGAAATGAATCTTATAAGAAACAATAATAGATGGCCAAAATAGGATCCCAGGGTTAATAGTAGTTAACTATTATAACAATATGTAATAAAAACATGAACAATAAGTGATAAATACAAGTAATCATGAAGTATGGTTAAATCATTTTATAGAAGTAAGTAACACAAGAATAAAACAAATCATGATATAACACATGTAGTAAGGAATAAATCACTGTAAGATAAATCATAGTTGTATAGTGTATATAATGGACTTGTGTATAAAGATATGATTATTATAATCTCGCTATGTAGATTCCCTTGGTGTATGCATACCCCCAATGAGGTAGGAACCTCCGATGATAAAAGACTGTAAGAAGTCATAATGTATTAAAGATAACGATCAAAATAGGCTCAGTGTGTAAGATTCCCTCTAGTGTAGACATGCCTCCATCGTGCTCGGTTGCAAGATTTGTAAGGAATGTGATGTCAGTGGGTTGTAAGTGCTTGATTTGTAATATGAAGCTTAACTGCCAAAGGTACTAGAAAGTGCTAAATCTTAATAATCATAAGGCTCAAATATATGTAATAATCATAAGTCAATGTTATTTTTAGTCGTCAATCTATGGAATTCCTTGATTATAATTCCAATCAATCTATATGCAAATCCATTCAAGATCTTCATTCTTTATTTCAAAATAAATTTCAAGCTATGGTGTTTTTCAAGCTATAAATTTCTCTATATGCAAATGCATGGTGTTTTTCAGCATTTTGAAAAACGCAATCCCATTCTCCAAAAGGTGCAACCCATGGTGATTTTCCTACTTGTTGTAAACATTGACTCCACATCAACTACTTATCAGGTGGAGAGGGGTTGAATATTTCCAAAGCGATGAAAAATGAGTGTGTTTTTCACCACGTTGAAAAACACATGGTGTTTTTCAACATTTTGAAAAATGCAATCCTGTTCTCCAAAAGGTGTAACCTGCGGTGATTTTCCTTCTCCTTGTAAACATTGACTCCACATCAACTACTTATCAGGTGGAGAGGGGTTGAATTTTTCCAAAGCGATGAAAAATAGAGTGTGTTATTCGCCAAGTTGAAAAACACATGGTGTTTTTCAACATTTTGAAAAACGTAATCCCGTTCTCCAAAAGGTGTAACCCATGGTGCTTTTCCTTCTCCTTGTAAACATTGACTCCACATAAACTACTTATCAGGTGGAGAGGGGTTGAATATTTCAAAGCGATGAAAAATAGAGTGTGTTATTTGCCATGTTGAAAAACACATGGTGTTTTTCAGCATTTGAAAAACACAATCCCATTCTCCAAAAGGTGTAACCCACGGTGCTTTTCCTTATCCTTGTAAAAATTGAATCCACATAAACTACTTATCAGGTGGAGAGGGGTTGAATTTTTCCAAAGTGATGAAAAATAGAGTGTGTTTTTTGCCACGTTGAAAAATGCATGGTGTTTTTCAAACATTTTGAAAACACAATCCCATTCTCCAAAAGGTGTAACCCACAGTGCTTTTCCTTCTCCTTGTAAACATTGAATCCACATAAAATAATTATCAGGTGGAGAGGGGTTGAATTTTTCCAAAGCGATGAAAAATGAGTGTGTTATTCACCACGTTGAAAAATGCATGGTGTTTTTCAACATTTTGAAAAATGTAATCCTATTCTCCAAAAGTTACAACCCACGGTGCTTTTCCTTCTCCTTGTAAACATTGACTCCACATAAACTACTTATCAGGTGGAGAGGGGTTGAATTTTTCCAAAGTGATGAAAAATAGAGTGTGTTTTCCACCACGTTGAAAAATGCACGGTGTTTTTCAACATTTTGAAAAATCGATCCCGTTCTCCAAAAGGTGCAACCCACGGTGCTTTTTCCTTCTTGTTGTAAACATTGACTCCACATAAACTACTTATCAGTGGAGAGGGTTTGAATTTTTCCAAAGTGATGAAAATAGAGTGTGTTTTCGCCACGTTGAAAAACACTTTTTTTCAACACTTTGAAAAATGCAATCCCGTTCTCCAAAAGGTGCAACCCGCGGTATGTATTTCCTTCTTGTTGTAAACATTGACTCCACATCAACTACTTATCAGGTGGAGAGGGTTGAATTTTCCAAAGCGATGAAAAATTGAGTGTGTTTTCCACCACGTTGAAAAACGCATGGTGTTTTTCAACACTTTGAAAAACACAATCCGTTCTCAAAAGGTGCAACCCGCTGTACTTTTCCTCCTTGTTGTAAACATTAACTCCACATAAAATACTTATCAGGTGGAGAGGGGTTGAATTTTCCAAAGCGATGGAAAATGGAGTGTGTTTTCCACCATGTTGAAAAATGCACTGTGTTTTTCAACACTTTGAAAAACACAATCCCGTTCTCCAAAATTCGCAACCCCCGGTGCTTTTCCTTTTTTGTAAACATTGACTCCACATCAAGTACTTGTCAAGTGGAGAAGGGTTGAGTTTTTCCAAAGTGATGAGAAATAGGTCGTGTATTCTACCACATTGAAAAATGCATGGTGTTTTTCAACACTTTGAAAAAACTGATCTTGTTCTCCAAAAGGCGCAACCCCTGTGATTTTCCTTCTTGTTGTAAACATTGACTCCACATCAAGTACTTGTCAGGTGGAGAAGGGTTGAGTTTTTCCAAAGCGATGAAAATAGGTCATGTATTCTACCACGTTGAAAAATGCATGGTGTTTTTCAACACTTTGAAAACTTGATCCCGTTCTCCAAAAGGCGCAACCCCTGATGCTTTTCCTTCTTGTTGTAAAAATTGAATCCACATCAAGTACTTTTCAAGTGGAGAAGGGTTGAGTTTTTCCAAAGTGATGAGAAAAAGTCGTGTATTTTGCCACATTGAAAAACACACGGTGTTTTTCAACACTTTGAAAAACGTGATCCCATTCTCCAAAAGGTGCAACCCCTGGTGATTTTCCTTCTTGTTGTAAACATTGACTCCACATAAACTACTTGTCAATGTGGAGATGGGTTGAATTTTTCCAAAGCGATGAAAAACAAGTCTTTATTCCACCACATTGAAAAATGCATAGTGTTTTTCAACACTTTGAAAAACCCGATCTCATTCTACAAAAGATGCAACGCCCTGTGATTTTCCTTCTTGTTGTAAAAATTTACTCCACATCAAGTACTTATCAGGTGGAGAAGGGTTGAGTTTTTCCAAAATGATGAAAAATAGGTCATGTATTCCGCCACTTTGAAAAATTCACTGGTGTTTTTCAACACTTTGAAAAACTCGATCCCGTTCTCCAAAAGGCGCAACCCCTGGTGTATTATATTATTGTTGTAAAAATTGACTCCACATAAAATACTTGTCAGGTGGATAAGGGTTGAATTTTTCCAAAGCAATGAGAAACAAGTCGTGTATTCTGCCACGTTGAAAAACGCACGGTGTTTTTTAACACTTTGAAAAAACCAATCCCATTCTCCAAAAGGAGCAACCCCCTGAGTTTACGTTCTTGTTGTAAACATTGATTCCACATCAACTACTTTTTAGGTGGAGAAGGGTTGATTTTTTCCAAAGTGATGAGAAACAGGTTGTGTATTCCACCATGTTGAAAAACGCATGGTGTTTTTTAGCACTTTGAAAAACTTGATCTCGTTCTCCAAAAGGTGCAACCCTTGGTGCTTTTTCTTCTTGTTATAAACATTGAATCCACATCAAGTACTTGTCGGTGGAGAATGGTTGAATGTTTTCCAAAGTGATGATAAATAGGTCATGTATTCCCACGTTGAAAAACATGGTGTTTTTTCAGCACATTTTGAAAAATGCAATCATGTTCTCCAAAAGGTGTAACCCGTAGTGATTTTCCTTCTTGTTGTAAACATTGAATCCATATTAACTACTTATCAGGTGGAGAGGGTTGAATTTTTCCAAAGTGATGAAAAACAGAGTGTGTTTTTCACCACGTTGAAAAACACACGGTGTTTTTCAGAACTTTGAAAAAAAAAATCCTGTTCTCCAAAAGGTGTAACACCTAGTGATTTTCCTTCTCCTTTGTAAAAATTGAATCCAAATCAACTACTTGTCAGGTGGAGAAGGATTGATTTTTTCCAAAGCGATGAGAAATAGGTCGGGTATTCCGCCACGTTGAAAATCACATGGTGTTTTTCAGCACTTTGAAAAACACAATCCCGTTCTCCAAAAAGTGAAACTTTTGGTGCATTTCCTACTTGTTGTAAACATTGACTCCCCATCAACTACTTATCAAGTGGAGAGGGGTTGAACATTTACAAAGAGATGAAAAACATAGTGTGTTATTCACCACGTTGAAAAACGCAAGGCATTTTTCAAAGCAATTTGAAAACATAATCCCGTTCTCCAAAAAGGTGTAACCCATGGTGATTTTCCTTCTCCTTGTAAACATTGAATCCACATCAACTACTTATCAGGTGGAGAGGGGTTGAATTTTTCCAAAGTGATGAAAAATAGAGTGTGTTATTTGCCAAGTTGAAAACGCAAGGTGTTTTTCAACATTTTGAAAAACGCAATCCCATTCTCCAAAAGGTGTAACCCGTGGTGTTTTTCCTTCTCCTTGTAAAAATTGAATCCAAATAAAATAATTATCAGGTGGAGAGGGGTTGAATTTTTCCTGAAAAATAGGTGAAAAACATTGAGAAATGCACGTGTTTTTTCAAAGCATTTTGAAAAATGCAATCCCAATCTCGAAAAGGTGTAACCCGCGGTGATTTTCCTTCTCCTTGTAAACATGACTTCACATAAACTACTTATCAGGTAGAGAGGGGTTAAATATTTCCAAAGAGATGAAAAATAGAGTGTGTTATTCGTTATGTTGAAAAGCAGACGGTGTTTTTCAACATTTTGAAAAATGCAATCCCGTTCTCCTCTCAAGGTGTAACCCATGATGTTTTTCCTTCTCCTTGTAAAAATTGACTCCATATCAACTACTTATTAGGTGGATAAGGGTTTAATTTGTAGGAACCTTTGAAATCGATATGGTATGAGAAATATTAGAAATTGATACAACTTATGTCAAAGAGTCAATTGGATAAAAATAAATTTTAAAGGAATAATAACTTGGGAAAAAATACTTGAGACATACTCAAAGAATCACTATCAGATACATCAATTGGTGTGAAAAAAATACTTGTGAAAGGAACATCTGAAGAGACAATACACACAAAACTTATTATGCCTATGTGAGGTTTTAGTGTAGATTAAGTATGAGAACTAGAGGAACCTTGAGTAACCCCTAGAGGTAGGGATATAGGTGGATCTTATGTGAATGAGGGGAGGTTGGGAATTCTTATGAGTATGGATTTTATCAAATTCTCTTTATTTTCCTCTTATTCATCATATTATCCATGCCCCTCTTATGTTTATCTCTCTCCAACTAGTTATCAACTATTGCTTTGATAATTCCATGTTGTACCTTCTTCTCGTATACCATAATTTTAATCAATGGGTTAGATTAAATATCATTATCTAGTCCATTTTATGTTTTTTGATATACTCCCATCCCTAATTTTTTCATTAAAAAGGTAAAATTATCCCTTACTACCCCTAAAGTAAACTACCTATAGGGTGATTGACATATGAATTTGAAATTCTTTCTTGAATCAATCATATTGACACTTAGGTGCATTTCTAGGTCCTATAACATGTTAATATATACATGTAAGAAAGAAAACTAGTAATTGACAATGCTTGTTTGGCCTTTTGCTTTTTTTCTACTTTTATTCACCTTGCACACCCTACAACTATGTCGGTATTTGACTGATTTATTTTTATGGCCTTAGACACTGGTGATCAGTTAGGATACTAGTGCTCAAGCACTCCTGTCCCTCTTGGGCGCTCTTAACCCTTTCTCCCCTTTTCTCACTGTTTTGGGTCTCTTTTACTTCTTCGGCATATTGTATACTTTTGGGTTGACCTTTAAGTTGTCAATTATAAAATTCAAACAAGGGATATATATACATAGTTATAGATCTCAAATAAGGGGCTAAGCACTAGCATTATCTAATATAGCCTAAGCTTGCATCTAAAGGCACAATGAGCATCTCAAAGCATCCATTTAGAACACTTGTGCAAGGGGCAAGAGTTGACTCAGTTCTGCATACATAACATAGGAGGGGAAGTCTATTCTATTCAATTACACACATTTTCTTCTGGAGCATTCTACATCTACCCCACTATCATAGTGTAACATGCAAAATGAAATCCTAAGGCATCATTACACACACTCTAACACAAAACTAAATGGAATATGAAATGTAGTGCAACACTTTGTACTAAGTTCACTCTTCGGGTGACGACCGAGGTCAATCTGACTCCACATTCTACATTTTTTATTAGATTTGATGGGGTTTGTGGATATGTGTGGGTAGACAAATTGTTTTACAGGATACAAGTACATTCAGTGAACTAGGAGAAAATATAGAGCGACAAAAAATGTCAACACCGAATTTCCTCGTGGACAGAAGATATCATAATCTAAGCACATATCTAAACACAAGCACCCAGATACAGTCACTAGTGCCCGAACACTCCTTTCCTTCTTTGGGCACTCATGTCCAACATCAATTCGAGTCACAAAACCTCTAATAAGAATTGAATACACTCATCTTAGTATTTTTTAGCTATTCACCTACCCATATCACTTCCAGATTTCTTGGGAATCACCTGAGTCCTTCTATCTCCCTCTTTTTCTTAGGTTTTCACATTGTTACTTGTTTGTTTCTTTTCCATTCATTGTATTTTATTATTTCTATATCATATACTTTAATAGTTAGCCTGAAATTATACTTAATTCAATTTATATTAAATCATTTAGATCCTATACTCTTCTAACTACTTTCTAGATAAACTTCTCACTCTTTTTGTAAGTAAATCTTTGTTCCCATATCCTCAAGCATAATATGATGCACTTTAATTTAATTAACTTTCAATTTTTCAAATTCTTGAATGGTGAACCAACTGGGTAGCTCAGAATTTTTGCTACCTACGGTTGAGGTCTTTCAGTTTGTACAATCACATTATATTTTCCCTTTACTTTCCTTATTATTGTTTTTTCTTCTTGTATTTCAGGTTGTGCTTCATTAGTTGCTTCTATAGTTGCTACAAATTTTACGCCACATATAATTGGATATTTTGAGTGTTCAATGTGCCACAAAATTTTTGAACATGTGTAGTAATCATGTTGTTTCCTATGTAGTTCTACCTTGGCTATATCCATGTAAATGAAGAACGTGAAATTCTTTGGTTGTTTGATGTTAGCCCCTTCATATTGGAGTATGAAACCATCATGAAACAAATTCATTTTTGCATATGGAATTGTGTATGTGCACACCGTAATGCCCCGTAGGGCATCGAATCATGTTCTCGCGACTGCCTCTCCACTCGCCACCTTGGCCGACCTGGTAGGTCTTGTTGCACGTGGGTGCATTTGGTCACCTCCCAACCACCCTACCTGCCGTCTGTATGACTTTCTTGTTCTCTGTCCTTGCGTGAGGAGTCGGTGGAGTCCCATTTTCTTCACCATGATCTCGTTCTGATTCTCTTTCAATGCATGCAGGTGGGTGTTGGGCACGTTTTTCTTGGGCGTTTCTTTCTCCTGGCACGTTTCTCTACCTCTTGGTTAGACTGCGCATGGAATGGTTGAGAGGTGTCTTTCCTGGCCGCGTGGGCTTCTCTGGAGACTGGTCGCTTCATTTTAATGGAGGCTTTCCTTCAAGTCTGCCCTGAGTTTGTTCCCTGTTGCTTGCTCAAGCCATTCGTGGATGATTGTGGAGTTTGGGTGTGCTCCTGGCTTTTGCTGTTCGTGGGTTGACCTCCTGCCCGCGCCTGTTGGGTTGGATATGGCGGTTTTTGATGAAGTTTCAAGCTAGTGAAACAGGCGTGTTGTAGTGTAGTAGAAGCTGTTGTGGGCGCTTCCAGCAAGTAGGTCATCCAACTATGTTGTTTTCTATGTAATATCAATGCATCCTCGATTTGGGATCCTCCTTCAAGACTTTTCTGTCAAAATCAACTATGTGACAGTGAGAGTGTTACCAGGAGACCTGACGAAATTCCCTTGCAAGTTTCTCTTTTGAGATCTCACTTGTTTTGCGATGTAACTCATGGAAGAGAATCTCATAGGCGCGGATCTGTTTCATTTCAGTATATTCATGAAGCACGATTTGCTTTGCAATAATATGAGCTTCTTCAACGAGTCACCAAGTTAGCAGGCATAAAGTTTTCTATTGGAATTATCACACCTTACAAGCTACAGCTGTACTGTTTGCACCGAGAGTTTGATGTTGTCCTCATATATCACAAGAGGAAGGATAGATTGGTTGGTGTATCTGAGGAAACAACTACCGGTGTTCACAGGCTGTACCAGATGCAAAATTTTGGATCGCTGCTCTTCCCTGCTATTAATGACAATGATTCTGTTACCAAGAGCAAGTTCGATAACTTGTACGGATGCAGGCACTCTCTGCTAGATGGTCTGATGAGAGCCACTGATGTGATGATTGCTGGCAAGGTTGTTGTTGTCTGTGGAAATGGAGATATTTCTTCTGTTTCGTCGCCTTCACACAATTTTTACCTCCGTTGAGTTATTCCACTTCAGCTGCTCCACCGACTACGGCCTCTGTCTTCTCATAAATTGGTTTTCTGTCTAGTTTGTAGGCAGCTTGTTTACCCTAATGAGGCTGTGCAAACCCGATGCACACATCTTTACTGCAAGCCTTGCCTAGCTTATGTGCTGAGTACTACTAGGGCCTGCCCTTATGACGGGTATTTGATTACTGATACAGATTCAAAGGCATTGCAAGAGGAAAATCCGGTACTGGCTGATGCTATAGGCCGTGTGACAGTTCATTGCCTGTACCACAAGAGCGGCTGCACTTGGCAAGGGCCTCTTTCAGAGAGTATAGCTCATGGTAATGGTTACCAGTATGGTTCATCCCCTGTTGTATGTAATAGATGTGGCACCCAGATTGTTCACCGACAAGTACAAGAGCATGCTCAGAATTTCCCTGGGACACAGGGCCAGGTTCAGCAACAAGAAAATGCTCCTCAGGCTCAAGGTGGTGCAGTTGCAGCAGCACACACTGAGTAGAATCAAGTGGTACAAGCTGGAGTTCAACAATATCCAGCACAAATAGCGTCCCAAGTCCCACAAGCTCCAGTTTCTCAACCCCCACTTATCATCCCAGACTTGCACAAGTTTCTCGAAAACAGTTCAATGTCACGGCATCCCCATGATATTGTAAAACGAGGCTTTAACATTTACCCCATCAGTATATGGGCAGAGATGCACATTGCAGACTATACAATTGATTTCATGAAGTCAAGGGCATGGCCGTTAACAGAGTTGGACCTTCAGCAGGCTAAGGAAGAGAAGTTGCGCAGGTTGTGTTGCTGTTGCCCGAGCCCTGGTCGACGTGCTTGTTGGATTGGAAGAATTCTAATCAGGCATGTTAACTATACTCTTTGTAGTAGTTTTCTACCTTCTTTCAGTATCTTGAAATGAATTTTCTTTCCTCTTGAATGGCGCCTAGACTAAATGTTTTCGTGGTTGTTTATATCGCTGCCTGATTGTGTTGGTTGTTCCTTTAAATCTCGTTCCTAGTTCGCTGGTTTTGCTTGGAATGTTCTTTTCCTCTCTTATAGCTTACTCTATTTCATATTTGTCTAAATGGGCTACTGCAATATTGAGTGATGCAGTCTAGTTCGTAGGGAAGGAAACATTATAGAGTTTCGTTTGCTTATATGACTCTCTTTTAAAAGAATTCTGTGATGGTATTTTGTAATTGAAGGCTTACTATATGGAAGGTTAAGCCTTCATATCTCTATTTGCTTGAATGAATACGTATTTCCTGTTTAGGGCTCTCCTGTTTTGCTAAAGGTACATTAATAGTGACGTTGGGTTCTAAAACTTGTTTAAGCCTGTGGGCATTCCTTACTTTTTGTTTAATTAGAATATGACATTAGGGTTTTGCTTTAGAACTGTACATGGTTGACTTTTGTACCCAGTTCTAGAGGATGAATAACCCGACATCTATTTTGGCCTCTACGTGTTGAGAAAATTACTATACCTACTACCTGGTTCAAACTCTTGTTTGATTAAAGTAAGGGGGAAACATTGTAAGTTTTATTGAATGAAATCTCTACAAATTTTATTAAGGGTCGCAAGCAAGTTATTAATAGCTGGACTGAAACAAAAGTTGTAGGTGAATCCATGGTATCGGACTCGTGAACTCGTTTCCTGTTAGATGACAGCTGATTACAGTGATAATATAATAGGTGGTTATTATGTTCATCTGTTTGATATTTACTAGACATGTCCTTGATAAGCCCACATGGATCGGGTAAAATTTACATCTTCTATACCATTGGCTGGGAGCTCATAGAACTTCTAGGCCTGACTACACTGTGTAACCTTCCTAATGGATATGTGTGTTGGTTCTTATTTTTTTGTGCTTGCACTCGTGGTAGGGTCTTTTGAGTTTGGGGCATCGTTGGTGTTTTACCCTCTGCATATCGAATCCCTTTGTTTTCGAACTCGAATATCTTATACTTCAAACTTGGTTACTAAAAGGTCCCATTTTGTGGCCTTGTTAAGGAAATCAATTTTTATTTTTAATACTTATTGACATTGTCGGAAATATATTTAAAAATTATTAACGACTTTTGGGTTTAGCCTTCCCTTATATTATGTAGAGAGGTTGACGATTAGGATAAGGTTTATTGGTAGAATAATGGCCCTTTTTGTGTCTCTTTTGTACGCTTTTGGAAGAGTGGATTTGTTTGTAATCTAGTACTACGTTTAAGTAATCATATAAGAAGGTAGTGGTAAAACTCCTTTTTAAAACTGAAACTATTGTTGTTTTTCTTTTAAGGCCGCCGAACCATTATTGCTATGAAGCCTCCCCTGGGAGATTTGGATAACGTCGTTTTGTTTTGCACCTACGATCATAATTAGTATGTTTTGTCTTCTCTTGGACACCTTTAGTTGGATAGAGTAAGTTTTGGATTCCAATCACGTAATCCATAGGATTACATGAAGGAGATATCAACACTCTTGACCTTCTTGTTCCTAACCCATAAGGTCTTGCCTTGATTTATGTGATTTTGTTCTTACTAGTATTTTGACTTTCTCCTTGCTGGATGGTTTAGATTTCTTTCTCATGCGAATAATTTTGGAGTTGTGGGTTGTGTTTTAATCCATTTTTGAATTAGAACTTTCCTTTCTTGATATTGTTAAATGTTAGCTTACTGTTGCAATGAGTAGCCTTAACATGCTCAGTTCTCGCGAACTGATTCCAGCTAGTATTTGTGCAGATGGATTATGCGAGTAGATTAAAGGAAAGAGTTGTAAAGGTTTCATCAGTGCAATTTATGAAGTTCCTTGTAAAAATGTCCAATGTGAGGTAAATTTTGTAATAGTGCTTGCAAAGGAGTTTAGAAAACCTCTTGCCTTGGGTTGTTCTGAAATTTCGTGATGATGTTGTCTTGTCCTTCTGTAGGTTAACTGGTAAATTACCTTTGTGAGAAATAATATTCAATCTTGACCTTGTTATGAGTATTCTTTTGGTGATATCATTTACAGTCATGGAAATTTTGTAGCATGGCTTGGCTTATTTTGTTACCTTCTTGTTCTTGACCCAAGTGAAATCCAATCTCTTGACTCCTTTGGTTCATGTGCCATGTTGAATGGAAATGTTATAACCGTGGTTTGCGTTCTTGTTAAATAACGATAATTTCTTCTTTCAGGTCATAATGCTTATTGGTTTAGTAACCCTCCATGGTACTAGTATCAATGTTATTCTAGGCATATTTAGTGGGTTGAAACCCCTTTTTCTAAAGATAATCAAAGATAAAAGAAGAGGAATACATAGATGAATAAATAAAGAAGATAATAATGAAGTTGTATTTGGTTGATAAAATTAAGAGTCTTTAATTGGAAAGAAAGTGTTTATCTAACGATGTAAAAAAAAATACCTACCATTGCTAACCTTAAGCTATGGATTAAACATTGTCCTCTTGTTGGGAAACGTTAATTAATTTTAAAAGTAATATCACTGTTGGCTTTTGGGGATATCGGTAGATCTTATCTAGTACAGGAGTTTGAATAAAAACACATTAAGTATAATGTTGTCATGTTGGGAACACCCGTGTATCCCCCGACGAACTTAACTTAATCAAGATGATTTCTATATGAAGCTTTTACCAAAATTCAATTGAACTCTTAAGACTCATTAAAAGACCGGTTAATAACTAAATAGATCATAATAAAATAAATTATCTTCTCTCTCTAACCATTACCATGGTACCTTGTAGTCCTTGTCTAAGCTATGATAAAAAAATTTATTCTTGATCAAAGATGATTAGGGTTCGAACCTTAACGATACTCCTCTCCTTTTGATCTTACGCTTGCCTCCTTATGCAATGTGGGTATGGAACGAGTTTCAGAGTGGGGTTTAGATAGATAGCCTTGTGGAATTGCTTACCCCCGGTTTTGTAAACAAATTAATCAAGGAATTTTCATATTATAGGTGATCCTAGGATAGTCCTCAAGTTCTATAAAAGAAAAGAAATTTAATCCTATAAGAAGAATGGTATGAAACATATCATGAACCTTCTAGAATGTAAGCTAAGAATCATAAGATGTCTCTAATAAATCAATAATCTTAAGAATTTTTCACAAAGGGATGTCTTCAGCTATAACTATGTAATGTGGTTGGTCTTTTGCCATGTCCTTTCACAAAAGAAAAGTAAATTGTCCTTGATAGGTGTGAACGTTTCCGTGCTGCCTTTATGGCCATCCTTGTATCAAGTTGTTCACAGTGTTAGTTGTATCCTTGGTGACGACATGTTGCGTCATGTTATGTGTCAAGCAAGTAAAAAAAAAAAGTTATCCTGTATTTCACTGTGTTGTTCGTGTGTGGATTTTTGGGTCGTTACACACTTCCTTTGGTATGTAGCGGTCTACAATAAGCATCTTATTAATTTTCTTTCCCCAATCTATAATATTCTAGTTTTCCTCATAGGTCGTGTATGGTTTGAATGGGATCTATTTGTCAAACCACTCGTGTGGGTAATATACCTCCTCTAACTCTAGATTTACAGATCCTCAATGTGTGAAGCACAACATAATTATTGTCCATTAATACATAAAGGCTTTACCGGAAACCTCACTAACCTTTTCGAAAAAAATTCGAGTTTGTGGGCCAAAAACATGGGCTAATTGAAATCAAATCCATCTTCCCACTATATTGTAATGATGAGTACTACATTCATGGATGCTTGTTTGCTTCTATGAGTAGCAAGCTAGTATCTCTCTACTGTATTTCCTACCAGAACTTATATGGCATGGTTCATAATTTCTCTCAAAGGGATCCACCTTACTTTATGTAGATGACCATGGAAAATCACAACATGTACTTTATCAAATGTTTGTTGTTGTTATATATGATCATGGGTATACCCATTTTAGGTAATCTAGTTACTCATACTTTTATGGTGGTGTTAATAGGAACCCCATCTTATGTGTTGAACCATATATAAACCATTATGGTAGCAGCTCGTAATTATTTTCATCAATTCTGGATAGTCTCCCAGATATTGTAGCTTTGCGAGTACGTCCAGATTGATTCCCCGTAGTAGATATTTCCACACTAAGAAAAAAACTAGAGGATTTAAGAGAAAAATTCACACCTCTGCAAATGTTATTTCCTTAGGTGAAAGCATTTTGATCAGCAACTAAAATCTTTCTTTGGCCATTTTCTTCAATAATCTCTGTAGATCTAAACACGACAAACCTCTTCCAGTCCTTTGCACTCTCCATATTGGCCCTTTTGTGCAACTTCATACCCTATGTCATTATCCCTTCTATGTCACTTCATCACGCTAGGGAAACTTAACCCTCACAGTACAAGCTTCCACCAAACACCACATACTAGAATTAGGGTTAGTTTGTTTAAAAGTATATTCTTTTAATTTATTTTATTTTAATTTAATATGTTAATTGTAAATTACCCTCGTCCGTCTTGTGTACAAGTTTCCAATAAAAAGTCAAGGTGAAGTTGGAGATAAAAATATATTTTTGTCTCTAACTTATCTCAAAAACACTTTGCTTGTACTAGTGGTTAAAGGATATGGGTGCCCATACGACATAAGAAATAAGAAATAATGTTAAGTAATATTCTACCCTAAAATAAAGACTTCGCCATTGATATGGAAAATGCAAAAATGAAAAGATAAAACTTTCTTTGCCCAACCAAATCAAGATTCAAATTACATGACATGTAGTAGCAATTATGCTCTTTCCATTTCTAATTGTGGTGAAAGGCAAAATATTTGAAAGAGAAACGTCAATAGACTAAACATTGAGTAGCTCATGAAGAAGTGCATTTTATCTTAACCATGTCCCAAATTACAAAATACAATTTCTTAGAAAACTTTTATGTTAAGTATCATAAAATATTTTTGTTTCTTTATAACACAATAATGGATGTGAATTAAAATACGAGTATTTTTTAGATAACGACAAAATGGGATTTACATTACATTTTCGATGGGACATGATCAATTTACGTTAGGAGGTCTTTTAAGAAAACAGCCAAACGATACACAAAAACACCTCATTTAAAAATATATGACAGCAACCTTGCGTAACTCGCATTCCACGCTTTCCCCATTTTTTAAGCGCACAACTTTAAACTTGGAAATATCTCAGATGTCTGTGTATTACAGCGACCAACATTATCGTCTCCCTTCTTATGGTTATTTAGCTATAAATATAAACACATATAAACCTGGTTGATATAATCCTGTTGCATGAATCGTGCCCCGCACCTTTTCAAACATATTTGATTGAAAATTGCCACTCAAAATAGATTTTAGAAAACATCCACGAGGAATATATACATCTAGTACTATTGTGGTCTAATATATATTGTCATCAAAGGCCCAGCAAAAGAATTTCATTCCAGTCTAACAGCGGGGTAATGTAAAGAAATTGATTGTGAAAACTCACTTAACATCAGAAAGACATTCAAATGGAAATTATATTTAGTATTATAAGAAAACACTACATTAACCTCATGTTTGACGGTGGTAAAATCATAAATTGAAAACGAGGGCCGAGGGCAGATTATATTACGCTCCAAATGACAATATTCGAAATATAAAATAAGCAGCCAAACATTAATTGCTACATTATACCCATCAAACGTTTTCCCATTACGAAAAGAGGGCGTATCCGTCTCCACAAACTACAGCCGCTGGTAACATTGTTTCGAGTATTTTAATCAAAAGGATCAGTTCAAATATTTCTATCTGTAAAAACCTGCATTAAAATGTTATAACCCTGAAAAATTCGGCGCAAACAAAACAGGCACAGAGGAGCTCAGATCTTTACATTGCTAAGCTGCAAAAATGTTCAGACGAATAACAAAACATGTCAGAGCCCTCAATATTTCTTCTTCTAAGTCACGATACACCAGTATAACCAAACGAGAAGAAAAATACAGGTAAATACACTGCATTTAATGGGGAAGAGGAGGTTATATATGAAGATGAGAAAAACCATGTAAAGCACAATACGAGCACGAACGCAACCTTCTCCACCTCCGGTCTCTGCATTTGATCGTATGGAATTATATTTGGCGGTGCAGCAGCCTCCTCCACTATCACTAAGTTTCTGTAAATCCAAATTTTGGGCGGGACAGGCAAAATTTTAATAGGCAACCCACACATACTCAAAAGTGGCTCCTCTCTCTTAAGAGTAGATATTTACCTGAGAATAGCCAACGTAGTAAATGGGTTGTTGTGTCATATGATGAACAAAGTGCAGCATTGCCGGCACATCAAATGCTACCAAATCATCCCAACTCCAATCCCAGAATTCCTGCATTTTCACCCACCCAAACTGTGACTCAAGAAGCTTGAGCTTTATCAAATCCCCTTCTACACAGACCCACGTAAAGACAAGGGAAACTAAAATGCTTGTGTACCCTTTGATTTCTGTTGTAGGTGGTGTGGCCATAGCTGAACATGGCCGTACGTGAGCTTCCAATCCACACATCATAACCAGAGTCCGCAAATATGAAAGCCAGAGATTCCTTAGGCTTGTCCAAAAGCCACCCCTCGCCACCCTGCACTAATTTAACTTCTTTCGGATCTTAAAACATCCAAATGACTGCTATATAGAATTTATTTATACACCTGCATAATTCCGTGATACAAAAAAGTAGGTTCTTTGTGGGAAGTGCCAAATCTTCTGCTGGACATCCTTTGCACAGAGAGTAAAAATCCATCTTTCATCGGAACCTGAGAGATAAATTATAATAAATAAGAAACGGAAAAACAAAAACAAAAACAAATCCATATGTTACAGTGCGAACCCACAAATCTGATAATCTCAGAGCAAAGTTTACCAGGAACTCTGAGCAGTCATAACCTTTGACCATACAAAAGTTGCACATATTCCATGAGGATTTACAAGTGGGCGGGACAGGATTTAAAATATTTTGGGCGGGACAGGCAAAATATAATTTAAATTCAAATTCAAACTGTCATGTCTTGTAAACACATCACGTCAAAATGTCACATCATAATTTCCGGCACAGCAGTCCTTTCCGGCGAGGGCAATGGCTATGTCAACACATCATGATATGAAAAAAATGCCCACATGCATAGGTGCATTTTCAATGGAGGGTAGCCGCTGGCCATTTCTTGACGGCTAGGCCTATCTCTCACGCAAGTTCGCACAATAGGGAAAAAGTATTTTCCGTCACGTTGCCGTTAGTTTTGTCGCGTCGCCGTTAGTTTTGACGGAAAAGGAAACAACGTATTACGTTGTTACCTATATAGGTAACAACGTAATACGTTGTTTCCTTTTCCGTCAAATTTCCGTTTGAGGTTTTTTAAAAGGAACCGGCGCCGTATGGTTTCATACGTGAGTGCGCAGCAGGATGGTGGGGCACGAGAAATAGGGCGCGGGGTCCCGGGTTCAAGGCCGGCTGGGTACAAGGATAGCACTGGTCAAAGTTTTGTGCAGGTTCGCGTTGACTGCGAACCTGCATGATGGATAGGCTCATCGTTTCTTGACACTCAAAGAAACCCGCAATGAATACCATGTGACCATGTCCGTAGATAGGAAAGGTGTCACCGTCTTTAGCGATGAATTATTTCAAGACTAAGCACGTCGGTTGTTGTCGCACTCTCAATTTTGAAGGCCACATTTGCCTGTCAAATGGAAATTTGATGGCCGCAGCCCGCATGAAATGTAAAGTACCGTTGTTTGAAATGGGGGTTGATTCTAGCGGTATCACCTATATGCCTCTTGACAATGTTTAGGTGACAGTAAAAAATAATAGCAACCATAGTTTTTGAATTTGGACACTTCGTCGGTTTTGAAACCATGCAAATGAAGATAATAAAGCAACCACAAATGCACGACCATTTTCGCTAGGTTTTTATCATGCATTCGCAATAGTATTCAAGTCGTCCTCGAACGCATTCAAAATGCAAATTTGAGTTGAATTGTCCAAATATTTTTTCCGAGTTACGGTCGTAGTGGAGGAAGGTGCAAATTACTTGTTATTTATCTCTATTCTTTTAGTAACTTATCGTTCTAGATATCACAGCTTCCTTATTTTTTGTGAGGTTATTTCAAAAACGTTTAATACTCTATTTTTTAAAGATAGGATATGTATATCTCATATTTTAAGCATAATTAAGTTCTTATTATAAATTTGAGAGTATAAAATATTTCCATATGTTATAAGTTTGTGGTAAGCCCAAAAATATAGTGCATTACATAGTGGATTATATAAGACTTCTCTCTTTCCTCTTAAGTCTAATTCCATTTAATTCTATGTGGACTATATTACATTTAATTGTATATGGACTATATAAGATCTTTGTTTTTCTTCTAAATCTAGTTTTATATGGTTTATATTATATTACTTCCTCTGAAGCCATATGGTTCTCGAGGTGGAAACCCTCTTGGTACAAATTTCAAGCATTCTCTAAGTACCATCACACTTTAGGACATTCCACTGAGGACTATAAATCCTTCAACACTAATATTTGAAGCCTTGCTGCAAGAAAAGGCTTCTTCCTTTAGACCTAGAACATTCAAATAAGATAGAGCAAAATCATCTAACACCCGAACCCATACTCTCTAAACCATTTTCCAACACTCCTTTGCGTCCAAAAATAGAATCTTTATTTTAGAAAAATGGTGTTAGTTATCTTTTCATAATCATTGAATGTTAAAGTTAGAAAATCATTTACTCAAGTTTCCCTCTATATTTTCTTAGCGATGTCCATAATTAATTCATGAATGTACACACTCCTTTTTGTTGAGACTGGGAATTTTACCTCAAAGGATCGCTGGATTTTTTTACCTAAAAGCCTTGTTGAACTTTCACATAATTTCGTAAAACTTCCATGTGATAATGAGTGCGATTTCTCATTTATAAATATGTAGGTGGCCTACATTATATACCAATGAAAAAGTTATTTGTTTAAACAAAAAATTGTTCATAGAACTGCCCGATGAGAACTACTCTTATTTGGGTCAACTCCATTTAATTTTATCTCACCAAATCCTATTTGTAACCTAGTAGTTAACTTTACTATAATAATAAGGTCTAAGTTTGACAATGTATCATAAATGTGAATTTTCGCTTCAAATCTTTCCTTCTTTTTTTCTATCATAATTATTTTAAATCAATTATGAATAATACCTCTTATTATAATTTACTTTAATATCCCTATTATAAATTTGAGAGTGTAAAATAGTTCAATATGTTATAAGTTTGTTGTAAACCCAAAAATACGCTGCACCACATCTTTGGACTATATAAGACCTCTCTTTCCTCTAAGTCTAATTCCGTTTAATTCTATATGGACTATATTACATTTAATTCTATATGGACTATATAAGACCTTTCTTTTCCCTCTAATTCTCATTTTATATGGTGTATATTATATTCAATTGAATTGAATTCTCATCATAAATTAAATATTACAATAGAATAATTCTATGTAATTTCTGAATTTTATTTAAAGTATAAATATATTAAATTATATTAAAAATAATAACAACAATAAGAAAATTATTTATTTTATAAATAAATAAATTATTAAATAATCAATATGTTTCTTTAACTACACAAAAATAGTTGTAAGGTAATTTATGATTATTATTTCTATTCAAATTTTTGATAAATAATTATTTATCTCACCATTCCTTACTATATTTCTTTCCCTTTTAATTTTTTTAAAAATTACAACAAATATTGTCCTCTCTCCTAATTTCATTCATTTTAAACATGATCTTGTTACATTTAGTTGTTCTATACATTCAATGTTTCAACCATATAATTTATGACACATTCAATTTTTTTAATGTGTAAAATAGTAATTGTTTTTATTATTTAATTAATTTTTTCTATTATATATAATTTGTATTTAATTTGGATATATTTATTTTATCACCACAAAATTCAATTTTTTTACTATTTAAATTTTATTAATAATAACAATATAATTTAATAATACAAAAATCATTTATATAATTTTATTGGATGTATATAATAAAATATATGTATATAGTTGATTTTTAAAAATAAATTAAAAAAGTAATTGAAAATTTATTTCAAACAATATGAAGTATACGATATTTTTAATGGTAATGTGTTTGATTTTTTATCAATAAAGAAAGTTTAAGAGTTAGGTGGATTCTTAAACACAAATGTACCTTGTGGTTTTAATTTCAAAGTTAAAATGTCCTAATTTTTGAGTGGCGATGATGAAAAATACACTTAGTTTTAAATCCTCTTCAAGTTTTGTCAATTTCAATCTATGTTGTGTTTGGCCATATTCCTTTGTATAATTATATAAGACATATCTTCTATATGTGAATCATGCGTATTTTATGGGAAGATATGCACTAGTGAATCCCCTCTCCTCTCAACCCTGCGCGACCGGATCACTTCGCATCCCTAACCTTACCGCTCTTCCCTACCCCCTCTGCTCGCTCTTATGACCCGATCACCACCCTTCCCTACCACATCTTGATTACTACCTCCCAGTCATGACCGTGACCAGACTTGCCCTAAACAATAATTAATAAATAAAAACAAGAATAAATAAAACACTTCCTGGCCACAAGTGCAACCAGGATCAGGCCTATTTTCATATCCAATCATGGGAATGAGTAGAATCCTCCAAAAACATCCAAAAGAAAAAAATAGTCGCACATATTCATCTTTTTAATATCCCACAAAGTTTCTCACTTGCATCAACTTCATGAATATTTCACCCCTTATATGCTCCAAAGATATCTCACTACATTCTCTACACTCACCCATTTTAACTATTCATTCCACAATACATATATTCACCACATACTCATTCATACCCTAAAGTTGTCTACTAACAGCTGCGTCTAGCGCATTGCCAAGCTTGAATCCAATCACTGGGGAATTCCACCCGCAACGATTTATCACATAATTTTCAATGATCCTACCCACCCAATGGTACTAATCCACCATGTCCACCACATTTATAACCTCCCACATTTGAAAAAATAAATGGCACCAAGGACACATAACATCATTTATACCTATTTATCTATACATGCCATCTCATTTAATATGTTGATGCCCTTCTCATACACACCTTCCCACAAGCTTTGTGAATGGTATTATTACCAAGCTTACTAACACATTATTATTCCACTTATTCATCCATATTACACCCAAAGTAACACTAGTTGACCTTTATCCACGTTGAAAATCTTATGAATAATATATTCTCGACTTTGTCTCACATTCGCATGCAATCGTTGACCACCTCTCATTTTAACTCCCATAATTTGAACTTATTGACCTATTTTCTAAAGGTTGTGTCCCTCAAATCTAACACAACTTATCAATTCATCCACTATACACATTTGATGAGGTTGTATACATGGCATAATGCCTCATAGATGCCCATTTTGAACATCCTAGTTCTTGAAGCATATTTCAATCACCACCACCTATTTAACAAGTGATCCTATATGTTTATAATATTGTCCACCTATATCCTCCTCACATTTCATCACCTTCTACACCCACATCTTCACATTTGTCACATTATACTAGGGGTCATCATTTCATCCACCCCTCTTACAAGTTCACTCCCTTTACTTGAGTCACTTTGTTTTATTCTATATAAGTTTTGGCGCCTATATCATCAATATCCCTCTCATACCACCCCCACAATTGTGGTATACCTCCCATTTTTCATGTCCCTATCATCTTACTGTTGGCCATTCCATTTAATTGTGTCCCCAACTCCGCAACATCATTCAAGACCTTCTCGATAATGGTGAACTTTTTGGTGATTCCCCATCTCCTCCAAATTCACCTACTAACACCACTTTAATCACTTCCCATACTTATTTTATTCAAACTTATTCTCCATGTGTTGTTTCTCGATCATCTAACTCATCATTTCTCGCTACTTCCCAATCATCATGTGCACATATTATATCCTCATCTATAGTATCCACTCCATAATCCACATCATCACATGTTTCCACCTTGAACTCAACACCGCCATGATCCTCTAGTGTCTCATCACATACCTCATCATGTGCTTCCACTTTGGATGTGATATCATTCCCATAATTTTTATATTCCTCCAAATTATTACCACATATATCTACATTTCAATCATATTTATCACCATTTGATTCTCACTTGATCATTATTTCCTTTTATTTGTCACTTTCTTTGTTCATATACCACCCACTTATCATAGTATGAATGTGGACACATACATAGTCTTCTTCATTAAATATGGTACCACATGTCACTTCACCTCTTTTAGATACGTCTTCCACATCCATATCACTACCTTCATCAGCCATTCGGACACCAATATTTCTTCTTGGACCCCCATTTCATCATATACCCTATATTGTGCTCATTCACACTCCTATTTCATATGTTCCCCATCATTTGTATCCACATGTTTCTCTATATCCTTCTCGCAACTCACCTACACTTTCTCTCAACTGCGTCACATTTTTTGTAGCATTATTCCACATGCACCTTATTGCCTCCACAACCACTTGTTCAGGAACCCTTCTTATTAACATATCCTCATTAATTCACGTCATCCATCATGACCATAAAGAATGAGTTCGTATAGATTTTACTCACAAGCCTCCTCCACATATAATTACACTTTCACATCATTTTGATTTTCTCTAACATTCTCATTTGTTTGAAATTAACTATTATATACCCCTTCCCATTCCATTTTTTCATCATCTAATAACACCCCCTCATCACAAGACGAACCCCTTTTTCTCATGCTTCCTTCGAGACATCAATATGTTCTCTAATCCACATCTACTTGACATAATCATTAGAACCATGATTCATATAAATTAATCTTATATTATTGATACTTGACATATTTCTTGTTTTATTCATCCCTAAAATGACATAATCCCCACACCACAATCCTATAGATTCTATTTTACATCATTTATTCACTCATCATATAAACAATCCCATCCAATCTAATTGTCTACTTCAACTATCATCTTTCTCTATATATCATGTATCTCACTCATCTAGTCCCTACAATGACTAGGGGGAATCTCATTTTTTCACTACCATATTTTATGTGCTCCATACATTCTACTTCTCTTCATCTAGAATGGATTTGAAACACACCATCCTTTTCCACGTATCCTATGCTATCATCATTGACACAACTAAAATTAACGATAAAAATATCGTTCCAAGCCAGGAAATCAAATGTTAATCAAACATCATGATCAATAAGATGAAAACAATTTTCCGAAATAACTTTAATAAAACCTTTACAAAAAATGAGCATAAATATCATATATTATTATGGAACTCAATGAAATACAATGATAATAAGATTTTATTATATAAGAAAGGAATATCAATATAAGAAACATTAAAAATCCTAGATCAAGCCATAAATCAAGGAAAGAACTATTCATCAAAGAACTTGTCAAGACCATAGATTCAAGAAAGAACTAGTCATCACGAGATCTAGTCAATACCATAGATCAATGAAATAACTATACTTGACAACATGATAATATCTCCTAATATATAAATAAAATTAAAGAAATATCCACACACATAAGTGGGTGAGGATAAATACAATAAAGGTAAATAAAGTACCTAGGTGAACAGGAGATAAGGTTAGTAAATACTCTAACACCCCCTCAAGTGAAGCTAGGTAAAAAAAAAAAAAGTGGCATGTCCACGTATGATTCCCAGATAACTAGGCTTGATCGGTACTCATGTACAATATATCCATGAAGAAATCTTGAACCAAAACTAGGAAATAATCCTACGAGAAGGAAAGATAAAGAATAATTAGAATAAGAAGAAGGAATATTTTCTCACGAACACCCACCAAGAACAAATTACGAAACCCCAATCATGACATGTAAATCAAGATAGCGAGGAGATGAAAAATTCTTCGTAAAGATGTCTTCAAGCTACTACTGATTCGGAATGTAGTCCAAGTAAAGAACTCCATCTTGAATGTCTTGTGAATAAAGTGTATGTTTATCTCAACATGTTTGGTTTGTTGGTGCTCAACGGGTTGGAAAAAAATTGAATTATACTTTGGTTGTCACACCAAAGTACATTTGGTGAATCTTGTGGGAATCCAAACTCTTTCAATAACTATCAAATCCAAATAATCGATAACTCATTATAACTATTGCTCTATGCTCTACCTCAAGGTGAAAGTGTAATAGCCTATTTCTTTTACACGCCAAGAAACTAGAGAAGAAAAAGAAAAATATATATCCATAATTGGAACAACTACCATCAATAGAACCTATCCAATCTGAATCTATATATCCAACCAAATAAGTAGAACCCTCGGTGTAGTGTAGGCCAAACTAGGAAGTTGCTGCATGAAATAACAAAAAATTCTTTTAGCATCCTTTTAGTGACTATTATGAGGAGAATGTGCAAACTGAGTTACAATCCCTACTACAAATTAAATATAAAGGTGAGTATGGTTCAAGTACATGATACTTTCAACTAACTACTTATACAATGTAGGATCACAAATTTGAGTTGTACATGTGGAAGTAAGAGTAACCCCAGGTGAAAAAGAGATGGGCTTGGCTTGCAATCAACCATATCAAAGTGCCAAATAAGATCATGGGTGTACTTTTTTGACTCAAATGAATCCTTGAATCTATCTAAGAAATTTGAAAAATAAGGAAATAATGTAATGACCCAAGATCTGTCATGTAAAACAATGTATAAAAATCCCTCACGAATATTCTAAATGTGGGAAGAAGAGTTTTCAGTAAGTGAAATATCATCAACATACAAGAAAAGTATCACAATATCCTCACCAACATGTTGGATATATAATGTATGATCGGTGTGTCGAACAAAACCATTAGGGAAAAGATAATAATCCATCTTCTCATACGAATCTCGAGGGCTTGTTTGAGACCATAAAGAGACATTCATAGCCTAAAAACATGAGAAGAATCCTAAAAAATATAGAAAATTATTCCATGTATATTTACTCTTGTAAATATCCATATAAGAATACACTCTTCACGTCCATTTGGTATACGAGACACCCCGTGATGCAATAATAGAAAGTACAAGGCATACATGATCCATCTTGGAAATGGGTGCAAATGTCTCATAATAATAAATACCCTCAACTTGTGAAAAACCTTTGCAACAAGACAAGCCTTATACTTATCAATGGACTCCTAAGCTACATATTTAGTTTAGTATACCCACTTACACCTAACCATATTTCTTCCTTTAGGAAGAGATACCAAATCCCAGTATGATTCTTCATCAAAGAAGAATACTCAGCTACCATCACATCATCCCACTCATGTATCCCATGAGCCTATGAAAATATTTGTGGATCCTCATAAACTATTTTACATAAAATTCCATAACCTTTATAATGTCTGTGATGATTCCTAGTGGGTGGAAGATCCAAGATGAAAGATGTTACCTTAGAAACTATAGTACAAGCCCACTTAGGCATAGTGAAAACATCATTGGGAATAGGATCCTCTTCAGCATCTATAATCAATTCAAAATTATCCTCAAAGAATGGATCCTCAAAATGATATAAAGAAGAATGAGGCATGGAAGAAGATGAAGAATCACGAGGATTAAAGAACTCATCAAACTTAACATGTGTTAAAAAAATAACATCATGAGTATCAGGATCTAAAATTTGATAAGATCTCATGTCCTCAAAATACCCTACAAAGATCAAGGGTTTTATCTTCTTATCCAAGGATTTCCTTTTCTTCTTAGGAACAAAGGCCCAAACATGGCTCCTAAAGACTTGAAAAAATGAGACATATGGCTTAGTGATGGAGAAATCTTCCTCTAGAGTTAAATGTTCAAGATCTTTGTGTGGTGTATGACTATGAATGTAGTTAACACAATTGACTACTTCTGCCTAGTATATAGGAGGTGATTCTCTAGAATGCATCATGCAATTAGCTATGTCCTTAAAATTTTGGTTCTTCCATTCTTCTAATCCATTGTAGTATGGATTATGAGGAACAAAATGCTCATGAATAATTCCATGAGTTGCCAAAAATTCAGAAAATTTTTTTACTAAACTACTCCCCTCATTATCGTGCTAAGGTTATTTATGCAACTAGAAGTTTTATTCTCAACCAAAGCCTTGAAGAATTTGAAGTGTGAAAAATATCACTTTTGTACTTGAAAAAATAAACCCAAGTAAGCTTTGAGAAATTATCAATAAAGGTAATTACATACTTAGCTCCATTGAAAGAGGGGGTATGAAAAACAATCAAGTCACTATGCACAAGCTCAAGTGGTGAAGAAGATCTCTTGGATAAAGTCATAGAAAATGGATCTTGGTTTTATTTCCTAAATTCACATCCAGAGAAAACTCCCTCAAGACAAGAAAATCTACGAATAATATCAACCATAATATTTCATGTTAAATAGTACTCTCATAATTCACATGAGAAACCAATATTGTCCCTATATTGGAAGTGTCATCAACACCCTAAAAGTGATATAGTATAGAGCTATGATCAAAACTTATTGAGCATTAAGTGAATGAGGCTGCAAAAAGTTCGTATTCTACCCCATATGGTGTAAAAGCCACCATTTTTCCTTGACGAGAATGATAAATTCTATATACAAAAAGAAAATTAGTGGTGATGTTAGGAACCTACGATGCATCTTGGATACTACCACCATTAAGGTTTATATCACCTTTTCCCTCAACAAAAAGAAAGGAATAATCTCCAACCTCAATTTTTGAAGTAGAACTCAAACCTAGAGATACAAAATACTTCTTAGAAGAAGTCATGTCATTAGAAGCACTAGAATCTATGACCCAAATATCTGCAAGTGGTGAATGAGATCTCCCAACAACATTACGTGTTTTTCCATTCTAATTAGAAGGAGGTGGAGTGGAGATATAAATTTAGTGTTTCTTGTTTGCATCCTCTAAGGATTACATTCGCTTATTACACCTATATTCTTCATGACCAATACCCCCAAAAAAAAGAGCATGACACACTAGAATTATTCTCGATTTAGAAAAATTTTGGGTTGATATTTGTTTTCTTTGAGGTTAGGAGAACTTTGATATGGAGAAGGGGTGGATTTGGTTTTACTTTTTTATTTTCCCTTTCCATTAGGATTAGATGTAACTAATTCCTTTTGAGAGTTGGAAGACTCAAGGCTAGACAATTTGGATTCTTCCTAGTAAGTCTTTCACAAAATGTTTCTAAGTCTGTCATTTTGAAGGTGTCACCTAAGGCATCCATTTTAGAGAAAAAGTAGAAGCAAATATTTGGAATGTTCCTCTCAACATGGATAGAATTAAGTAAACACATTATTTATCTTTCTTATCTCTTCCACTCCCCTTCATCTGTGTCAAAAATATGTTTTAACTTCATAATATAGTCTATAATTGATGGAAAATCTTTAGGATTAAGGGAGGTGATCTCAATTTCAATTTGGATGGATCTCATGTGATCCACCTTAATAAATAAACACTCTAATTCCTCCAATATTTTGAAATGAGAGTCACATTGTTCTAAATGAAAAAAATACTATCACTTACATAAGTTCCTATCAAACTCATACACTCATCAAATATACAATGGTACTAAAATTTCTCATATTATTTAGTGAACACTCATTCTAAAGAATTTAAAGCCCATAATCCTTTCCGCTTAATGATTGTTTCCATTTATTGTAATTATGTGTTGTTAATGGCTCAACATGATCAAATGTAGAGGTAGATAAAGACACTATTCTTAAAAATCACCAAAAAAATGTAATACCCAAGCAATGCAACAAGACCCCCTTAATTTTGGCACTTTTTATTGAGTGTGTGCTAAAATATGGAAAATTATAATTTTAGTTCATTTGTTTATTCTATAAAAACTTTTATTTCCAAAGATAGTCTGAAGCACGCCACATGAAAATGTTGCACCATAGAATTAAAAATGCGAGTCTAGATCTCAAAAAACTTAGAAAAATCAAGAAATTGATTTTCTGGGTTTTCTTCCTTGCTAGTGCGGATTCAACCGCAAACCAACATATGCCTCTACAACAACCAATAAAAAAATGGATGAGCTTACAATCAATCTTAGGGTTTTGGAACCTTCGGATCTAATGGAAGACTCTCTTTTTCATAACAAAAAAACATGCAACAACAAAATATGAACAAATACCAAATATATGAATATACAAAGAAATTTTTGCAATATGAAACTTACAGACATATGTCAACAAAAATATCTAGCTCTGATACCATAAAAATAATGATAAACAGATCGTTCTAAGTCAAGAAATAAGATGCTAATAAAACACCATGATCAATAAGATGAAAGCAATTCACCAGATTATTTTTGAATAAAACCTTTACAAATAAAATGAGAATTAATATCATCATATATTAGTATGAAACTCAATGAAATGAAATTAGAATGGGCCTTGCTCATAAAGGCTAGGAATATCAATATAAGATCTAGTCAAGGTCATATATCAAGCCATAAATCAATATAATAACTAGTCATCAAAGAACTAGTCAAGATCATAAATTTAGGAAATAACTAGTCATCAAAGATCTAGTTAATAACATAGATCAAGGAAATAACTATACCTAATAACTAGATATATCTGCTTAATATCTAAATAAAAAATATATATATATCCACACACATAAGTGGGTGGGGATAAATACAATAAAGATACATGAATTATCTAGGTGAGCATGAGCTAAGGTAAATACCTACTCTATAAAAGGAATGATAAAAATATCTTTCCAAGCCAAGAACTCATATGCTAATCAAACACCACGATCAATAAGATGAAATAAATTTGCTAGAATAACTTTAACAAAACCTTTGCAAATAAATGAGTAGAAATATCATATATTATTATGGAACTCAATATGATATTGTTGTTCATTTGTTTGCAAAGGTTTTGTTAAAGTTATTCTAGTGAATTACTCTTATATTATTGATCATGGTGTTTGATTAGAATATGATTTATTTTCTTGGCATGATATTTTTATCTATCATATTCCTCTATACATCATGTATCTCACTCATCTAGTCCCTACAAGAACGGGGAATCTCATTTGTCTTCACTACCACATTTTACGTGCTCCATACATTCTACTTCTCTTCATCCGGTAGGGACTTAAAACATGCCTTGATTATCTACATATCCTACACTATCATCATTGACACAACCACACAAAAAAAACCTTCAAAAATAACTAAACATATTTCAAAATACAAACAAATCTATATATCCCGAAAACTACAATACACAACACATGCTCATGGATGCTCTTCCAAAATATCTCCATTTATTCATATGTCATTCCAATTCTCGATTCACTAATACATACTTCACATATAGTTCATTCAAATTCCATGTATTTATTTTCTTCAAAAAATCTGGTCAACTCTTTATTATCTTGTTTTCACATTTTGTGAGCCAGTAGTATCTACTAAATTTTCTTGAACTTGGTCTATCATTACTTGGTGAAATAAGAATGAGTGAAATCTTAGAGATATAAACATTATTACACACGTAAAAATTTTATTTAAGACACTAAGACATAATTTGTTGATGTTTACCAATATTGTCTCCATAATCAATCATTACATTACTCCATCAAACCAAAGAGTGGTTCTAAACCCCCTAATAAAATGAGAGAGCTTGATATCATGTCAAAAACAAATTAAAAAATCACAAGAAAAAGACAAAAAGAACAAGAAGAAAGAGAAATATGAAACACACACACTCTTTCAAGGGTATTTCTAGTATCTTTATCAAGGATATGGACACCTATATGGTAATAGAGAAATGCTATGACCACAACAAAATGTTTCTTCATTAAGGATATATATCTGGTTGGCATTGGAGAAATAAATGACTTATAATTTTATTCCATTCTATTTATCACCAATCACCTATTTCACTCACACCTACACATTGGCTTGTGTTTTCACTCTTATGTTATGGTTCCTCACTTAAAGTAATAATTAATTTCGCATGCGCACACATGATCTCAATAAGACATAGGGAATGTATATCTCCGGATAATTTTAAAACCTTATTCAATCTCTTGTTTTAGTTTATTCATTGTCTCATGACTTGTTCCTTCCATTTCATCACATGTTCACCAACAATATTGTTTCAAACATCTTCTATACAAATACACTCTTATTACAAATAATATTCATCCACCAGCAATTATTACACTCCATCATTCCAACCATGTCAATTTCATCCTTACATTTCACCTCATCAGTACTAAACATCCAAGGGAATTAACTTCCTTATGTATACTTTTGCATAACCACAACTTTTCATCTCATTTAATTGGTAATTATTTCTCTTCACTTTAGGCTAGGTAACACCTCTCTCAAACTCTCTAACTTTCATCCATTTTTATACTTTTTTTAAAAATGTTTTCATTGATGTTAAGTTGGTCAAGGTGAGTTTGGAGTATGGTCATTGATGTCAAAAGGGAGATTGTGCCTTGTAGATTCTATAGAGTAATCTAGAGAGTCTATGGTGAGTTTTCATTAATGTTGAATGATTTAAAATATAATGATGTCAAAGTCCGAATGATGGATTTCAAATATTTTTAGGTCATTTGGAGTATATATATATATAGAGAGAGAGAGAGATAATTTAAATGTAAGATGAAGAAATCTGATCCTAATGAGGTGCAAGAGTCAATTTCGAATGTAAGTATGGGTATGTGAGAATTTTTATAAATGTACCATGTTTTCATATGCATGTTGATGAACTTTTTAGGTCACATATTGAAGGAGAAATCCCAAAAGTTAGTTTTAAGGTTTAAACCTAGAGGATTCCTTAAGAATTTCCTATCATAATGAGGTAAGCTGATCATTTTCATTGTCATTATACTTGAAAGGTGGGTATGGAATTTTTTTGGAATTTTTGATATAGTTATGTGGACAAAATTTTAGGTTCTTGTTTGGGGTATTTTGCAAGATATTGAGTTTTCAAAGTAAAACTAGGTTCTTGAAAGCAGTGTTACCCGAGTTGTAAGTATACTTTGAGATTCTCATTAGTAATTTAATATTATACATTGGAATATAATATCTTTGGTACATGTTGTTATGTTTCCTTGGTATGATTTTGTTGCATTAGTTCAGGTTTAAGGTCCACATCTTTATGAAACCCTAGCTTGAAGCAGATTGGAGAGATATTTCTCAATCTAACCTAGAATTGATTAGTTTATAAAGTTTTATGATAGGATCACATAGAGGAATCCCAAACTATATCCATGTGCTTTTTGTGATCATCTTAGTTAGTAGACCTTAGTGAAAATGGCTTGTTTATGAATATTTTTGTAGTAGTTGAGATTTACAAAGGACCAGTAGAATAAATGGATGTTTGAGGAATTATTGGACCTATAATACATATTTATAATGATTTATAATAAAATTCGAATAACTAAGTAGCCTATCAAAGTTAATTTATCATGAATGGTGTTGGAATTGTTTTGGAAATTCCAAGTGTACATGGCGAGGAGATGTTCTTGAGCCCTTGTATCATGATTTGAGGAGTCTAATGCATATTGTGATGTTTTTGGGATCATTTAGTACCTGTAAATGTGTTTTATTTTTCATTGTTTTAGAAGCTTCAAGTTTCAAGGAATATTTTATAGGTATATAATCATAATATAACTTGATCTTGGTTTTGAGTGATTTCATGTACGAATAAATGTTGTAGAGATATCTAAGCATGGAGAGATTATGAGGGGGTTATGTAATTTTCCTTCAATTTTTCAATATTTTAAGAAGTTATTAGTTGATAAAGAAGTATCAAATTAAGGTTTTGTGTAAGAAGACCTAGTTAAAGTCGCTTCTTGAGTCCTAAAGAAGAAGATAACCTAATATAGATGTTGCGAGACCTTATGGAGTTGATATTATTAGATTTTCATGTTTATACGATGGTTTTTACTCTATTATGGCCAATATAAGTGTATATGTATGACCTATAAGGTTTTTTTGAGCTTAAGACATGTATAGAAATAAGGTAGTTTAGACCTATTTCTACTAGAGGCGTGCGTAGAGAAAAGTGCGATCCGGAGATTGAGTGTGAGGGATGTATGTGGAATTGAAGACCAAGAAAAATGAATGTATGTTGAAGATATGAAGTTATAAATCTATGAGGGAAATTTCATCCATGACCTAGTGAATGTGAATAAGAAGAATAATGAGTGAGCAAAGGAGGCATGTTTTGAGTGTTTTCAAAGGCATGTGAGCTTGTGTATAAAGAGCATCTTATATTTAGGGATCAAAGGGATTTCAATAGGCCTGATTGAATATTAATATATAATAGTTAGATATCAGATAAATAATAAGAGATAATAAGTATAAAGAATCCCATCATTTTTTGAGCGTGCAAAAAAACAAGAGGTGGAAAATTTTATTAGGTGGTGAGTTGGTTCTTGGTCTTCCTTGTAGATTTGGAGCTTCACTAAAAACCTAGGGGATTGGTTCCTTATTTCAATTTTGTGATTTATAAATTCAAGTTGGTACCTTATAAATGATGGGGTTAGTGTGTCCTTACAACTTGGTGCTTATTATTATAAATTGTATTAAATATTATTTCGAGTAACTACTATAACTAATGATATACAAGTGATAATGTATAATAATGGACAAGAAAAATATGAAAACATATGTAACCTTAAGTGAGAGAGAGAGTGTGTGTGACAAGGTGACTTATCTATTTTCCAAGTGATCTAGAAGTGATTTGAGATGAGAAACATCTAGAACACGTAGGAAAAAGTTTCTGAAGGCTCGCCAAGGGTTCTAGAATTTAGAATTACACAGGAAAGAAGTACCCATGGGAGGATAGGGGAGTCGAGGTGATAGTTACTTATATGGGGACTAGTTTCCACTCAAATACTCATGTTATGGCCTTTTCTGAGTTAGAACGGATTCATTATTGATCCTCTTTTTTCACTCTAATATGGACAGTCTTACATATAAATTGAAAAATAGATAGCTAAATGCACATGCTTATAAACCAGATCAAACCTAATAAATAAGATGTGGAATGGCGAGTCAGATTAACTCTGGAGGTCACCTGAAGAGTGATATTGAGATCTATCATTGCACTATGTCTCAAACTCCATGCAGTTTTGTGTGAATGTGTGTTTAATGATTCCTTAGGTTTCCCTTGTGCAAGTTTTACTATGATAGCGTGATAGATATAGATTTATTTAAGTATTTCAATGTCTGAGATGGAATAAAATGAAATTCCCTTCCTCGATGTGTATGCAAAGTAATGCGATCCTTTTCCCTTATATGGATGTGCTAAATGTATGATTTTGATATTCACTTGTGCCTTCATGAAAGATTAGGTGATGATAGATTATGCTTATAATTTTTGGCCCCTGATTTACAAGAAGTAACTAAGTATACATATAATTCCCTTGTTTGAATTTTGTAATTGAAAACTAAAAGTCCGACCCAAAGAAGTAAAAGGTGACCAATAAGTAAAACATACCTAGAAGGGTTATAATAGGATAGAGAAGGTCAAGAGAACTCAAGAGGGACATGAACACTTGAGAATTTATATCTTATTTGGTGGTAGTTTCTAAGGCCATAAATGATAAATCAGTCAAGTTTCAACAAAGTTATAAAATGTGTAAGGCTAATAAGAATGCAAGACATAAAGAAAAAAGGAAAAAGGATTTGTCAGCCACTAGTTTTCTTTCTTAGGAATAATGTATACATAGTATTATTTAGGACCTATAAATGTACCCATATGCATAGATTTTGTGTCTATAGGTGCTTGCTAAAGTATAGTTGGTGTTGGATAAATTAGGGGTTGGTGCTTCACTAAATCTTGATTTTTGTTTATTAATGAAAATATTAGTGGGGTTTCTTCCCTTTAAGGTTTTCCCACATACATATTGGTGTTATCTCTCTTACTTTTGTTCCTGTGGATAATTGTTTCATGCTCATGTGGATGGATGCTATGTGTTGAAAAAAATTTCATTGATGAAATAAGATTAAACATGGGATTGAATAGGAATGTCACACATCATGATATCTTGTTAAAGTAAGTGATATTGTTTTGTTCTTTGAATTATAGTGGTCTCACTTTATTTCAAGGTCTTATCACTAGCATGGAGTCATAATTTAATCTATAGTAAAGTGGGTGTCTCAAGGGGGTAGAAATGCTCATTGAGTTTTCCTTGTGTCTATATCAGTTCTTATATCATACTCATAAACTAAAAAAATGTCTTTTTGCTCTTTAGGTTTCTCCAAGGGTCAAGTAGTGATTGACTTAGAATTGTGTTGATGTATTTCTTAGGTATGTCACAAAGTCCAAATGTAAAGTGAGCTTGCAAAATTTGTTAAGGATGTATAAACATTTTTCAAGGTATTTCAAGGTGCAAAGAGAAAGAAATCAAACTTTTTTAAGCTTTAAGAAGACCTAGTATAAAGGAAGGGTGAGAACATGCCTAGTAATCATAGGAAAATGAGATGGGTCAATAAATATATGAAGGAATCATGAAAATTAAATGATGGGAGATAATATATGAGTGATTCATGATAGTGTAAGTAATTAAAATTGAGGGGTAGAAAGTGAAAATTGAGGTTTTATAGCCAAAGTTTCAAAGAAACGTGTTTTGAGAAGGACAAAATAATCACCTCAAATTCTAAGTATTTGTGTTAAATTGAAAATGAATATTCAAATAAGTCATAATATATATTTTTGGAGGAAAATAGGAAAAAAATATAATGAAAAAGGTTTGAGTTCATAGGATGATGAAATTGAAAAGTTCTATCCATTCTTCTAAGCTAGTTTCCTATCATCCTAAACTCTAACTTTGAGAGATAAAATAAATATGTAAAATGTGAACATAAAATACATTGTTCAAGTGTTTTTAGGTTATTTTTACATGCAAATAAATACCAAGGGGTCATGAAAAATCAATTGTGTAGGTACAAGTCTACCTTTACCATATATAAAAGGAAAGGTTGTAATGAAGTTTGTAGGCATAGGTGTGTGTTGGTAGCTTCATGAAGAATATTTTAGTGTTCCAGATATCCCTTGAGGTATTCTAAATTCTAAAAAAAAATTATGATCATTTTGGGTAGTAAAATTTGTATAGTAGGTGAGTTTTTCCTTACTATTGCTTAAGAGAAATCATGTGAAACCAGTCTTGAAAGTTTAAAAGGTGTTTGAAGATGTTTCAGTAATTTAGCCTATGAGTTAATTTTAGAAATGAGTGTAACCATATTATATAGGTTTAATAATGTTTTTTAAATCTAAGCTAGAATAGTGATTTTCACCTCATAATAATTGTTATAAAACTATTATTCCATGTGTAAAAGATCCCATTAAAGTTATCACACATCCAAAATAACATTAAATCGATTGAAAAGGTGGATTGAGTGCTCAAGTATCAATCTAGGATTTGGTGTGACAAAACCCTCATTGTACACAGTTCTAAGAAAAACAACCCATTTGAAAATTTTGGCTTGATATTAATCGAATAAAATGGACCTGATATTTTTTTCAATACCTTGAAGGATTTCACTACAACCAGGATAGACTAGGAATGTTGGTATGTTTTTGTAATCTCTAGTTTAAAGTTTTTATTGATAAAAAGAGTTAGTACATTGTCTTAAAGCTTGTGTAGTGAAGATGTTTTGTGAAGACATGATATCATAAGTGTGGTAAATTATAATATGGTATCATGGAATAATATATAATTTGTAATGGTGCTAAAATTTCTTTCTTGATGGAAGTAATATGATTATTTTTGACTGAGAAAGTGTGGTTCACAAATGTCAACTAAAAAAATGAAGTACCAATCTTCAATTGACCCAAACTTCTAGCTCTTTTGATCTTAAATGTATTGAATATTAGTTAAAACTTATTGTAGTACTCTAATCAAAAGATTGAGTTTAGATTATATGCATGTGCTTTCTTCATGAGCATAATTATGATGAACTATCTTTGCACCTATTTTTTCTTTCTGTCTCAAAATGAAGAATATGAGATGAATGGTGAAGTTTTAAGACCAATTGAATATTTTAGAGGTTCACGATATGTTTTGTAAATTATTTTTCTCTTTATAATATGTCCTTGAATATGTATATGATTGAGAAAAGGAATATATCATTTGAAACCTTGAAAATGCTCTCTGCACTAACTCTCAATGCATTCTCTTGTGTTCAAATGAAGGATATAAGAAAATAAAAAGTTTTGAATATTTAAATGAGACTCCAAATGATTTTTTATGGTGTATGTAATATTTTTTCATTATGTAACTCCTCTGTAGGCCTTGTCAACACTAGAAGACAAAGATTGTATAACGATTTGAAAAGGGAGGTTGTAAATCCTAACTCAGATTCTCCAAGTTTTAACTTAATGTAAAATAATTAAAACGCATTCATTTACTTTCATAATATCATGAAGAGTCATAAGAGCTAAGGAAATGAATGAAATATGAACCTAATCTTGAAAAGGTAATATTTTCTCATTTTTAGCACTTTATGTCTTGTCCTTTAGTTTTCTTGATCCACGTTGAAAGGTGAAGGAAGTAATATAGGTGATAAAGTGAAGTGAATGAGTCAAAATAAAGAAAAATTATGCTTGAATACAAATACTCTCTATATTTCTTTGAATTAGGCTTATTGCAGAGACAAGAATAAAGGAGTACCAGATTATGAGATTGATGAAAGATGATGAAGTAGTAAGTGAAACAGTGATCACATTAGGTTGGTGTAAGAAAATAGGAGAATAATTTGATCAAACTATCTATGTTTAATGTCTAATTTATAGCTCATAAAATTGGTAGTGATATTCAATGCAATTAGGTGCTTACAAAACAACGATCAAATGGGTTCTTGGAAATGACTTGAAGTAGGAGATTCAAAACTAGAGTTAGAGATTCATGGTGAGTGGGTGTTCACCACTTTGTGAGATCATTGTAATTATTTCTAGAAAAATTTCCTTAATATTAATTTTATTTCTCCATTATGTGGATTTTATCCCTTATTGGGTTTCCCACCTTAAATATTGTGTTCTCATGTGTTTGTTGTTTCTTCTTATTCCATGATGGTTTTTTTATAAGTCCACTATTTGAGAGGATAATAAATGAGTGGTGCACTTACTACTACATTAAAATTTATAATTTTTAAAAGGAACCAATTCACCCCCTCCCACTTTTAGTTCTTGAATGTTCAATAATTGGAATCGGAGCGTACCTTTAGAAGAAATTATAATGACTTAAGGAGATACTTCTTACAAAACATGGATAACAGATCAAGTTCTCTCCATGAATAGGTAAACTATCTTTAATGAGACTAATTACACGTTTTGGAATGTCATGATGAGTGTGTACCTTTATTATATTGGATATGATATATGCGTAATAGTTGAGAATGTATACACTATTCCTAATACATCTATCACTTCAAGAATCGATAAGAAAGCTAATGAGAAAAATTAAAGAGCCGTGAATTCCATTATTTGTTGATGATCTAAAACAGAGTTTGTAAAGTTCATACACTAGAAAACTTCTAAGTAAATGTGGGACAAATTAAATAATATATATGAGGGAGATGAAAACGTAAAACTTGCCAAATTACAAACCTATAGAACACAATTTGAAGGCCTAAAATTTAAAGAGGATGAGGGAATTTATTTGTATGTGCAAAGAGTGAATGAAGTGTAAATATGATAAAATGAGTACGTTAAAAACAAGAGGAATATGTGATTTTTATAGAAATTATTAAGGTCTGTGACTCCCAAATATGATGCAAAATTTTTATATGTGGAAGAATCAATATTTAAAACTAAGCTAAAATGGATGATCTTCATGGAAACTTAGGACCCAAATCAAGAAAGATCGAAATTACTTTCAAATTTGACAAAGAACCAAATTCAAAGAAGAGAAAAGACAAAGAAGAATCTGATATGGAAATTGATGATGAAAATATACTGAGACTTTGTTTTTAAGAAAACTTAGAAGAGGCTCAAGTAAGTATAAATGAAAATTTCACTTTAAATGCTTTAATTGTGTCGAATTAGGAAAAATTGCATCAAACTTCCCTCATAAGAAAAATGAAGAAAAGTATGAGCATGAAGAAAAAGGTAGGAGACATTTTAAACATAAAAATAGCTTCATGAAAGAATGAAAGAGAATCATTTTCAAAAGAAACACAAACTTCTACCCAAAGGACCTAAGTTCAACTAAATAAAGTGATATAATCAGCTATGAGAGTGAGAAGGATGAATCCTATAATGAGACCTTGTTCATTGCCTTTGAAACATCACATCGAGAGAAGAACCAAAGGGAACAATTATGTTGAGATTGAAGACTCAGGTAGAAGAAAATGTTTTTGTGGACTTACATTCAAAATGACAGAAAAGTGACAAAAACCTGATTTGGAGAATTCATAACCACTCTAGGTCCATTTCCAAATTTAGAACATGCCCCATCAAATATATATGAAGGGAAACTAAAAATATTCTAGGGGAGTACTAGAGTCCACTCCACACTATTTAAAATCCGCAAATCCTATAAAGTTTCATAAATTAGATTCAACAAACAATATCTCATAAGAGGCATTCATAGGATCCTAAATAAGATGAAGAATTTTATTTTCTCCATATAGTTTGACTAGCTTCCCTTATAATGGTATAGAGGCATATGACATATCCATTTGGACACTACCTCCCACACTAGCGCCCCACTTTCATGACTAGGTTTTGTTATCTTTATATCTATCTCATTCATAACCTCTAAAGGAATAACATTACATGAGCCTCTTAAATAAAACATATAATTATGAATAAGTCTCCCATTGAAAAAATAAAGTATTGAAGAAAGGATCCACATCCAATTGTAATTAAACCAAGGGGATAATCCTAAATATATTTCTAATGGTTCTTCCATTTTTTGGTTCTACCTTGATCTCCATCTCTGCAAAAATTAAGGAATTTATTATATTTCCTACATCCCTTTCTTAGAAAAAAATATCATCCTTCAACCCTAATTAATATTCAAATGTTCTTTTTTTTGAATTATGGGATTCTAAGAAATTCCAAAATATGGACTGTCACTTTTATCTAACATAGAATCTTAGCCATGTCACATATGGTATACTTTGTTCGGGTTGGATTAGAGGTCGGGGGTAAAAATCTTTCTTTTGGAATGTTATCTTTTATAGCTTGGATAATAATAAAGGTGCATGGATTTGAAGCATGGGCATGACCCTATAAGGAAAAGTGTTCTTAGGATCATCCTTAGGGATATTGGTCAAGATAGGCATTTTTGGTTTATCACGGATAGACCCTTTGACTTGTATATTTCAAAGGTTATACTTCTTTTCTTCGAAACCACAACATTTAATAAATGTTTTCTATCTTCTTTAGAAGGGATCACACCATCATACTTCTTGATCACTAGATATATTAAGTAATCAAATTCATGATTTGGAAGCTCAAATGACTGGTCCATATCTCTATCAGCATTAACAATAGAAGGAATGGAAAATACATGACTTATGAAATCCCACTAGTCCTCCATAGTTTTAGCATATAAGATATTAGTAGAAGTAGCACCTTTCATTGGATATTTTCAGAATTCCATCATGTATATGTCATCAAAACCATCTTCAACACTAACATCATAATCTCTAGAAAGTGGCTCATAAAGGTAGTGTGGAAATAAAAACTTATCACACCATTTAATGATGTGATCTTCCTCTATTAATGACACCCTTACTCAAGTTAATGGATCAGGGAATGATTTGTTTTCTCTAGGGGCCTGATGTTTATAACATGTAATAATATCTCCTTTTTCTCTATCATCATCCTAATGATCTTTGGGATGGTTCCTAAATATATTTTGTCCTTGGGCTTGGTGTTAAACATGAGGATTTGAAACCAGTCCTTCTTCTTCTCTAGCAAGCGTGTATGAAATTTCTTTAAATTCACCATCCAAATTTTTGAAAACCTCTTTTAGGTCAATGTAGTACCAAAATCTTGCACATTAGGCATTATTTAGCCCATTTTCATAATACTATTTTTAAGGTTCTTAAGTGAATAAACTACTAATTAATCCCATATTTTGGCTATATTATTTTGCCTTTTATTTATCTTCTTCCACACATTTTTATATACATGCTGAGAAACTTCATCATTGTACCATCATTTTATCCTAAATCGAGGTGCCTAAGATTGTCTTGGGGTGCCACCCGAGGCATCCCAGTCCCACTTGGGGTACCCTGCTCCTTTCTTAACTTTCCCGCCTCATTTTGGGCTCTTTTTAGCTTTTTTATCTTTATATTTTTCCTAGTCAGCCATATTTGGATTAATTATGAAATTAGAGAAATACAACCCTATAAATATAAATTTATGAGACCATAAAGAGGGTCTTAACATAACTTACTACTATCACTCCATCTAGAGTTACATCCATTACATCACTTGCATCCACATACTGCCATGCATCAAGGCCAAGAAATCTAAATCAACACACATAGCATATGGGGTTCATTACTTAATATTTCATCACTCGACACACTCGGTGCTTCTCGATAGATCTAGTGTGACAGACAGGTAATATTCTAGGTTATCTTGCAACCCTACAAAAATAGTATTTTGATCTTTCACAAATTCCAGTGGTGCATATTTTGCAGATTAGGATACCCCGCGGTGCCCCATTACCTTCTTGGGTTCTCCAGTCATTCATATCTTCCAGATCCAGCCTTTACAAAACTTATGAGTGATCCTTCCTACTCCTAGAATCCACACTTAGACCTGTGACAATCTCTTAATATCAGCTAAGTTATTTCTCATTATTTCCTTGCATATTAGGGTTTAGTTTCATTTGATATAATTATTAAAATTCGTTCCATAATCTTGCTTTAGCATGCTTTACAACATTTTAGTCCTCCTATATTAGATTAATTATTATTAAACTTTCCCATATTTTAGTTTAATTTAAGTTATCAGTCAAGTACCTTGTTAGTCCGAGGCTTCTCTAGATTAATTGACTTGACACCTTCCCTCTTTGGAATCTTCCTACCCACATTAATATTGTTATAAATTTGGACAACCATACAAAAACCATGCCTCAAAGTTCTTATATTCTTATCTCATTAGATAATAGGATACCTTTTTTTGAAACGCATCTCGAGTGCCTCATCAAGAAAGAATCATCACTAAGCCTTATACCAATATGAAATATAGTTAATGCTTTATTAAACCTAGTGTTAAATTCTTACACACATTCGCTTAGATTTTTCTTAATATTCTCAAATTCAGTCTAGAGAAACTTGGGATCAATATTATCAACATACTATAACTTGAAATAATTTTTATCTCTACCCAAGATTCAATTAAATTATATGGTAGAAAATTATACCATTTTCTAACATCTTCCTTTAAAGTATGTATGAATAACTTTATATAAACATCTTCATGCTCTATTTAAAATTCATTGATGATATTTTGAAAAATCTAAGATGTTGATTTCCACTTATGACATTATTTCCTTGAAATATAGACAATCTATTTCTAATTTCATGGGGTACTTCATTTGGATAACCCACCATCCCATGGAATCTTATTGGTCTGTAGGTATTAACCACAAAAGGAGGTCTTGGTGGAGGTTGTTCCATATTATTTAGTGCATGTGTTTGAAAAGAACGATTGAAACAATGGAGAATTGGGGGTTTTAGTTGAAAAGGAGTATGATCCACATAGTAGGATTCCTTCATGGATTAAGTTTCACAAAACACTCTAGCCTCAGGAATAAACAATGGACAAATATGAATAGTACATTTTCTACTAAGAAGAGTTGAATCCTCTTGAAATAATGAATGAACATTGTCTTGAGGGATACTTGATTTAGATCCGCCAAGCATGCTAACTTAATTTTCCACTAAAGTTCGATCTAATTTAGTAAGTTAAACAACCTTCTCTTCTAAGCCCCGATCACCCACTGGTTTCCAAACTTGCTTTCTTCTTGAATTTTTTTTATATATATCTAGAAGTAATCCTATGGTAGGATTAGCGTTTAAGAAGGATCTTCTTCTTTCTAGCTTTGTAATGGTGAAGAGTTAATTAGCAAGGAGTAAATTATTTACATTTCTATATTCCATATTTTCTTTCAAAAATATGGAGCCACCACTAAGATCTTGCACCTTATATATGTATATTAACTCAAATATCTCTTTAGATATTGGATTTATAGATTATTAAATAAATATTTTCAGATCTTTATGAATTTTCTTGCATTTTTCCCAATGGATTCAGACTTAATGCAAAGTCTATTTATACTTTGAGAGAATATAGGGACAAACACGTTCAATATGGAATATATTTTTGAAAATATTTGCAAAGGGAATTATGAACATCAATTAAAATGTAAAAGATAATAGTGTCGTAAGTAGCGATGTCTAGTGCCCACTTCGAACCACCACTTGAGACCTAAGAAATAAACTAGGATTAGCTAGGAAAATTATGGAATAATTTTATTTTGTTTAAGGGTAACAACAAGGTTATAAGGTAGCAGATTTCACAACCAGGCTTAAGGCTACTAATAAGGCCAGAGATTAATTTCCAAATTTCACCTAACAATTACCCAAGGAGGAGTTCTCAATATTTCCTCTCGGCATGCATCAACAACTTGGTTGTCGTGCATCAACATCTCCTAGTGACACGCGTCGTCAACAACAACACTTGGTTGTCGCACGTCAACTTATCCTTGACACACATCAACAACCCCTATTTTCTCCCATCAACTCTTCCTTTGATGCGCGTCAACGACCATCTTGTCGTGTGTCAATACATCACCTTGACGTGTGTCAACCACACATCAACAACTCCTAGTGATGCACGCCAACAACCATGGGTTGTCGCGGCGTCAACGCTTCTCCTTGACGTGCATCATAAACCTTCCATTTTCACGTGTCAATGCTTCTCCTTGATGCGCGTCAACAACCTTCCATTGTCGTGTGTCAACGATTCTCCTTGTCACACGTCAATACATGTCCTTGACACACATCTTCAACACGTCGGCACTTTTCTCCTCACGTGTGTTAGCTCCTTTACTTTTCACACGCCAACATAGGAAAACTTCCATGCCACATGGCAATCATGCGTGCCATGTGTCAACTCATTATTGGGCTCGAGTCGTCGGAGAAGCGAGAAAAGCGGGAACATATTTTCGAGGAAAATTTCAATCCTTTTAACAGTTAGATTATTACGCTTATATTTTTCCAACCTTAGAAAGCAAAACGGCTATGCAAGTTTCAAAATGGATTTTAATAAAATTTGAAGGTTCTTTCCTAAGTATTGAAGTCAAATAAAGTTCATTGGGACTTAATACATCTAAATTGCAATGTTTCATTACTTAACTTATAAAGAAGATTTAAACTCAGTACATTTCTAAATAAATTGATCCCGAGATTTGAAACAAATAAACAGAGATCAACTCTATAGATTCTTAAAACATTTTCTATCCAATACATCACATTAATTCCAGCAAACATCTAACAGTCAATATACAAGCCTTTGATTTTTAATTTATCAACTTAATTCCAAGGAATAAACTATTGTCTTTTCCTTACACACATTTCTTCCAAATAGAATACTCATTTCATCACAAAGAGCTCAATTTCAATACGCAATAAACTTTTGTAAATTGAGAAGAAACACAATTCTTTATTGATTCCAACACAACTTTACAACTTCTTTGTTTCCTTTTGATTTCAAAAAAAGTGTATGCAGAATATATCACATTCCTTCAAATAGATAATAGATTTAACCTTTTACATTTCACATGATGAATTTAGTCTTCCATTTTCAATATAAATGCCTTTCCAATACAAATAATAAAACGTTTCATCCACGTCAACATGGGAAGGGTTACAATAACTTTACAAAAATAGGGAATGTAAAAACTGTACATTTCTTTCTCTAGAACAACAACAGAGGCTGATTTTCGTCATTCTTCAGTTGAATCACAACAAGACAGGAGGAAAGGAAATGCTCTCCACCTAACCAAGATATCCAATGAGCAGGGAGAATCCATCTTTCCTCATCGGCCCCCGAGCCCCGACCATAACACAATAAAAAATGAAGAACAACACATGGCAACAATAGCTTCCACAAAACACACAGAAGAATATGCACATTTCAAAAATACATGTTTTTTACGAAAGATGTAGTTCCCAACTACATAACAATTGCAAAACTGAACAAAGGCTCCATTAAGCAAGCCAAAAATAGAACAAGGATTCTATGGGGGAGTGTTTATGCCTCCCAATGGGAAATGAGAAACCACCTGAAACAACCCACCAAAATAATCACCTTCCATACCCTTATGCCTCCCCCAAACTTACTTCTTATGCCTCCCGAAATTATCCCTTATGCCCCCCAAGAGTAAGGAATGCAAGCTATTCCTTTTCCATGGTAGTTCCCTAATCCCAAACTCCCTCCACAATAACGATGCCATTGGTATTCCCTTATACTTCCCCATATGAAATCCTCATAGCCTTCTCCTACACCATACCGTAATCATTCTAACCAACCAACCAACAAATACAAACAACAAGCACCATTCTATACAAAAACAACATACATAAAACAACATATAAAAATTTTAGTTTCCTACCTCTCCATTAATGGATTTCATCCCAATACATCAAGCTTTTCAATTTCAACACCTAGTCTAGAAACAGTAATAACCAAGCAAGCAATGATCTCCAATCCCTTCACAAGCAAGAGCTCCCAACACAACAATGAAATCTGCCCCCAAGAGGAATGTACTAAGCTTTATCCAAAGCAAGGAAATGAGCCCAAGGAGGAAGTTCTTTCAACAAGCAAGAAATTTCTCCCAAGAGGAAATGTGCCCAAGCTTCAACAACCCGAAAATTGTGCTCAAGAGGGGAAGGTGGGCAAGGTTTCAAAAACCCAACAATAAGCAAAGAGTTCGACTTATAAAGGAAAGGAAGAGAAGAGGGTGATGTGGATTCCAAGTGGGATGCCACATCATTCATCCTCAACCCTAAAAGAGAAATTCAACAACATTAATTACTCACAATAAATGCAAGGACAAATCAACTTACACACTCCAAGTAACCCATACCCCAAAAAGGACAACATTAAAAGCATGTAAGACAAGTACAATAAATGCTTACCAAATAGTCATATCAATATACAATAAACAATTCAAAACTTTCCCTCCAACCCATAAATATGGTTGGTAATTACTTTTAAGAGGGGTGGGACAAGTCTAGCTTGTCCCACAAGCCTATAAAAATACCCCTAAGGACAAATTCGAATTCCAAGGGGATGAAGTGTCTTACACTCCAAATCTTATTCTTAAATTCTCTTACAACATCCTACACATTCTCTTACAACTTTCATTTATATTAATAACTTCATTTATTAAATTCCTACGGCATAAAGATTTATTTAATTAACACATGGGTATTTACAATATTTACTCAACACAACAATTTAAGAAAGGGTAACACAACACAACTTGTAAACACATGCAAATATTACAAAAAGGAAACACATTAAAACCAACCAAGAAATCCCAAGGTCACATTTTAAAGGTGATTCCCCCATGGGAATCCCTAATAGCACAACACACAAATAGTACATTGCCATGGTGACCTCATCAAGTTCATCGAGAATTTGATTATGGTTAGTTTCAATCCCCGACATTGTTGTGATAGTTTGTCCTACAAAATAAAAATACCCGTTCAGCCTCGTGGCCATATCGAATATCTAAAAATAATATAATTAACATCTCAAAATAAAATATAAGTCACCACAATATCACAAATTCAACATCATCATTCAAGCTTAAATAACAAGTATATCATCATCCAAATACTTATACTAGATCTATCCACAATATCTCATGTCACAATTCCAAACAACATCAATAATATATCCACGTCAAAAGTATATCATCATCCATGTAAATAACATCTTGAATAATCAACATGCATAATAATTGAATCCAGATTCATAATAATCCACCATCTAACATCTACACATCATAATAATCAAAATATGATTAACATCCAAAACAAGATTAACAATATCAGGATTAGTATCTAAAAGTGTCAAAGGAAAGTGGGCATTACACTATGTATATATTTCTCAAATCCACAAAATATCTCCTTGAAAATTACACCGAAGCATGTTGACGGGCCTCTATTAGATCGATGCCCTTTGAATACCTGAAATTTTTCATAGATATGAACTGAAACTATCTTGTTCCATAAAATGGTGCTAGAGGTGTGTTTCTCCTTAGATCTATACCCTCTACTAGGCTAACAATAATTATCTCCAAGAAAGGGGAAAGGGTTTCTTAGGAATGGTTATAAACTGGGTGATATGTCATTTTGTATCTGGGAAGGAATCTTACACATTCCTTAGGGATCAAGCGTTGGGATCATTGAGGGGCATGTACAGAGGAGATGGCCTTTTCCTACTACTTTTGGTCTTTAATTAAACTATAGTTAGAGGACTTGTGGTGTAATTTTAAATGTAGAGTGAGAGATGGAGTCTTTATTCCCTTTATTTTCTTTTCAAATGATGGACTGATCTGAGGCAAACATGTCCAAGGACACAATATTTTCACTCCCAAAAAATTTCACACAAAGTATTATGTATGCTTATCACACCAAAATCATGTTACTAAAGGCAGTTAAGGTCAATTGCTTTTGCATTCTCTTAGTAATGGAATTAAAGCTTAAATATACCTTATGTGATGTTTTAGAGAAATTAGGTGGTAAAATGGAACAAATGGAAACTGTAAAATTGGGAGATGGGGTCTATTATTGTAATTATGACTTCACAAAGATGGAATTATAGGAATAGAAGTTCATTATGACACAAAATTTTACAGTACAAATATCCCGAAATCATGGAAAATTCACAAAACTAGACCAATCGATGACAATCTCAACTAAGAACTATTTTCTTTCATTTAAGCTCAATAGATGCAAAGGATTCAATACAATTTCTAAAATACCTAACATAAGAACTTGTGCAAGTATTTTAGCAAAGTGTTTACTGCTTCATCCCTCATACACCTAAGATACACTTAGAGGCTTACAAAAATCTATCAACAAAATTTTTTATGACAAGGATTTTACAATCCAGTCCAATATTGCAGAGGGAAATCTCACAACACAATATCAAAATTAATGACCAAAGCATAAAAATCAAGGATAGATCTAGTGTATGAAAAAGATCAATAGTAAAAATAAGACTGTAGATAGTAGAATATCACTCATTAATGGACAATTTTAGAACACAACCCAGAGAAGACAAATTTAAAGCTCAAAGACTACATACTTTATCCAGTTTATTGAATTTATTAACAAGGGAACATATGATGAATGCTCTCAAATCCTATCAATGTCTATACAACTGCAACCAACTTGACACGAAATTTGGGAAACTAAGATAAGTGTGTATTTCATTATGGAAACATATAGTATTCACAATTAGATCTCTATCATTTTTAGAAATATAATTACTAATCCCCTTTGATATGATTACAAAAACCTAACTCAATTAATTATGATGAAAATCCTCATATTTATACAATTTGATGTCTTATTACAACCCGATTCCCCCTCCCCAAAACTTCAGCAAACCATCCTAGAAAGACATGGCAAATGAGCCCCATTTTGTGGAAATATTTTGTAACCGTTAAGATACCTTTTTTATTAAGGGTAAAAGAGGGTTGGGGGACCCTTCCCGTGATAATGAGTAATAGTGGAGATAGAAAATATATCAATGAGGAACACATATGGCTGTCTCTTCCAGCAGAAAAGTGAAACTACAAAAGAAAGTCAAAACAACAGGAATAACAAACAAAAATAAACACTAGCCATGAAACTTCTTCCCATTCGATCTGAGATGTATCTTAAGGGATTCATTAACTTTCCCTTTCTTTCTTCTCGCTCACCAAATACCAATCTTCATGGTGTTTAGATTAAAATTTTCATTTGTGTGAACCAGTATACAAATTTCAATATTATTTTCACCCACCTGATTAAGGATCACCGAAGAAGGAGGAAGGGATGAAGCCCCAAAAGTTCTAGGAAAAGGATTATTCTCTATAGGGGTAGAAGAAGGAATGACCGTCTCTTACACAGAGCCAAAAATTCCTCATCCACCGATCCATCTTCAAGCTCGAATCTGAGTGACTGTTTACAACCAAATGGCTAGAATCAACATTCTTCCACCAAGAAATTTGATTAAAGGTATTTTTCTTCCCTAACTTAAAATCCTTTGATAAATGGCCAAGAGAAAAGTAGTTCCGAAATCTGAAGGGGAAGCCTTCACAGTCAATATTTTGAGTCCATATCCTATCCTCAACATGCAGATCAACAGAAGCAAGGAAATCCTTTGAGGTGTTCATATCGACCAAGATGCGAGCATACGTAGTATATTCATACATGGTCATCTTTGTATCAATAGCCAAGGTTTTTCCTAAAGAATCCCCAATAGAAATTAAACATTTCTCACCCAAAACTGGAGAGGAAGATATGGAAGATGAATCCACATAGCTCGGATTTGGAAATTTTCAGTTATAGGGTTGAATAGAAGGAACCATGGCTTCATAAGCAAGAAATGGTTTTGATAATCCCAATATCTATTAAAAATTATATCTCTATCATTGGTAACATCAAATAAAACAACGAATAATCATCTAGTTGTGGGATAAATGTAAACTTTACCTTCAATTAGTGGCTTCCATGAAAAATATATCCAATCATGAAGAGCGGTAGGCCCAGATGATATTGTTGAATCTACATATGATTCCATTCTCCGTGAAGATACCTTTTATTCCTTAATTTTATTTTTCTTCTAGATTCGACATTGATGTATACATGATTTTTACTTTTATTGTTTAATCTTTTTTATCCTATATGTGATGTCACCATCACTCATGCACCCAATCGAAAACTATTTGTTTCCTTAGGTCATTATCTTAACTAATCTTACACCTACCCTTTTAGGGAATATGCCTTCGGAAAAAGATAATCATTAATACTTCCTCGTATTTGATGCCCCCTCATTATAATTTCCACTTTCAGCTGAAAATTACCTTTTAAAAGATATCAATCCACTCCATACTGCATTTATTTTTCAAATTAATTTTCACATTTAATTCTCAAATGATACCTCACATAATTATTCACAAATTTCATCCTCTTATAAGTTCACATGTTTTCCTCATAAAATTTCAGCTTCCTTCAAGAATTATGATTGAAAATAGAATTAGTGCATGTCCTTCTCAAGAAATGGTGGATGTGGCATAAAGAACTAGTTTGAAGGAAATTCCCTCAAAGAATTTGCATTAAATCTTTGACCTTTCTAGTCCTTATGAGGATTTTTTAAGAATTATATACAAGATTGAAGATTAAGTGGAGAATGATGGGCCACTAACATCTTGTACGATTTGGGTATCACCGATAGGAAGGATTATAAAGATGAACCCTTTCTTTTTTGTCTTTTAGGTTTGTATTATCATTTATTCTGTTTGAAGGACAAGAAAGCTCCTGAATTGTTAAATAATTTTTACTCCGCTTTTGGCCTACCATCGACAAAAATATAATTGATATATCTCCTTTATTCTTCAATGAGGAATTTACAGAGAAATAAATTCCTCTAATGCCAATGAAATGTTTTTTGATGATCTTGTGGAATATATATCATCGATTTCTTGCAAAATCACCATGATGGAGTAAAGACTTGCTTGTCTTGAGAAAGAACCAATGAAATATTATTTTGGGAATGCCCATGAATTCCCACCACCTTCCCGAGGAGACGCAAATGGGGAGTACCTAATATAGCATGTGCAAGTCAGCCCATTTCTGTTGATGAACTTGAATATATCCACATGTTACAAACTAATGTTCTGGGTCATCTTCAAATCAAAAATATAGTACTGATGGGGTATCAAGGTCTACCTAAAAGGTGGGTCTAACTTTTTGAATGGGGCTAATCCTATAGGAGAAAATTTTATTTGATCAAAATCCTAGAAGTTCCTAAGGCACACATTACAAAAATCATGGGAATTGTCATGTTTCATGACTTTATAGGAGATATCCAGTATGTTTATGGGACCTAAGATCGTAAAGAATTTGATTTTATAAAGAAGAAGCTTCTGAATAGGATTCATGCCTTTACAAAGGAATGTGTAAAGATCGATTGATAATGCCCCTATTTTGTAAGAACCTTCATTTTTTGTATATGCATATTATAAGTTATGTGAATTTCAAGGGTTGGGGCCCCTATAAAATCCCCTTTTGTTTTTATTATATACATATGATTATTTTTACTTTAGTTTCTAACTCATTACCTAGTTCCGTAACTTAATATACCTTTGGATAACACAACATTCATCTCTAAATTCATGTTGTATGATTTGAAAAATTGCGGCTAGGTATTGATGAAATATGTTTCATTTTCTAAATTTCTGTGGAGTTTTGGAATCCATGAAGTACCAAACCTTGTGATAATCCATCTCATGGATCTTACTTGTATTCCTTATTCACCCACAGACTATCAATTACTTTCTAATGTCTTGCAGCCCTTTGGTAGAGTTTTTGAGAGTCCCGCGGCTTTTTTGCAATCCACATTGTATTGACCTCCTTGTTAAACCCATTGAACATTATTCTAGTGTGTCACAACAATTGTACCATCATATTTCCTTATCCCTTGCAACTATTCATCCATAGAATCCTCTCTTGTTCCCACATTGCAATGCAACCCGTGAAACATTGAGTTCTCTATTCCGCGAATACCAAGTTGATGCATTATGGGTTTCGTAGAGTTGAATAGTCATCTCCATCCTTTAGTTTATTTAGTTTTGTGAGAAGGGATTTTCATGGAGATTCAAAAACCATTAGTGACAAGCTAATATATTCAAGTTTGGGTCCTTAGATGGTACAAGGTATGTCTTTATACAACTCAACTACGAGAGGGCTCAAAATGAGCACCAAAACATACAATGTAGAAGAAAGTGAAAACGTATCATATAGTGTCATACACAAGGTGAAGTTCCTGCAAACATGGGACACCCATGGTGTCACATGAAAATCAAGGCCCGTGATCCCGAAAACAAGAGATGTATAACCTTGTAGTGCCCACTTCCCTTTGACACTTTTATTACTAATCATGATACTACTGACTATATTATGGATATTATTATAGTTTTGTTTTAGTGTGATGTTAGATGTTAGATCATGGATTATGGTTGAATTTGATTCATATATGATGCATGATGATCACTAGAGACATTTTTATATATTGATGATGATATACTGTTCGACATGGTTATATTATGGATGTTTTTCGGACATGTGATACTTGGCTATATTGAATAGACCTAGAAAATGAAATTTATTTGATGAGGATATAGTTGTTGATAAAATTGCAAATGATATTGTTAATTGCATAGATGTTGTTGTGATTCATATATGTAGATGATGTTGGAATTACATTTATATTTATATTGGATGTTCTGATGTGGCCATGAGGCCGAAGGAGGTATTTGTGTTTTGCAGGTTAAAATACATAACAAAAACATCGGGGATTGGAGACCAACCACATTGAAATTCTAGATGAATTTAACAAGGTCACCATGGCAACTTGTATTGTTTGTGTGTGTTTGTATGTTGTTAGGGATTCCCATGGGGGATCACCTTTAAATGTGACCAAGGGTTATGTGTAATGATTTATTTGGTTCCTTTGTTTAGTATGTATGTATTTTATAAGTGATGTGCCCCCTTTTTATTTAAGTAAATTATGGTAAATTAATGTGAGTAAACATATGATTAAAATAAATTAATCAAATTGGGACATAAGAAAGTAATTATTGGAGTTTTCGGCTCTAGTATTAAATGTTGTAAGATATTTGTAAGTAATGTCTAAGTATGTGTAAGTATGTGTAAGTATTGTGTAGGTAAATTTGGAGTATGAAACACTTCATCTTCTTTGAAATTCAATTTTTCCTTGGAGGCTGATTTGGAAGGCTTGTGGGAAAAATTAAACTTGTCCCATACCTCTTAAATTTGCATACCAACCTTACCTATGGTTGGAGAGTTAAAATTAGCCTTCATTATGTATTTTTGTAAGTCAAGTTGTAAGTTGTAATTGCACTTTCTTACATATTTTTAATTTCAGTCCTTATGGGGTGTGGGCTTGTTTTGGAGTGTGTAAGTAAACTATCATATTATTCACCCACCTATTTATTATGCATTGGAGAATGAAGTTGAATTTTGTGTTGGAGTTGAGGATGTGTGAAGTGGCATCCTACATGGATCCACCTCATCCTCTTCTCTTCCCTCCTCTATAAATTCAAATTTCCTTGGCTTGTTTTTGGTTGCTTCACTTTTGCATACTTCATTTAGGGTGAATTATTTTTGCTATTCGAGCTCTTTCTTTTGGAAAGGTTTGAAGATTTTTGAATGCTTGTGCTTTGTTGATATTTTAGGTTGCTTACATTGGAAACAACTGTTGTTTGGAACTTGGAACAACTCCATCGTGGAGAGGTAAGAGCTTGGCTCTTGAAAGGCTCTTCTTTTATTCATGTAAATGTTATTTTTGTAAATGTTTTGACATGTGTGTGGGTTTTTTGGGTATATGGCCTAGATATGGCGTAGCATAAGGATATGGGGATTTTTTTTGGGAGGCATAAGTGTTTTGGAGAGGTATAATGTGGAGGGAATTCGGAGTTGGGATTTGGGTTCCACCTTACAAAGAAATAGCTTGCATTTCTTTAGTCGTTATGGGGTGCCATAAGAGGTTGGAGAGGCACAAGGAAATGTGAGGAATAAGGGGTACTTGGGGAGGCATAAGACATATCATGGTTTTTGAAATCATATATTTTGTCATTTTGTAATCATGGCGATGATACCCATTTCCCCTTTGGGAGGCATAAGTAGCATCCCCCATAGTTTCTTGCTCCTTTGGCTTGCATGATGAAGCTTAAATTTTGTTTGTTATGTGTTAATGTGGTTGAAAAATGCATTCTGTTTTGGACTATGTTTTAAATGTGAAATTATGCTTGTGTGTTGTGGAAGCCTTTGTTGCCATGAGTTGAAACACACCTTCTATTGCAATGTGGTTGGGGCTTAGGGGCCAATGAATAAGGATGGATTCTCCTTTTCATTAGATGTCTTGGTTGGGTAGAGAGCGTTTCCTTTCCCTTGCCTTTGTTGTGATCAAAATTGGATAATGATGAACCCACATGTTTGATGTTACGGAGAAGAGGAAAAGACAGATTGGACATTCCTTGTTGAGATTACTTCCTTTGTAAACCTTTTTCCCACTTAAAGTGGATGAAAATGTAATACATTTTGTGACGGAAAGATGTTCTATATTGGCTATGAAAGTGTAATTTGAAATATGAAAGAAATATACTTTGTTTTCTATTTTTGAAAGAATGTGAAAGGAATTATAGTCTCGTATGTTGTATTCGAGGAATGAAAGAAAGAAGTTTTAAAGATATCCTTTTGAATCAATAAAATATTGTATTAATTTTCTCAAATGGAATTATTAGGTATTGAAATCTGATTATTGAATGTATTTTGAAATATTTGTTTGGAAATTTGAAAAATGGAACACGTATGAGGGAAATGTATTACTTTGTTTTGTTTGAAGTGTTTGATTTGAAAAATAGAAACGCATTCTTATTTTTATGTTTTTCATTGAAGGAAAGATGTAATATAAATATTACTAGCATGGAATGAAGTCAATGTTTTATAGTATGGAAAAAGAGATAGATTAATCTCTATTTTTGAAATGTATAAAATTCATTTTTACTTCACCGTGAACTTTACAAAAAAATTATCAAAAGAACATAATGACCTGCTGCAACATCTAAAACAAAAAATGGAATATCAAATTGTATTTTTAAGGGAAAAATGACCACAAACAAACTGAAAAACTTAAGAAATTTTTAAAGAACCTTTCAAATTGAACAAAGCCAAATATGCGGGCATTTTGTCATGTAAAAATTGGTAAATTCGAAATGTAAATAATCACACATTGTAACCTTGCAAATCTATCCTAAAAACTTCCAAGTGAAATCCTCCATGCTTGTTTGGCATGTTGAAAAGATTTAATGGAAATTTGAACAAAATTTCTAAGTTAAAAATTACCAATTCACTTTTAAAGTGACAGGTAAAACATTTTCAAAAAATTGACCCTTTAAACTTTATCAAAATTGAAATCTTAAGGTATCTATCCAAAGAGAATGTCGAGACCTTTCCAAAAATATCTCGTTTTCCAAAACTGAGTTTCCAATAAAAATTTATGGCCTTATGAAGTTTTACTTCATTTTGGCTTCAAAAAATAATATAACTGTCAATTTTAAATGAATAAAATATTCTTGGGTGGACCCGCGGGATAAATTTTTCCCTTTGCACTTTTTCCCCAAAAATGCTAAAGGCATTAAGCCTCCCGCCACTCCCCTAACCCAAAAAACTTTTTTTTTTATCAAAAATAACATAAGTTTGAAAAAAGGAAAATTTGGAAAATTTTGCCCGGGGCCCCGCTGCTTCACCCTTCACATGTGGAAAGCATTTCTGCGGAAGCACTGGCCCACAAGCGTTAACTTGACCTTTTTTTTTACCTTGGAAAAATATCCTTAAATTCTCCGCGGCCCCACATCCCTGCCCTTTCCTTAAAAAAAGCATTTCCAGCGGGTGCATGAGTCCGCGCTTTCAACTTAGCCTTTTAAATCCCTTTGGCAAAATTCCCTAAATTTCTCCACCAACCCATCGATCTGCAACCAATAAAGGGCTGATAAGTAGCATAATGAGGTGATGGAGGAGGAGCGATTGAATTTTCTAAACTTAACTTCTTAAAAAAATTCAGATGAAAATCCTAAAGTTTCTTCGCCGCCCCACCACCCGCAACCACTGGTTGGCTGACACGTGGCAACCTTAGGCGTTGGTAGAGGGGCGTAGCATTTTGACCCTTTTAATCTTTTTCCTCTTTAATGTCAAAATATTCCAAGTTGTTTCGACAGCCCACCAACCCATAGCTAATGAGACCACGACACATGGCATTGTTTGGCATCGCAAAGGTGTGGGTTAATTTTCACCCTTGCATTTTTTTTTCCAAAATTCTAAACTTTCCAAGTTTCCTCGCAAGTTTTTTTCCTGCGCGAATCGGGGCTTGACACGTGGCACCTTGGGTGTCGTTGGAGACGCGGATAATTTTGATCCCTTAGCACTTTTTCAGCCAAAAAGGCTAAATTTCTCTGTGACCAATTCCCACTGGAGCTTGGAAATGCTTTGACACGTGTCGCCTTACAAGCTTGCGGGCATACAAAGGTAGATTGCACTTTTTTCTCAAAAGGCGAAAAACCAATAAATTTCTTCCTTGTTCCACTGGCCCACGTATGGGAAAATTTTTCCTTTCTACTCTGTTGGTCTGACTCCTCCTCCGGGAGAAATTTCCCCACGCAGGCCCATTCTTGGGATAATTTGCATCCCAAGGCTCGCTAGCCCATAGCTTGAAAAATATGAGGAGTTAGGAGGACTTATTTATATCAATGAAAAGGTGAGGAAATTTACTATCTAATGGGAATGTTTCCAAAAAAATTGAGTGCATTAATGATGAGAAAAATTAGGCTAAATATTGTAGTGAGTTATGGGAGTGGGTAAGTGAGAACTTACTCTATTAAATTAAATGTGTAATCTAACCCTAGGTTTTGACCTTGTAAATTACTACCCATTGATAATTTGAGCTAGGTATGGATTTATTTAGTTGTTTTAATAGAAATGTAAATTGTTGAGTTTAATTGTCCTTGAAGCCTTGTGAACACTTTAAAAAAACTATTCCATAATTTTCTAGCTAATCACGGAGTTGATTCATGGGTCTCATGTGGTAGAATATTATGGGCACTACACCTTGTATCAAAGCCATGGGTTCAAAAGCTTGGGCTTGGGCGCACTAGTAAACTTCGACTTGAACCGTATTTACCTAGTACAATATTAAACCTAGTATACTTTTAAATCTAGAAAACACATTTTCTTGGAGATTGTAAACATGAAAGACCGAATAAAACCTAGAATAATAAATTAACTCTCGCCTTGGTCTATGCATGCAACATGGACCAGGCGAGGGTATTTTCACATAGACTTAGATTTGCCACCACCGCATCATGTTGTGGTAGCCATCTTACCACGATCTTACGAGACACTTTGGGATGTTAATGACACTTTATGTAGAGGGCCCATTAGAGGACACTTAGATAGACATGATGGAGATCCTTCCGTGGATGCACATGCATCTCCTTTACATAGTGATGAGCATAGAGAAAAGAACTCCCATGCAAATTTATGCCGAGAAGATTCACCACATACGAGTCAGGGTGATCGGATATTAAGACATAAGGATAGATCTCGGAGCCCTAGGCTTAGGGATTATCATCTTTGGAGGCCTAGGGGTCGCCAGACCTTTGCTGCAAATCACATCGGGGAGATCTTAAAGCTACAACCATCTCATTATTCTTGTGACACAGGTGGATTTCAGGTAGAGGCATGGTTAGTGAGCATGAGCGGTTGCTTCAATCTCTATCCTTGTTCTAGCAACACAAAATATCATGTTACAATCCATCTAATAAGAGATGGAGTAGGCGTATGGTGGAGGACAGAGGAGTAGAAGCACCATGTTGATTCTGAGACAGTTACCTAGGAGCTCTTTGAGGAGTGATTTAAGAGTAGATATTTATCATGGAGGTTCATAGAACAGAGGATCAATGAGTTTCATGACCTCCAGTAGGCATCCCTTACAGTGGCTAAGTATGAGAGTAATTTTCTAGATCTACTCTAGTATGTTGATTACATGCAGGATGAGCAGGTGCGGATCAAGAGGTTCATCTAGGGCCTGAATCTAGACATTGGAGGTGCAGTTTAGATCCACTTCCCACAAACTTTAGCTGAGGCCTTTGAGAAGGCCTACATAGTAGAGGAGACTTAGGGGAAGACCTAGGAGGCTAAAGACCGAGTTAGGAGCCACATACAATGGATGCGGGACAATAGATTGAGGGGTCATCTCCTCCTTTTCATGGCCAAAGTTCTTTACGAGTCATCTTTTAGACCACAACAGTAGTAGCTATAGGAGTTCTGTCCTCATTATAGACCCCACAGAGATTTGATACACGGAGGGTCGAGTATGGGGTCTCCTCCTGGGTTCCCATCGGGACAAACTGTGGACCTAAAGCTCGGTCAATAGGAGCTCACCAGCGAGACTATAGAAAACCACGGTCGGATCATTAGGATCCATGGCATATACTTCCGAGCACCGGCTAGACCAGCTACTCAAGGGAGAGGATCGGATAGTTTTTTTGGTTGTGGTGTTGCTAGATATTTTTAGAGAGAATGCCCTCATAACCCTAACAAGGGTAAGACATAGATCTCATAACCAACTATTGCTGACATGGGATGTAGTCATCGGATTTATGCAATGGTCAAGAACCATGAGATGAGCATTAGAGTACGATTATTGATACTACAGTACCATTTGTGGTATTCCTACCTCCATTCTATTTGATTCTAGATCTTGATTCTTTCACTTGCACCATCTTTAGTAGAGTGATGCATGTTAGTGGCGATTAGGTAGGGTCATAGTTTGGATGTAGAGATGGCTTCTTGATTCAAGATCTCTATAGAATCCTTAGTTAAGGAGTGTATAGTGGATTTAGGACCTTCCACCACTACCTCGAATCTTTGTATCCTTCCGTTGGGTTCTTATGGATTCATCTTGGGCATAGATTGGTTATCTACACACGAGCCGGGATGAATTGTTACCATAAGACTATATCCTGTGCAAATGACCTAGGAGTGGATTCAATTATTTCAAGGGTCGGGAGACCTGTTTCCATTTGTACCATCTCAGCTATGAAGGTTAAGCAGTGTGTGCAATGAGCTTGCCAGATGTATGCAGTTACAGTTAGTGACCAATTTGAGGATGGGTCTAGTGGACCATCATTGGATGATCATCCCATTTTGAGAGAGTTTATAGATGTTTTTCTAAGGGAGCTACTGGGGTTACCACCTCCACGTGAGATAGAGTTTCATATGGATTTGGTTAGAGATCGGTGCCTATCTCATGAGCACCTTATTAGATGACCACCCCGAGCTCTATGAGCTCAAGTTACGATTAGAGGGCCTTCTGGAGAAAGGCCTTATCCATCCTAGTGTATCACCTTGGGCTGTACCAATTATTTTTGTGAAGAAAAAGGATGGATCCTTGTGGTTTTGTATTGATTACCATCAGCTAAACAAGGTAACGATCAAGAATTGTTATCCCCTTCCGCACATAGATGATTTGTTTGATCAGATGAAGGGAGCCACAATTTTCTCTAAGATAGATCTTAAGTCAGGCTATCATCAACTGAGGATTACGGAGGTGGATATTCATAAGAATTCATTTTGTATGAGATATGGGCACTATGAGTTCACATTGGTGCCTTTACTGTTTGACTAATGCCCCACGGTGTTTAAGAGTTTGATGAATTGGGTATTTAGGAATTTCTTAGATCACTCTATGCTCATCTTCCTTTATGATATTTTGATTTACTCACGTACATGTGAGGAACATGAGGGCACCATTGCAAGGTTCTTCGTGTCTTTGTGAGAAGAAGCTTTACTTTGGAACTTGGAGAAGTGTGCATTCTTTCATATAGAGGTACATTATCTGGGCCATATCATTTCTCGAGGAAGGTATCATAGTCGATCATTCTAATACTAGAGCTATCATGGATTGACCAGCACCCACTACCGTGACAGGTGGTACACAACTTTATGGGATTAGTAGGTTATTATAGGATGTTTGTTTAGGACTTCTCTCGGGTTGTGCATCCCATCACTTCCCTTAAGCGGAAAGGGAAGAAGTTTGATTTCTCGAGATAGATGTGAGAAGGCCTTCAGGACACTAAAGGAGTGCCTCATGACAACACCTATTCTTGTAGTGTTAGATCCACAGGGTGAGTTCTTCATGTACATGAATTCTTCTTTGGCAGGAGTTGGAGGTGTATTGATGTAGGATGGAAGAGTAGTGACATTTGAGTCTCGTAAACTCAACAATTATGAGCTCAATTATCCAAATCATGATCTTCAGCTTGTGGTAGTGGTTCACGCCTTGGTTTAATGGAGACACTTTCTTCTTGGTCAGATATTCACACTCAGGACTGATCACTTGAGTCTTCACCACCTCTTCATGCAGCCCAATCTCAATGCTCATCAGCGGTGTTGGATGGAGTTTCTTTGTGAGTATGACATGGAGATAGAGCATGTGAAGAGGAAGGAGAATGTGGTTATAGAAACTCTCAGTAGATGAAGACATGTGGTTATGGCCACTTGAGTGGGCAAAAAATTTGTGGAGTATGATTCTTCGGGAGCTTCCTATTGACAGATTATACATTATAGATAGAGTAGAGATCGAGTCTCGAGAGAACCATTGAGGGAAGTTTGATGTATTTTTATTAGAGGCAAATGGCCTTCTCGGGAACATCTGTTGGATTTATGTTCTGGAGACGAGGCTTGAGATAGGATATTATTATATAGGCATGTCATACACCTTATTTAGCCCATCTTTGGGTGAATAAGATGCATGCCACTTTGAGATAGTTATATAATTGGGGAGGACTTCACGGAGGCATGGCTCAATTTGTTTCATGCCGTTTAGAGTTCCGAAAGTGAAGGCCGAGCATCAACATCCGCTAGCATTCTCTTTCCACTTAGAATATGATTTATTTTCTTGGCACGATAGTTTTATCTATCATATTCCTCTATACATCATGTATCTCACTCATCTAGCCCCTACATAAACTGGGGAGAATCTCATTTGTCTTCACTACCACATTTTACGTGCTCCATACATTATACTTCTCTTCATCTGGTATGGACTTAAAACATGCCCGATTATCTACATATCCTACACTATCATCATTGACACAACCACAAAAAAACCTTCAAAAATAACTAAACATATTTCAAAATACAAACAAATCTATATATCCCGAAAACCGCAATACACAACACTTGCTCATGGATGCTCTTCCAAAATATCTCCATTTATTCATATGTCATTCCAATTCTCGATTCACTAATACATACTTCACATATAGTTCATTCAAATTCCATGTATTTATTTTCTTTAAAAAAATTGGTGAACTCTTTATTATCTTGTTTTCACATTTTGTGAGCCAATAGTATCTACTAAAGTTTCTTGAACTTAGTCTCTCATTACTTGGTGAAATAAGAACAACTGAAATTTTAGAGATATAAACATTATTACACACTTAAAATGTTTTTTAAGACACTAAGACATAATTTGTTGATGTTTACCAATATTATCTCCATAATCAATCATTACATTACTCCATCGAGCCACTAGTGGTTCTAAAGCCCCTAATAAAATGAGAGAGCTCGATATCATGTTAAAAAAATTAAAAATCACAAGAAAAAGACAAAAAAAAGAAAAAAGAGAAATATGAAACACACACACTCTTTCAAGGGTATTTCTAGTATCTTTATCAAGGATATGGACACTGTATGGTAATAGAGAAATGCTATGACCACAACAAAATGTTTCTTACAATTTTATTCCATTCTATTATCACCAATCACCTATTTCACTCACACCTACACATTGGCTTGTGTTTTCACTCTTATGTTATGGTTCCTCACATAAAGTAATAATTAATTTATGCATGCACACACATGATCTCAATAAGACATAGGGAATGTATGTCTCCGGATAATTTTAAAACCTTGTTCAATCTCTTGTTTTAGCTCACTCATTGTCTCATGACTTGTGCCTTCTAGTTCATCACATGTTCACCAACAATATTTTTTCAAACATCTTTCTATACAAATACACTCTTGTTACAAATAATATTCATCCACTAGCAATTATTGCATAACCGCAACTTTTCATCTCATTTAATTGGTGATTATTTCTCTTCACTTTAGGCTAGGGTAACACCTCTCTCAAACTCTCTAACTTTCATCCATTTTTATACTTTTTTCTGAAATGTTTTCATTGATGTTAAGTTGGTCAAGGTGAGTTTGGAGTATGGTCATTAATGTCAAAAGGGAGATTTTGCCTTGTAGATTCTATAGAGTAATCTAGAGAGTCTATTGTGAGTTTTCATTAATGTTGAATGATTTAAAATATAATAATGTCAAAGTATGAATGATGGATTTCAAATATTTTTATGTCATTTGGAGTATATATATAGAGAGAGATAATTTAAAGGTAATATGAAGAAATATGGTCCTAATAACGTGTGAGAGTCAATTTCGAATGTAAGTATGGGTATGTGAGAATTTTTATAAATGTACCATGTTTTCATAGGCATGTTGATGAATTTTTTAGGTCACATATTGAAGGAGAAATCCCGAAAGTTAGTTTTAAGGTTTGAACATAGAGGATTCCTTAAGAATTTCCCATCATAATGAGGTAAGCTGATCATTTTCATTGTCATTATACTTTAAAGGTGGGTATGGAAATTTTTTAGGAATTTTTATATAGTTATGTGGACAAAATTTTAGGTTCTTGTTCGGGGTATTTTGCAAGATATTGAGTTTTCACTAATACTAGGTTCTTGAAAGCGGTGTTCCCTAGTTGTAAGTATATTTTGAGATGCTCATTGGTACTTTAATATTATAAAATGGAATCTAATATCTTTCATACATGTTGGTATGTTTCCTTGGTATGATTTTGTGGCATTAGTTCGAGGTTTAAGGTCCACATCTTTATGAAACCATAGCTTGAAGCATATTGGAGAGATATTTCTCAATCTGACCTAGAATTGATTAGTTTACAAAGTTTTATGATAGGATCATGTAGAGGAATCCAAAACTATATCCTTGTGTTTCTTTATCATCATATTATTTAGTAGACCTTAGTGAAAATGGCTTGTTTATGAATATTTTTGTAGTAGTTGAAATTTACAAAGGACCAATAGAATAAATGGATGTTTGAGGACCTATTGGACCTATAATACATATTTATGATGATTTATAGGAAAATTTGAATAACTAAGTGGCCTATCAAAGTTAATTTATCATGAATGGTGTTGGGATTGTTTTGGAAATTCCAAGTGTACATGGCGAGGAGATGTTCTTGAGCCCTTGTATCACGATTTGAGGAGTCTAATGCATATTGTGATGTTTTTGGGATCATTTAGTACCTGTAAATGTGTTTTATTTTTCATGGTTGATTTTTTCAAGATTGTAGAAGCTTCATATTTCAAGGCATTTTTTCTAGGTTTATAATCATAATATAACTTGAGTCTTGGTTTTGAGTGATTTCATGTACGAATAGATGTTGTAGAGATATCTAAGCATGGAGAGATTATGTGCGGGTTATGTAATTTGTCCTTAAATTTTTTCAATATTTTGAAGAAGTTATTAGTTGATAAAGAAGTATCAAATTCAGTTTTTGTGTAAGAAGACCTAGTTAAAGTGGCTTCTTGAGTCCTAAAGAAGAAGATAACCTAATGGAGATGTTGTAGACCTTATGGAGTTGATATTATGAGTTTTTCATGTTTATAAGATGGTTTTTACTCTATTATGGCCAATATAAGTGTATATGTATGACCTATAAGGTTTTTTGAGCTTATGGCATGTATATAAATAAGATAGTTTAGACCTAGTTTCTACTAGAGGCGTGTATAGAGAAAAGTGTGATCTAGAGATTGAGTGTGGGCGATGTATGTGGACTTAAAGACCAAGAAGAATGAATGTATGTTGAATATTTGAAGCTATAAATCTATGAGGGAAATTTCATCCATGACCTAGTGAATGTGAATAAGAAGAATAATGAGTGAGCAAAGGAGTCATGTTTTGAGTGTTTTCAAAGGCATGTGAGCTTGTGTATGAAGAACATCTTATATTTAGGGATCAAAGGGATTTCAATAGGCCTGATTGAATATAAATATTTAATAGTTAGATATCAGATAAATAATAAGAGATAAGAAGTATAAAGAATCCCATCATTTTTTGAGCGTGCAAAAACAAGAGGTGGAAAATTTTATTAGGTGGTGAGTTGTTCTTGGTCTTCCTTGTAGATTTAGAGCTTCACTAAAAACCTAGGGATTGGTTCCTTATTGCAATTTTGAGATTTATAAATTCAGGTTGGTACCTTATAAATTATGGGGTTAGTGTCTCCTTATCACTTGGTGCTTATTATTATAAATTGTATTAAATATTATTTCGAGTAACTACTATAACTAATGATATAAAAGTGATAATGTACAGTAATGGAAAAGAAAAAAATATGAAAATATATGAAACCTTAAGTGAGAGAGAGAGAGAGAGAGAGTTTGTGTGTGTGTGTGACAAGGTTACTTATCTATTTTCCAAGTGAGCTAGAAGTGGTTTGAGATGAGAAACATCTAGAACAGGTAGGAAAAACTTTCATCAAGGCTTGCCAGGGTTCCAGAATTTAGAATTACACAGGAAAGAAGTACCCATGGGAGGATAGGGGTGTCGGGGTGATAGTTACTTATATGGGGACTAGTGTCCACTCGGATACTCATGTTATGGATTTTTCTGAGTTAGAAAAGATTCATTGTTGATCCTCCTTTTCAACCGTAATATCGATGGTCTTACATATAAACCGAAAAATAGATAGCTAAATGCACATGCCTATAAAACAGATCAAACCTAATAAATAAAATGTGGAATGGGAGTCGATTAACTCCGAAGATCACCTGAAAAGTGATATTGAGATCTATAATTGCACTATGTCTCGGAGACTCCATGTAGCTTTATGTGAATGTGTGTTTAATGATTCCTTAGGTTTTCCTTGTGCAAGTTTTACTATGATAGCATGATAGATATAGATTTCTATAAGTATTTCAATGTCCGAGATGGAATAAAATGAAATTCCCCTCCTATGATGTGTATACAAAGTAACGAAATCCTTTTCCCTTGTATGGATGTGCTAAATGTATGATTTTGATATTCTCTTGTGCCTTGATGCAAGCTTAGGTGATGATAGATTATGCTTATAATGTTTGGCCCTTGATTTACAAGAAGTAACTAAGTATACATATAATTCCCTTGTTTGAATTTTGTAATTGAAAACTGAAAGGCCGACCCAAAGAAGTAAAAGGTGACCAATAAGTAAAACATACCTAGAAGGGTAATAACAGGGATAGAGAATTTCCAGAGAACCCGGGAAGGACATGAACACCTGAGAATTTATATCCTATTTGGTGGTAGTTTCTAAGGCCATAAATGATAAATCAGTCAAGTTCCAATAAGTCTATTAAATGTTTAAGGCTAATAAGAATGCAAGACATAAAGAAAAAAAGGAAAAAGGATTTGTCGACCACTAGTTTTATTTCTTAGGAATAATGTATACATAGTATTATTTAGGACCTATAAATGTACCCATGTGCATAGATTTTGTGTCTATAGGTGCTTGCTAAAGTCTAGTTGGTGTTGGATAAATTAGGGGTTGGTGCTCATTGTGAAGTTGGTGCTTCACTAAATCTTGATTTTTGTTTATTAATGAAAATATTAGTGGGGTTTCTGCCCTTTAAGGTTTTCCCACATACATATTGGTGTTCTCTCTCTTACTTTTGTTCTTGTGGATTCTTGTTTCACACTCATTTGGATGGGTGCTATGTGTTTAAAAAAATCATTGATGAAATAAGATTAAACATGGGATTGAACAGGGAATTTCACACATCATGATATCTTGTTGAAGTAAGTGATATTGTTTTGTTCTTTGAATTATAGTGGTCTCACTTTGTTTCAAGGTCTTATCACTAGCATGGAGTCATGATTTCATCTGCAGTAGAGTGGGTGTCTCAAGGGGGCTGGAATGCTCATTGATTTTTCCTTGTGTCTATATTAGTTCTTATATCATACTCCTAAAATAAAAATATACATGTCTTTTTCTCTTTAGGTTTCTCCAGGGTCAAGTAGTGATTGACTTAGAATTGTGTTGATGTATTTCTTAGGTATGTCACAAAGTCCAAATGTAAAGTGAGCTTGTAAAATTTTTAAGGATGGATAAACCTTTTTCAATGTATTTCAAGGTGCAAAGAGAAAGAAATCAAGCTTTTCTAAGCTTTAAGCAGACCTAGTATAAAGGAAGGGTGAGAACATGCCTAGTAATCACGGGAGAAAATGAGATGGGTCAATAAATTTAGGAAGGAATCATGAAAATTAGATGATGGGAGATGGTATATAAGTGATTCATGATAGTGGAAGTAATTAAAATTCATGGGTAGAAAGTGAAAATTGAGTTTTTATAGCCAAAGTTTCAAAGAACATGTGTTTTAGAAGGACAAAATAAGCACCTCAAATTCTAAGTATTTGTGTTAAATTGAAAATGAGTATTTAGATAAGTCATAATATATATTTTTCGAGGAAAATAGGAAAAAATATAATGAAAAAGTTACGAGTTCATAGGATGATGAAATTGAAAAGTTCTATCCATTCTTCTAAGCTAGTTTCCTATCATCCGAACTCTAACTTTGAGAGATAAAATAAATATGTAAAATGTGAACATAAAATACATTTTTCAAGTGTTTTTAGGTGATTATTACATGTAAATAAATACCAAGGGTCATGAAAAATCAATTGTGTAGGTACAGGTCTACCTTTACCATATATAAAAGGAAAGGTTTTAATGAAGTTTGTAGGCATAGGTGTGTGTTGGGAGCTTCATGAAGAATATTCTAGTGTTCCATATATACCTTAGGTATTCTAAATTCTCACAAACTTTTATGATCATTTTGGGTAGTAAAATTTGTATAATAGGTGAGTTTTTCCTTACTACTTTTGCTTAAGAGAAATCATGTGAAACCAGTCTTGAAATTTTAAAAGGTGTATGAAGATGTTTCATAATTTAGCCTATGAGTTAATTTGATAAATTAGTGTAACCATATTATACAATTTTAATAATGTTTTTTAATCTTTAATTATCCCTGTGAAGTTTGTGCGGTATTGCTTTTCATTGATCTTTAAGATCCTTTATATGGACATCAAGTAGACTAAAATCAAAGCTACAATAGTTATTTTCACCTCATAATAATTGTTATAAAACTGTTATTCCGTGTGTAAAAGATCCCATTAAAGTTATCACACATCCAAAATAACATTAAATCAATTGAAAAGGTGGATTGAGTGCTCAAGTATCAATCTAGGATTTGGTGTCACAAAACCCTCATTGTACACAGTTCTAAGAAAAACAACCCATTTGAGCCTATTGGCTTGATATTAATCAAATAAAATGGACCTGATATTTTCTCAATACCTTGAAGGATTTCACTACAACCATGATAGACTAGGAATGTTGGTATGTTTTTGTTATCTCTCGGTTTAAAGGTTGTGTTGATAAAAAGAGTCAGTACATTGTCTTAAAGCTTGTGTAATGAAGATGTTTTGTGAAGACATGATATCTTAATTGTGGTAAATTATAATATGGTATTACAGAATAATATATAATTTGTAATGGTGCTAAAATATCTTTCTTGATGGAAGTAATATGATTATTTTTGACCGAGAAAGTTTGGTTCACAAATGTCAACTAAAAAAATGAAGTACCAAACTTCAAGTGACCCAAACTTCTAGCTCTTTTGATCTTCAATTTATTGAATCTTAGTTAAAACTTATTGTAGTAATTATACTCTAATCACAAGATTGATTTTAGATTATATGCATGTCCATTCTTCATGAGCATAATTATGATGAACTATCTTTGCACCTATTTTGTCTTTACTGTCTCAAAATGAAGAATATGAGATGAATGGTGAATTTTAAGACTAAGAGAATATTTTAGAGGTTCATGATATGTTTTGTAAATTATTTTTCTCTTTATAATATGTCCTTGAAGATGTATATGATTGAGAAAGTGTATAGATCATTTTGAACCTTGAAAATTCTCTCTACACAAACTCTCAATGCATTCTCTTGTGTTTAAATGAAGGATATAAGAAAATAAAAAAGTTTGAATATTTAAATGAGACTCCAAATGATTTTTTACGGTGTATGTAATATTTTTCATTATGTAACTCCTCTGTAGGCCTTGTCAACACTAGAAGACAAAGATTGTATAATGGATTGAAAAGGGAGGTTATAAGTCCTATCTCAGATTCTCCAAGTTTGTAACTTAATGTAAAATAATTAAAACACATTCCTTTACTTTCATAATATCATGAAGAGTCATAAGGGCTAAGGAAATGAATGAAATATGAACCTAATTTTGAAAAGGTAATATTTTCTCATTTTTAGCACTTTATGTCTTGTCCTTTAGTTTTCCTAATCCACGTTGAAAGGTGAAGGAAGTAATATAGGTGATAAAGTGAAGTGAATGAGTCAAAATAAAGAATAATTATGATTTAATACAAATACTCTCTATATTTATTTGAATTATACTTATTGCAGAGACAAGAATAAAGGAGTACCAGATTATGAGATTGATGAAAGATGATGAAGTAGTAAGCTGAAACAATGATCACATTAGGTTGGTGTAAGAAAATAGGAGAATAATTTGATCAAACTATCTATGTTTAATGTCTAAGTTATAGCTCATAAAATTGGTAGTGATATACAATGCAATTAGGTGCTTACAAAACAACGAGTCAAATGGGTTCTTGGAAATGACTTGAAGTAGGAGATTCAAAACTAGAGTTAGAGATTCATGGTGAGTGGGTGTTCACCACTTTGTGAGATCATTGTAATTGTTTCTAGAAAATTTTCCTTAATATTAATTTTATTTCTCCATTATGTGGATTTTATCCCTTATTGGGTTTCCCACCTTAAATATTGTGTTCTCATGTGTTGGTTGTTTCTTCTTATTCCATGATGGTTTTTTTTTATAAGTCCACTATTTGAGAGGATAATAAATGAGTGGTGCACTTACTACTACATTAAAATTTATAATTTTTAAAAGGAACCAATTCACCCCCCCACTTTTAGTTCTTGAATGTTCAATAATTGGAATCGGAGCAGTACCTTTAGAAGAAATTATAACCACTTAAGGAGATACTTCTTACAAAACATGGATAACAGTCAAGTTCTCTCCATGAATAGGTAAACTATCTTTAATGAGACTAATTACACGTTTTGGAATGTCATGATGAGTGTGTACCTTTATTATATTGGATATGATATATGCGTAATAGTTGAGAATGTCTACACTATTCCTAATACATCTATCACTTCAGCAATGATAAGAAAGCTAATGAGAAAAATTAAAGAGCCGTGAATTCCATTATTTGTTGATGATCTAAAACAGAGTTTGTAAAGTTCATACACTAGAAAAATTCTAAGTAAATGTGGGACAAATTAAATAATATATATGAGGGAGATGCAAACGTAAAACTTGCCAAATTACAAACCTATAGAACACAATTTGAAGGCCTAAAATTTAAAGAGGATGAGGAATTTATTTGTATGTGCAAAGAGTGAATGAAGTGTAAATATGATAAAATGAGTACGTTAAAAACAAGAGGAATATTTGATTTTTATAGAAATTATTAAGGTCTGTGACTCCCAAATATGATGCAAAATTTTTATATGTGGAGGAATCAATATTTAAAACTAAGCTAAAAATGGATGATCTTCATGGAAGCTTAGGGGCATATGAATTAAGAAACTTAGGACCCAAATCAAGAAAGATCGAAATTACTTTCAAATTTGACAAAGAACCAAATTCAAAGAAGAGAAAAGACAAAGAAGAATCTGATATGGAAATTGATGATGAAAATATACCTGAGACTTTGTTTTTAAGAAAACTTAGAAGAGGCTCAAGTAAGTATAAATGAAAATTTCACTTTAAATGCTTTAATTGTGTCGAATTAGGAAAATTTGCATCAAACTTCCCTCATAAGAAAAATGAAGAAAAGTATGAGCATGAAGAAAAGGTAGGAGACATTTTAAACATAAAAATAGCTTCATGAAAGAATGAAAGAGAATCATTTTCAAAAGAAACACAAACTTCTACCCAAAGGACCTAAGTTCAACTAAATAAAGTGATATAATCAGCTATGAGAGTGAGAAGGATGAATCCTATAATGAGACCTTGTTCATTGCGTTTAAAACATCACATCGAGACAAGAACCAAAGGGAACAATTATGTTGAGATTGAAGACTCAGTAGAAGAAAATGTTTTTGTGGACTTAAAGACTCAAAATGACAGAAAAGTGACAAAAACCTGATTTGGAGAATTCATAACCACTCTAAGTCCATTTCCAAATTTTGAACATGCCCCATCAAATATATATGAAGGGAAACTAAAAATATTCTAGGGAGTACTAGAGTCCACTCCACACTATTTAAAATCCGCAAATCCTATAAAGTTTCATAAATTAGATTCAACAAACAATATCTCATAAGAGGCATTCATAGGATCCTCAATAAGATGAAGAATTTTATTTTCTCCATGTAATTTGACTAGCTTCCCTTATAATGGTATAGAGGCATATGACATATCCATTTGAACACTACCTCCCACACTAGTGGCCCACTTTCTTGACAACAACATGCCCCACTTAGCAAGGAAATCCACTATAACTATGTTCATGGTCAAATATTTTCCAGGATAGGTAGTAAGTTGTACCACTAAACCTTTGACATACCCTACAACCGGAACTTCCCTCGAATCCATGGCATAACAAGTCCAAAAGGTTTTTTTATCTTGATATCTATCTCATTCATAACATCTAAATGAATAACATTACATGATCCTCTTAAATAAAACATATAATTATGAATAAGTCTCCCATTGAAAAATTAAAGTAGTGAAGAAAGGATCCACATCCAATTGTTATCAAACCAAGGATAAGCCTAAATATATTTCTAGTGGTTCTTCCATGTTTTTGGTTCTTCCTTGATCTCTATCTCTGTAAAACTTGAGGAATTTATTATATTTCCTACGTCCCTTTATTAGAAAAAATAATCATCCTTCAACCCTAATTAATATTCAAATGTTCTTTTTCTCGAGTTATGGGATTCTAAGAAATTCTAAAATAGGGATCTGTCACTTTTATCGACATAGAATCTTAGCCATGTCACATATGGTATACTTTGTTCGGGTTCGACTAGAGGTAAGGGTAAAAACTCTTTCTGTTGGAATGTTATCTTTTATATCTTGGATAATAATAAAGGTGCTTGGATTTGAAGCATAGGCATGACCCCTGTAAGGAAAAGTGTTCTTAGGATCATCCTTAGGGATATTGGTCAAGATAGGAATTTTTAGTTTATTAGGGATAGACCCTTTGACTTGTATATTTCAAAGGTTATACTCCTTTTCTTGAGAAACCACAACATTCATTAATAGTTTCCTATCTTCTTTATAAGGGATCCCACCATCATACTTCTTAATCATTAGATATCTTAAGTAATCAAATTCATGATTTGGAAGCTCAAATGACTGGGCCATATCTATATCAGCATTAACAATAGAAGGAATGGAAAATACCTGATTTATGAAATCCCAAAAGTCCTCCATAGTTTTAGCATATAAGATATTAGTTGAAGTAGCTCCTTTCATTGGATATTTTCAGAATTCCATCATGCATATGTTATTAAAACCAGCTTCAACACTAACATCATAATCTCTAGAAAGTGGCTCATAAAGGTAGTGTGGAAATAAACACTTATCACACCATTCAACGATGTGATCTTCCTCTATTAATGACACCCTTATTGTTAATGGATCAGGGAATGTTTTGTTTTCTCTAGGGGCCTGATGTTTATAGAATGTAATCATAGCTCCTCTTTATCTATCATCATCCCAATGATCTTTGGGATGGTTCCTAAATATATTTTGTCCTTGATTACGGTGTTGAACATGAGGATTTGAAACCAGTCCTTCTTCTTCTCTAGCGTGTATTAAATTTCTTTAAATTCTCCAGCTAAATTTTTGAAAACCTCTTTTAGGTCAATGCAGTACCAAAATATTGCACATTAGGCATTATTTAGCCCAGTTTTCATAATACTATTTTTAGGGTTCTTAAGTGAATAAACTACTAATTAATCCCATATTTTGGCTATATTATTTTACCTTTTATTTATCTTCTCCCACATTTTTATATACATGCCAAGCTATTTCATCATTGTAACATCATTTTATCCTAAATTGAGGTCCCTAAGCTTGTCTTGTGGTGCCTGAGGCATCCAGGTCCCACTTGAGGTACCACTGCTCCTTTCTTAACGTCCCGCCTCATTTTGGGCTCTTTCTAGCCTTTTTTTATCTTTATCTTTTTCCTAGTCAGCCATATCTGGATTAATTATGAAATTAGAGAAAGAAAACCCTATAAATATAAATTTATGAGACTATAAAGAGGGTCCTAGCATCACTTACTACTATCACTCCATCTAGAGTTACATCCATTGCATCACTTGCATCCACATACTACCATGCATCAAGGCTAGGAGATCTACATTTACACACATAGCATATGGGGTTCATTACTTCATCTTTCATCCCTCGACACACTCGGTACTTCTTGGTAGATCTAGTGTGATAGATAGGGAATATTTTAGGTTATCTTGAAACCCTACAAAAATAGTATTTTGATCCTTCACAAATACCGGGTGCATACTCTACGGATTAGGGTACCCAAGAGATGCCCCATTACCTTCTGGATTATCCAGTCCATTTATATCTTCCAAATCTAGCCTTTCAGAACTTATGAGTGATCGTTCTGCTCCTAGAATCCACACTTAGACCTAAGATAGTCTCTTAAAATCCGCTAAGCTATTTCTCATTATTTTCTTGCATATTAGGGTTTAGTTTCATTTGATATAATTACTTAAATTCATTCCATATTGCTTTAGCATGCTTTACAACATTTTAGTCCTCTTATATTAGATTAAATATTATTATACTTTCCCATATTTTAGTTTAATTTAAGTTATCAGTCAAGTACCTTGTTAGTCTGAGGCTTCTCTAGATTAATTGACTTGACACCTTCCCTCTTTGGAATCTTCCTACCCACATTAATAGTGTTATAAATTTGGACAGCCATACAAAACCATGCCTCAAAGTTCTTATATTCTTATCCGTTAGATAATAGGATACCTTTTTTTTGAAACACATTTGAGTGCCTCATCAAAAAGAATCATCACTAAGCCTTATACCAATATGCAATATAGTTAAGGTTTTATTAAACCTAGTCTTAAATTCTTACACACATTCACTTGGAGTTTTCTTAATATTCTCAAATTCAGTCAAGAGAAACTTGGGATCAATCTTATCAGCATACTATAACTTGAAATAATTTTTCATCTCTACCCAGGATTCAATTAAATTATATGGTAGAAAATTATACCATTCTCTAACATCTTCTTTCAGATTATATATGAATAACATTATATAAACATCTTCATGATCTTTTTTTAAATTCATTGATGATATTTTGAAAAATCTAAGATGTTGATTTCCATAAATAATTATTTCTTTGAAATATAGACAATCCATTTCTGATTTCATGAGGTACTTCATTCGAATATCCTACCATCCCATGGAATCTTATTGGTATGTGGGTATTAACAACAAAACAAGATCTTGGTGGAGGTTGTTCCATATTGTTTAGTGCATGTGTTTGAAAAGAAGGATTGAAATAATGGGGAATTGGGGGTTTTAGTTGAAAAGGAGTATGATCCACATAGTAGGAATCCTTCATGGATTCGGTTTCCCAAAACACTCTAGCCTTAGGAATAAACAATGCATGAAGATGAATGATACATTTTCTACTAAGAAGAGTTGAATCCTCTTGAAATAATGAATGAAAATTTTCCTGAGGGATACTTGATTTAGAGCCGCCAAGCATGCTAACTTAATTTTCCACTAAAGTTCGATCTAATTTAGTAAGTTAAACAACCTTCTCTTCTAAGCCACGATCACCCACTTTGGTTTCCAAACTTTCTTTCTTCTTGAATTTTATATATATATATACCTAGAAGTAATCCTATGGTAGGATTAGAGTTTAAGAAGGATCTTCTTCTTTCTAGCTTTGCAATGGTGAAGAGTTAATTAGCGAGGAGTAAATTATTTACATTTCTATATTCCATATTTTCTTTCAAAAATATGGAGCCACCACTAAGATCTTACACCTTATATATGTATATTAACTCAAATATCTCTTTAGATATTGGATTTATAGATTATTAAATAAATATTTTCAAATCTTTATGAATTTTCTTGCATTTTCCCAATGGAGTCGACTTAATGCAAAGTCTATTTATCTTGAGAGAATATAGGGACAAACACGTTCAATATGGAATATATTTTTAAAATATTTGTAAAGGGAATTATGAACATCAATTAAAATGTAGAAGATAATAGTGTAAGTAAGCTATGTCTAGTGCCCACTTTGAACCACCACTTGAGACCTAAGAAATAAACTAGGATTAGCTAGGAAAATTATGGAATAATTTTATTTTGTTTAAGGGTAACAACAAGGTTATAAGGTAGTAGATTTCACAACCAGGTTTAAGGCTACTAATAAGGCCAGATTAATTTCCAAATTTCACCTAACAATTACCCAAGGAGGAGTTCTCAACATTTCCTCTGGCATGCATCAACAACTTCACGGTTGTCGTGCATCAATATCTCCTAGTGACACGTGTCAACAACACTTGGTTATCGTGTGTCAATTCCTCCATTGACATGCATCAAAACCTATGTTTTCACCCATCAACTCTTCCTTTGACACACGTTGATGACCTTCTTGTCGCACATCAATACATCACCTTGACGCATGTCAACCACACGTTAGCAACTAGTTGTGATGCGCGTCAACAACCCCAGGTTGTCATGCATCAATGCTTCTCATTGGCGTGCATCATCAACCTTCCATTTTAACAAGTCAATGCTTCTCCTTGATGTGCATTAAAAACCTTCTGTTTTCATGTGTTAGTTATTCTCCTTGTCGCGTATCAATACATCTCCTTGACATGCATCTTCAACGTGTCGGCACTTTTCTCAACATGTGCGTCATCTCCTTTACTTGTCACACATCAACATAGGAAAACTTCCATGCCATATGGCAATCATGCGTGTCACGTGTCAACTCATGATTGGGCTTGAGTCGAGGAGAAGCGGAGATAATCGGGAACATATTTACGAGGTAAATTTTAATCCTTTTAACGCTTAGATTATTATACTTATATTTTTCAACCTTAGACAACAAAACGGCTATGCAAGTTTCAAAATGGATTTTAATAAGATTTGAAGGTTCTTTCTTAAGTGTTGAAGTCCAATTAAGTTCATTGGAACTTAATACATCTAAATTTTAATGTTTCATTACTTAACTTATAAAGAAGATTTGAACTGTACATTTCTAAATAAATTGAGCTTCGGTTTGAAACAAATACAACAGAGATCAACTCTCTGATTTTTAAAACATTTTCTATCCAATGCATCACATTAATTCCAGAAAACATCTAATGAGACAATATACAAGCATAATTTCCAATTTATCATCTTAATTCCAAGGAATAAACTATTGTCTTTTCCTTACACACATTTCTTCCAAAAATAATACTCATTTCATCACTGCAACTCAATTTTAATACGTAATACACATTTGTAAATTGAGAATAGAAACATAATTCTTTATTGATTCTAACACAACTTTATAGTTTCTTTGTTTCCTTTCAATTTCAAAAACAGACTACAAAATATATCACATTCCTTCACACAGTAACAAATTTAACCTTTTACATTTCACATGATGAATTCGGTCTTCCATTTTCAATATAAATGCCTTTCCAATACAAATAATAAAACATTTCATCCAGCTCAATATGGGAAGGGTTATAATAACTTTATAAAAACGAGGACCTGTCAAAATTGTAAATTTCTTTCTCCGAAGAAGAACAACGGGTTGAATTTTTTCATTCTTGATTGAATCACAACAAGAAAAGAGGAAAGGAAATGCTCTCCACCCAACCAAGATATCCAATGAGAAGGGAGAATCCATCTTTCCTCATCGGCCCCGAGCCCCAACCATAATGCAATAAAAATGAAGAACAACACATGGAAACAATGGCTTCCACAAAACACACACAGTAGAATATGCACATTTTAAAAAGACATGTTTTTATGAAAGATGTAGTTCCCAACTACATAACAATTGCAAACTGAATAGAGGCTCCATTAAACAAGCCAAAACAAGAGCAAGGATTCTATGGGGAGCTGTTTATGCCTCCCAATGGGAAATGAGCAACCACATGAAAAAACCCACCAAAATAATCACCTTCCATACCCTTATGCCTCCCTGAAATTATCCCTTATGCCCCCCCCAAAAGAGTAAGGAATGCAAGCTATTCCTTTTCCATGGTAGTTCCCAAATCCCAAACTCCCTCCATAATAAATAATGTCATTGGTATTCCCTTATACCTCCCCATATGAAATCCCCATAGCCTTCTCCTACACCATACCCTAAGTAGTCTACCCAACTAGGCAACAAATACAAACAAAGATAAGCACCATTTTATACGAAAACAACATATAGAAAGTTTAGTTTCATACCTCTCCATTAATGGAGTCCATACCAACACATCAATCTTTTCAATGTCAACACCCAGTCTAGAAACATTATAACCAACAAGTAAATGATCTATAATCCCTTCACAAGCAATAGCTCCCAACATAGCAATGAAATACGCCCCCAAGAGGAATGTGCTAAGCTTTACCCATGAAAATGTGCCCAAGGAGGAAGTGTGAAAAGGTTTCAACAAGAAAGAAAGTTCTCCCAAGATGAAATGCACCCAAGATTCAACAACCCAAAAATGCACTCAAGAGGGGAAGGTGCGCGAGGTTTTAACAACCCAACAATAAGCAAAGAGTTCGACTTATAAAGTAAAGGAAGAGGAAGGGTGATGTGGATTCCATGTGGGATGCCACATCATTCATCCTCAACCCTGAAAGGAAATTTAACAACATTAATTACTCACAATAAATGAAAGGACAAAATCAACTTACACACTCGAATTAACCCATACCCCCGAAGCGAAAACATTAAAAGCATGAAATACAAGTAAAATAAATGCTTACCAAATAGTCATATCAATATATAATAAACAATTCAAAACTTTCCCTCCCACCCATAAATATGGTTGGTAATTAATTTAAAGAGGTGTGGGACAAATTTGACTTGTCCCACAAGCCTCAAAAAATAGCCCCCAAAGAAAAATTCGAATTCCAAGAGGATGAAGTGTCTCACACTCCAAATCTTATTCCTAAATTCTCTTATAACATCCTACACATTCTCTTACAACTTGCATTTATATTAATAACTTCATTTATTAAATTCCTATGGTATAAAGATTTATTTAATTAACACGATTGCCATGGTGACCTCATCGAGTTCATCCAGAATTGTATTATGGTTAGTTTCCAATCCCTCGAAATTGTTGTGATAGTTTGTCTTGCAAAATAAAATACCCCTTCACCTCGTGGCCATATCAAAATATCTAAAAATAATATAATTAACATCTAAAAATAAAATATAATTCACCAAAATATCACGAATTCAACATCATCATTCAAGTTTAAATAGCAAGTATATCATCATCCAAATACTTTATACCAGATCTATCCACAATATCTCATGTCACAATTCCAAACAACATCAATAATAGTATATCATCATCCACGTCAATAGTATATCATCATCCACGTAAAGAAAATTTGAATAATCAACATGCATAGTAATTGAATCCAAATTCATAATAATCAAAATATAATTAACATCCAAAACAAGATTAACAAAGATATCGAGGTTAGTATCTAAAACTCACAAAGGAAAGTGGGCATTACACTATGTATATATTTCTCAAATCCACAAAATATCTCCTCAAAAATGGCACTAGAGGCATGTTGACGGGCCTCTATTGGATCTCGATGCCCTTTGAATTCCCCTGAAATTTTCATTGATGTGAACTGAAACTATCTTGTTCCATAAGATGGTGCTAGAGGTGTGTTGGTCCTCAAATCTATACCCTTTATTGGGTTGACAATAATTCTCTCCAAGAAAGGGGAAAGGGTTTCTTACGAATGGTGATAAACTAGGTGATATGTCATTTTGTAGCTGGGAAGGACTCTTACACATTCCTTAGGGATCAAGCCTTGGGATAATTGAGGGCGCGTCTGAAGCCGATGGCCTTTTCTTGCTACTTTTGGTATTTCCTTAAACTAGAGTTAGAGGACTTGTGGTGTAACCCGAAATGTAGAGGGAGAGATGGAGTCTTTATTCCATTTAGTTTCTTTTCAAATGATGGACTGATCTCGGGGTGAACGTGTCCAATGACAAAATATTTTCACTCGAAAAAAATTTCACACAAACTATTATGTATGCTTATCACACCAAAAGCATGTTACTAAAGGCAATTAAGTTCAATTAATTTTGCATTCTCTTAGTAATGGAATTAAAGCTAAAATAGACCTTATGTGATGTTTAGAGAAATTAGGTGGTAAAATAGAACAAATGGAAACTATAAAATTGGGAGATGGGGTCTATTATTGTAATTATGACTTCAAAAGGGGGAATTATAGGAAAATAAGTTCATTATGACACAAAATTTAACACTACAAGTATCCTGTAATCATGGAAAATGCACAAAACTAGATCAATCAGTGACAATCTCAACTAAGAACTATTTTCATTCATTGAAGCTCAATAGATGCAAAGGATTCAATAAAATCTCTAAAATACCTAACATAAGAACTTGTGCAAGTATTTTAGAAAAGTGTTTACTGCTTCATCCCTCATATGCCTAAGATACAATTAGAGGCTTACAAAACTCTATCAAGAAATTTCTTTTATGAAAAATATTTTACAAATCGGTCCAATATTGCAAAGGCAAATCACACAAAACAATATCAAAATTAATTACCAAAGCATAAAAATCATGGATATATCTATTGTATAAAAAGATCAATAGTAAAAATAAGACTCTGCAGAGTAGAATATCACTCATTAATGGACAATTTTAGAACACAACCCGAAGACAAAAATTAAAATTCAAAGAATACATACTTTATTCAGTTCTTGAATTTATTAACAAGGGAACATATGATGAATGCTCTCAAATCCTATCAATGGCTATACAACTGCAACCAACTTGACACAAAAATTTGGGAAACTAAGATCGAGTGTGTATTTCGTTATAGAAACATACAATATTCACAATTATATCTCTAACATTTTTAGAAATAGAATTACTAATCCCCTTTGATATGAGTACAAAAACCTAACTCAATTAATTATGAGGAAAAGCCTCATATTTATATAATTTTATGTCTTCTTACAACCCGATTACCACCTCCCCAAAACTTCAGCAAACCATCCGAGAAAGAAATGGCAAACGAGCTCCATTTTGTGGAAATATTTTGTAACCGTGAAGATACCTTTTTTTATTAAGGGTAAAAGAGGGTAAATGAGTAATAGCGGATATAGAAAATATAGCAATGAGGAACATGTAGGGCTGTCTCTTCGAGTGGAAAAGTGAAACTATGAAAGAAAGTCAAAACAACAAGAATAACAAACAAAAATAAGCACTAACCATGAGACTTCTTCCCATTAGATCTCGATGTATCTTAAGGGATTCATTAACCTTCCCTTTCTTTCTTACGCTCACAAAGACCAATCTTGGTGGTGTTTAGATTAACATTTTCATTTGTGTCAACCAAGTACACAAATTTCAAAATTATTTTCACCCACCTGATTAAGGATCCCCGAAGAAGGAGGAAGGGATAAAGCCCCAAAATTTCTAGGAAAAGGATTATTCTCTATACGGGTAGAAGAAGGAATGACCATCTGTTACATAGGAGCCAAAATTCCTCATCCACTAATCCATCTTAAAGCTCGAATCTGAGTGACTATTTATAACAAAATAGCTAGAATCAACATTCTTCCACCAAGAACTTCGATTAATGGTATTTTTCTTCCCTAACTTGCAATCCTTTCATAAATGGCCAAGGGAAAAGCAAATCCGACATCTAAAGGGGAAGCCTTAATAGTCAATGTTTTGATTCCATATCCTATCCTCAACTTGAAGATGAATAAAAGAAAATAAATCCTTTGAAGTGTTCATATCGACCAAGATGCGAGAATACGTAGTATACTAATACAAGGTCATCTTTGTGTCAATAGCCAAGGTTTTGCTAAAGAATCCCCAAATTAAATTAAACATTTCTCACCCAAAATTGGAGAGGAAGATATGGAAGATGAATCCACATAGGCCGGATATGGAAAGTTTCAGCTTATAGGGTTAAATAGAAGGAACCATGGCTTCATTAGTAAGAAATTGTTTTTATAATCCCACAATCTATCAAAAATTAGATCTCTATCGCGGTAACATCAAATATAACTACGAATAATCCTCTAGTTGTGGGATAAATGTAAACTTTACCTTCAATTAGCGGCTTCCATGAAGAATATATCCAATCATGAAGAGTAGGTAGGCCCAGCGGATTTTGTTGAATCTACATATGATTCCATTCTCCGTGAAGATACCTTTTATTCCTTAATTTTATTCTACTTCTAGATGTTGACATGGATGTATGCAGGATTTTTACTTTTATTGTTTAATCCTTTTTTGTCCTATCTGTGTTGTCACCATCACTCACGCACCCAATCAAAAATATTTGTTTCCTCAAGTCATTATCTTAACTAATCTTACACTGCTATTTTAGGGAATATGCCTTGCGAAAAATATAATCATTAATACTTCCTCGTATTTGATGCCTCCTCTATGATAATTTCCACTTTCAACTGAAAATTACCTTTTAAAATATATCAATCCGCTCCATACTTGTAGGAGTTTTCAAATTAATTTTCACATTTAATTCTCAAATGATACCTCACATAATTATTCCCAAATTTCATCCTCTTATAAGTGCACATGTTTTTCTCATAAAATTTCAGCTTCCTTCAATAATTCTGATTGAAAATACAATTAGTGCATGTCCTTCTCAAGAAATGGTGGATGTGACATAAAGAACTAGTTTGAAGGAAATTTCCTCGAGAGAATTTGCATTAAATCTTTGACATTTATAGTCTTTATGAGTATTTTTAAGAATTATATTCAAGATTGAAGATTAGGTGGAGAATGATGGGCCACTAACATCTTGTACAGCCTGTATCACCGATACTGAGAAGATTATAAAGATGAACCCTTTTTTTTATCTTTTAGGTTTGTATTATCATTTACTCTGTTTGAAGGAAAAGAAAGCTCTGAATTGCTAAAGAAGTTTTGGCTTCACTTTTGGCCTGCCATCAACAAAAATATAATTTATTTATCTCCTTTATTCTTCAATGAGGAATTTGTGGAGAAATAAATTCCTACCAATTCCAATGAAATGTTTGTTGATGATCTTGTGGAATATATATCATCGATTTCTTGCAAAATCACCATGATGGAGTAAAGACTTGCTTGTCTTGAGAAAGAACCAATGAAATATTATTTTGGGAATGCCCATGAATTCCCACAACCTTCCCCCCGAGGAGATGCGAGATGGGGAGTACCTAATATAGCGTGTGCAAGTCAGTCCATTTCTTTTAATGAACATGAAAATGTCCCCATGTTACAAACCGATGTTCGTGGGTCATCTTCAAATCCAAAATCTAGTACCCGATGGGGTACCAAGGTCTACCTAAAAGGTGGGTCTAATATTTTTGAATGGGTCTCGTCCTATAGGAAAAAATTTGATTTGATCAAAATATTAGAAGTTCCTAAGGCACACATTACAAAAATCATGGGAATTGTCATGTTTCATGACATTATAGGAGATATCCAAAGTATGTTTATAGGACCTAAGATCGTAAAGAATTTGATTTTATAAAGAAGAAGCTTCTCAATAGGATTCCTGCCTTTACCAAGGAATGTGTAAATATCGATTGATAATGCCCCTATTTTGTAAGAACCTTCATTTTTGTATATGCATACTATAAGTTATGTGAATTTCAAGGGTTGGGGCCCCTATAGAATCCCCATTTTTAATTATATACATATGATTATTTTTACTTTAGTTTCTAACTCAACACTTAGTTCCTTTAACTTAATTTACCTTTGGATAACACAACATTCATCTCTAAATTCGTGTTGTATGATTTGAAAACCTACAAATGCCAGGTATTGATGAAATATGTTTCATTTTCTAAATTTCCTATGAAGTTTTTGGAATCATGAAGTACAAACCCAACCCTTGTGATAATCCATCCCATGGATCTTACTTGTATTCCTTCTTCACCCACAGGACTATCAATTACTTTCTAATGTCTCGCGGCCCTTTGGTAGAGTTTTTGAGTGTCCCGCGGATTTTTGCAATCCGTAGTGTCTTGACCTCCTTGTTAAACCCGTTGACCATTATTCTAGTGTGTCACAAAGCAATTATACCATCATATTTCCTTATCCCTTACAACTATTCATCCATAGTATCCTCTCTTGTTCTCATATTGCAATGCAACCCGTGAAACATTGAGTTCTCTATTCCACGAATACCAAGTTGATGCATTACGGATTTCGTAGAGTTGAATAGTCATCTCCGTCCTTTAGTTTATTTAGTTTTGTGAGAAGGGATTTTCATGGAGATTCAAAAAACCATTAGTGACAAACTGATATATTCAATTTTGGGTCCTTAAATGGTACAAGGTATGTCTTTATACAACTCAACTACGGAGGGCTCAAAATGAGCACCAAAGCATACAATGTAGAAGAAAGTGAAAATGTATCATGTAGTGTCATACAAAAGGTGAAGTTCCTACAAACATGGGATATCCATGGTGTCACATGAAAATCAAGGCCCGTGATCCCGAAAACAAGAGATGTACAAACCGTAGTGCCCACTTCCCTTTGACACTTTTATTACTCGATCATGATATCTGCTTTGACTATATTATGGATATTATTATAGTTTTGTTTTATTGTGATGTTAGATGTTAGATCATGGATTATGGTTGAATTTGATTCATATATGATGCATGATGATCACTAGAGACATTTTTATATATTGATGATGATATATTGCTCGACATGGTTATATTTTGGATGTTATTCGGACATGTGACACATGGCTATATTGAGTAGACCTAGAAAATGAAATTTATTTGATGATGATATAGTTGATAAAATTTCAAATGATATTGTTATTTTCTAGATGTTGTTGTGATTCATATATGTAGATGATGTTCGAATTATATTTATATTTATATTGGATGTTCTAATGTGGCCACGAGGTCAAAGGAGGTATTTGTGTTTTGAATTTTAAAATACATAACAAAAACATCGGGGATTGAGACCAACCACATTGGAATTCTAGATGAATTTAACAAGGTCACCATGGAAACTTGTATTGTTTCTATGTGTTTGTATGTTGTTAGGGTATCCCATGGGGGATCCCCTTTAAATTTGACCAAGGGTTATGTGTATTGATTTATTTGGTTCCTTTGTTTAGTATGTATGTATTTTATAAGTGATGTGCCCCCTTTTTATTTAAGTAAATTATGGTAAATTAATGTGAGTAAACATATGATTAAAATAAATTAATCAAATTGGGACATAAGAAAGTAATTATTGGATTTTTTGGCTCTAGTATTAAATGTTGTAAGATATGTGTAAGTAATGTGTAAGTATGTGTAAGAGTTTTGTTAGTAAATTTGGAGTATGAAACACTTCATCTTCTTTGAAATTCGAATTTTTCCTTGGAGGCTGATTTGGAAGGCTTGTGGGACAAATTAAAATTGTCCCATACTTATTAAATTTTCATACCAACCTTACCTATGGTTGGAGAGATAAAATTAGCCCTTCATTATGTATTTTTGTAAGTCAACTTGTATGTTTTAATTGCACTTTCTTACATGTTTTTAAATTTAGTACTTATGGGGTGTGGGCTTGTTTTGGAGTGTGTAATGAAACTGCATGTCATATTATTCACACACGATGTAACTGAAACAAAACAACAACCGAACACAAGAATACCATTGACTATGATAAGACAGAATGATGACAAATCTGAAATATCAAAGTAAATTATAATATTAACATGAAACTGTTACAATCTCACCCATGAGATACTTCAACAAGACTATGGGAGAAACTTTACAATTACACCTCTTGATGGCTTCTTCAACACACCTTTAACTGATGGCTTCCTTCGCACACTTCCTACAATATTTCTCACTACTTCTTTCTATGCTAAATGAGGGGGGTGGCCTCTCTATTTATAGAACTTCCAGGCTTATCCATCCTATCTCTAAGATAGGATAAGAAATCCACTCTGACGAATCATATTCCATACCTTAACTCTTATCTGTACATGTAAGCTTATCTCTTAAGATAAGATAAACCTTATCATTTTACATGGGTTCCACATTTTTAGACTTTTTACAAATAAAATACACAAAATATTTATGACCTCACTCCTTGTCCTTATTACCAATATAATATTTCTAATTCCTAATCATGTAGACCCTACTTCTCTAATTACCCAAACTTTGACATTTTAACATTACCGACCACTTACGACAAATATTTACTTTTACAACATTCCTATTGTACTTTGACTCATACCGTACTCCACATTATCAAGCGACACCGCATCGACGGCGCCGTTATCTTCTATCGACGCTACTACTAATTATACTTAACAACATCCTATTCCTAATACATACATTAATGAAATAGAAATTATGGAGGAAAATTTTAGTGTCGACATCTTCCCCTTCCTAGCTTCTACTCCGTCCCTGAGTAGACTATTCTCGTGCTTGGAAAATCTTCAACTTGTCGTGGTTGACCCATTTCGTAATGGGAGTGCCATCCAATTCCTCCAAATGGTACGTACCATTTTCATGCACAAATCTGCTATTTTGTAGGGCCCCATCCATTTTGGAAGAAATTTTCTCTGCCTTCTTTTTTTTGTATCTGAATCATATACTAGAACCAAGTCATTCACTTGAAATGGAGACCACCGGATCTTTTGATCAAAGTATTCCTTCTGCTTCATTTTCTTCTTATGGCTTATATCCTTTGCTATTTCCCTCATTTCCTCTAGCAAATGAAGATGTACCAACCTTTCTTTTATCAATCACTTTCATCCATCCTTTCATTTTTCATAACTCTCACAAAGGGGAATATCAAACTCAATAGAAGAATCGATCAATGCCATAGGCCAACCGAAATGGGGAGTATCCTGCTGACTTTGATGTTGCCCTATATGCCCACAATGCCGCATGAATCCTTTTATCCCATTTATGTACCGCAAGGCCGCATCTTTTGCTAGAATTTGACACAACACAAAATTTGTTCGTTCCACCTGTCCATTTGTGCTTGGCTTGTATGTTGTTGCCTTCCTGTGCTTAATAGAAAATTTATTGACTAGGGCTTCTACCACCTCATTAATGAAGTGGCTTCCTTGATCTCACAAATTTCTAATGGACAACCAAATCGTGGTGACAATGCGCTCATATATGAACCTTGCCACTTCATCCATGGAAGTTGTTTTCATGGCCTAGCTTCAACCCACTTGGTTAAATAATCTGTGGCAACTACAATATACTTATTTTGGCGTGATGTAGTTGGAAGTGGACCTACAATGTCTATTCCCCACTTTTCAAAGGGACCAAGGGGAAGAATAGGACATAATGGAGCTGATGAAGTCTTACGGTTACCATGTGTTTGACAAATATCACATGTCTTACAATAATTATAACAATCTTTAAAAAGAGTGGGCCAATGATAACCTGCATCCAAGATCCTTCTTGCTGTAAGTTGTCCAGAGAAGTGCCCTCCACATGTACCATTGTGGAATTCTTCTAGCAGCTCCTTTCCTTGATCACGTCCAACCGCCTCTCTTGATCGCCCATCGTGTCCTATTCGAAATAATGCTCCATGCAGAATAGAATATGGACGACTGGCTTGAGTAATCTTTCTCTTAGTCTTTGCATTGGCACCATCAGGAAACTTGAATTCATTCAGATAATTCCAAATATCTATGTATTCACTAGGGATTGTGTCAAGGGAGAACAATGCTGCATCGGGAAAATCATCATCATCACAAGATGATCCTAAACCATCATAGGCTCGAGAGAGTGCATCCGCATTGACATGCTTCTTTCCCCGCCTATCTATAATATCAAATTCAAATTCTTGTAGCAAAATTATCCATCTTGCTATCCTCCCTGATGGGTTAGGCTTATTGACAATATATTTCAGAGCCTGATGATCCGTTACAACTATAAATTTCTGCCCTAGCAAGTAATTTCTAAACTTCTTTACAGCAAAATGATAGCCGAGCCTCTTTTTCAGCCATGTGATAGTTTACCTCAAGACTTCTCATTTGTCTCGCTCCCAAAGTAAATTGATGTTCATTCCCATTTTCATCCTTTTGGCTCAAAGTACTACCTAGTGCCGCATCTCGAGGCATCAAGTGTACACAATGAATGGCTTGCTCCAACTGATTCTTCAAAACAGTGAAGACACCAGTGGCTTCCTTCAGCTTGTCCAAAAGCTTCATGCGCCTTGTTTCCCGGTTCATAAGCAACATCCTTCTTCAAGAATCAAGGGTTAGTGGTCAGGCAATCTTTGAGAAATTCTTGATGAACCTTCTATAGTAACTCACATGGCCTAAAAATGATCTCAACTTACTTCTATTCATAGGAAATGGTAAATCTTTGATTTTTGAAACTTTATCGTGATCAAGCACTAATACCATCTCTCGATACAACATGCCCTAACAAAACGCCTTTAAACATCCAAAGACACACTTTGTAGGGTTTAGTGAGGCTTGTGCTTCATCTAACCTTTGAAATGTTGTCTCCATCTCGGTGCAGTGTGGTCCAACTTGCTCCCATAGATGCAAAATCATCCAGAAATACTCGATGAAGGTCCCAATGTAGGGTTCGAACACCCTATTCATCAAACGCTGGAATGTCATTGAGCATTACACAACCCAAAAGGCATAACTCTATAAGCAAACGCTCCCAAGGAGTGGTGAACGTGGTCTTCACTGATCTTTCTCTCGCTATACGAACTTGGTCAGTAGCCGCTATATCCATCAAAAAACTATAAAGCACTCCCGCCAGCCTACTTCGGCCCAAGATCTGATCTCAAAATGGAAGAGGGTAATGATCCTTCTTTGTTGCCTTATCGAGCTTCCTATAATCAACACAAATGCGTAGCTTCCCATTCTTTTTTATTGAGATCACAATGGGAGAAACCCATTCTCAATTCTCCACAAAGAAATATGAATCCCGCATCAAGCAACTTATCTATTTCTTCTTTTACAGCCTTGGAAAAATTAGGATTCATTCTATATGGCATTTGCTTTATGGGCTTAAGACCATCTACCACCAATACAATGTTCTACCCAACTTACTTGACGGAGTTCCTTGTAATCAAAAGTGAATAGGTGTATGTACCTTCGAAAGAGCCGGAGGTAGGATTCCTTCTCACTTCCATCACAAAGATCACCAATCTTTATTTGTTGGAGACGATCATCAACTTCTTCTTCGTATAATTTTATGGGGTCATGAGTCAGGTGTGACCGGAAGAATATCCATGACTCAAACATCAACCTCACTTTCTTCATCTTCAAAGTGTCCACTTCACCGGTACTAGAGTAATCGTGAGGATGTCCAATCATCGCCATCACTTGAATCCACAAAGTTCTCGCTTTTATGATGTCGAGGATCACGTTTATCTTCACCCTCTCTCTACCACGTCCAAGTGTCATGAAACCTTCATTCCAAAGAGTTTCTTGCATGAACTCTCCTTAGCCATGGTCTTCCCAAAGAAAGATTGGGTACGCAATGCAGCACCATTTTTCATCACCCGAAAGTCTACCACACATACAACACCCATAACAGATATTGCCACATTTGAAACTACACCTTCTCGGTTTAGTTTTTCCTTATTTAATGACCTTAACATAAGTGTCAAGGGCGATCAATTTTTAAACCCAACATATTCATTACAGACTTGGTCATTACATTAATCGCAGCAGACCTCCATCAACTAAGACATCATGAATTGAAATACCATTACATAATACCTCACCAGGGAGCATAGGGATCCGCCTCGCTCCAAAACAGGGACCTCAACCTCCTTCCTTCTTCGAGCATTGAGTCCACCTCGCAACTCCCGCCTCTTCTCGAAGACATAGCCAAGAGTTGACCATATGTAATATTTGCAGCCTTTGGACAGATCTTCCAAGATGGAGTATGGTCCTTGCCCCCGTGAAATCGTAAAATCCCGCACACCCAACTTTCTTCTCCTATGTTTCTTACTAGTTTCTTCTTTCATCTTCTTAGATCATTTCCATCTTGATTATCTTTTTCTTTCTTTCTTTTTGTTACAAACACATCTACTTCATTATTTCTGCTCTTATCTACTACATCAAAAGAATTCACAGTGCTTTTCCTTTATCATTATCTCCTTTACCGTATGTAGAAGCTCTATCTCGACAATTATACTTATAATGACCCTTTTATAACAACCATAACAAACAACTTCAGAAATATTTCTTTTGACCTCTATCTCCTCCCCGAGAACTAAATTCCTTTCCTCAAGAAGATTAATAGTTAACTCGACCCATCTTTTTGAGCAGATCTTCATACTCAGAGATGTACTAGGAGAAATATTTGTGCTCACCGGAGTGGTTGTGATTCTGACCAAAGGTGCCGGTGTAGGCTCTACTTTAGCAACAATTTCTTTGGGCTCCTCTTCCATGCTTTCTTCTTGCCTTCTTGCAATCTCCTTTGCTTGTTCAATGGTAGTTGGGTGGTCATACTTCACTCGTTGTCTGATCTCTGGCTTCATCCCAAGAATGAAGTGCTTACAGAGGAGATTATCCACGCCATTCATCAACCCATCCGCTAGTCCTTCCTTCCGGATCTGGGCATCGAGCTTCCTCCTTAGCTCTAGAACACGAGCATGATAATCCCTTATCTTCTCCTTCTCTCCTTGGGATAGCTTTGTGATCTCGATCATGAGATCTCGCATATTTTTTTTGTTCACCAAATTCTTCAAGAAAACTTTCGCTTAATAAATCCCATGAATTTTTCACATTATCACCTAGTGTTTCAAACCACCTAAGTGTCGAACCATCCAAAAAGGTAGGAAAAATTCAGTCCATTGTTCCTTCTTATAAGGCCATTACAAATACAAGATCGCTTAAACTTCTTGAATGAAAGAAGAAGCATCTTCATTAGATTGAGCTGAAAAAACAGAATCTTTCCCATTTTCAAAAGTAACCACCGTGAAATACCAACCCACAAGTACAATCAACAAGACTTATGTGCACAAATAATTGGAATTACTATAGAAATGACCACCTTTCTACAAAGAAATAAACTATGGTAAAACTTGACTTATCATGTGTAAAAACTGATTTTACCGTGGTAAACACTATTCACTAAAAAGTGAAGTTATCATGTAAATACTATTCACGGTAAAAAGTGAAGTTATTGCGGTAAATACTATTCCCAACGCAAAAAGGACTTTACCAAGGTAACTACTATTCATGGCAAAAATGACTTTAACATGGTAACTACTATTCACGGTAAAAATGACTTTACCATGGTAACTACTATGCACAAGAAAAACAAGGTTACCCTCCAATTGATTTTTGACTAAGTGGGAATATCTCTCCGTAAAATCCACTAACGAGGAATGGTCCCGAACGGAACCAAAATGTCATCACCAATCCGCACTATGATAATTCTTCACCGAACTCCTCGTGCTATGATTATTTACTAATGCACACCTTTAGTTTGGTGGATGTAATCTGGAACAAAACAACAACCGGACACAAGAATACCATTGACTATGATAAGACAAGAATGATGACAAATCTGAAATATCAAAATAAATTATAATATTAACATGAAACTGTTACAATCTCACCCATGAGATTCTTCAACAAGACTATGGGAGAAACTTTACAATTACACCTCTCGATGGCTTCTTCAACACACCTTTAACTGATGGCTTCCTTCGCACACTTCCTACAATATTTCTCACTACTTCTTTCTATGCTAAATGAGGGGGGTGGCCTCTCTATTTATAGAACTTCCAGTCTTATCCATCCTATCTCTAAGATAGGATAAGAAATCCACTCTGACGAATCATATTCCATACCTTAACTCTTATCTCGTACATGTAAGCTTATCTCGTTAAGATAAGATAAACCTTATCATTTTACATGGGTTCCACATTTTTAGACTTTTTACAAATAAAATACACAAAATATTTATGACCTCACTCCTTGTCCTTATTACCAATATAATATTTCTAATTCCTAATCATGTAGACCCTACTTCTCTAATTACCCAAACTTTGACATTTTAACATTACCGACCACTTACTTACAAATATTTACTTTGGAAATGAAAATACCTTACAAAGAAATAGTTGTGGAAGCCTTCTTTAACTCGCATGGTTGAAACACACCTTCTATTGCTATGGTTGGGGCTCGGGGCGATATGAGGATGGACTCTCATTTTCATTGGATGTCTTGGTTGGGTGGAGAGCATTTCCTTTCCCTTGCCTTTGTTGTGATCAAAAAATTGGATAATGATGAACCCACATGTTTGATGTTAATGAATAAGGAGGAGGAAAAGATAGATTTGACATTCCTTTCGTTGAGATTACTTCTTTTGTAAACCTTTTTCCCACTTAAATTGGATGAAAATGTAATACATTTTGTGATGGAAAGATGTTCTATATTGGCTATGAAAGTGTAATTTGAAATATGAAAGAAATATACTTTGTTTTCTATTTTTGAAAGAATATGAAAGGGATTGTAGTCCGTATGTTGTATTCGAGTAATGAAAGAAAGAAGTTGTAAAGATATCCTTTTGAATCAATAAAATATTGTATTAATTTTCTCAAATGGAATTACTAGGTATTGAAATCTGATTGTTGAATGTATTTTGAAATATTTTTTTGGAATACGTATGAGGAGAGATGTATTACTTTGTTTTGTTTGAAGTGTTTGATTTGAAAAATAGAAATTGCATTCTTATTTTTATGTTTTTGATTGAAGGAAAGATGTAATATACATATTACTAGCATGGAATGAAGTCAATGTTTTATAGTATGGAAAAGAGATAGATTAATCTCTGTTTTTGAAATGTATAAAATTCATTTTTTTACTTCACCGTGAACTTTACAAAAAAATTATCAAAAGAACATAATGACCCTATGCAACATTTAAAACAAAAATGGAATATCAAATTTTATTTTTAAGGGAAAAATGACCACAACCAAACTAAAAAACTTAAGAAATTTTTAAAGAACCTTTCAAATTGAACAAAGCCAAATTTGTAAGCATTTTGTTTGTGTAAAAATTGGTAAATTTGAAATGTAAATATTCACACATTGTAACCTTGCAAATATATCCTAAAAACTTCCAAGTGAAATCCTCCATGCTTGTTTGGCATGTTGAGAAAGATTTAATGGAAAATTTGAACAAAATTTCTAAGTTAAAATTACCAACTCACTTTTAAAGTGATAGTAAAACATTTTCAAAAAATTGACCCTTTAAACTTTATCAAAATAGAAATCATAAGGTATTTTTGCAAAGAGGATGTCAAGACCTTTCCAAAAAGACCTCATTTTCCAAAAAATGAGCTTCCAATAAAAATTTATGGCCTTATGAAGTTTTACTCATTTTGGCTTCAAAAATAATCTAACTGTCAATTTTAAATGAATAAAATATTCTTGGGCGGACTCGCGGGATAAATTTTTCCCTTTGCACTTTTTCCCAAAAAGTGCTAAAGGCATTAAGCCTCCCACCACTCCCCCAACCCGAAAAACTATTTTTTTTGGTCAAAAATAACATAAGTTTAAGAAAGGAAAATTTGGAAAATTTTCCCCACGACCCTCGCTTCGCCCATCACATGTGGAAAGCATTTCCTTGCGCCTGCCCACAAGCATTAACTTAACCTTTTTTTTACCTTGGAAAAATTTCCTTAAATTCTCTGTGGCCCCGCATCCCCACCCTTTCCTTCGAAAAGTATTTCCATGGGTGCATGGGCCCACGCTTTCAACTTAGCCTTTTAAATCCCTTTGGAAAAATTTCTTAAATTTCTCCACAAGCCCACCAATCCACAGCTAATGAAGGGCTGACACATGGCATCACGAGGCGATGGTGGAGGAGCAGTTGAGTTTTCTAAACTTAATTTTTTACAAATTTTTAGATGAAAATCCTAAAGTTTCTCCGCCGCCCTGCCACCCTTAACCAATGGTTGGCTGACACGTGGCAGTCTTAGGCGTTGGTGGAGGGGCAGAGCATTTTGACCCTTTTAATCTTTTTCCTCTTTAATATCAAAATTTTCTATGTTGTTCGATGGCCCACCAGCCCGCAACCAATGAGACCACGACACGTGGCATTGTTTGGCATCAACAAAGGTGCACTTAATTTTTGCCCTTGCATTATTTTTTTCCAAAATTCTAAACTTTTTAAGTTTCCTCGCAAGTCCGTTTCCCTGCACAAATTATGGCTTGACATGTGGCACCTTGGGCATCGGTGGAGGCACGAATCATTTTGATCCCTTAGCACTTTTTGGCCAAAAAAGCTAAATTTCTTAAATTTCTCTGAAACCCGAATTCAGCACTGGAGCTTCAAATGCCGACACGTGTCACCTTACAAGCTCGCGTGAGCGAGCAGAGGTAGATTGCACTTTTTTCTCAAAAGGGGAAAAGCACTAAAGTTCTTCCCCACTCCGCCGGCCCACGTATGGGAAAATTTTTCCTTTCTTCTCCGCCTGGTCCGACTCCTCCTTCAGGAGAAATTTCTCCCCGCAGCCCGCAGGACCACCCTTAGCAAAAATTTTCCTCTCCAGGCCCCCAAGCCCATTCTTGGGAAAATTTGCATCCCAAGCCTCGCTAGCCCATAACTTGAAAAATATGAGGAGTTAGGAGGACTTCTTTATATCAATGAAAAGGTGAGGAATTTTACTATCTAATGGGAATGTTTTTAGAAATTTTTGAGGCTTTAATGATGAGAAAAATCAGGTTTAATATTGTAGTGAGTTAAGGGGGTGGGTAAGAGAGAACTTACTCTATTAAATTAAATGTGTAATCTAACCCTAGGTTTTGACCTTGTAAATTATTACCCATTGATAATTTGAGCTAGGTATGGATTTATTTAGTTGTTGTAATAGAAATGTAAATTGTTGAGTTTAATTGTCCTTGAAGCCTTGTGAACACTTTAAAAAAATTATTCCATAATTTTCTAACTAATCATAGGTTGATTCATGGGTCTCATGTGGTAGAATCTTGTGGGTGTTACACTTGGTATCAGAGCCATGGGTTCAAAAGCTTGGACCCTTGGGCACACTAGTAAACTTCATACTTGAACTGTAAACCTAGTACAATATTAAACCTAGCATACTTTTAAATCTAGAAAACACATTTTCTTGGAGATTATAAACATGAAAGACTAAATAAAACCTAGAATAATGAACTAACTCTTGCATTGGTCTGTGCAAGTAGTGTGGACCAGTGCGAGGGTATTTTCACATAGACTTAGATTTTCCACCACCGGATCATGTTGTGGTATCCATCTTACCACAGATCTTGCGTAGACACTTTAGGATGTTAATGACACTTTACGCGGAGGGCCCATTAGATGACATTTAGATAGACATGATGGAGATCCTTCTGTGGATGCCCATGCATCTCCTTGACACGAGGAGGAGCATAGAGCGAGAGAACTTCCATGCAAATTCGGGCCAAGCGATTCACCGCATACGAGTTAGGGTGATCGGATACCAAGACATAGAGATAGATCTCGAGCCCCAGGCTTAGGGATGATCATGCCGGGAGGCCTAGGGGTCGCTGCATTAGACCATAGCTATAGATCACATCAAGGAGATCCTAAAGCTACAACCATCTCATTATTCTCGTGACACATGTGGATTTTAGGTATAGGCATGGTTAGTGAGCATGAGCGGTTAATTCAAGCTCTATCCTTGTTCTAGCAACACATGAGCAGTAAGCTCAATGTTCATTCTCGAGACAAGCACTCTGGGAGCTCTTTGAGGAGTGGTTCAAGAGTAGATATTTATCACGGAGGTTCATACAATAGAGGATCGATGAGTTTCATGACCTCTGACAGGCATCTCTTATAGTGGCTAAGTATGAGAGTAGATTTCTAGATCTACTCTAGTATGTTGATTACATGCAGGATGAGCAAAGCGGATCGAGAGGTTCATCCAAGGCCTAAATCTAGACATTTGATGTGTGGTTTGGATCCACTTCCCACAAACTTTAGCCGAGGCCTTTAAGAAGGCATACATAGTAGAGGAGACTCGGGGAAGACCCAGGAGGCTAGAGACCAAGTCCAGAGCCGCATACGGTAGATGCGGAAAATAAATCAAGGGGGTCAGCTCCTCCTCCTCATGGTGGCCAAAGTTCTTTGCAATCATATTTTAGACCACAACAGTAGCAACAAAGTAGTAGTCCCACCCTCATTAAAGACCTCCGCATAGATTTGATACATAGAGGGGTCGGTGTGTGGAGTCTCCTCCTAGGTGTCCCATCAGACACAAGGTGGACCTAGAGCTCATTCAGCAGAGCTCACAAGTAGAGACCGCAGAGACCACATTCGGATCATCAATATCCATGGCACAGACTTCTAGAGCACCGGCCGGACCAGCTACTCAAAGGAGAGGATCAAACAGCTTTTTTGGTTGTGATGTTGCAAGACATTTTTGGAGAGAATTCCCTCAAAACCCTAACAAGGGTAAGACACGAGATCTCGAGCTGACTTTTGCTAACATGGGATGTAATCATCGATTTACGCAATGGTCAAGAATCACAACGTTGAGCATCGTAGTATAGTTATTGAGACTACAGGTACCATTGGTGGTATTCCTACCTCCATTCTGTTTGATGTTAGATCTTCTAATTCTTTCACTACACCATCTTTAGTAGATCGTTGCATCTTTGCTAGTAGTTAGGCAGGGTCATAGTTGGGATGTAGAGATGGCTTCTAGATCTAATATCTCTATAGAATCCTTGGTTAAGGAGTGTATAGTGGATTTGGGACCTTCCACCACTACCTCGAATCTTCGTATCCTTCCGTTGGGTTCTTATGGAGTCATCTTGGCCATAGATTGATTATCTACACACAGAGCTAGGAAGGATTGTTACCATAAGACTATATTCTCATGCGAGATGAACTAGGAGTGGATTCAAGGTGATTTCAAGGGTCGGAGACCCATTTCCATTTGCACCATCTCGGCTATGAAGCTTAAGCGGTGTGTGTAACGAGCTTGTCGGATGTATGCTATTAGAGTTAGTGACCAATCGAGGATGGGTCTAGTGGACCATCACTATATGATCATTCCATTTTGAGAGATTTTGTATATGTTTTTCCAAGGGAGCTACCGGGTTACCATCTCCACATGAAATAGAGTTTTATATAGATCTGGTTCTAAGAGCGGTGCCATCTCATGAGCACCTTCTTCGGATGACCACCCCATAGCTCTACGAGCTCATGTTGTAGTTAGAGGGCCTTCGGAGAAAGGCCTTATCCACCCTAGTGTATTGCCTTGGGGTGCACCGATAATTTTGTGAAGAAGAAGGATGGATCCTTGCGGTTTTATATTGATTACCATCATCTCGAACAAGGTAACTATCAAGAATCGTTATCCCCTTCTATAATGATTTGTTTGATTAGATGAAGGGAGCCACAATTTTCTCTAAGATATATCTTAAGTTAGGCTATCATCAACGAGAATTACGGAGGTGGATATTCATAAGACTTCCTTTCGTACAAGATATGGGCACTATGAGTTCACATTGGTGCCTTTCTATTTGACTAATGCCACCATAGTGTTTAAGATTTTGATGAATTGGGTATTCAAGACTTTCTTAGATCACTTTGTGCTCATCTTCCTTGATGATATTTTGATTTACTCACGTACACGTGAGGAAGATGAGGGGCACCTTCACAAGGTTCTTCAGTGTCGTCATGAGAAGAAGCTTTACAAGAACTTGGATAAGTGTGCATTCTTTCATACAATGGTACATTATCTGGGCCATATATTTTCTCGGGAAGGTACCCCGATTGATCCTTCCAATACTAGAGCTATCATAGATTGGCCAACACCCACTCTTTGACAGATGGTACACAGCTTTATGGGATTAGCGAGTTTATTATAGGAGGTTTTTAAGAAAGGGGTAACACAACACAAAGTAAACACATGCAAATATTACAAAAGGAAACACATTAAAACCAACCAAGAAATCCCAAGGTCACATTTTAAAGGTGATTCCCCCATGGGAATCCCTAACAACACAAGACACAAATAGTACACGATGCCATGGTGACCTCATCGAGTTCATCCGGAATTGTATTATGGTTAGTTTCCAATCCCCAAATTGTTGTGATAGTTTGTCTTGCAAAATAAAATACCCCTTCAGACCTCGTGGCCATATCGAATATCTCAAAATAATATAATTAACATCTCAAAATCAAATATAAGTCACCAAAATATCACGAATTCAACATTATCATTCAAGCTTAAATAAATGCAAGTATATCATTATCCAAATACTTTATACTAGATCTATCCACAATATCTCATATCACAATTCCAAACAACATCAATAATATATCATCATCCACGTAAAGAACATTTCAAATAATCAAAATGCATAATAATTGAATCCAAATTCATAATAATCCACCATCTAACATCTACACATCATAATAATCAAAATATAATTAACATCCAAAACAAGATTAACAGTATAAGGATTAGTATTTAAAAGTGTCAAAGGAAAGTGGGCATTACAAAATATCTCCTCAAAAATGGCACTAGAGGCATGTTGATGGGCCTATATTGGATAAAATGGTGCTAGAGGTGTGTTGGTCCTCAAATCTATACCCTTTACTAGGTTGACAATAATTCTCTCCAAGAAAGGGGAAAGGGTTTCTTAGGAATGGTGATAAACTGGGTGATGTGTCATTTTGTAGCTGGGAAGGACTCTTACACATTCCTTAGGGATCAAGCCTTGGGATGATTGAGGGGCGTGACAGAGGAGATGGCCTTTTCCCTGCTACTTTTTGTCTTTCCTTAAACTAGAGTTAGAGGACTTGTGGTGTAACTTTGAAATGTAGAGGGAAAGATGGAGTCTTTATTCCCTTTAGTTTCTTTTCAAATGATGGACTCCCAAACATTTTCACACAAACTATTATGTATGCTTATCACACCAAAAGCATGTTACTAAATGTAATTAAGTTCAATTACTTTTTCATTCTCTCGAGTAATGGAATTAAAGCTAAAAGACACCTTATGTGATGTTTAGAGAAATTAGGTGGTAAAATAGAACAAATGGAAACTGTAAAATTGGGAGATGGGGTCTATTATTGTAATTATGACTTCACAAAGTGGGAATTATAGGAATATAAGTTCATTATGACACAAAATTTTACACTACAAATATCCCGAAATCATGGAAAATTCACAAAACTAGACCAATCGGTGACAATCTCAGCTAAGAACTATTTTCATTCATTTAAGATCAACGATGCAAAGTATTCAATAAAATTTCCAAAATACCTAACATAAGAACTTGTGCAAGTTTTTTAAAAAAGTGTTTACTACTTCATCCCTCATACGCCTAAGATACAATTAGAGGCTTACAAAACTCTATCAAGAAATTTTTTTATGAAAATATTTTACAAATCGGTCCAATATTGCAAAGGAAATCACACAAAACAATATCAAAATTAATGACCAAAGCATAAAAATCATGGATATATCTATTGTATGAAAATATCAATAGTAAAAATAAGACTACGAGTAGTAGAATATCACTCATTAATGGACAATTTTAGAACACAAAACCTAGAAGACAAAATTTAAAACTCAAAGAATACATATTTTATCCAGTTCTTGAATTTATTAACAAGGGAACATATGATGAATGCTTTCAAATCCTATCGGTGGCTATACAACTACAACCAACTTGACACAAAAATTTGGGAAACTAAGATCGGTGTGTATTTCATTATGAAACATATAGTATTCACAATTAGATCTCTATCATTTTTAGAAATAGAATTACTAATCCCCTTTGATATGAGTACAAAAACCTAACTCAATTAATTATGAGGACAAGCCTCATATTTATATAATTTGATTTCTTATTACAACCCAATTACCCCCTCCCCCAAAACTTCAGCAAACCATCTAAGAAAGACATGGCAAACAAGCTCCATTTTGTGGAAATATTTTGTAACCGTGAAGATACCTTTTTTATTAAGGGTAAAAGAGGGTTGGGGGGACCCTTCCCCGTTATAATGAGTAATAGTGGAGATAGAAAATATATCAATGAGGAACACGTAGGGCTGTCTCTTCTAGCGGAAAAGTGAAACTACGAAAGAAAGTCAAAACAACAGGAATAACAAACAAAAATAAACACTATCCATGAGATTTCTTCCCATTTAATCTGAGATGTATCTTAAGGGATTCATTAACTTTCCCTTTCTTTCTTCTGCTCACCAAAGACCAATCTTCAGTGGTGTTTAGATTAACATTTTCATTTGTGTGAACCAGTATACAAATTTCAATATTATTTTCACCCACCTGATTAAGGATCACCGAAGAAGGAGGAAGGGATATAGCCCCAAAGTTCTAGAAAAGGATTATTCTCTATAGGGGTAGAAGAAGGAATGACCGTCTCTTACACAGAGCCAAAATTCCTCATCTGCTGATCCATCTTCAAGCTCGGAATCGAGTGACTATTTATAACCAAATAGCTAGAATCAACATTCTTCCACCACGAAGTTCGATTAATGGTATTTTTCTTCCCAAACTTACAATCCTTTCATAAATGGCCAAAGGAAAAGCAATTTCGACATCTAAAGGGGAAGCCTTCATAGTCAATGTTTTGATTCCATATCCTATCCTCAACTTGAAGATCAACAGAAGAAGGGAAATCCTTTGAAGTGTTCATATCAACCAAGATGTGAGAATACATAGTATACTAATACAAGGTTATTTTTGTCAATAGCCAAGGTTTTGCTAAGGAATCCCCAATATAAATTAAACATTTCTAACTCAAAAACTAGAGAGGAAGATATGGAAGATGAATCCACATAGGTCGATTTGGAAAGTTTCAGTTATAGGGTTAAATAGAAGGAACCATGGCTTCATTAGTAAGAAATGGTTTTTATAATCCCACAATCTATCAAAAATTAGATCTCTATCAGTGGTAACATCAAATAAAACTACGAATAATCCTCTAGTTGTGGGATAAAAGTAAACTTTACCTTCAATTAGCGGCTTCCATGAAAAATATATCCAATCATGAAGAGCAGTAGGCCTGTGCGGATATTGTTGAATCTACATATGATTCCATTCTACAAGAAGATACCTTTTATTCCTTAATTTTATTTTTCTTCTAGATTCGACATTGATGTATACATGAATTTTTACTTTTATTGTTTAATCCTTTTTTATCCTATATGTGATGTCACCATCACTCACGCACTCCAATCGAAACTATTTGTTTCCTCGGGTCATTATCGTAACTAATCTTACACTGCCCTTTTAGGGAATATGCCTTGTGAAACAGATAATCATTAATACTTCCTCATATTTGATGCCTCCTCTATGATAATTTCCACTTTCAACTGAAAATTACCTTTTAAAAGATATCAATCTACTCCATACTTGTAGGAGTTTTCTTAATTAATTTTCACATTTAGTTCTCAAATGATACCTCACATAATTATTCCCAAATTTCATCCTCTTATAAGTGCACATGTTTTTCTCATAAAATTTCAGCTTCCTTCAAGAATTTTGATTGAAAATACAATTAGTGCATGTCCTTCTCAAGCAATGGTGGATGTGACGTAAAGAACTAGTTTGAAGGAAATTTCCTCGAGAGAATTTACATTAAATCTTTGACCTTTCTAGTCCTTATGAGTATTTTTTAAGAATTATATTCAAGATTGAAGATTAGGTGGAGAATGATGGGCCACTAACATCTTGTATGGTTCGGTATCACCGATACGGAAGATTATAAAGATGAACCCTTTTTTTGTCTTTTAGGTTTGTATTATCGATTACTCTCTTCAAGGACAAGAAAGCCCCCTGAATTGCTAAAGAAGTTTTGGCTTCACTTTTGGCCTGCCATCAACAAAAATATAATTTATATATCTCCTTTATTCTTCAATGAGGAATTTGTGGAGAAATAAATTCCTACCAATGCCAATGAAATGTTTGTTGATGATCTTGTGGAATATATATCATCGATTTCTTTCAAAATTACCATGATGGAGTAAAGACTTGCTTGTCTTGAGAAAGAACCAATGAAATATTATTTTGGGAATGCCCATGAATTCCCACAACCTTCCCCGAGGAGCAATAGGTTGTTATGATCGAAGGCAGAGACCGGAGGAGGCACAAGAAAGGTAGAATAAGTACATAGATCAGCATATGACTCACCATAGTTTTGATGTGGGTATGAAGGTGTTCCTTCATGTGAGGCCACATAAGATCCCTATCCATTACGTAAAAGGTTCTAAGTTAGCTCCTAGATTCATTGGTCTTTTTGAGATCTAGGAGTGCATTTACCCTTTAGCCTACCATCTAGCATTTCCACCTAGCTTGTCTCATGTACATGATGTGTTTCATGTTCCAGTGCTTAGGACATACATTGCTGATCCTTCTCATGTAATGGATTGGACCTCTTTATAGGTGCAAGATTAGGGGTAGGTGATGGTGGAGCTCGTTCGCTTTATAGATCGTAGGACCTTGGGCGTCGAGGAAGAGAGATGAATCAGGTGTGAGTGCAAAGTGGGAAAGATATGATGAGATTACAGCTACTTGGGAGGATGCTATAGTACTACGAGCTTAGTTCCCACATCTGTCCCAAAGACTTCTAGGAGGAATTCAAGTCTAAGGGGAAGGCGATGTAGTGCCCACTTCCCTTCGACACTTTTATTAATGATCATGATAATCGCTAATTATATTATGGATATTATTATATTTTTGTTTTAGTGTGATGTTAGATGTTAGAAAATGGATTATTGTTGACTTTGATTCATATATGAAACATGATGATCACTAGAGAAATATTTATATATTGATGATGATATACTATTCGACATGGTTATATTCTAGATGTAATTCGGACATGTGATACTTGGCTATATTGTGTAGCCCTAAAAATAAAATTTATTTGATGATGATATAGTTGTTGATAAAATTATAAATGATATTGTTATTTTCCTAGATGTTGTTGTGATTCATATCTCGTAGATGATGTTGGAATTATATTGATATTTATATTAGATGTTCCAATTTGGCCATGGGGCCGAAGGAGGTATTTTTGTTTTGTAGGTTAAAACATCACAACAAACATTGGGGGATTAGAGACAAACCACATTGGAATTCTAGATGAATTCAACAAGGGCATCATGGTAACTTGTATTATTTTTGTGTGTTTGTATGTTGTTAGCGATTCCCATGGGGGATCACCTTTAAATGTGACCAAGGGTTATGTGTATTTATTTATTTGGTTCTTTTGTTTAGTATGTATGTATTTTATAAGTGATGTTTCCCCCTTTTTATTTAAGTAAATTACGGTAACTTAATCTAAGTAATCATATGATTAGAATAAATTAATCAAATTGGGACATAAGAAAGTAATTATTGGATTTGTTGGCTCTTGTATTAAATTTTTTAAGATATGTGTAAGTATTTCTAAGTATGTGTAAGAGTTGTGTAAATAAATTTGGAGTATGAAACACTTCATCTTATTTGAAATTTTAATTTGTCCTTGGAGGCTAATTTTGGAGGCTTGTGGGACAACTTAAACTTGTACCATACCTCTTAAATTTGCATACCAACCTTACCTATGGTTGGAGAACTAAATTTAGCCCTTCATTATGGATTATTGTAAGTCAAGCTTTTGTATGTTTTAATTGCACTTTCTTACATGTTTTTAAATTCAGTCCTTATGGGGTGTGGGCTTGTTTTGGAGTGTGTAAGTAAACTATCATAGTATTCACCCACCTATTTATTATGTATTGGAGAATGAATTTGACTTTTATGTTCGAGTTGAGTGATAAACACTGCAGAATTACATTCGCTGAACCTCCTCTGTTAAACACTGCAGAATTAGATTAAACACCGAATAATAATAATATCATATTTGAATTCATTCGGGATGTCTTATTAGACAAGGGAGATTACAATATATAGAAGATTGATCTCCTTAATTTAAGGAGTCAACTTCAATCTCAAACTACTCCCTAGAATATCTCGTGATCCACTAATCACTCAACAAACCTAGAATCTCTCTAAGAGATCTCTACGAGTTGTCACCAACTCATTATTTGCACAATAATAATAATGTTCACAATATTAAAATATTGCTAACATTCACTCCCCTATTGTTAACATTATTATTTCCACACATACACTCCCCTAATGTGAACAATGTAGAGAAAAACATTCACACGTCTTCTACAGCTTGCCTGCCTCTGCATGCTCATGATCTTGGTACACTGAACCTCTGTTCAGCAAATACAAACCCCTGTTCGACAATAACGGACCTCTATCCTAGGTACGAGCCCCTGCTCATGAACCTCTGTTCATCCTCTTCAAGAAAAACATGATGCTGCTTTTTCTTGTGCTTTTATCTTTCTACTATCACATATTTACATCAGGAGGTTATAAAAGGAAATACAATTCTGAACAGGAATGTGACATCTGTTCTTATTACAAACAACACACAATAATGGAATCAAACACACAACTGAAATACTTGGCCACCAAATCAATACCGCGGCCTCGTCGATGGTGCCTGACGAGAGGTCGCTGATCAACCTCCTTCCTCCGTTGCCTCCGGCCTCCATTTTCATGATGCTGCTAACTTAGCGGAATATGGACATGAAGCTCAATAATCACCCCCCAAAATTAGACGTCGCGTACAAGCGAAAATGCGTCCAAAATTGAAATGCGGGCAAAAAAATTTTTTTTTTTTTTTTGGACTTAATACAATGACACAATGACTAATGCAAAAATTCCTAAAATCACCTATTTGACATGGACTACCTATATTCACCTATAAGACTCAATGCCGACACACTTACATAAAATGACTACAATGACTCTCTAAAGAAAAACATTAACGACAAAGACTTACAAATGACACTCTTTTTTCGATGATTTTACGACACGACAAATTTTGACATTTAACTTAAATGACATTATGGCGACTTTGACGGATATAAAAAACTTTCACTTGAAACTTTGAAAATTTTGGACTTTTGATACTGACACTAAATATTATTGAAAAAATACTTAAAAAACCACTATGAGCGACACACCTATGATCTAACGTAACTAGCCATGTATAAAATAAAGCAAGTCCTATATCCTAATAAACCACGTACCTTTGATTTCAAAGAATAATTCTCACGAAACACACTATTAAAACATTTCAATAGAAAAAGAGACCGCTGCGTTGGAGATATATAAACCATTTCATGTCACAATAATAAATCTACAACTCCTTATTGACGTGTCTTTCATGCACAGGGACTCTACGTTTTCTGCACAAAGATTTGAGCAACTGAGGACACGTTTGCAGAATGAATGTTGACTCCGAGCTGAATGGACTGTTCTTTCCATTTTTATCAGACGTGTTGAGGATCCAATTCGTTGACTGTGCATGCAGATGACCGTAACCAACGCATTGATCAATACAGATAGCCAGTATTTTATTGAATAGGAGATGCATGCGCCTTGATGCAAATCGCTGCCAACAGTGCAGGTCGTAGGGAATAAAAAAATAGTATGATATTTGCAATGTCTCACAAATTACTGAGAGAGGACAATCAGATCCGTCTTTTGCATACACATTTTGCTTTGGGAATCCTACAAACCGTTGAAGGAAAGACAACGCACAGCTGGGCACTCTGATTAGGTGTCAGATCGAATGCACTCTTTTAAAGTGTCGACCTCCAAAATACTGCCACGTTAGGAGACTTGCATCCGCTTTCTTATAGTGGGAAACATTCAGACTTACACCATTGTCTTCCAACGAGAAGAGGAGCAAAAATCAATCAGGATGATCTACAAACTCACGGGAATATTAAAAAACTCTCCAAATCTTGATGTTGATCTGATAGACAAAATGATGACATGAAAATCAGACTCCCATGAAGGTGATGCACGACTGAATCTGCACCTTAAGTGGGAAATGGAAGAATTAACGGATCTCCACAGTGAACTCGGTATAAGTGGAGGCAGTGAATGAAGATACTCAGGGAGAGAAGAATGAATTGCATGGGCAGGGGCAGGGGGGCACGCAATAAATACAACAAGAAAAAAATATGATTATCTTGTTCCACAAACAATACACGCAGATAGATCTAAGTGAAGGAATCAATACGCCAGGCAGATTGTTAGCTCCTTTGCACCAAAACAATGCTCAAGAGCTGCTACAGATTCACAGTTGGAGTATAACACACGAATTCATCCTCCCATCACAGCCTAAGACCAGAGATTGCTCTGATACCAATGATAAACACTGCAGAATTACATTCGCTGAACCTCCTCTGTTAAACACTGCAGAATTAGATTAAACACCGAATAATAATAATATCATATTTGAATTCATTCGGGATGTCTTATTAGACAAGGAGATTACAATATATAGAAGATTGATCTCCTTAATTCTAGGAGTCAACTTCAATCTCAAACTACTCCCTAGAATATCTCGTGATCCACTAATCACTCAACAAACCTAGAATCTCTCTAAGAGATCTCTACGAGTTGTCACCAACTCATTATTTGCACAATAATAATAATGTTCACAATATTAAAATATTGCTAACATTGAGGATGTGTGAAGTGGCATCCTACATGGATCCACCTCATCCTCTTCTCTTCCCTCTTCTATAAATTAAAATTTCCTTGCCTTGTTTTTGGTTGCTTCACTTTTGTGTACTTCATTTGAGGTGAATTATTTTTACTTTGTTGGATCTCTTATTTTTGGAAAGGTTTGAAGATTTTTTAAGGCTTGTGCTTTGTTGATATTTTGGGCTGCTTGCATTGGAAACAATAGTTGTTTGGAACTTGGAACGACTCCATCATGGAGAGGTAAGAGCTTGGCTCTTGAAATTCTCTTCTTTTATTTATGTAAATGTTATTGTTGTGAATGTTTTGGCATGTGTGTGGGCTGCTTGGGTAGATGGCCTAGGAATAGTTTAGGAGAAGGATATGGGGAATTTTTGTGGGAGGCATAAGTGTGGAGGGAGTTGGGATTTTGTTCCACCTTAAAAATAAATAGCTTGCATTTATTTACTCATTATGGGGTTCCATAAGAGGTTGGGGAGGCATAAGGCATGTCGTGGTTTTTGAAATGATATATTTTGGTAGTTTGTAATAAGGTGGTGATACCCATTTCCCCTTTGGGAGGCATAAATAGCATCCCCCATAGTTTCTTGCTCCTTTGGCTTGCATGATGAAGCCTGAGTTTTGTTTGTTATGTGTTAATGTGGTTGTAAACTGCATTCTATTTTAGACTGTGTTTTAAATGTGAAATTTTGCTTGTGTGTTGTGGAAGCCTTTGTTGCCATGAGTTGAAACACATCTTCTATTGCTATGTGAAATTCTTCTTTTCATTTGATGTCTTGGCTGGGTGGAGAGCAATCCCTTTCCCCTACCTTTGTTGTGATCAAAATTGGAGAATGACGAACCCACATGTTTCTCATTGCCTGGAGTAGAGGAAAAGATAGATTTGAAAGTCCTTTTTGAGATTACTTATTTTGTAAAATGTTTTCCCACTTAAAGAGGATGAAAATGTAATACATTTTGTGATGGAAATATATTATACATTGGCTATGAAAGTGTAATTTGAAATATGAAATAAATATACTTTGTTTTCTATTTTTAAAAGAATTTGAAAGGAATTGTAGTCTGTATGTTGTATTCGAGGAATGGAAGAAAGAAGTTGTAAAGATATCCTTTTGAATCAATACAATATTGTATTACTTTTCTCAAATGGCATTATTAGGTATTGAAATCTGAGTGTTGAATGTATTTTGAAATATTTATTTGGAAAGTTGAAAAATGGAATACGTAAGAGGAAATGTATTAATCTGCTTTTGTTTGAAGTGTTTGATTTGAAAAATAGAAATTACATTTTTTCATTTTTTTGAATTGAAGGAAAGATGGAATATAAAGATTACTAGCATGGAATGAAGTCAATGTTTTATAGTATGGCAAAAGAGATAGATTAATCTCTATTTTTGAAATGTATAAACTTCATTGTTTTACTTCATCATTGTGAACTTTACAAACTTGTTATCAAAAGAACAGAATGACCTGCGACATCTAAAAGAAAAATAGAATATCAAATTGTATTTGTAAGGGAAAAATGACCTCAAACAAACTAAAACACTTTAAAAATAATTAAAGAACCTTTCAAATTGAACAAAGGCAAAATTATAGTGATTTTGCTTTATAAAAATTGGTAAATTCAAAACTTAAATAAATCACACATTGTAACCTTGAAAATCTATCCTACAACCTTCCAAGTGAAATCCTCCATGCCTTTTAGCATGTTGAGAAAGAGTTACTAAAAAAATTGAACAAAATTTTAAATTACCAGTTCACTTTTTGATTGACAAAAAAATGTTTTCCCAAAATTGACCATTTAAACTTTATTAAAATTGACATCTTAAGGTTTCTGCAAAGAGGACGTTGAGACCATTCCAAAAGTCCTTGTTTTCCAAAAAATAAGTTCCTAATCAAAATTTATAGCCTTCTGAAGTCTTACTTCATTTTTGGCCTCAAAAATAATCTAACTGTCAATTTTAAATGAATAAAATATTCTTGGGCACTCCACAGCTAAATTTTTCCCTTTGTGCTTTTTTTTCCAAAAAGTGCTAAAGTCATGCACCTCTCTCCACTCCGCCAACATGAAAACCTTTTTTTTTTGTCAAAAATAACCTAAGTTCGAAAATGAAAATTTGGAAAGTTTTCCCCATGGTGCCGCCGCTCCACCCTTCGCATGTGGAAAGCATTTACTCATGGGTGCGCGGCCTGAAACATTAAATTAAACTTTTTTGAACTTGGAAAAATTTATTAAATTCTTCAAGCCCCGCATTCCCGCTCTTGCCTTGGAAAATCATTTCCACGGGTGCGCGGCCCTGTCCTTTTCAACTTAGCCTTTTAAATCCCTTTGGTGAAATTTCCTAAATTTCTCTGTCCACATTGCTTCTATAGCCAATGAATGGATGACATGTGTCATCATGAGGTGACGGTGGAGGAGCAGTTGAATTTTCTAAAATTAACTTTTTACAAATTTTCAGGAAAAAATCCTAAAGTTTCTCTGCCACCCCACCACCCGCAACCAATGATTGGCTAACATGTGGTAGCCCTTAGGCATTTGTGGAGGCATGGAGCATTTTAACCCTTTTAATATTTTTCCTCTTTAAAGTCAAAATTTTCTAAGTTGTTCCGACGGCCCGCTGAAGCGCATATAATGTGACCCTAGAACGTGGCATTGTTTGGCATCATTGGAGGTGCGGGTTGATTTTCACCCTTGCATTTTTTTAACCCAAAAGTACAAACTTTCCATGTTTCCTCGCAAGTCTTTTTTTCCCGCGTGAATCAAGGCTTGACACATGGTACCTTGGACGCCGACGAGAGCCACGATCATTTTGATCCCTTAGCACTTTTCAGCCAAAAAAGGGTAAATGTATTAAATTTCTCCGACGACCCAACTTCCCAGTAGAGCTTGGAAATTCTTACACGTGTGACCTTATAGGCTCACGGGCGCACGGAGGTAGATTGCACTTTTGTCCCAAAAGGGGGAAAATCGCTAAAGTTCTTCCCCGCTCTGTTGGCCCACGTATGGGAAAATTTTTCCTTTCCACTCTTCTCCGGTCCGACTCCTCCTCCGAGTGAACTTTATCCCCATGGCTTGCAAGACCACCCTTGGAAAATTTTCCTCCCCAGCCCGCAGCCTGTTCTTGGGAAAATTTGAATCCCAAGTCCCGTCGGCCCATAACTTGAAAAATATGATGAGTTAGGAGAACTTCTTTATATCACTGGAAAGGTGAGTAAATTTCCCATCTAATGGGAATGTTTCTAGAAAGTTTTGAATGCTTTAATTATGAGAAATGTTAGGTTGAATATTTTAGTGAGTTCTAGGAGTGGGTAAGTGAAAACTTACCCTGTTAAATTAAATGTGTAATCTAACCCTAGGATTTGACCTTGTAAATTATTACCTATTGATAATTTGACCTAGGTATGGATTTATTTAGTTGTTGTAATAGAAATGTAAATTGTTGAGTTTAATTGTCCTTGAAGCCTTGTGAACACTTTCAAAAAAATATATTCCATAATTTTCTAACTAATCCTAGGTATATTCATGGGTCTCATGTGGTAGAATTTTGTGGGCATTACACAACCATGTATAAAGCATGATGCCAAAAACATGGGAAAACCACGTTATCACAAGAAAATCAAGGCCCTTATGAAAAAAATAAAGTACCAAACAAGAATACGCACAAAAACTAGCAAGAATGTATGAAAAGTAAGTTTATCCAAATTTGATGAAAAGCACATATTTTACAATAATAAAGAACTAGGGAAGCAATAATTGTAATTACAACAAAAATCACACATGTTATTCCAAAATATAATAAATACATAATATGTATATGTAACCAAGTGTAATGAGAAAAGGAAGGAACTATAATGAAAATATAACACTTGGATATAGTATGTAAAAGCATATACCCTCGTGAGGTTAATAGTCTAGGTAAATGGCGGGACAATACCTTTCATCATGTATCACTTTGTGTATGTTCTCGCATCATGATCAATATACCACACGAACATATGTGCGTAAAGAATAAATTATATCCATCAAAACAAATGAATAAAAAGTATGTATAATATGAAGTTTAAAAAAAATTATAGCATAGAAAGGGGTCCTGAGTTTTGTATTTTTGAATATATGTGAATTTTTTTATAATTTTTATTACATAGCTATGTACATAGAAGACCGTGTAACACAAGAGATACCAAAAATAACGTCAAAAGCGGGGGATAACCCCATAGAGTCCAAGATTCTAACTACATAGGTACTAAGTGTAATGACATAAACCGTAAGATTGTGTTAATTAGAAACAACTAGAATAAGTGGAACATTGGGATAATTTTCAATAGTGGCAAGAGTTAGTAAAAAACATAAGGATCAATGTGCGAGTTAAGAGATGTGTAACATATGTAGTGTTAAGAGGATCATTAGTATCAACCTCATGTAATTGATGGAGAGGCAAATGACTCATCATAACCAATAGGTGCAATATGGGAAGATTGGAAGCATTAGAATGATATGTAGTAGCCCATATGACTATAGGATAAACAATATGCATAAATTTGGAAAAACGGGCTTTAATTTCCCTCGTTGATGTAATAAAATCATTTGTAGAAATATTATATGATTTATGCATAGAATTTTGAAAAGGGAGTGAGGGAAGAGCATCATAAATCATCATCAAATCAACACATTGTGTTGCTACTTGTGGTGGGGAATTTGGATCAAGTTATGTAAAATTGGATTTAGTGAGCTTAATATTATTATATTTAAAACAAGATGTGTTCCAAGCATGGTCATGGTGACATTGTGAAGGGGTATATGAGTTTATCCCAACACCTTAGGTATTGTAGATGTAAAAACCATTATTGGGCACAAAACGCTAGATATAGGTAAGTGTTTATCAATACACATAAGGGGTGGGCATAATTTTTATTAGAATGAGACATAGTGGGAGGAATATCATGGGTTTGAATATAAATTTCATCATGTAAACTAGTAGCACTATAGTCTATCACAAGAGGATAATGATATGTAATGTAAGTAGTGTCTACATTATCATGTATGACAGAGATATAGAAAATAGTATCAACATGAGGAGTGGAATATAGTGTAGCATTATCCATGGAAGAATGTGTTTTAGGGTAATTTTGTGTTATGGCATGGGTAGGTGAAATATATATACTAAGTGATGTTACATGATCAAGTGTAGGGGAGGAATCATCATGAATCTTGTTAATAGAGTGTGTACTAAGATCATCATCACAACTATAATCATGAGAATAATGTGGTATATGTGTATGAAAAATGTTAGTTATAATTACTATATCATTAGTAACATAATAGGAAACAAGGTCTTTTTGAAAGCTTGAGATATTTAAGAACAAGTGAGGGAACATAAGAAATATCATTTTTAGGGTTTATCATAATATATTGGAGAGGCTTGTCAAATCATGATTGGTTATAGGTAAAATCATGCTTAATATAGTCCTAAAGATAAATAGGGGGATCTATATAAGTCTTATCAATCATATCGATCGAAAAAATCAAAAATTAAAACCCTAATGCAACTAGAGTTAGGGCTAGAATGTTTGATTAGAGAGGGTCAAGTTTTACCAAATGATTTCACCATTTTCAAAAAATTAAGAATTTTTTATTTAACATGTATAAAAAGGATGAATAATGGTATAGGTGACTCAACAAGTTTCAAGTGACGAGTGACCATACACTTTTCAAATCAGAATAACACTTTTGAAAGTGATGAGGGACCTAACCAAAGGTCAAAAATAATAGAGGGAGAAAGAGAGAGATAATCCACTTATCTAATTATATATGGATATGGAGGATTCTAGGTGATCTAAGTACAATAATGGTAGATGTAGAAATAAAAATGCTTCACCTTTGAAACTATTATATAGAACTAATCCTAGTCAAAATCATGTACTTCAATCAATGTCATTTGTATGGTTCTAACAATTCAATTTGGTCTTAGACCTACTTGAAATATGGTCTATATCTTCCCAAGTGATTCAATATACTAAAAATATATGTGTCGCTATCTATCATTATTTTTTTCTTACCCTTAGGATGACTTTGCAAACTCTACTCAAACCCTCAAATCATTGAGTGTAAGGAGTTAATGAAAAATAAATCTAGTTGAGTTGTGGGAACCCTTGTTCACTTTGTTGACATACAAAATACTCCAAAGAGGCCTCAAATCAACATCTTTCTCCACCTAACATCCGATATATACCATAATGCAATTTGAATTTGATAACCATACTTTGATAAATACCTTTCTTGAGTTTCACAATTTTTTAAATTCTTGGGAAGGGTCAGTTTGCTTGCTTGTATGATTAAAATAGAGACTCCTAAACCTGGAAAAAGGATTTATACTAGTAAATGGTGCTACCCTAAGGAATTTTATTGAGTTATTTCATTTTTATGGGGCTTTGGATGCCTTCGTGGTTATCATTTGCATAAACAACTCATAAAGTGTCGGGTCCTTAAATGAGGTATGATTTACTTTCTTATATATCTTTCTCTCAAGGTGTTATGACATGAAAGGACAACCTAAGGGATTTTTTTCCGTATGATGGTTGTGGATTTGAAAGAATTAATGAACACCATATCATCCCAAAATCATACGCTAGTGTTAATATGTGCTTTTAAAGCCCAATCGAAATAAGTAGTTTTGACCAGAGAGAGGAAAACACACTCTAACTTTATGGGCCTAAGCATGGATGTCTCTATATGTATTTTGTGCAATTATTTTTCAAACACTATTGACACGAGAGGTATGTGAATATAATCAAATACATGAAGTTTTATCGGGATGTGCGAAGAAAAATGAGGAGAGTGAATTTGTTCATACAAGCATGTAGTGTCAAGGTTATGAGTCTCAAAGGATAGATTTCCAAATTTGAGTGTCTATAATTTCCACAAATTTAGAAACTATAATCCAAAAGTGCTTCATTTGAGTGAAGAAATCTTCAATTCGTGTTACTAAGTGAATAAATATTTTTTTCATTTGGCATGCTTGCATGTTATTGTACTTTCCAAATAGGTTATCCTTAATAGTCCAAATTCTATAAGGATCCATTTCAACCAAAAAATAAAATTTTAATTAAGGGGTATAAAATGTCTAATAATTCCTCTAGCTTCTTCATAATTTTTATTCTGTTATGAATTATTTGTAGGGTTAGTACGTGTTGTTTCACAATTCAATGTAATGTGGTAAAAACTACAACTAAGGAGGACATTATTAATGTATATTTTCCATTTGAAAGACTTAGATATTGTGTGAATTAACCTTTAGCAATCTATAATGACCACTCGATATTTTTTATTGGTAAAAAAATAACCCAAAATATTTTTCCAATAAGTGTTTAGAAAATTAGTATTTAAAACAATTGCCTCAAAGGAAAAATAAAAAAGGTGTAAGTTTCTTATGAAGCTTTTTTAACAAAAATATCCCAAAAGACATTTATATGGAATTTTTATCATGAAGTTGAAGTAGTCATTAAATTGATCATCTCACATCGAAAATCATGATGGTGTAAGTATTCATTAAGAATTTAAATATAAAATTTGAACTTTTCTAAAATCACATGGAAACATTGTTTTGAAACCCTATCGGTCCAAAATCTAGTCGTGAAGACACAATTCCACCGAATTCAAAAGATATATCCCTTTCTTATTTCCAAACACACCCTTCTCACTATTTTACAACTTTCCAAAATAAATAAAATATAAAAAATAGAGATCTACACTATCCCTAAACATAATGCTTGACCAAAACTATGATAGAATTTTTATTATAATTCAATAGAGGATTTAAACTAAAATTAAAATAATTAATTTATGTATTATGTTTGACTAGGGTTATCTACTAAAACTGATATAAAAATCGACAATGACTAGAAATAAAAAATTGATCTAAACCATATTATATGTTGAACTTCCAAATAAACTCAAGGGATTCACTAGGTCAAGATGTGTTTGTTTATAGGATCTCTCGTATACTTATCTCGTTCATAAATAATGAACTAGACCAATGTTTTAGGACATTTAATATGAAGGAATTGACCATTCCCATACCCTTAGTATCTCGCCAAGGTATGTAAAGATTCACTTCTTAGGAATAACATCAAGTACCAGTGGACCACAAAAATGGACGAAAAATTCCGATTGGAAAAAATAAAAACTCCTATACACTTTCTATATACCATTATGTACATGAAATATAAAATCCGTAAACAATGTTGTTTAATAGATTGAGTATTGGGGCAATACCCTTCACATAATGACTCAATCAAAACATATAAAAAGTTACACAAAACAACTATAATACAATTCTTCTTCGGGTAGATATCTAAGAAATACTTAGATATTAATCCAAAGTATCCCACCACTTTCAATAATTTATAATCAATCAAGATCCTATCAAGGGAAAAGTGAGAGCATACAATTGGTTAATCATAATAAGATGCTACTATATTTGGATGGTAATTGTATAAAAGCATTTGAAACCCGTAATAAATTTGAATACGTATCTTGAATTTTTTTAAAATTACAATTTTTATCTAGGTACCTATAAAAATATTGAAAAATATATCCATTCTATAAAGCAACATAAGGTGAAGCTTCTATTACTCTATTACAATGTTAATTTTTTTTGTATTCTCCATTATCGTTGTCTATACTTATAAGACAAGCACTCAAAAAAAATTATACATAATTATTGAATAAAAGAATAAAATAAAGAGATAACACATATTTTCCATGGCTAGTATGACTACCACAATTTTATCAAGAAGCTATGAATTGCATTTTTAGAGTAAAAATAAATGTCTTCCACAATATGAGTCACTAAAATTATCTCTCTATGCTTTTATAAAAACAAGTAGCTCGCTTATTATTATGATTAGAGAGTATTTTCTTAAAAATAAATTTTATGATCCGCTAACATCAGCTCTCTATGCTTTCATAAAAAAACAATTAGTTCACTTATTATTAGGATCAGAGAGTATTTTCTTATAAAAATAGTTTTCTTTAGTATATAAATATAAGAAGTCAATCGAGTCAATAAATTTATTGATACTCTTATCTATTACGGTAAATGTGGATAAATGTGACCAAATAGGTGAATTATCCACATACCGAACTACAAATAATATTACAAATATATCTCGATATTATACATGAATGTATAGAATTAAATACACTCATATTTAATGTCTAGTAGAAGAACTCAAGTACTTAAATATGGGCTGAACTAGTAAGCTACATAACTATGGGTTCTACAAGAACTTTTATAATGGCATTCTTGGTTTCTTTATAAGAAAATGTTAATCCATCTTTGTCCTTGTAGATTAAAAATAATCATTTTAAAAGGGCATGAAAATAAAATTTCTTGAAACAAGTTGGTATGCCTTTATCTCTAAGAATCTTCCACTTCAAGTCGGTGCATGGTACCGTCCAAAAACTATTGATATGATTCAAAGCATCTTCTTTTGTAGAACCAGGATTGTCTTTCAAATAACACTCAATACAAGAAGCATTCTCTCCATTGATCTTCTCATCCTTAAACATCGGAAGAAATAAAACATATGTTAAACATTATTATAAAATAATTAATAGTACAAAATGCAAAAAATAACAAAAACGGGGGAGGATTTTGAATACCTGATAATCTCTAGAGTCATTTAATAATCTACAACAAATAGAGACAAGGGTTTCAATATTATTAATTTGCCGTAGAAGATCTTCGGGAAGAAAGGTGTCCAATAAACATAATGCATGCAATGTCACTATGGGTGCGCAGCCACACTTATTACACCATTGTTTAAATATTCATCAAAGCTTGGTGTGTGGTTTGTAGCAATCCACCGAGCTTCTTTTAGGTTGGATAAAATGAAACTCTCCCACCGCAATATAAAAATAGAATGTCCACTACAGAAAATAAATGTTGTCTATTCATAAGTCTACAATATAGTATGATTCACTACAAATAGAAAATCCTATTCGATTAAAACTTACATATTTTTGCATAAATTTGTGTACACGAGAACCATGTTTTTCTCTCGCTTTAATTGCTATTTCCTCAAGCATTTGTAGGGAAAAGTCAAAACTAGCTTTCATATTCTCTCGGAAGGCTATGCACAATATTCTTATCCCATCCAAACAAAATAAAGAGATGTATATACTTGAATATGAATACATATAACTGTTAGATAGAAATGAAGGACGTATTTAATCGATTTCTATATATGTAATATTTTTCTTTTACATGTAATATTTATCCTCAAAATAATTTCAAGAATAATAATCAAAATTGTATGTATTCTTTCTCATATGAATTCAATAAAGTAAAAATAAATCAAAAATAATGCTATTAACTCTAGATAACTTAATCATTTTACATGTAATTATAAATCTACACTCAATATCAAATGACAACTTACTTAACCAATGCAGCAGTGAAAGGTTTGAGCTCCTCCATAGTTCCATACATGTCATAAATATCATCAAAGAGGGTTATCAAGATGGAAAGTTTCAGTAACTTCAATTTCGCTTATACTCGAAGTCGCTCAAACAATCCGAAACCCACCGGAAAAAATATTCAACATGTCTATGCTTGAAAAAATCCATTGCTTCACTTCGATGCATCCCACCAGCTTGATATAAATTTTAGCTCCTTTTGATGCTATGCCTGCAAAATGTTGAAGTCCAATGTCTAGTTCCAAAATCTTTATGCCGGGCATCCTTAAAAAATGAGTTATTACTTAAGCATTAGTAAGACTGTTCTACTGGAGAAAACCATTTTCCTTGATATTTTATTAGGATTTATCCTTTTCAAAATAACAAAGAGTGTAATACAAGATCTACAATACTATTTTACATCCACCAATGATTGCATGCCATCAAAAACAATCTTTTAAACAATTAATAGACTATTGTTTGTTTGCTAAATAGGTAGTGTATTCATACTTAAATTCTTGGTTGATCATCATCCAGAATCGTCAAGGCTATATATTTCTATAGATTTTCTTGCCTCACACCGTGGAACTCGCATTTCCATGGATATTTTAAAACGTATTCAACTTTGTGGAAACATAGATTTGGAAACATTTGAATTGTCAATACTTAATTTTGCACAATTTCTTCAAAAAATACTTAAAAAAACTGTAATATAACCAAGATTGATCAATGGCTTCTAAAACATAAAAGAATACTCTTATTTAATGCATAGCTTGCCTCAACCAACAGTTGGCTTTTCTTGTTTAATTTTAGGCTTTCTTTGACGGCTTTTTCTAGGTATTGAGAGGCAAATATTTCAGCCTCTTTCATTATCTTCTGATCTCCCGAAAGGAAAGTTCAAGCTCGATATAAATTCAACATGCTCCTCAATCAAGGCGTGCTTGATGAGTGGATTCAGGGTAATAGAATCGTCCATTTGCATCTTTGAAGATCTGAAACACATCTGTTTAAACGAGATATGTTATGAAACTGCTAAAAATTGTGCCGATATTACTTCTTCAAAGAAAAGCTTACTAAAATACCCGGAGATACATCATATCCATTGAGGCGTAGAACACGAAATCCCAAAGCAGAGTGTTGAGGTCACCAATGGGATTTTCGCTGCCTTTTCAGTCCAGATCTAACATCACCAATTTTTTACGTTATCTCTAAATATTTTGATCAATTTAATTGATTTAATCATGCCGAGATTTAATGTTTCCACAACCCGTATTATTACGAAATCGAGATTATAAAAAAACGTGAAGATTTTTGAATAAACTTCTTAATTTATAATTCAAAATCCTCCAGAGTTTTCTAAAATCTCTCCTTAATACAATCGTGGAATTGGATAAAGAGATAGAAAAGCATTATACTTGTAAACATTTTCAAGAATAGCTATTTTTTCCACCTGAAAATAGTGGTCAACCCCAACTCGTTCCCACAATGTCAACGACCCATAGGAGTCAAGAAGATCGTTATGAGAAACACTTGGTTTCTACATTTTCCAAAAGGGTATTAAGTATATCCTTGACCTCCTTAATCAACGTTTGGACCCTCTCACGGTATGACGATGCCTGCTCATTTCACACAGAAACAAATATATTTTCTTCGTGTAGTTAAATTACACGAGAAAAACAAATACAACTAACAAAAGCTTCAAGATTAGCAACAATATGGAGATGCTCGTCATTTCGGACAGAAAGCGAATATGTTAGTTTTAAATTAAGAAAAAAAAATAAAACAACCGTCAAGATTAGCATTTAAATAATGATTACCCCATAGGGTGATGAAAGGGACTATATAAAATCGTCGCTCCATATGTTGGCATGATGATTTCCCATTCGTCGATGAATCGATTGCTTTATTCCATTCACTGTTGGAGGAATTTCTCCATTAATAATTAGTTGAGCCATATCACCACCAAATTCTCGAGTTAGATTAGTCACAAAGAGAGTAATCTAAAATTTAAAAACCATAGTCTCAAAGCCCTGCAAACTTGTAACGCCAACTAAAACGCTTGCATGAGGCCCAAGAACAACCTAGGTTTAGAAAGAAAAATTATGATTTCTAAGGTTTTATTTAGGAAAACTTCATTAGCTGTTCAAAACATGACTCCATTAATCCCAATTAAATTAATTTATTTAAAGACCCTTAATTTTAATTTTAAAATTTAGTCAGGCAAGACCCAAAATCTTTAGCTCAAAGTCATACATATAAAATAATTAGATACTTTCATAAAGGGTCAAGTGTGCACACTTTTGCTAGCCCTCCCCCCCCATCTAACATTACACACCCCTTTTATTTCTATTTTTCATTCCCACCTAAAGACCCCATCACTTAAGTGATGTAGGGTACATCCTCCACCATTGGATCTAATACTTCCTAGCCCTTAGATCTAGGTTTGACAAAGAAACCCTAGAAATCCTTATAGATTGTCATATGTTATTTTTCTAAACCTAATCTCTCATTTCTTTTTTTTTTTTTTTTTTTTTTTTTAAAAACTTGCAGGTTAAGGGAGAGGAGGTCAAACCATGGAGGCCATTATAGCCATGGAAGCTTTGCTTGATCAAATTTCGGGCTTAAGACTTTATTGGGAAGAATTTTTTTTGTTGCAGGTTCAATGTGTGTATGTATGGATCTACACAGATTTCAACTCATTACAGAGTACCCGAATCCCATGTGCCAAGATATATATATATATATATATATATATATATATATATATATATATATATGTATATATATATATATATATATATATGTGTGTGGATGACGAAGAAGAGAGGCGTAAAAGTGCTAGGCCGAATCATGGTCGAACCAGATGCCCATGGCCGTTTGGAGATCCCGATTTTCGTTTTTTTAGAAAACGGATCAAAAAATATATATATATATATGCGCGGTGAAGGTTTTAATGCACGGTGTAATTTTTTTTTTAATGGGTGGGGAGGGGTGCCGACCCTACCCCCACCCCATATAGTATATACGGTTGGGGGTAGGGTCGGCGCCCCTTCCCCCCCAACCATTAAAATTTAGACCTAAGGGTTTGTTTTCAAGTCTTCGATTTTTTTTTTTAATCTTTTTTTTAAGGTTTTCTTTTTTTTTTATTTATTTATTTTTATATATATATTATATATACTATATATATATATATATATATATATATATATATGACTATAATTGTATATATTTTTTTAAAATAATATTAATAGTATATTAATATTAATATATTTTCATAATAATATTTCTCATTAATATTAAAATATTTTCATTATTAAAGGTATTAAAATATTACTATTACTATCAAAATAATAATGAAATATAGGTAGTAATATTGACAAGTTAAAAATTTGCTTTAACACTTTCTCCTCTGACAATTTGATAATTATTGTATATAAGGTAGAAGCAAGTAAATTTCATTTCTCTTAACAATGTTGAAATAACTTGCAATAAGTCCCAAATAAGAATTACTTGCTATAATTTAGTGTTTAGACTACTTTGTTGACCAAATTAAAAGTAATTGTGTTTTAAGTTCCTTTCTATCAACAAGAAGGAAACTAACTTTTGCAATACATGCCATTCAATTAACACAATGAAATGTAATATCTCTTAATACAAGTTTCCAACATTTCACAAGAGAGTGTTTACAACAACATTTCCAATAGTACATTTACAACATTATCACAAGACCCCTTTTTTTTTTTTTTTAGCACATTTCTTTTCTTTATTTCCTTACAACAACTCTTAAAATAAAGTAAACACCTTTCAAGTAAAACTTGCATTCAACCATGTAACTTTTTGGTGCAAATATAGATTACAATATCCCTTTCTTTTGAGTTGTGGAAAAGATAATACAACTTCTTTTCACATAAAATTTACAATAAAATTATATATCAAGGAATGGAAATAGTCTTCACAAGCTCCAAGGTATTCTTCATCCAAGCTCTAAGTTCCAAGTAGCTCAAATCACAACCAAGATAGGGGAGAGGCAACACTCTCCTCCCAACCAAGTACTCAATGGAGAAGAGAAGCAATCTCCTCCATTGACCCCCGAGCCCCAAACACAACACAATGAAAGGGTGGTCTCCAACTCAAGGCAACAACACTTGCTTCCACAATACATATTTCTTTCACAATATTCAAGCAAAACACTTTTTTTTAAAAAAAAAACACAAACAACACAAATCTTCTCACAACAAGGCTTTTATCCAAGCCAACAAGAGAAGGAAACTATGGGAAAAGTTTTCCTTATGCCTCCCCATTGAAATGAGATGCCCATCCAAACCCTCCACAATAAAGCTCAAGCCCCTATGACTCTTATGCCTCCCTCAAGTACCCCTTATACCTCCCAAACTCTTATACCTCCCTTCTCTTATGGCTCCCTCAAGGACAAGGTAAGAATGCAAGCATTCTTACCCAAGATGGGCATCCCTCCCAAACTCCCTCCACAAATACCTATTCTACTCTTATGCCTCCCTCATGAGTTTTCCCATAGACCTCTCCTACACCATACCTTAAACATTCTACCCATTTTTCCCACAACACAACAAACATACATTTTCTACCAATTTAAGCATAATAACAACAAACAATAAGAAAAAAAAAAAGAGAAGGGTCCCTACCTCTCCATTGAAGAAGCCTAACCCAAGAAGCTTTGTCCAAGCTCCTCCAAAACAATCCAAAGCATGCAAGTCCAAGCTCCTTTACTCCCAAAATTTTTCTCCTCCAAAAGAAAAAGCTCTTAAACAAAAACCTCCAACCCCTAAACAAGAGAGGAAACTTCAATAAATAGACAAAAGGGAAGGGTGAGGATGATGTGGCTCCATGTAGGATGCCACATCACACATCCTCAAGACCACCTCCCTTAGTCAACTCAACTCCAAAACACAATAAATGGGTGGTTGGGTTGAATGACATCTCTTTTCCACACTCCATCCCTACCCATGTGCCTTAAGGGCACAATTAAATGCAAATGGAAGAGAAGTGCACTCCAAAGTCACATTTCTCTTCCCAAAATAATAAATAATCCCCTTTTTGGCTTCCCAACCCATAGATAGGGTTGGTAAGGGGTTTTGGGAAGTGTGGGACAAGTTTAACTTGTCCCACAAGCCCCTAAAATTGTCCTCAATCTCAAATTCGAGATTCAAAGAACTTGGAGTGGTCAACACTCAAAACAAGCATTCAATCCAAGAAGAAAACACAAGGCTCAAGGAGCCAACCATCAAAATTAATTACACCCACTAGACTTCCCTCAAAACTTAAAATTAAAACAAGATGTTAAATTAATCTAAACATATTTAACAAAAGTAATTTAAAAAGGAGACATCACAAATGAAATCACCTACTAAAATAAATTGAAACAAGTAATTAAAATTCTTAACCCATTGGCCACATTAGAAAATTTCCCCCTCATGGAAATTTTTCCTAACAACATAAAAAAAAACAAAAGCAACACAATACAATTCACAAGTTGCCTTGACGACCAAATGTTGTAACCACCCGACATCCTGTTGTGTTTGGTTCCCAATCCCCCTTTAGGTTGTGATCATGTTGTGTTTCCTGCAAAATACAAAATACCTCCTTCGGCCTTGCGGCCATGTCAAAACATCCAAAATAACCATATGCATGAAATTTATTAACATCTATACGTAATTCAATCATCCATTATTTCGAGGTCTAAATCACAACTTAATTATGCATTTCATCATTATCCAAAATTATAGTAATGTAAATTCAACAACTACATTCTACTTATCATGGCGAAGAAATCCAATGTTAGAACACATGCAATATATCCATATCATAAAAAAATATCAGTATCCAATAGTCTATCCACGAGTCAGCGTAGATCATACTGAAAGCAAAGTCCAATCATAACCCAAATGCATCTACTCACAAAACATCACGCTAATCAACATAAGTATATGTAATGTCCATATCCAAAAGTCTGCATAACTCAAAATGAAAATCAAATAAGTGTCATAGGGAAGTGGGCACTACATCCCCCTCCCCTTAGACTAGACTTCCTCCTGGAAGTCACTGAAATAAGTGTGGAAACTGAGCTCGCAATGATGTAGCATCCTCCCAAGTAGCAGCAGTCTCATCGTACCTGTCCCACTGAACACGTACCTGATCAATCTCTCTGCCTCGAAGGCCCAAGGTCCTACGCTCTAAGATACGTACGGGCTCCACCATCACCTGCCCCTGATCCTGCACCTGCAATGAGGTCCAATCTAATACATGAGAAGGATCTGCTACATATTTCCTAAGAATAGACACATGAAACACATCATGGACGCGAGACAAGCTAGGTGGCAATGCTAGATGATAGGCCAAGGGACCGAGGCGCTCCAAGATCTCGAAGGGACCCACAAACCTAGGAGCAAGCTTAGAACCTTTTCCGTAATGGATAGGGCTCTTATGCGGTCTGACACGAAGAAACACCTTCGTACCCACCTCAAAACTGATCTATCCTATGCTGGTCCGCATACTTCTTTTGTCTATCCTGCGCCTCCTGCAATCTCTGTCTGATCAAGGTAACCTACTGCTCCATGTCCTGTAATAATGCTGGCCCAAGGGAAACCCTGTCCTCAATCCTGTCCCAACTAAGAGGTGTCCTGCACTCTCTGCCATAAAGTGCCTGAAAAGGAGCCATGCCTATAGAACTCTGGAAACTATTATTATAGGCAAACTCCACCAAATACAGATACTCCTCCCATCTCGACTGGTGATCCATAACATACATCCTAAGCATGTCCTCCAGGATCTGATTCACCCGCTCAGTCTGTCCATCTGTCTCTGGGTGATATGTTGTGCTGAAATTGATCCTCGTCCCAAGAGCATGCTGCATAGTGGTCCAGAAATGGGAAGTGTACAGAGGATCGCGGTCACAAATGATTTTCCATGGAATCCCATGTAATCTGACAATCTCATCAAGATATACTCGTGCCACAACACTAGCTATATAGGTGGTCTTTACAGAGAAAAATGAGCTACTTTCGTCAATTTATCCACCGTGACCATGATGGCGTCGTGGTGGTATCTCGACGTCGGTAACCCAACAATGAAATCCATAGAAATGGTGTCCCACTTCCACTCTGGTATGGCGTGAGGATAGAGAAGGCCAGCTGGATGTTGATGTTCGGCCTTCACCCTCTGACACTCTAAACAGCGTGACACAAACAAAGCCACGTCTCTCCGAAGTCCTCTCCAAAAATACAACTGTCTCAGGGTGGCGTGCATCTTCTTCACCCCGGGATGGGCTGAATAAGGTGCACGATGGGCCTCTGTCAAAATTCCTGTCTCAAGCCTCCATCTCTAGGAACATATATCCGACCTCTGTGTCTGAGAAGACCATCTTCCTCTAATGAAAATCCATCAAATCTCCCTCAAGGGGTCTCTGAGACTCAATCTCTTCTCTGCAAGGTAGAAACTATCCTGAGGAAGCTGCTATAAGATCTTACCCCGCAAATCTATGCCCACTGAGGTGGCCATAGCCTCATGTCTCCGTCTACTCAAGGCATCTACCACCACATTCTCCTTTCCCTTCACATGCTCTATCTCCATGTCATACTCACAGAGTAGCTCCATCCAACACCATTGACGAGCATTTAGATTGGGCTACGTGAAGAGGTGGCGAAGACTCAAGTGATCAGTCCTGAGTGTGAATCTCTGACCAAGAAGAAAATGCCTCCATCGGACCAAGGCATGCACAACTGCTACAAGCTCAAGATCATGAGTCGATAATTAAGCTCATAATCCTTGAGTTTGCGAGACTCAAAAGCCACAACTCTACCCCCTTGCATCAACACTCCTCCAAGGCCTGCCAAAGAAGCATCTGTGTAAACGTAGAACTCACCCTGAGGATCTAGCACTGCAAGAATAGGTGCTGTCGTGAGGCATTCCTTCAGTGTCTGAAGGCCTGCTCACATCTATCTGACCAATCAAACTTCTTCCCTTTTCACTGAAGGGAAGTGATGGGGTGTGTAATCCGAGAAAAGTCCTGAACAAACCTCCTGTAATACCCTGTTAGGCCCATGAAGCTACGCACCTCGGTCACACTAGTGGGTGTTGGCCAATCCATGATGGCTCAAATCTTGGAAGGATCGACTGCGATACCTTCCCCAGAAATGATGTGGCCCAAATACTGCACCTCAGTCTGAAAGAACGCACACTTCTCCAAGTTCCCGTAAAGGTGCTGCTCACGAAGACATTGAAGAACCTGATGAAGGTGCTCCTCGTGTTCCTCATGTGTGCATGAGTAAACTAGAATGTCATCAAGGAATATGAGCACGAAGCGATCAAGGAAAGTCCTGAATACCCCATTCATCAAACTCATAAACACTACGGGGGCATTCGTCAAACCGAAAGGTACCACTGTGAACTCGTAGTGGCCATATCTCATACGGACGCGGTCTTATGAATATCCATCTCCGTAATCCTGAGCTGATGGTACCCTGACTTAAGATCTATCTTGGAAAAATGGTAGCCCCCTTCATCTGATCAAATAAATCATCAATGCGTGGAAGGGGGTAATGATTCTTGATCGTTACTTTATTCAACTGACGGTAGTCAATACACAACCAAAGAGATCCATCCTTCTTCTTCACGAAGATCACTGTGCACCCCAAGGGGATACACTAGGGCGGATTAGGCCCTTCTCTAGAAGGCCCTCGAGCTGCAATTTGAGCTCACATAGCTCAAGAGTAGTCATCCGATAGGGTGCTCGTGAGATAGGCTCTGCTCCCGGAACTAGATCTATATGGAAATCTATCTCACGTGGGGGAGGTAACCCCGGTAGCTCTCCTAGAAACACATCAGAAAACTCCTCAAGATGGGATGGTCATCAAGGGATGGTCATTAGACTCATTCTCTCATCCTTCACTAACCGTAATAACATACAACTGACAACCCCATCGCGCACACCGCTTAAGCTGCATAGCGGAGATGGTGCGAATAGAAACGGGTCTCCTAACCCCTGATATCACTAACTCCATTCCAAGATCATCTATGCAAGTAATAGTCTTATGGTAATAATCCACTCTAGCTCTGTGAGCAGACAACCAGTCCATACCCAAAATGACGCCATAAGTTCCTAATGGAAGGATTCAAAGATCCGATGTAGTGGTGAAGGGTCCCAAATCCACTACACACTCCTTAACTAAGGAGTCTACAGAAATTTTGGCTCCAGAAGCCATCTCAACATCCCAACTACGGCCCTGCCTAATTGCCACCAACCTGCAACGCTCTACTAAGGATGGTGTAATAAATGAATCAGAAGAACCGGAATCAAATAATATAGAGGTGGAAATACCACCAATACTACCTGTCGTCTCAATCACGGTACTCTGGTGCTCACCTTGGGTTCTCGATCACTTGCGTAGATCCGATGACTCCATGCCATATCTCCAACAGTAGGCTCTGAGCTCTGCGTCTTACCCTTGTTAGGGTTCTGTGGGCAATCTCTCCAATGATGTCCAACAACACCACAACCATAACAGCTACCTGGTCCCCTCCAATGGGAAGCAGCTCCAGCTGGTACTCTAGATGTCTGAGCTACAGATCCTGACGATCCAGCTATGGACTGCTGAGGTCTCTGCTGGTGAGCTCCTGTGGCCGAGCTCTCGGTGCACCCTGTGTCTGATGGGACCCCTAGGAGGAGGCCCCATACTACGTCCTCTCTGCGCATCAAATCTCTGAGGAGGTCGGTAAGGTGGGCGGGTCTGTTGCTGCTGCTGCTGCTGTGGTGGCCTGAATGAAGCTTGCCCTGAACTTTGTCCACCCCGTGGAGGAGGAACTGACCCCTTCGACCTACCATCCTACATCTGCTGATACGGTTCCGAACTTTGTCTCTAGCCTATTACGTCTTCCCCGTGTCTCCTCTGCAATATAGGCCTTCTCCACGGCCTCTGCTAATGTCTGTGGGTAGTGAATGTGCACCGCGCCACCCAAATCCAAATTCAGCCCCAGATGAACCTGTGAATCCATACCTGCTCATCCTGCATATAGTCGACATACTGGAGTAGGTCCAGAAATCGACTCTCATACTCGGCTCATCATCGATGCCTATGGAGGTCATGAAACTCATCTATCCGCTATTTGTATAAATCTCCTGGGTAAATACCTACTCCTGAAACGCTCCTCAAATAGCTCCCAGGTAACCGTCTCTGAGTCAACATGGAGCTTCTGCTCCTCGGTCCTCCACCAGACTCCTGCTCCATCCCTCAGAAGATGGATCGCAACACGAGCTTTCATGTTGCTAGTACAAGGACAGAGCTTGAAGCACCCGCTCAAGCCCACCAACCAGGCCTCTTCCTGAAAACCACCTATATCACCCGAATAGTGAGATGGTCGTAGCTTCAGATCTCCCTGATATGGTCTCGCAATGATGTATGATGAATCCTAGGTCTATCTCGTATGTTCCTCCCTCTCTCTCTAGGCTCCGAGACTGTCCCATGTCCTGAGATCCTATCCCCATGTCCTCTCTCTGTGGTGACTCTGCCCTAGCCGACTCTGCGTGGAAGTTTCTACCCTATGCTCCTTCGCTATGTCGAGGGGATACTTGGGCATCTACTGATGGCTCCAAACTATGTCTGGAAAATCGTCCTCCCAAGGGCTCTCCGCGTATAGCGGCATTGACATCCTGGAGTGTCTGTAAGATCTGAGGTAGAATGGATGCTACAGCCTGCTCTGGCGGTGGTATATCTAGGTCTATATGAAGAGACCCCTCACCTAATCCGCGCCTCCTGCACAGATCAAGGTGAGAGTTAGTTCATTGTTCTAGGTCTTGTGCCAGTTTTCTAAGTTTGTTGTTTCATATAATTATCAACATTGTGGTTTTATAGATTTAAAAGAATCAACTTGCACTAGGTTAAATGTTCATGTTTCATGTTTTCTAAGTGTGCCCAAGGGTCCAAGCTTTGAACCCATGGCTCTGATACCAAGTGTAATGCCAGCTAAAACACTCGCACGAGGTCCAAGAACAACCTAGGTTTAGTGAGAAAAATTATGAAATATTTTTTTAAGGGTTCTAAGGTTTTATTTAGGAAAACTTCATTAGCTGTTCAAAACACGACTCCATTAATCCCAACTAAATTAATTTATTTAAAGACCCTCAATTTTAATTTTAAAATTTAGTCAGGCAAGACCCAAAATCTTTAGCTTAAAGTCATACATATAAAATAATTAGATACTTTCATAAAGGGTCAAGTGTGCACACTTTTGCTAGCCCTCCCCCCCCCCCACCATCTAACATTACACACCCCTTTTATTTCTATTTTTCATTCCCACCTAAAGACCCCATCACTTAAGTGATGTAGGGTACATCCTCCACCATATGATCTAATACTTCCTAGCCCTTAGATCTAGGTTTGACAAAGAAACCCTAGAAATCCTTATAGATTGTCATATGTTATTTTTCTAAACCTAATCTCTCATTTCTTTTTGCTTTTTTTTTTTTTTTTCAACTTGCAGGTTAAGGGAGAAGGGAGGAGGAGGTCAAACCATGGAGGCCATTATAGCCATGGAAGCTTTGCTTGATCAAATTTCGGGCTTAAGACTTTATTGGAAGCATTTTTTTCTTAAGTTCAATGTGTGTATGTATGGATCTACTATTTTCAACATTACAGAGTACCCGAACCCATGAAATATATATATATATATGTGTATATGTGTGTGTGTGTGTGTGTGTGTGTGATGACGAAGAAGAAAGGCGAAAAGTACATCTGAATCATGGTATCTGGACCAGATGCCCATGGTTTTTGGAGATCCCGATTTTCGTTTTATTTGAAAACGGATCAAAAAAATATATTTTGCGCAAAAAAGTTTTAATGCGCATGTAGGTTTTTTTTTTTGTAATGGGTGGGGAGGGCGCGACCCTATCCCCACCCCGTATAAGTATACGGGTTGGGGTAGGGTCGCACACCCTCCCCAACCATTAAAATTGCGGACCTAATTGGCTTATCAAGCAATGGGCATGTCTTCCGATCCTTTTTTTTTTAAGGCTTTTTTTTTTTTTTAATCTTTATTTATTATTATTTTTAATATATATTATTACAATATATATATATATATATATATATATATATATATATAGTGATATATATTTTTTAAAATAAAATTAACAATATATTAATATTAATATATTTTCATAATAATATTTCTCATTAATTTTAAAATATTTTCATTATTAAAGGTATTAAAATATTACTATTACTATCAAAATAATAATGAAATATAGGTAGTAATATTGACAAGTTAAAAATTTGCTTTAACACTTTCTCCTCTGACAATTTGATAATTATTGTATATAAGGTAGAAGCAAGTAAATTTCATTTCTCTTAACAATGTTGAAATAACTTGCAATAAGTCCCAAATAAGAATTACTTGCTATAATTTAGTGTTTAGACTACTTTGTTGACCAAATTAAAAGTAATTGTATTTTAAGTTCCTTTCTATCAACAAGAAGGAAACTAACTTTTGCAATACATGCCATTCAATTAACACAATGAAATGTAATATCTCTGAATACGAGTTTCCAACATTTCACAAGAGAGTATTTGCAACAACCTTTCCAATAGTTCATTTACAATATTATCACAAGACTCTTTTTTTTTTTTTTTTGCACATTTCTTTTCTTTATTTTCTTACAACTCTTAAAATAAAGTAAACACATTTCAAGTAAAACTTGCATTCAACCATGTGACTCTTGGTGCAAATATAGATTACAATGTCCCTTTCTTTTGAGTTGTAGAATAAGGTAATACAACTTCTTTTCACATAAAATTTACAACAAAATTATATATCAAGGAAATGGAAATAGTCTTCACAAGCTCCAAGGTATTCTTCATCCAAGCTCGAAGTTCCAAGTAGCTCAAATCACAACCAAGATAGGGGGAGAGGCAACACTCTCCTCCTAACCAAGTACTCAATGGAGAAGAGAAACAATTCCTCCATCCATTGACCCCCAAGCCCCAAACACAACACAATGAAAGGTGGTCTCCAACTCAAGGCAATCTCAACTCAAGGCAACAACACTTGCTTCCACAATACATATTTCTTTCACAATATTCAAGAAAAACACTTTTTTCTAAAAAAAAACACAAACACAACACAAATCTTCTCACAACAAGGCTTTTATCCCAGCCAACAAGAGAAGGAAACTATGGGAAAAGTTTTCCTTATGCCTCCCCATTGAAATGAGATGCCCATCCAAACCTTCCACAATAAAGCTCAAGCCCCTATGACTCTTATGCCTCCCTCAAGTACCCCTTATACCTCCCAAACTCTTATACCTCCCTTCTCTTATGGCTCCCTCAAGGACAAGGTAAGAATGCAAGCATTCTTACCCAAGATGGGCCTCCCTCCCAAACTCCCTCCACAAATACCTATTCTACTCTTATGCCTCCCTCATGAGTTTTCCCATAGACCTCTCCTACACCATACCTTAAGCATTCTACCCATTTTTCCCACAACACAACAAACATACATTTTCTACCAATTTAAGCATAATAACAACAAACAATAAGAAAGTAAAAAAAAAAAAGAGAAGGGTCCCTACCTCTCCATTGAAGAATCCTAACCCAAGAAGCTTTGTCCAAGCTCCTCCAAAACAACAAAGCATAAAGTCCAAGCTCCTTTACTCCCAAAATTCTTTCTCCTCCAAAAGAAAAAATCTCTTAAACAAAAACCTCCAACCCCCTAAACAAGAGAGGAAACTTCAATAAATAGACAAAAGGGAAGGGTGAGGATGATGTGGCTCCATGTAGGATGCCACATCACACATCCTCAAGACCACCTCCCTTAGTCAACTCAACTCCAAAAACACAATAAATGGGTGGTTGGGTTGAATGACATCTCTTTTCCACACTCCATCCCTACCCATGTGCCTTAAGGGTACAATTAAATGCAAATGGAAGAGAAGTGCACTCCAAAGTCACATTTCTCTTCCCAAAATAATAAATAATCCCCTTTTTGGCTTCCCAACCCATAGATAGGGTTGGTAAGGGGTTTTGGGAAGTGTGGGACAAGTTTAACTTGTCCCACAAGCCCCCTAAAATTGCCCTCAATCTCAAATTCGAGATTCAAAGAACTTGGAGTGGTCAACACTCAAAACAAGCATTCAATCCAAGAAGAAAACACAAGGCTCAAGGAGCCAACCATCAAAATTAATTACACCCACTAGACTTCCCTCAAAACTTAAAATTAAAACAAGATGTTAAATTAATCTAAACATATTTAACAAAAGTAATTTAAAAAGGAGACATCACAAATGAAATCACCTACTAAAATAAATTGAAACAAGTAATTAAAATTCTTAACCCATTGGTCACATTAGAAAATTTCCCCCTCATGGAAATTTTTCCTAACAACATAAAAAAAAAAAACAACACAATACAATTCACAAGTTTCCTTGACGACCAAATGTTGTAACCACCCGACATCTGTTGTGTTTGGTTCCCAATCCCCCTTTAGGTTGTGATCATGTTGTGTTTCTGCAAAATACAAAATACCTCCTTCGGCCTTGCGGCCATGTCAAAACATCCAAAATAACCATATGCATGAAATTTATTAACATCTATACGTAATTCAATCATCCATTATTTTGAGGTCTAAATCACAATTAATTATGCATTTCATCATTATCCAAAATTATAGTAATGTAAATTCAACAACTACATTCTACTTATCATGGCAAAGAAATCCAATGTTAGAACACATGCAATATATCCATATCATAAAAAAATATCCGTATCCAATAGTCTATCCACGAATCGGCGTAGATCATACTAAAAGTAAAGTCCAATCATAACCCAAATGCATCTACTCACAAAACATCACGCTAATCAACATAAGTATATGTAATGTCCATATCTAAAAGTCTGCATAACTCAAAATGAACGAGAATTGCTTGACATCATCCTTGTTTTTGTTGACGAAGATCGGATGATGGCTTTCTTTGTTTTTGTTGACGATTTAAAATTGTTGACGTCCATCTATGTTTTTGTTGATGATGATCGGACGATGGTTTTCTTTGTTTTTGTTGATGACCAAAATTGCTTTACGTCATCTTTGTTTTTGTTGGAGTCATCTTTGTTGCATCATGATCACTTTGTCAGTCCATATTTTTGACCTTCTTACTAAATTAAGTAGTTCCAAATGATATGGAATGTTGTGTTGTTTTATACTTTTAACGGCGAATTTAAAAATGTAATAATTTAATAATAACTCGTGCTACTTTTCAACATAATGCTGGAAAGATAACTTCCATTAAACATTTCCCCCCAAGTTCAGGTTCAACAATAAATGTAAATTTTTGAATACTTAAATGTACAATGTTTCACTATTTCTTATGTAATCCAAATTTTCCTACGTTTAGTATGGCATATTTTGTTTCAGTGTATGTTTCTGTTAGTTCTTTCATATGTTTGATATGCATACATGTACTAAAATACAACTAAAATATAGAATAAAAATGTATATGTGGAACATAGAACCTCAGTTTTAAAAGCTCCTTATGCTTTGTATGGTGTATGTTCATATTCCTAGTTGGAATTATATAAGATTTGTTTTGTGGTTAATGGCTTCCCTCTCATCTACTTCATAATATTACAATATTTTATTGGAATTATATAAGGTTTGTTTTGTGGTTATTCTCTTTTATTTTATAGTGAGATATTTTATCAAAAGAGATACTTAGTTATTACCTCCACTCCTCCATTTTCAAGTACTACTATTTAATTTTAATTTTATTTTAGAGATATATATTAATAGAGGTCAATAACTAATTGTAGGAGAAAAATATAAAAAACAATTTATTTGTTGAAATTTTGGGACAATAACTCATATTTATTTGCCTTCATTTAAGTTAAAGAAAGAAGTTAAATTTGAATTATAAAAAAATTATAACTTATGTGCAACAAAGTGTACATAAAAAGAAACGATAGGATTGTAAAAGAAAATATAATAATAGTCTAACATTTTAAACATTTTTTTTTTTAATTGAAAAAAATAAATCAAAGCATTTAACAAGATTAACTTTGTATATAAACATAAATAATTAAAAAATATAAACCAAAATATTCAACTAAATTAGCTTTGCACATTAACATAAATTTTAAATATTTACCATAAAATTTTATTACATACATTTGTGTTCCTTCAAGTTGATTGATAAGAATTTTTATATTAAAGAAAAGTTTAAGCTCAAATTTCAGAATTATTAATTGTAAATCTTAAGTTCACCATTTTAAATATTGAAAATAAAGGTTAGGTTCAAATTTTAAAATTGTTGATTATAAATCTTAAATTCACTCTTTTATGTCGATGTGAGGGCAAGGAAAAAAATAAATAATAATCAATGAAGTATATTGAATGACCATAAGTGCATTTTGACCCAAATGAAATTATATTATTCTCTTATTTCTTATTCTATTTGTAAATAAAATATATGAAGATGATCTATCGTTTTCCACATATAAAATTTTGAGGGAATAAAATTAAAAGTATACAAATAATTCTTGCACCGATATCTCTTATTATTCATGGAAGGAAGGAAATTAGTGTTGTGGAACGTGAGAATTCTAAAATTAAATATTATTTTAATGTCAATCATGTTGAAGGAGTAGGATTTATGGAAATCCTGGCCCCAGTACACTTGAAGTGGTAGAGGTGGCTAAGTGTAACACTTGCTAAAACATCCGCACAAGACCCAAAACAACCTAGGGTTAGCTAGAAAAATTATGGAATAATATTTTTGAAAAACGTTCCCACAAAAGGTATCAAAAACAACAATTGCTTCATTAACATTTCTAGCCAATTATATCTATTAGATAAAATTTTCTCGTTATAATCAATATTAAACCATTAAACTTTAATCAATTAAATCGACTAAGCATGGAAAATTTCCCCAAGTGTTATTTAAATACACAAATTAATTCCTACTATAGTTGAATAACCCACAATTAAGTCTCAAGGGTAAAGGGGCTAATGATGACTAAATTTAATTAATCCCACAAGGTTTTAAATCATTAGCAATGTACCCATTTGACATGGGGTTAGAATTAATAAACATATTACTATCCCAAAAGTAACCCCTTAAAAAGTCAACCCATGTTTTTGAAATTAAATCATTTAAACTAAAAAGTAATTTGCACTCACCCACTCTCCACCTACTTTTTGTAGGGATGAATCTCATCCCCTAGATGGATTCATTTAGGACCCATGATGAGGAAAAAGGGCATCTAACCCTAAAGCTTTCTTAATAAAACTACTTTCTCTCTTTCCTTTGGTTCATTATTTTTCCTTTTGTTTTACTGAGTTTGCTTGGAGGAGGAAGAGAAGTCATTGTAGGCCCTTTAAGCCCTTGGGAGCGATGGACATGCTCCATTATTTCCTTGTTATTTTATACCCTTATTAGAGTTTTAAAATTATTTAAATATATTTTTAGCTCATTTTCCTTGTATTTGCCCAAATGGGCTTGTGGGGTTTTTTTCTTCCCATTTTAATTAAATAACTACATTAGGTAAGTATTTTCATTTTGATAGGATATGTATGTATGTATGTATGTATGTATGTATATTCGTTTATATATATAAGTGTATAATATTAATCTATTTAAATGTATATCTCGTATAATTTAATATATAAGTGTATTAAAAATTTAAGTATGTTAATATTAATCTATTATTAATATTAATAAGTTGATTAATATTAATAATATTTTAATATTGATAATACTTCAAGGTAACAAGATTACTATTAATAAGTAATAATAAATTTATGTGAGCTAATGTTAGCAAGTAAAAATCTTGTGTTAGAATCTCTCCCTTTTTATATACTTTCAATTTTATATTGTAGTTAGAGGTAGGAAAAAGTAGATTACATTTTGGACTTAACTATTTTTTTGTAGATTTGCAATAATTTCTAAATGATAATTACAAGCTAGCATTGGAAATTAACTTTCTTCATTAACCAAGTAAAAATGCAATTGCAAATTGAGTTCTAGGAGATGATCTATTTTATTTAGCAAGTAAAAGATCACTAACACTTAAGTTATTTCCATTTCAACATATAAATTTAAAATGTCTTTCAACCAATATAAGAGGATGAACAATTATAACTCTTTCACTATTTTATAAACCTCATGGAATACAAAGAAGTAACCATCCCTTTTCTTTTTCAAACTACTATTTTCCAACCATTCACACAAACAATTATAACCAAGTTTTTCAATAAGTCTTAAAATGAGAGCTACTAACTTTCCAATAGTTTTTTTTTAACAAGAACAAAATAATTTTGTGGGAAATAAATCAAATTCAATGGAATAAGTTATTTCCTTTTTATAAGCTTATTTTCTATCTCAACAACTAACTTTACAAACACAATTATTTCCTTTCCTTGTAATATACAACTCAAATTTGAAATCCAATAATAAAAAAAAAAATTTGTTTTCTTCACAAATACTCATACAATGTCTTCCACTTGAAGTGGGAAAAACTTACAAAAATTAAAGCTAAAAGGAATACAATATTACAAGTCTTCCACCCTAAGTGGGAATAACAAGAAGGTTTTCTCACGGTGAAATATTTTTGAAGACACCAACAAAGCTCCATAATTCACATCACCAACAAGAGAGATCCACCATGCTTCATTTGATCACAAAAAAAGGGGGCAGAGCCAACACTCTCCGCCCAACCAAGAATTCCAATGAGGAGGAGAAGTCATCCTCCTCATTGGCCCCAGATCCCCAACCACATTACAATTTAAAATGGATTCAAATCATTGCAACAAAACAAGCTTCCACATCACAATACAAGATTCTACAACTATACCAAAATCCAACCAATACAACTACAATCACAAGAAGGAAAGAAACAAAATACACAAGGCTTCAACATGCAAAATCCAAAGGAGTACGATCTATGGGGAGGTAACTTATGCCTCCTAATAGGAAATGGTTTCCCACCTACAAAACCTCCGATCAACATCTCAAAACCCATACACACTCTTATGCCTCCCTCAAGTACCTTTTATACCTCCCACATTCTCTTATGCCTCCCTACAATCTCTTATGACTCCCTCATAAAAATAGAACAAGTAAGAAATGCAATCAATTTCTTATCCACCGTGGGGCACCCAACCCAACTCCCTCCCTACAATGTAAGGTCCTCATAGTCCCCTCCTACACTATACTTAAGCAATCTACCCAAGCAACCAACAAGCATACCAAAATACTCAAAACATGCACATATACAAAATAAAAAGGGAAAAATATTTTACAAGAGTATATATCCTACATTTCCATGTTAGATTTTGATCCAAGTATCCCCCACCAAGCTTCCTTAAGCCCAAACAATCACCAAAATCTCCAAAAATACACAAGCATTCGAAAACCTCTAACTCCCAAAAATTCAAGAGCATAAAGAAATGAAGTAACCCCAAAACAAGCAAAAGAACTTGAATAAATATAAAAGGAGAGAGGAGGCTGATGTGGCTCCATGTAAGATGTCACATCACTAATCCTCAACTCCACCTCACAAGTCAAACCTCAACCCCAATGAACCATTAATTGGTGGGTGATAGGAATGACAAGTTACTTACACACACAATCCAAGCCCACACCCCTTAGGGAAAAAAATGCATGTAAGAAAGTGCAATAAGAACTTACAATTTGTCTTCCCAAAACACATGATTGGGTCTAATTTTGACCCCCAACCCATAGGTAGGGTTGGTATAATAAATTTAGAGGTGTGGGACAAGTTTAACTTGTCCCACAAGCCTCCAAAATTGGCCCCTAAGGACAAATCCGAATTTCTAAGGAGAGGTGGAGTGTTCCACACTCAAGGTTACTTACACTTCACTTACAACACATAAACCAAAGAACCATCTAATCTAATAAATGAATTATTTGTCTCATCCATGATTATTTTAGCAACATGATTAAATCACTAATTTAGACACAATTAAATAATTAATAAAGGGGAAAAATACATCACTAAAATTCTCATCCTAAAAACAAATAAAGGAAACTAAATGAAAGAATAACACATAACCCCTTGGTAACAATTGAGGTGATTCCCCCATGGGGACCCCCTAACAACAATTCAAACACACACATAACAAAATACATGTTGCCATGGTGACCCTTGTTGAATTCATCTACCATTCTAATGTGGTTGGTCTCCAATCCCCCCATGTTTGTTGTGACATGTTTACCTACAAAACACATAACACATCCTTCGGCCTCGTTACCGCATCAAACATCCAAAATAAATATACAATATAACTCCACAATCATCTATATATGAATCAAAACATCATCTAGGCAAGTAACGATATCATTTACAATTTCTAACAACATCTCAATTTACATTTCATCAATAACCATATGATCATAAGATTAGTTCAATTGTCTAGGTCTACTCAATATGACGAAATATCGCATGTCTGAAATATATATATAACCATGTCAACAACATATCAACATCAATATAAAATTTCTCTAATAATCCACATGCATCATATATGAATCGAAATCAACAAATATCCATTATCTCTAACATCTAACATCATGCTAAATCAAAAGCTACAATAATGTCCATAAGTATAGTTGACAGTATCAAAATTAATAACAAAAGGTGTCAAAGGGAAGTGATCACTACATCCCCTCCCCTTAGACTCGACTTCCTCCTGGAAGTCACTGGAACAGGTGTGGAAACTAAACTCGTAGCAATGTAACATCCTCCCATGTAGCCGCAGTCTCATCATATCTATCCCACTAGACTCAAACATGATAAATATATTTGCGTTGAAGGCCCGGGGTCCTACACTATAAAATTCAGATGGTCTCCACCATCACCCGCAATGAGTTCTAATCCAACACATGAGAAGGATCTATAATATATCATAAGTACGAAACATGAAATACATCATGGATGCGGGAAAAGGCTGGGTGTGCAACGCTTTAATGGTAGGCCAAAGGACCGATACACTCCAACATCTCAAAGGGACCCACAAACCTAGGAGCTATCTTAAAGCCTTTTTGTAACGACTAGGATCTTATGTGGCTTGACATGAAGGAACACCTTTATACCCACATCAAAACTACAATCTATCATATGTTGATTTACATACTTCTTCTACCTATCCTGCGCTCTCTATAATCTCTACCTAATCATAATAACTTTCTTTTCTATGTCCCGTAATAAAGTCGGCCCAAGAGAAACCTTGTCCTCTAACTTGTCCCAACTAGGAGGTGTCTTGCACTCTCTACCATATAGTGCCTGAAAAGGAACCATGCCTATCAAACTCTGGAAACTATTGTTGTAGGAAAACTCCACCAAGTATAAATACTCCTCCCATCTCGACTGATGATCCATGACATACATCCTAAGCATTTCCTCCAAGATCTGATTCACCTACTCAATTTGTCCATCTATCTTAAGGTGATAAGTTGTAATAAAATATATCTTCATCCCAAGGGCATACTGCATGGTAGTCCAGAAGTGGGAATTATACAGAGGATTACGGTCACAAATGATCTTCCATAAAATCCCATGTAATTTGAAAATATCATCTAGATATACCCGTGTCCTTACCGCACTAGTTGTGTAGATGGTCTTCACCAGAGAAAAATGAGCCACTTTCGTTAATTTATCCACCGTGACCATTATGGCATCGTGGTGGTATCTCGACATCGATTCCCAACAATGAAGTCCATAGAAATGGTGTCCCATTTCCACTCCAACATATAGCATGAGGAAAGAAAATGTCATTTGGATGTTGATGCTCAGCCTTCACCTTCTAAACTCTAAACAATGTGACACAAACTAAACCATGTCTATCTGAAGTCCTCTCCAATGATACAACTATCTTAAGGTGGTGTGCATCTTCTTCACCCTGAGATAGCTCGAATAGGTGCACGATGAGCCTATGTAAAAATGTCTTGCCTCAAGCCTCCATCTCTGAGAACATATTTCTAACCCCTGTGTCGGAGAAGGCCATTTACCTCTAATGAAAGACATCAAACTTCCCCTCAAGGGATATCTGAGACTCAATCTTTGCTCTGGCTGCAATGTAGAAATTGTCGTGAGAAAGTTGTAATATCATGCTCCACAAATATATTCCCACTAAAGTGGCCATAAGCACATGTCTCCATCTACTAAGAGAATCAGAACCACATTCTCCTTCCCCTTCACATGCTCTATCTCCATATCTTACTCACAAAGAAACTCCATCCAATTCCACTAATGAGGTTTGAGATTAGGTTGCGTGAAGACGTGGTGAAGACTCAAGTGATCAGCCCCGAGTATAAATCTCTGGCCAAGAAGGAAGTGTCTTCATCGAACCATGGTGTGAGCATTGCTGCAAACTCAAGATCATGAGTCAGATAATTTAGCTCATAATCTTTGAGTTTTTGAGACTTTAACATTCCCTAAAAATGCTCACTTGAGACCCAAGAACAACCTAGGTTTAGTTAAAAAAATTATGGAATAAGATTTTTTTTGAAAAATGTGTCTGCATGCAATCTTCGAAACTACAGTTGTCACAATAATGTTTTAAGGAAAATTATATTTAATAAATAAAAATTTCTTGTTATAATAAATATTACACCCACATTACAATTTAATGAGTGGAATTAGTCCAAGCATGGTTAAATTTCCCTTAAGTGTTAATTTAATGAAAATTAAATTAACACTATAGTTAAATTTTCCCTAATTAAATTTAGAGGTTGAACGGGGCCAAAATAAATTAAATACCCAAGGTATTTAATTCCACAAGGTCTAAACAATAAACAAGGTCCTCATTTACAAGGGTTTAGAAAAAACATTCCCTACCCCATAAAGTGACCCCTAAAAAGTTCAACCCATGTTTTGAAATAAAACATTTAAATTAAATAGGTAATTTCCACTTACCCACTCTCCACCTACTCTTGTGCTTCAATCTTATTTTTTTATATTTTACACACTTAAGGTTTCTGAAAAACTTTTCATCGGATAGGAAATTTCTTTCCCTTTCCAGAAATATAATGAAGTCCTTCTAACTCCTCATATTTTGCAAGTTACGGGCCGACAGTGCCTTGGGAGGATTTTTTTCCCAAATGTGGGCTGTGGGCCTAGGGAAAACTTTTCGCCTAGGGAAGATTGCGGACCGCAGAGATATTTTGGCTCTTTGCACTTTTTGCAAAAAAATCAATTTACACCCACGGGCCCGCGTGCCCATTGAGGATATTTGCACCGAAAGAAGAAAATATTCCTAAAGGCCACAAGGACACATGTCCAAGTTTCAAGCAAAAGCGAGAAGGCGGTCGTCGCCAAGGCACTTTGGATTTTTGACTTTTTTTTGTTGAAAAGCATAGAGGTTTGAAATTAATCTGCACCTCTGCTTAATGCTCAAAGATGCCATGTGTCAAGACAAAAGCTACAAGTGGGGAGGTGGACCATATTTTGTCACTTTTACAACAAGTGAAGTTTCTTTGATGCGGGCTAATGGAGGAATTTTGCCAAAAGTATGGGTTGCGATGTTGCGGGGCCATGGAGGAAATTGAGAAAAAGTGAATTTTCGAGCATGTAGGCTTTTTTCACCTAAGGAGAACATTCGAGCCAACGGATTTGCAGGAGACTTCGTGGTTTTTACATTTTTTCGCAAAAAGTGAAATTTGCATTTTTAGGCTGCATGGAACCGATTTGTGAAGATTTCATTTTTTCTAGTTTTGCAGCGTCAAGTAAAATCTTTAGATGGTAATAACGTTTGACTGGAAGCTTGAAATTGAGCAAGTAAGGAATTTTTGAAAAGGGGTCGAACTCCTCTACACCATGGAAGCATAAAATATTATTTTTAGCAGAGACTTAGGTGAGTAAAAATAATAAAATTTCTTTCACGCCATTAATACATGATCTATTTGTTTGAACTACCTAGATTTGATATGATCTCGCCATTATTCCTTCTTGAACATGCCAAGCAGTACATGGATAATTGCACTTGACATATATCAAATAGATTTGCGGGATCAATTGTTAGTGGTTGAACTTTTAAATCAGATTTTTTTCTTTCTCTATAAAGGAATTTTCTTGCTTCTTTCCCATTAATGATGTGTTGTGTAAACTTCTCGGGTAATATAATGCTTTTTTTGATACGTTTTTTCATCCTTAACTTGTTTTAATGTTTCTTCTCACCTCTCATCGTTGTAGGGTAATCTATGCATTTTTTGATGTTTATTGCAGATTACAATAAATCTAAATGGGAATCTACATACTTGAAAAGGAAATCTATCTACTTCATTTACCAAGTAGAGGGTGATTTAATTTTTTAATTTCATTCCATTCCAACTTTAACATGTTTAACTTTTCTACAAAAATGCGAGGAAAAACCAGAAGGTAATCTAGCTTTTCAAAACATGCCTTTCAAATAACACGGAGAAAGTAATATTTCTTAACACAGACTTTTCCAACCTTCCAACAGAGAGTTTACAACAATATTTCCAATAATAGATTTTAATCAAGAGAAACACAATTTTGTGGAAAATAAATCAACTTCAATTATAATGAAATAATGTTTTTTACAACTCCTTTTAAGTTCACCAAAAAAACAACTTACAAAAAATATCTTTCTCTTTTTTTTTCATTCGAATATAAATTTCATGTCCAAAATCAAACAAATTTTCACCACAAATACTATTACAATGTCATCCACTTAAAGTGGGAAATTTTACAATAAGGAAAACTAAAGAGAACTTCAAAGTTGGTCTTCATACATAGCTCCAAGAACAGCAACAAGAGAGATCCACCATGCTTCATTTGGTTACAACGAAAAAAAAGGGAGAGAGGCAATGCTCTCCACACAACCAAGAATCGAAATGAGGAGGATAATTTTTCCTCCTCATTGGCCCCTCGACCCCAACCACATTACAATGAAAGGTGGATTCAACTCATGGCAACAAATAAGCTTCCACATCACAATACCAGATTTTATAGTCATACCAAAGTCCAAATAATGCAACTACAACCACAAGAAGGAAAGAAACCAAATACACAAGGATTTAACATGCAAAAGCCCAAGGAGTTAGATCTATGGGGAATCCTCTTATACCTACCAATGGGAAATGGGTGTCAACCTCAAAACCAACTAATAAATCATCTCAAACCCCTACATACTATTATGCCTCCCTTGAGTACCTATTATACCTCCACCATTTTCTTATGCCTCCCTATAAATCTCTTATGGCTCCCTCGTCAAAAAATAGACCAAGTAAGAAATGCAAGCTATTTCTTGTCCAAGGTGGAACACCAATCCCAACTCCCTCCAAAACATGGAAATAACTCTTATGCCTCCCACATTTAAAGATCCCCATAGTATCCTCCTACAATACACTTAAACAATCTACCCAACCAACCAAAAAACATACCAAAACACTCAAAAACATACACATATACATAATATAAAAAGGAAAACATTTTACAAGAGTCAAGCTCCTACCTCTCCATGGTAGAGCTTGATCCAAGAATTCCACAACAAACTTCTTCAAGTCCAAAAAATCACCTAAAGCTCCAACAAATCCACAAGCATTCCAAAATCTTCTAACTCTCCAAAATTACAAGAGCACAAATAGAATGAAGTAACCCCTAAACAAGAAAAAGAACTCGAATAAATAGAAAAGGGAGAGAGGAGGGATAGGTGGCTCCTTGTAGGATGCCACATCACTCATCCTCAACTCCACCTCACATGAGAACTTCAAACTCCAAAGCACAATTAATAAGTGGGTGAAAAAATGACATTTTACTTACACACACAAACCAATCCCACACCCCTTAAGGACTAAAAATAATTACATGTAAGAAGGTGAAATAAAAACTTACAATTTGTCTTCCCAAAAATACATAATGAGGCCTAGTTTTGACCCCCCAACCCATAGGTAGGGTTTGTGTAACAATTTAAGAGGTGTGGGACAAGTTTAACTTGTCCCACAAGCCACCAAAATTCGGCCCCTAAGGAAAAATCCGAATTTCAAAGGAAAGTTGGATTGTTTCACACTCAAAGTTACTTACACATCACTTACAACACATAAACCAAGATCCATCAAGTCTAATATATAATTTCTTTTTACCCATTCTTCATTATTTTAGCAACATGATTACTCACAACTCTAGAAACCAATTAAATAAATAATAAAGGGGAAAATACATCACAAATAAGACACATACTAAAATTAAACAAAGGAAACTAAATAAAAGAATACACATAACCCCTTGGTCACATTCGAAGGTGATTCCCCCATGGGAACCCCTAACAACAATTCAAACATACACACATAAAAAATACATGTTGCCATGGTGACCCTTGTTGAATTCATCTAGAATTTCAATGTGGTTGGTCTCCAATCCCCCAATGTTTGTTGTGACATGTTTACCTAAAAACACATAACACCTCCTTAGGCCTCGTGGCTGCATCAAAACATCCAAAATAAATATAAAATATAACTCCAAAATTATCTAAATATGAATCAAAACATCATCTAGGAAAGTAACAATATCATTTAGAATTTCATCAATAACCATATAATCATAAGATTAATTCTATTATCTAGGTCTACTCAATAAGACGAAATATCACATGTCTGAAAACATATATATATATATATATACCATGTCAATCAACATAACATCAGTACATATATTTCTTTAATAATCAACATGCATCATATATGAATCAAAATCAACAACAGTCCATGATCTATAACATCTAACATCATGCCTAGTCAAAAGCTACAATAATATCCATAATTATAGTCAACAATATCATAATCAATAACAAAAAAATGTCGAAGAGAAGTGGGAACTACATCCCCTCCCCTTAGACTCAAATTCCTCCTAAGTCAACTGGAACATGTGTGGAAACTAAACTCGTAGCAAATTATCATCCTCCCATATAGCCATAATCTCATTATATCTATCCCACTTGCACTTAAACATGGTCAATCTCTCTACCTCGAAGGCCCGGGGTCTTCGCTATATAATGCAAATGAGTTCCACCATCACCTTCCTGTGATCTTGCACCTACAATGAGGTCCAATCCAACACATGAGAAGGATCGTAATATATCTCCTAAGTCTTGAAACATTAAAACACATCATGGATGCAAGACAAGCTAGGTGGCAACATGAGACGGTAGGCCAAAGGACCAATACGCTCTAAGATCTCAAAGGGACCCACGAATCTAGAAGCCAACTTAGAACTTTTTCTATAACGAGATAGGGCTCTTATGTGTCCCGACACAAAGGAAAACCTTCATGCCCACATCAAATCTATTGTCGGTCCTATGCTGATCTACATACTTCTTCTACCTATCATGTACCTCCTGCATTCTCTATCTGATCATAACCACTTATTGCTCCATGTTCTATAATAAAGCTGGCCCAAGAGAAACCCCTGTCCTCTAACTCGTCCCAACTAGGAGGTGTCCTACACTCTCTTCTAAACAAGTGCCAAAAAGGAGCCATGCCTATCGAACTTTGAAAACTATTATTGTAGGCAAATTCCACCAAGTACAAATATTCCTCCCATCTCGACTAATGGTCCATAATGTACATCCTAATCATTTCCTCTAAGATCTGATTCACCCACTCAATCTGTCCATTTGTCTCAGGGTGATACGTTGTGCTGAAATTGATCTTCGTCCCGAGGGCATGCTGCATGGTAGTCCAAAAGTGGGAAGTATATAGAGGATTATGGTCACAAATAATCTTCCACATAATCCCGTGCAATCTTATAATCTCATCTAGATATACCCGAACCACTACACTAGTTGTATAGGTGGTTTTCACTAGAGAAAAATGAGCCACTTTCGTTAATTTATCCACCATGACCATGATGGCGTCATGGTGGTATCTTGACATCAGTAGCCCAACAATGAATTCCATGGAAATGGTGTCCCACTTCCACTCCGGTATAGCATGCGAGAAGAGAAGACCAAATGGACGCTAATGCTCACCTTCACCTTCCCGACACTCTAAACAATGTAACACAAACTGAGCCATGTCTCTCTGAAGTCCCCTCCAATGATACAACTGTCTCAAAGTGGCATGCATCTTCTTTACCTCGGGATGGTCTAAATAGGATGCACAATGTGCCTCTGTCAAAATGTCCACCTCAAGCCTCCATCTCTAGGGACATAAATCCAACCTCTATGCCCGAGTAGGCCATCTTCCTCTAATGAAAACCCATCAAACTTCCCTCAAGGGGTCTCGAGAATCGATCTCTACTCTAGTTGTAATGTAGAAGATGTCATGAGGAAGCGGTTGTAGAATCCTGCTCCTCAAATTTTTGCCCACCGCAATGGCCATAACCACATGTCTCCATCTACTAAGATCATCCACAACCACATTCCCTTCCCATTCACTTGCTCTATATCCATATCATACTCAAAAATAAACTCCATCCAAAGCCACCGACGAGCGTTGATATTAGGGCTGCGTGAAGAGGTGGTGAAGACTCAAGTGATCAATCTGAAGTGTCTCCATCAAACCAAGGCATGTATAACTACCGAAAGCTCAAGATGATGAGTTGGATAATTAAGATCATAATCTTTGAGTTTGTGAGACTCAAAATTAACTACTCTTCTCTCTGGATCAACACACCTCCAAGTCCTACCAAAGATGCATCCGTGCATATGAAAAAATCACCCTAACAATCTCGAACTTCAATAATAGGTGTTATCATGAGGCATTCCTTTAGTATCCTAAAGGCCTTATCACATCTATTTGACTAGAAAAACTTATTCCCTTTCCGCTGAAGGGAAGTGATGGGGTACATAACCTGAGAGAAGTCTTATATGAATCTTCTTTAATATCCTGCTAAACTCGTGAAGCTGCGCACCTCTTTCATGTTAGTGGGTGATATCCAATCCATAATAGCTTGGATCTTGGAAGGATCAACCACGATACCTTACATATAAATGATGTGGCCTAAATACTTCACCTTTTACGAAAGAACACACACTTCTCCGAGGTTCCCATAAAGTGCTTTGCTCACGAAGACACTAAAGAACCCGGCGAAGGTGCCCTCGTGCTCCTCACGCATATGTGATTAAATCAAAATTTCATCAAGGAAGACGAGCATTAAGCAATCCAATAATGTCCTTAACACCCCATTCATGAAGCTCATGAACATTGCGAGGCATTTGTCAAACCAAAAGGCACTACTTTTGTGAACTCGTAGTGGCCATATATCTTATGGAAGGTGGTCTTATGAATATATGCCTCTATAATCCTTGGCTAATGATAACTTTGACTCAAGATCTATCTTAGAGAAAACTATGGCCCCATTCATCTCATCAAATAAATCATTAGTGCACGGAAGGGGTAACTATTCTTTATCGTTACTTTGTTCAAGAAAGTGATAATCAATACATAATTGTAAAGATCCATCCTTTTTCTTTACAAAAGCACCAGATTCACCCCAACGGAATAAACTAGGATGGATTCAGAATTTTCTAGAAGGCCCGTAGAGGTATAACTTGAGCTCACGAGCTCAAGGGTGGTCATCTCGATAAGGTTCTCATGAGATAGGCTCTAATCCCATATCCAAATTTATATGAAAATCTATCTCACGTGGGGGTGGTAAACCCAAGAGCTCCCTAGAAATACATTAGAAAACTCTCTCAAGATGGGATCGTCATCAAGTGATGGTCCACTAGACTCATCCTCTGATTTTTCACTAACTTTGTAACCACATACATCTCGACAACCCATTACACACACTTCTTACGTTTAATAGCGAGATGGTGCGAATGGAAATGGGTCTCCTAACCCCTGCAATCACTGACTCAACTCCTAGATCATTTGTACATGATATAGTCTTATGGTAACAATCCACTTTAGCTTTTTGTTCATACAACCATTCCATGCCCAAGATGAATTCATACAAACCCAATGGAAGGATACGAAAATCCGAGGTAGTGGTGAAGGGTCCCAAATCCACTACACACTCCTTAACTAAGGAGTCTATAGAGATTTTTTCTCCAGAAGCCATCTTGATGTCCCAACTAAGACCCTGCCTAACTGCCACCAACCTGCATCACTCTACTAAATATGGTGCAATAAAAGAATCAAAGAACTAGAATCAAACAGAATGGAGGTAGGAATACCACCAATGCTACTTGTCGTCTCAATCACAGTACTCTAGTTCTCATCCTGGTGGTTCTCAACCATTGCATAGATCTGATGACTTGTGCCCCATGTCACCAATAGTAGGCTCTAAAATCTACGTCTTACCCTTGTTACTAGGGTTCTATGGGAACTCTCTCTAAAGATTTCCAGCAACACCACAACCATAACAACTTCTCGGTCCTCTCCAATGAGATACACTCTAGTTGGTACTCTAGAGGTCTATGTTGTGGATCCTGATGATCTGGATATGGACTACTAAGGTCTCTACTGGTGAGCTCCTACTGACTCAACTCTTGGTGCACCCTGTGTCCTAATGGGACCCCTAGGAGGAGGCCCAATACTCCTCCCCCTATATGCGTTGAATCTCTGTGGAGGTCTATAAGGTGGGTGGGGCTGCTATCGGCTTTGGTGCTTATGCTACTATGGTGGTCTAAAAGACAATTGTGTTGAACCCCGTCCACCAAGAGGAGAAAGAAATGACCCCTAGTTCGTTATCCAAAGATTTCTTTGGATGCGGCTCTAAACTCTGTCTTTGGCCTGATGTGTCTTTCCTCGAGTCTCCTCTACTATATAGGCCTTCTCAACGGCCTCATCTAATGTCTGCAGACAATGGATATGCACCACACCTTACAAATCTAAATTCGGGACACTAATGAACATGTTAGTCCGTACCTTCTCATCTTGCATATAGTCGACATACTAGAGTAGGTCTAGAAATCAAATCTCATACTCAGCTATAGTCATAGATGCCTGACGGAGGTCATGAAACTGATCTATCCTTTGTTGAATGAACCTCCAAGATAAGTACTTTCTCTGAAACTGCTCCTCAAAGAGATCCTAGGTAACCATCTCTGAATCAACATGGATCTTCTACTCCTCGGTCCTCCACCAGACACCTGCTCCATCCCTCAGAAGATGGATCGTAACACGAGCTTTCATGTTGCTAGTACAAGGGTAGAGCTTGAAGCACCCGCTCAAGCTCACTAACCAAGCCTCTTCCGAAATCCACCTGTATCCCCAGAATAGTGAGATGGTCATAGCTTCAGGATCTCCCTTATATGGTATGCGGTTGGAGTCTGCCGATGCTTATGCCTCTCTCAGTATGCTCATCTCTAAGCCTAGAGCTTTGAGACCTATCTATGTTTCCTGAAATCCAGTCTCCTTGTCCCCTCTATGGTGACTTTGTTATGTCCGACTCCACATGGGAGTTCTCTACCCTATGCTCCTTGTTATGTCGAGAGATGCACAAGCCTCTATGGATGGCTCCCTATCGTGGCTAGTTGAACTTCCTCCTACGAACCCTCCGCGTAGATCGGGAATTGAGGTCTGAAGTGTCCGTAAAATCTAAAGTAGGATGGTTGCTATGGTATGGTCTTGAGGTGGCATGTCTAGGTCTATGTGAAAGGACCCCTTGTCTGGTCCGCACCTCCTACACATACCAAGGTGAGAGTTAGTTCATTATTCTAAGTTTTATTCGGTTCATCCATGTTTACTAAAATATGCAATTTTCAAAAAAAGTTATTTTCTACCTTTAAAGGTGTGCTAGCTTTAATATCGTATTAGGTTTAATGTTCATCTCTCATGTTTTCTAGTGTGTCCAAGGGTCCAAGTTTTAAACCCACGACTCCAATACCAAGTGTAACATCCCGTAAAAATGCTCACTCGAGACCCAAAAACAACTCGGGTTTAGTTAGAAAAATTATGGAATAATTTTTTTCAAAAAGTGTTCCCACATGCAAGCTTCAAAACTACAGTTTTACAATAATGTTTCAAGGAAAATTATATTTAATAAATAAAATTTTCTCGTTATAATAAATATTAAACCCAAATTATAATTTAATGAGTGTAATTAGTCCAAGCATGGTTAAATTTCCACTTAAGTGTTAATTTAGTAAATATTAAATTAACACTATAGTTAAATATTCCCTAATTAAATTTAGAGGGTGAAAGGGGCCAAAATAAATTAAATACCCAAGGTATTTAATTCCACAAGTTCTAAACAATAAACAAGGTCCTCATTTACAAGGGTTTAGAAAAAACATTCACTTACCCCATAAAGTTACACCTATAAAGGTCAACCCATGTTTGGAAATAAAACATTTAAATTAAAAGGTAATTTCCCACATACCCACTCTCCACCTACTCTTTTGATTCAATCTTATTTTTTATATTTTACGCACTTAAGGTTTCATGAAAACATTTCCATTATATAGGAAATTTCTTCCCCTTTCCAAAAATATAAATAAGTCCTCCTAACTCTTCATATTTTGCAAGTTACGGGCCGACGGGCCTTGGGAGGATTTTTTCCCAAATGCGAGGCATGCGGGCCTCGGGAAACATTTTCACACAGGGAAGATTGCGGACCGGTGGATGGGAGGAGATATTTCAGCACTTTGCACTTTTTGAAAAAAGCACAATTTACTCCTACAGGCCCGCACGCTCATAGAGGATCTTTGCACAGAAAGCAGAAAATATGCCTAAGGCCCGTAAGGGATGTGTGTCCAAGTTTCAAGCTAAAGCGGAAGGCGGGTCACCGAGAGGCACTTTAGATTTTGAATTTTTTTGTTGGAAAGCGTAAACATTTAAAATTAAGCCATGCCTCCGCCGATGCTCTGAGACACCACGTGTCAAGCCAAAAGCTACAAGCGGGAGGCGGACCGTTGGGGCAACTTAGGAATTTTTCCACTTTTACAAAAAGTGAAGTTTTCCAATGCAAGCCCGCGCACCCATGGAAATTTTTGCAAAAAGTATGGGTTACGATGTTGCGGGGCCACAGAGAAATTGAGTAAAAGTGAATTTTCAAGCATGGAATTTTTTTTTGCCTAAGGAGAACATTCGAGATAGCAGAGCTGCAGTAGACTTCATGGTTTTTACGTTTTTTTTGCAAAAAGTGAAATTTGCATTTTTCAGCCCCGCGGATCCACTTTGCGAAGATTTCATTTTTTCCAATTTTTCATGGCGTCAAAGTAAAATCTTCGGATGATCATAACGTTTTTCTTGGGCTCGATTTGAGAAAGTAAGGACTTTTTGGAAAGGGCTCAAACTCCTCTACCACCATGGAAGAATAAAATATTACTTTTAGAAAACTTAGGTGGGTGAAAAATAAGAAAACATATTTCACGCCATTAATATGTGATATGTTTTTTTCAACTAGCCATATTTGATTTGATCCACCTTTTTGCCTTCTCCAAAAGACCAAATAGACATGGAGAATCGCACTTGACATAATTCGAATGGATTTGTAGGGATTAATTGTTAGTGGTTGAACTTTCAAATCAGATTTTTCTTCTTTCTCTGTAAAGGTATTTTCTTGCTTCTTTCCTACTAATGTTGTGTTATGCAAACTTCTAGGGCAATACAATCTGTTTTGTGATGTGTCTTGTTCATCCTTAACTCGTTTTATTGTTTCTTCTTACCTCTCATCATTGCAGGGTAATCTGTACATTTTCTTATGTTTATTGAGGATTACAATAAATCTAAATGGGAATTTACACACTTGAAACAGAAATCTATCTACTTCATTTTCCAGGTAGAGGGTGATTTAATTTTTTAATTTCATTCCATTCCAACTTTACCATGTTTAATTTTTCTACAAAAATGTGAGGAAAAGCCAGAAGGTAATCCAACTTTTCAAAACATGTCTTTCAAATAACACAAAGAAATGTAATATTTCTTAACACAGACTTTTCCAATCTTCCAATAGAGAGTTTACAACAATATTTACAACAACATATTTTAAACAAGAGAAACACCATTTTTGGAAAATAAATCAACTTCAATTATAATGAAATAATTCCTTTTACAACTCTTTTTAATTTCACCAAAAAATAGCTTAAAAATAGATCTTTCTCTTTTTTTCATTTGAATATAATTTTCATGTCCAAAATCAAACAAATTTTCACCACAAATACTATTACAATGTCATCCACTTAAAGTGGGAAATTTTACAATAAGGAAACTAAAGAGAACTTCAAAGTTGGTATTCATACACAGCTCCAAGAATGCAACAAGAGAGATCAACCATGCTTCATTTGGTCACAAAAAAAAAGGGGAGAGAGGCAATGCTATCCACACAACAAAGAATTCCAATGAGGAGGAGAAGTCATCCCCTCATTGGCCCTCGATCCACCACCACATTACAATGAAATGTGGATTCAACTCATGGCAACAAACAAGCTTCCACATCAGAATACAAGATTTACAGTCATACCAAAGTCCAAATAATGCAACTACAACCACAAGAAGGAAAGCAACCAAATACACAAGGCTTTACGATGTAAAATCCCAAGGAGTAAGATCTATGGGCGAAGCACTTATACCTCCCAATGGGAAATGGGTGTCCACCTAAAACCCCACCAATAAATCATCTCAAACCCCTACATACTTTTATGCCTCCCTCAAATACCTCTTATACCTCCCACATTCTATTATGTCTCCCTACAAATCTCTTATGGACCCCTCATCAAAAATAGACCAAGTAAGAAATGTAAGCTATTTCTTGTCCAAGGTTGAGCACTCATCCCAACTCCCTCCAAAACATGGAAATAAATATTATGCCTCCCTACAAATCTCTTACGCCTACCACATTGAAATATCCCCATAGTCTCCTCCTACAATACACTTAAAAATCTACCCAACCAACCAAAAAAATACCAAAAACACTCAAAAACATTCACATATACATAATATAAAAAGGAAAACATTTTACAATAATCAAGCTCCTACCTCTCCATGGTAGAGCTTGATCCAAGAGTTCCACAACAAACTTCTTCAAGTCCAAAAATCACTAAAAGCTCTAAAAAATCCACAAGCATTCCAAAATCCTCTAACTCTCCAAAATTACAAGAGCACAAATAGAATGAAGTAAACCCCAAGCAAGAAAAACAACTTGAATAAATAGAAAATGGAGAGAGAAGGGTGAGGTGGCTCCATGTAGGACTCCAAATCACTCATCCTCAACTCCACCTCACAAGACAACTTCAAACTCCAAAGCACAATTAATAAGTGGATGAAGAAATGACATTTTATTTACACACACAAACCAATCCCACACCCCTTAAGGACTATTAATAAATACATGTAAGAAGGTGCAATAAAAACTTGAAATTTGTCTTCCCAAAATACATAATGAGGCCTAATTTTGACCCCCCAACCCATAGGTAGGATTGGTGTAACAATTTAAGAGGTGTGGGACAAGTTTGACTTGTCCCACAAGCCTCAAAATTTGACCCCTAAGGACAAATCAGAATTTCAAAGGAAAGGTGGAGTGTTTCACACTTAAAGTTACTTACACATCACTTACAACACATAAACCAAGAGCAATCAAGTCTAATAAATAATTTCTTTTGACCCATTCTTAATTAATTTTGCAACATGATTACTCACAACTCTGACACCAATTAAATAAATAATAAAAGGAAAATACATCACAAAAAAATCACATACTAAAATTAAACTAAGGAAACTAAATAAAATAATACACATAACACCTTGGTCACATTTGAAGGTGATTCCTCCCGTGGGAACCCCTAAAAACAATTCAAATATACACACATAACAAAATACATTTTTCCGTGGTGACCCTTGTTGAATTCATCTAGGATTCCAATGTGATTGGTCTCCAATCCCCCAATGTTTTTATGACATGTTTACCTACATAACACATAACACCTCCTCCAGCCTCGTGGCCGCATCAAAAATTCAAAATAAATATACAATATAACTCCAAAATTATCTAAATATGAATCATCATCATCTAGGCAAGTAACGATATCATTTACAATTTCATCAATAACCATATGATCATAAGATTAGTTCAATTATCTAAGTCTACTCAATAAGATGAAATATCACTTGTCCAAAAACATATATATATATATATATAATCATGTCAATCAGCATAGAGACATCGTATAAAAATATCTCTAATAATACACATGCATCATATATGAATCGAAATCAACAACATTCCTTGATCTCTAACATCTAACATCATGCCAAGTCAAAAGCTACAATAATATCCATAAGTATAGTCGATAGTATCATAATCAATAAAAAATGTGTCGATGGGAAGTGGGCACTACAAAGACTCAAAAGCAACTACTCTTCCCTCCCCGCATCAACACACCTCCAAGTCCTGCTAAAGAAGCATCTTTCCAAACTAAGAAATCACCTAAGGTTACGGTACTACAAGAATAGGCATTTTCATGAGGCATCCCTTCAATTTCTGAAGGCCTACTCACATCTATCTAACCATACAAACTTCTTCCCTTTCCGCTAAAATGTAAGTGATGGGGCACATAACCCAAGAGAAGTCCCAGTATAAAAATCTTGTAATATCCTACTAATCTCATGAAGCTACGCACATCTGTCACATTAGTGGGTGTTGGCCAATCCATAACAGCTCGAATCTTTGAAGGATCGACTATGATATCTTCCCAAAAATGATGTGGCCCAAATATTACATTCATGCGAAAGAACACACACTTATCCAGGTTCCCATAAAGATGTTGCTCTCGAAGACACTGAAGAACTTGGTGAAGGTGCTCCTCATGATCCTCACATGTACATGAGTAAATCAGAATTTCATCTAGGAAGATGAGCACGAAGCGATCAAATAATGTCCGAAAACCCCATTCATCAAGCACATGAACACTTTGCATGGGCATTCGTCAAACCAAAAGGCACCATTGTGAACTCGTAGTGGCCATATATCGTATGGAAGGTAGTCTTATGCATATATTAAACCCACAAAAGGTATCAAAAATAATGATTGCTTCATTAATGTTTCTAGCCAATTATATCTATTAGATAATTTATTCTCGTTATAATAAATATTAAACCCACATTAAACTTTAATGAATTAAATCTGACTAAGTATGGAAAATTTCCCTAAGTGTTATTTAAATAAACAAATTAATTCCTACTATAGTTGAATAACCCACAATTAAGTCGAAGAGTAAAGGGGCTAATAACGACTAAAGTTAATTAATCCCACAAGGTTTTAAATCATTATCAATGTACCCATTTGACATGGGGTTAGAATTAATAAACATATTACTATCCCAAAAGTAACCCCTTAAAAAGTGAACCCATGTATTTGAAATTAAATCATTTAAATTAAAAGGTAATTTCCACTCACCCACTCTCCACCTACTTTTTGTAGGGATGAATCTCATCCGTTGGATGGATTCATTTAGGACCCTTGATGAGGAAAAGGGGCATCTAACCCTAAAGCTTTCTTAAGAAAACTACTTCCTCTCTTTCCTTTGGTTCACTATTTTTCCATTTGTTTTGTAGAGTTCCTTGGAGGAGGAAGAGAAGTCATTGGAGGCCCTTTAAGCCCTTGGGAGGGATGGACATGCTCCATTATTGTCTTGTTTGTTTATACCCTTATTAGGGTTTTAAAAGTATTTAAATATATTTTGTAGCTCATTTTCCTTATATTTGCCCAAATGGGCTTGTGGGGTTTTTTTTCCCATTTTAATGAAATAACTACATCAGGTAAGTATTTTCATTTTGATAGGATATATATGTATGTATGTATGTATGTATGTATGTATGTATGTATGTATGTATGTATAATATTAATCTAGTTAAATTTATATCTCATATAATTTAATATATAAGTGTATTAAAAATTTAAGTATGTTAATATTAATAAGTTGATTAATATTAATAATATTTTAATATTGATAATACTTCAAGGTAACAATATTACTATTAATAAGTAATAATAAATTTATGTGAGCTAATGTTAGCAAGTAAAAATCTTGTGTTAGAATCTCCACCTTTTTATATACTTACAATTTGATATTGTAGCTAGAGGTAGAAGAAAGTAGATTACATTTTCCTTCACTATTTTTTTGTAGATTTGCAATAATTTCTAAATGAGAATTACAAGCTAGCATTGGAAATTACTTTCTTCATTAACTAAGTAAAAATTCAATTGAAAATTGAGTTCTAGGAGATGATCTATTTTATTTAGGAATTAAAATACCACTAACACTTAAGTTATTTCCATTTCAACATACAAATATAAAATGTCTTTCAACCAATATAAGAGGATGAACAATTATAACTCTTTCATTGTTTTATAAGCCTCATGGTATACAAAGAATTAACCATCCCTTTTTCTTTTTCAAACTACTATTTTCCATTCATTCACACAAACAATTATAACCAATTTTTTCAATAAATCAGTAAATGAGAGCTACTAACTTTCCAATAGTTTTTTTTTACAAGAACAACATAATTGTGTGGGAAATAAATCAACTTCAATGGAATAAGTTATTTCTTTTTATAAGATTATTTTCTATCTCAACAACTAACTTTAAAACACAATTCTTTCCTTTCCTTATATTATACAACTCAAATTTGAAATCCAATAATCAAACAACTTTTTTTTTTCTTCACAAATACTCATACAATGTCTTCCATTTGAAGTGGGAAAAACTTACAAAAATGAAAGCTAAAAGGAATACAATATTACAAGTTTTCCACCCTAAGTGGGAATAACAAGAAGGTTTTCTCACAAGGAACGATTTTTTCAAGACACCAACAAAGCTCCATGCTTCACATCACCAACAAGAGAGATCCACCATGCTTCATTTGATCACAAAAAAAAGGGGAGAGGTAACACTCTCCACCCAACCAAGAATTCCAATGAGGAGGAGAATTCATCCTCCTCATTGGCCCCCAAGCCCAAACCACATTGCAATTTAAATTGGATTCAACTCATTGCAACAAATTAAGCTTCCACATCACAATACAAGATTCTAAAACTATACCAAAATCCAACCAATACAACTACAATCACAAGAAGGAAAGAAACAAAATACACAAGGCTTCAACATGCAAAAGCCAGAGGAGTAAGATCTATGGGGAGGTCACTTATGCCTCCTAATGGGAAATGGTTTCCCACCTACAAAACCTCCAATAAACATCTCAAAACCCCTACACACTCTTATGCCTCCCTCAATTACCTTTTATACCTCTCACATTCTCTTATGCCTCCCTACAATATCTTATGGCTCCCTCATAAAAATAGAACAAGTAAGAACTGTAATCAAATTCTTGTCCAATGTGGGGCACCTACCCAACACCCTCCAAAACATGAACTGAACTCTTATGCCTCCCCACAATGTAAGGTCCTCATAGTCTCCTCCTACACTATACTTAAGCAATCTACCCAAGAAACCAACGAGCATACCAAAATACTCAAAACATGCACATATACACAATAAAAGGAAAAACATTTTACAAGAGTATATATCCTACCTTTCCATGTTAGATCTTGATCCAAGAGCCCCACACCAAGCTTCTTTAAGCCCAAAAATGCAAGAGCATAAAGAAATTAAGTAACCCCCAAACAAGAAAAAGAACTTGAATAAATATAAAAGGGAGAGAGGAGGCTAAGGTGGCTCCATGTAGGATGCTACATCACTCATACTCAACTCCACCTCACAAGTCAAACCTCAACCCCAATGACCCATTAATTGGTGGGTGATAGGAATGAAAAGTTACTTACACACACAATCCAAGCCCACACCCCTTAGGGAAAAATAAATAAATGCATGTAAGAAAGTGCAATAAGAATTTGTCTTCCCAAAACACATGATGGGGTCTAATTTTCACCCCCAACCCATAGGTAGGGTAGGTATAGTAAATTTAGAGGTGTTGGAAAAGTTTAACTTGTCCCACAAGCCTCCAAAATTGGCCCGTAAGGACAAATCCTAATTTCTAAGGAGAGGTGGAGTGTTCCACACTCAAGGTTACTTACAATTCACTTACAACACATAAACCAAAGAACCATCTAATCTAATAAATGAATTATTTTGTCTCATCCATGATTATTTTATCAACATGATTAAATCACTAATCTAGATACAATTAAATAATTAATAAAGGGGAAAAATACATCACTAAAATTCTCATCCTAAAAATAAATAAAGGAAACTAAATCAAATAATAACACATAACCCCTTGGTGACAATTGGAGGAAATTCCCCCATGGGGATTCCCTAAAAATAATTCAAACACACACATAACAAAATACATGTCACCATAGTGACCCTTGTTGAATTCATCTACCATTCTAATGTGGTTGGTATCCAATCCCCACGATGTTTTTGTGACATGTTTACCTACAAAACACATAACACATCCTTCACCTCGTTCTTGCATCAAACATCCAAAAGAAATATACAATATAACTCCACAATCATCTATATATGAATCAAAAAACATCATCTAGGCAAGTAACGATATCATTTACAATTTCTAACAACATCTCGGTCCTACATTTCATTAATAAACATATGATCATAAGATTAGTTCAACTATCTAGGTTTACTCAATATTAGGAAATATCGCATGTCTGAAATATATATATACAACCATGTCAACAAAATATTAACCTCAATAAAAAATTTATCTAATAATCCACACACATCATATATGAATCGAAATCAACAACAATCCATTATCTCTAACATCTAACATCATGCTAAATCAAAAGCTACAATAATATCCATAAGTATAGTTGACAATATCAAAATTAATAACAAAAAAGGTGTCAAAGGGAAGTGGGCACTACATCCCCTCCCCTTAGACTCGACTTCCTCCTGGAAGTCACTAGAACAGGTGTGGAAACTAAACTCGTAGCAATGTAGCATCCTCCCATGTAGCCACAGTCTCATCATATTTATCCCACTAGACTCGAACCTGGTCAATCTATCTACCTCAAAGGCCCAAGGTCCTACGCTCTAAAATTCATATGGGCTCCACCATCACCTACCCCTAATCCTACACCTGTAATGAGGTCCAATCCAACACATGAGAAGGATCTATAATATATCTCCTAAGTACTGAAACATGAAATACATCATGGATGTGAGACAAGCTGGGTGGCAACGCTAGATGGTAGGCCAAAGGACCAATACACTCTAAGATCTCAAAGGGACCCATAAACCTAGGAGCTATCTTATAGCCTTTTTTGTAACGAATAGGGCTCTTATGTGGCTTGACACGAAGGAACACCTTCATGCCCACATCAAAACTAAAATTTTCATATGTTGATCTACATACTTCTTCTACCTATCCTAAGCCTCCTATAATCTCTGCGCCCGATCATAATAACTCGCTTGCTCCATGTCCCGTAATATAGCTATCCCAAGAGAAACCTTGTCCTCTAACTTGTCCCAACTAAGAGGTGTCCTACACTCTCTACCATACAGTTCCTGAAAAGGAGCCATGCCTATCAAACTCTGGAAACTATTATTGTAGGAAAACTCCACCAAATATAAATACTCCTCCCATCTTGATCGATGATCTCGTGACATACATCCTAAGCATGTCCTCCAATATCTAATTCACCTACTCAATTTATCCATCTATCTCATGGTGATAAGTTGTGCTGAAATAGATCTTCGTCCCAAGGGCATACTGCATGGTAGTCCAAAAGTGGGAATTATACAGAGGATTACGGTCACAAATGATCTTCCATGAACTCCCATGTAATTTGAAAATATCATCTAGATATACCCGTGTCACGGCACTAGTTGTGTAGGTGGTCTTCACCGGATAAAAATGAGCCACTTTCGTCAATTTATCCACCCTGACCATTATGGCATCGTGGTGGTATCTCGACATCGGTATAGCTTAAGGAAAGATAAATTCAATGCCGGATGTTGATGCTCAACCTTCACCTTCTTCGAAACTCTAAACAATTAGACACAAACCGAGCCTATTTTTCTAACTCCCCGTCCAAGTAGAAGAGAGCAAGTTCTCGAGGAAAGTAAAAAAATTGCAAAAACAAGGGGCCAGAAAAAATCATGAAAAATGGCTAAGTCCTAGTCCTCGCAATAGTCGGGACAGTTGGGACAAAAGGGCGTGAACCGCCGAAAGGCCACCAGGTGGTCTGCACAGCATTTGGGACATTTGGAACAAAGGGACGCGCGGGACGCGGAAATCCGAACTGGCCGAAAAATGGAAAAATTTGACTAATCATGCTGAAACAGCACTGGGACATCTGGGACAAAAGTACGCGAGGATGCAAGTCGGCCGAAAAGACTTAAGGCAGCCCGAATAGTTGGGCCGAAGGTACGCGAAGTACGCGAACCGGCCGGATCGGCCGAAATGAGAACTTTCGTCCGGGACAGTTGGGACAAAAGGGCGCGAACCGGCCGAACCGGGTGAATCGGGAAAATTTGTCCCAAACAGTCCGAAAGCAAATGGGACATCCGGGACAAGTACGCGAACCGGCCGGTTCGGCCGAAATGGGAAATTTCAGCACTGGGCCAAATGGGACAAAGGGACGCGCGGGACGCGGATAGCCGAAGGAGCCGAAAGCCAATCAGATCACGCCACGTGTCACCGGCAGAAAAGGGACATGGAAGCCCATTTCAGCGGTTCGGAAGAATTTGTCCCATGCAGCACTGGGACATTTGGGACAAAGGGACGCGTGGGACGCGAAAAGCCGAAGCGGCCGAAGGCAGAGAAGAAAAGTCAACATTTGGCCCGTGAAACTTCAAACGGCCATAACTTTTGACTCCGAGCTCCGATTTTCACAAAATTGACTTTCTGAACGAGCACGACGCCTCTACTACGCACAAAAAAATGGATTTCTTATTTTTAATGAGGGTAGATATATTTAAATAAGAGAAACATATTCGGCTCCAGTCAGTTAATGCTCATTCCCGTCAAATGACAGAAAACGCCTGCTAGACCCAAAATAGCTGCCCGCACTCAGAAGGCCATAACTTTTGCATTTCTCAACGAAATCACACAAAATTGGTACCGTTGGAATCGTGGTTCCGAGCCCGATGCACAAAAATCAAGAAATTCTAGATTTGATCAGAAATTGATTGAGTTTTTTAAGAAAACGTGGCCGGGTTCATAACAGTGTTTTATTTGGTAGCTGGGAGTGCAATTAAGAGGCATGGTCATCATTCTTTCTCTGCTGCAGCACATGGGACAGTATGGGGAGCCTTTTGCAAGTAATGTATAACCATTTCACTCAATTTAATGCCTCTTACAGTGGTCAAGGACAGATTTCGGGATTTCCATTTTCCTTCTCTTTCCTTCTCATTTTTCTATAAATTGGAGTGTTGGGCTCATCAGAAAAGAGAGAGTTTTTGGGTAGCAAAGCTCTACCAAAATTGCTTTGTGAAGCCAAAGTGTTGCAGCAGCCCTCAGTAGTGGACTCCTCGCATGGTGATCCAGCCCTTATCTTGTAATAGATCGAATCAGCATATACCAGAAGCAATAAAATACAAGTTTGTGGATGTATCTTCCCCGCTGTGTTTTCTTGCATTCTTCTTGCCCTTTTTCCTTTCTATAAGAATATTGTGTCTATTATTATGTTCTCAGCAGGATTCATTATCATTGTGTATGCTTGGAATATTGTTGTGAATGCATTTTGCTAGATTATGGTGAACTGTCATCACCTCTTCTAGTGTGCACTTTGCCTCTGTATTTCACACATTTGGAGACTACTCTCACACCCTCCTTTTCTGGTGTATCACCGCTTTAGTGTAGGCTTTCATTTTATGCATTCTCTCTCCCCTCGGTCCCTTGAAATTTAGATTAGAATAGTTAGCTTATCCTGCATTAGAGTAGATTGTGGCAGGTAGTTTAGGAGCAAGAACCAGCTTTCTCTGGAGGTCTATCTCAAGTAGCAAGTCCCACAACTTGGAGATAGTACCCATGTTATCCAATCACACCGTGAGTTCAAGTATATGCACTTGTATAAACATAAGGGTGCTGTGATTCGGTGATAACAGTTCTGGCACGCCCGGTGGGACCTTAGAGGTCTTCACTTTCATTGCAACAAGATTGATGTGCACTTGTTGTAAGTTCCAGCTTTGAAGGAGCTTTAAAATCACACATCTGGCGACTCCAAAAGAGGCATAATCCACTGGTTTCTGCAGTCCAAGCCTGGAAAATTTATGAGAAGAATACAGACTAGGTCAAGAACTAGGGAGGAAGGATTGTTTGTTTATCTCGCATCTATCTCCAGTGCAGAGAAAGAAGGGGAAGAAGAGCTCAAAGATCTCGTCTCCACCTAATAGAACTTTGTCTACACCTCCACCTGTAGACCTTTTCTCGCATCAACAAGGGTTCTCGTGCCAATCGTAATGGCGCAACCACTAAATCCCTTTGTCAATTTCACCGGCAAAGAGCCCACTTGCCCTCAATGCACGTAATCCAGCCCAATTGCAGCATTGAAGAACATTCCATTTTTCACTCGAGAAAATCATACCACTCCCGGTGATCATGTCAAAGACATTGCTAACGTCTCAGTGCAATCCATGAGATAAATGAAATGGATGTGGTCACAAATTCCGCTGGCATCATCGCTTCAAAGGGAAGGCATTGCAATGGTTCAGAGCCTTGAAGCCGGTTTCTATCACAAATTGGAATCAGCTTATGCATAGTTCTCCATGAGCAGCTTGAGAGAAAGGGAGACAACTTGTCTCTTCTAGAACAATTGACAACTATCAAGAGAGCCCCCAACGATCAGCTGACTGACTTCAACTTCAGATTTCAAAGGTCTTGGGATAGGATTCCAATGGCAATCAGGCCAACAACAGAAGGTGCTTTTCTATATTACCTTAAAGCTTTGAATTCTGATATTTCTATGTTAATTCAATCTATGGGAGGCACAACCTTACTCGCTGCTTATAAGATTGCCATTAGGCTGAAAACTGTCTTATTCAAGCCGGTAAGCTAGCTCCTAGGCCTCCCATGCCCTTGTATCCAAACTTAGAAAATCCAAGCACTAGTCAAGCACCCACTTTGGCTCCTATTCCCACTCCTAGAAATCAAAGTTCAAATGAGACTTCTACCTCATCCTCTAGTGCTTCAAACGAACTCCAAGAGGTCATGAAACAATTGCAAAATTTGGGAAATGAGCTGGTTACTATCAAAAGACAGCAAGCTCAAAGTGCTAGACCGTATCACCTCAAGCTCAAGCTCACTTTAACAGTGCAACCATATCAACCTCAAAGACCACCCAATCCAGCCGCAAATCAAATCAAGCAAGCAAGGCCTCCCGCTAATAGACCATTTCAGCCCTATAACCCCAATGTTGCATCTGCATCCAGAGCTTTGGTGCCAGTCCAAAATAACATGGCCCAAGAATATGATTGGTGTTTCCCGCAATACCACATAACCAATCAATGTGCTTTAACGGCATTAAATCGCTCTAATGGTGCAAACCATCGGTGGGTCGCAAGAGTCCACCACGAAGAAGACCAAAGAAAGGGGGCACCTCAAAAAGGAACATCTCCGAACGAAACTACTCTTGTCAATCGGCAGTCAAGATTTCGTGGGTATGAATCAAATACCTCTCAAAGTGTCATAGCCAACACAAGGTCAAAGAGGAGAAATTTGGGTGAAGAACATCCATTGGCTTCGAGTAATCCACAACCTTCTACCACTCCACAAGCCACTGGCAAACAAACTGTAGTTCCAAACATGCAAGGAGCATCCAAACCAGCTCCTAAACCAACTCAGATGCCAGCTGCTGCCGCCCATGTGCAAGGAATGAATGTGCAGGCCAAGGGACAGCAGAGGGATACTTCATCTCCATTCAATATCATTGATCAGATGAAGAAGACAAATGTAAACATATCAATGTGGGAATCACTATCTATCCCAGGACAAAGAGATTTGCTACAAGCTGCCATGAAGGACTGGTCAACTTCAAATCAACAGGTCCAAATGCAAGAGAAGGTACTCACAAATGCTGCCCAGCCTAAAGGAAATCATGGAGGACAAAGAAGGTAAAATGTTGAAGCCCCCTCCATTTTATGTTTCATTGATCATAGGAGATAAGTTGGTGCATAATTGCATGATCGATTCGGGAGCAAGTAGTTCAGTAATGCCCAAGCAAATAGCTGATCAGCTAGGACTCCAATATGAAGTCATCTCCAAGGGTGTAGTGCAATTAGATGGGACAGCAGTGACAACGGTTGGAGTAATCAAAGGTTTGAGCCTCACACTGCACGCATGTCCCAACGTAATAGTGTTACAAGATGTGTCACCATAGACCTACCACCACTCTTTGCATTATGCTTGTCAAGAGACTTCACTGCTAAAATTGGAGGCTATCTTTCGGCGGATTGGTCACACATGTTGTTCAGAACAAGGTATGGAACCAAAGCCACAATCAGGTCTGAACCTATTGCAAACTTTCACATTGAGCCTTACACTCCAAGCCAAATCAATACCAACTGTTCAGCGTTTGATCAAGAAGATTATCCAAGCACTGATGAAGCTGACACCAAGGTTGGAAGCATCCCAGATTTGACTCTTGATGAATGGGCAAGCAAGGTGCATGCTTTTGATCCTTATCAAGAAATAGAAGAATCTGAGCTGGGAGTCTATTGTTTACATGAAGAGAATCAACCTCTTCCTAGCATCACCAAGCCAGATCATAAAGACAAGAATGAAGTATGGCAATTGTTCTTTGATGGGTCAAGGAGTAGACAAGGTGCAGGAGGAGGAGCTATGCTCATTTCACCGCAAGGTATAAGGTATTACTCAGCCTTCCGTTTCCAGTTTTCCTGTTCAAACAACACAGCTGAGTATGAAGCCTTAATTCATGGATTGCACTGGGCAAAGAAGAAATGCATCAGAATTTACAAGTATTTGGTGATAGTGAGCTGATCGTAAACCAAGTCAAAGGAAAAAATGCTGCCAAAAATGATCTGTTGAAGAACTACAAAAATCGGGTATGGGATCTTATTGAAGATTTTGAAGCTTTTAGCATCATTTCCATCCCAAGAAAAAAGAATGAAGCCACTGACAGACTGGCAGCAATTGGGGCTGCGTTTGATGTTGTAGAAAGTATCAAAAGTGAGAAAACTCAGCCTCATATCAAAGTGGTTGTGAGACCAGCTGTTCCGATAACAACACAAGTTGGCAAGTCTTCGAGAATGATCAACAGATTGTTAATTTCCTACAAGAAGAAGCTGAGTTCTCCATGAGAAATCAAGACAAGCCGAGCAGCAAGATGGTGACCAAGTGGTGCAAATTAGACTAACAAATTACCAAAAGGCCTCATAACCTCGAGTCAATCTTCAACCCGAATGATCAGCTTCCTAAGGAGAAAGTGAACATTCAAGTAAAGGGTGAAGATTCAGAACCTATCTTAGTAGATGAAGGCAAGACATTGCAAATTGGCAAAGTAAGTACTCCACAAGAGAAATCTGATTTTGTTCAGCTTTGTCAAGAATTCCCGATGTCTTTGCTTGACTTACAAAGATTTAAGAGGTTTCAACCAAAGTCAGGCACAACATACTATTGAGTTGATCCGAATCCAAGCCCGTCACAGCAAAAGCAAAGGCCAAGAACTCATATCGAACCTCTCATGAGAAAAGAGTTAAGCAAGCTCATTGAGGCTAGTATCATCTTTCCCATCAAACACTCAAGTTGGGTTGCAAAAACTTGGTGCCAAGAAGAAAGAGAAACGGAGAAATAAGATTGTGTGTGGACTTTCGCGATCTAAATAGAGCATCACTCAAAGATCATTATCCGCTTCCATCAATGGAACAAATATTGCAGTGTCAGAGCTGGTTCAAAAAGGTTTTCATTGCTAGATGGATATTCAAAGCTATAATCGATAATGGTAAAGAAGAAGATCAATTCAAGACGGCCTTCACTACAAAATGGGGCACGTATGCTTACAAGAAGATGCCATTTGACTCACAAATGCCGGAGCAACATTTCAAATGCTATGGATATGGCATTCAAAGGCTTAATCAACAATATAGTGCTGGTATACCTAGATGATATCACCTGCTTCTCAAAGAATGCAAAGCAGACCATCTCTTTCACCTCGCATAAGTGTTTCGAGGTGTGAGGTGGTTCGAGTGTCATCAATCCAAAGAAGTGTGTATTCTCGGCACACGAAGGCAAACTCGTTGGGCCACATTGTCTCTAGGGAAGGGCTAACAATTGATCCCGAAAGGGTCAAGCCATCCGAACGCTTCCATTGCCACACCACAAGAAATCTCTCCAAAGCTTCTTAGAAGGATAAACTTTGTCCGCAGATTTGTGCCTAATTTTGCCACTCTTGTGAAGCCTCTAACTATGATGTCAAGAAGAGTCCGCATTCAAATGGACAAAGAGAAGGCAAAGAGAGTTTTGAAAACATCAAGCATGCAATATCACAAGCTCCAACTCTTATCAACCCAGCATTTCTCAAAGGACTTCATGTTGTATGCATTTGGAGGATCGATACAATCTCAAATTTATCTTGACACAAATGAATAGAGAAGGTTCGTAACAGCCCATAGCATTCTTCACCAAACCTTGAAGATTACGAAATAAAGTATTCTTTCATCGAAAAGCATGTCCTTGCATTGTCATCGAGCTTGAAGAAGTTCGACATTTGGTCTCAAACAATAAGATTCAACCGCTGGTGTCTCATGTCAAGGCCAAGGACTTCCTCCTAAACAAGGATTTAAATGAGAAGAGAGCAGTTTGGATCACTCGGGTGATGGAATATGATATTGAAATCAAAGTGACCAAGCTAGTTCGTGGCAAAGGCTTGTGTGAGCAGCTCGCTTCCAAACAACCAGATGAGTCAAAAAGTGAAGAGGATGTTGTCTTGCTACTACAGAATGATCAAGAACAACCAGCTGATGATGCACCCATCCCATGTTGGACTCAAGACTTGGTGCATTACCTCCAGACAGGCTTGTGCCCTCCAGAAGTGAGCAAAGCAAAGAGGAGATACTTCAGATTACAAGCCATTCCATATGTGCTTGTTGATGGAGTTTTGTTTAAAAGGACATCAATGGTGTTCTATTAAGATGCATCGAACAGTCAAGTTGAGAAGATCTTACACGAGTTCCATGACGGGGAAGCAGAGGCCACTTTGCTCCACGAGTGACAAATTTCTCAAAATCATGAAAGCTGGTTACTATTGGCCTACTGTGTTCAATGATTGCTACTCATGGGTCAAGAAATGCAAGAAATGTGCATTCTTCACAGGGAAAGAAAGGTTAAGCAAAGCGCTGCCCCTTCATCCAATTTCAAGAAATCAGCCATTCATGCAATGGGGATTGACTTCATCAAGGGGTTATCAATCCCAATTCAAGTCAAGGCCAAGTGGATACTACAAAGAACAGGATTATTTTCACCAAGTGGACCGAAGCAATGGCACTCAAGGAGGCAAATGAATCTAATATCTTAGATTTCTATGAAGGGATAGTCACGAGGTTTGGTGCCCCTGCCACTATCATATCGCATAATGCATTGGCATTCCTTGGCACAAAGATCACTGAATGGGCTGTCAAGAATTGTGTGTATCTCAGCACTTCATCGAACTATTACCCTCAAGGTAATGGCCAAGCCGAGTCTACAAACAAGAACCTACTAAGAATCATCAGAAGGACTCTAGATGAAAATCAAAGAACTTGGCACGCAAAGCTCAAATCAGCCCTATGGGCTGATAGGATCACACCCAAGAGATCTACAGGAAGCTCTCCATACAAGCTTGTATACGGGAAAGAAGCAGTTCTACCTATATCACTTGAGTTGCACAAAGATTGAACTCATGAAACAAATGAACTAGCTGAGTTTGAACCTATGGAAATCAGGTATGCAGAGCTGATGGAATTAGAAGAGACAAGAGAGCACGCAATGCAGACCATAGAAAAGGATAAAGCATTGGTCAAAAAGAGTTTTGACAAGAAAGCTAAGGCCAGGATATTACAAACTGGAGATTTGGTACTGAAGTGGGATGTCGATCGTAAAACCAGAAAGCACTCCAAGTTTGATGCCATCCGAGTGGCCCATACATGATCATCGAATGCAAAGGTAGCAATGCTTTCCGACTGGCTAAGTTGGATGGTGAAGAATTGCAGATTCCAGTCAATGGGATCTATCTCAAACGCTGCTACTAGAAAGATAGATTTTCACCCTTGTAAATATTAATTTAGAATTTCCATTCCTCTAAGTGCTTATGCACATTGTACTCATTGTTAGAGTAGTTTTTATTTCCCTAAGTGCTTGTGCACATGTCCTATCGCTTCTAGTATGTGCATGTTTGCAGTTCATCAAGCTCCTGAAAAGAATTTGCAGCCACAGAAAACCAGCTCAACGAATGTTTCAATGGCTCAAGGACACAGGTTTTCAAATTTCAGATCAGCTGAGAGGTTATCAAACAGACTCCATGCCCAATGGATTGCTACAAGCAGCTGGCCGTTCTTCATCCTGGCAGGCAGATGACCCCGCTGAGTCGCCAAAATTGTTATCCAAAATTCACCCCTCAAGGTAATTTTGATAACATGCATCAAATTCTTTAGTCCCAAGCAATTATATTGAGTCAGGGCAAAAATTCATGTTTCTAGGGTCCCCATATTTTTCTATCTCCCCGTCCAAGAAGAAGAGAGCAAGTTCTCGAGAAAGGTAAAAAATTGCAAAAAAAAGCTCGGGCCAAAAAATCATGAAAATGGCTAAGTCCTAGTCCTCGCAACAGCCGGGACAAATGGGACAAAAGGGCGCGAACCGGCCGAAAGGCCGCCAGCGGTCCAGGCAAAGATTTGGGACATTTGGGAACAAAGGGACGCGCGGGATGCGAAAATCCGAATCGCCGAAAATGGAAAAAATTTGACTAATCGCTTAAACAGCAAACCGGGACATCCGGGCTTAAAAGTACGCTAACGCCGAGGATGCAAGTCGGTCGGCGAAAAAGACTTAAGGCAGCCCGAAATAGCTTGGGCCAAGGTACGCGAAGTACGCGAACCACCGGATCGGCCGAAATGAGAACTTTCGTCGACGGACACTGGGACAAAAAAGGGCGCGAACCGGCCGAACCGGCGAATCGGGAAAATTTGTCCCAAACGGGAAAGCAAATGGGACATCTGGGACAAGAGTACGCGAACCGGCCGGTTCAGCCGAAATGGGAAATTTCAGCACTGGGCCAAATGGGACAAAGGGACGCGCGGGACGCGGATAGCCGAAGGAGCCGAAAGCCAATCAGATCACGCCACGTGTCACCGGCAGAAAAGGGACATGGAAGCCCATTTCGGCGGTTCGGAAGAATTTGTCCCACGCAGCACTGGGACATTTGGGACAAAGGGACGCGTGGGACGCGAAAAGCCGAAGCGGCCGAAGGCAGAGAAGAAAAGTCAACGTTTGGTCCGTGAAACTTCAAACGGCCATAACTTTTGACTCCGAGCTCCGATTTTCACAAAATTGGACTTTCTGGAACGAGCACGACGTCCTCTACGCCACAAAAACTGGATTTCTTATTTTTAATGAGGGTAGATATATTTAAATAAGAGAAACATATTCGGCTCCAGTCAATCAATGCTCATTCCCATCAAATGACAAAAAAACGCCCGCTGCACCCAAAATAGCTGCCCGCACTCAGAAGGCCATAACTTTTGCATTTCTCAACGAAATCACACAAAATTGGTACCGTTGGAATCGTGGTTCCGAGCCCGATGCACAAAAATCAAGAAATTCTAGATTTGATTAGAAATTGATTGAGATTTTTAAGAAAACGTGGCCGGGTTCATAACAGTGTTTTATTTGGTAGCTGGGAGTGCAATTAAGAGGCATGGTCATCATTCTTTCTCTCCGCAAAGACACATGGACAAGATGGGGAGCCTTTTTAAGTAATGTATAACCATTTCACTCAATTTAATGCCTCTTACAGGTGGTCAAGGACAGATTTCGGGATTTCCATTTTCCTTCTCTTTTCCTTCTCATTTTTCTATAAATCGAGTGTTGGGCTCATCAGAAGAGAGAGTTTTTGGGTAGCAAAGCTCGCCAAAATTGCTTTGTGAAGCCAAAGTCAGCAGCCCTCAGTAGTGGACTCCTTGCATGGTGATCCGTGCCCTTATCTTGTAATAGATCGAATCAGGCATATCATGAAGCAATAAAATACAAGTTTGTGGATGTATCTTCCCCGCCGTGTTTTCTTGCATTCTTCTTGCCCCTTTTATCTTTCTATAAGAATATTGTGTCTATTATTATGTTCTTGCAGGGATTCATTATCATTGTGTATGCTTGGAATATTGTTGTGAATGCATTTTGCTAGATTATGGTGAACTCATCATCACCTCTTCTAGTGTGCACTTTCCTCTCGTATTTCACACATTTGGAGACTACTCTCACACCCTCCTTTTCTCGGTGTATCACCGCTTTAGTGTAGGCTTTCATTTTATGCATTCTCTCTCCCCGGTCCCTTGAAATTTAGATTAGAATAGCTTAGCTTATCCCGCATTAGAGTAAATTAAATTTAGAGGGTGAAAGGGGTTAATTTAATAAAAATTAAAAAAATAACCTAAAAATAAATTAAATACCCAAGGTATTTAATTCCACAAGGTCTAAACAATAAAACAAGGTCCTCATTTACAAGGGTTTAGAAAAAACATTCCCTTACCCCATAAAGTGACCCCTAAAAAGTTCAACCCATGTTTTGAAATAAAACATTTAAATTAAATAGGTAATTTCCCACTTACCCACTCTCCACCTACTCTTGTGATTCAATCTTATTTTTTTATATTTTACACACTTAAGGTTTCCTGAAAAAAATTCATCGATAGGAAATTTCTTTCCTTTCCAAAAATATAAAGAAGTCCTTCTAACTCCTCATATTTTGCAAGTTACGGGCCAACAGTATTGGGAGGATTTTTTTCCCAAATGTGGGCCAACAGGCATGGGGAAGACTTTTCACCTGGGGAAGATTGTAGAATGGCAGAGATATTTAGGCACTTTGCACCTTTTGCAAAAATGAAATTTACACCTACGGGCCCGTGCGCCACCGAGGTTCTTTGTACAAAAAGAAGAAAAGATCCCTAAAGCCCATAAGAGACACATGTCCAAGTTTCAAGCAAAAGTAGGAAGGCAAAGTGTCATTGGAGGCACTTTGGATTTTTGACTTTTTTGTTGAAAAGCATAAAGGTTCAAAATTAATCTGCCCTCCACCGAGGCTAAAATACGCCACGTGTCAAGCCAAAAGCTATAAGCGGGAGGCGGACCATCGAGGGAACTTAGGAATTTTGTCACTTTTACAAAAAGTGAAGTTTTTCGATGCGGGCCCGCGCACTTATGGAATAATTTTACCAAAAGTATGGGTAGTGATGTTGCTATGGGTCATGGAGGAAATTGAGAAAAAGTGAATTTTCAAGCATTAAGATTATTTTCACCTAGGGAGAACATTCGAGCCAATGGATTTGTAGGAAACTTCATGGTTTTTACATTTTTTCACAAAAAGTGAAATTTGCATTTTTCGGGCTCATGGATCTGATTTGCAAAGATTTCATTTTTTCTAATTTTGCACAACATCGAAGTAAAATCTTCGATGGCAATAATGTTTGACTTGGAATCTCAAATTTGACCAATTACGGAATTTTTGGAAAGGGGTTCGAACTCTCTATCCCATGGAAGCATAAAATATTATTTTTAAGCAGACTTAGGTGGGTAAAAGTAATAAAATTTCTTTCACGCATTAATATGTGATTTTTTTGTTTGAACTACCCAGATTTGATTTGATCCGCCATTATTCCTTCTCCATCATGCCAAAATGCAGGACATGGAGAATCACACTTGACATAATTTGAATGGATTTTTAGGGATCAATTGTTAGTGGTCGAACTTTTAAATTGGATTTTTCTTGTTTCTCTATAAAGGAATTTTCTTGCTTCTTGCCCATTAATGATGTGTTGTGTAAACTTCTGCGGCAATACAGTCTATTTTGTGATGTTTTTTGTTCATCCTTAATTTTTTTTAATGTTTCTTCTCGCCTCTCATCGCTATAGGGTAATCTGCATTTTCTAATGTTTATTATAGATTACAATAAATCTAAATGGTAATCTACATACTTGAGAAAGGAAATCTATCTACTTCAATTGCGAGGTAGAGGGTGATTTATTTTTTTAATTTCATTCCATTCCAACATTAACATGTTTAAATTTTCTACAAAAATGCGAGGAAAAGCCGGAAGGTAATCCAGCTTTTCAAAACATGTCTTTCAAATAACACAGAGAAAATAATATTTCTTAACACAGAATTTTCCAACCTTCCAATAGAGAGTTTACAACAATATTTCCAATAACAGATTTTAATCAAGAGCAACACCATTTTGTGGAAAATAAATCAACTTCAATTATAATGAAATAATTTTTTTACAACTCCTTTTAAGTTCACCAAAAAAACATCTTACAAAAAAGAACTTTCTCTTTTTTTCATTCGAATATAAATTTCATGGCCAAAATCAAACAAATTTTCACAATAAATACTATTACAATGTCATCCACTTAAAGTGGGAAATTTTACAATAAGGAAAACTAAAGAGAACTTCAAGTTGGTCTTTATACACAGCTCCAAGAATGGCAACAAGAGAGATCCACCATGCTTTATTTAGTCACAACGAATAAAAAGGGAGAGAGGCAACGTTCTCCACCCAAACAAGAATTAAAATGAGGAGGAGAAGTTGTCCTCCTCATTGGCCCCCGATTCCCAACCACATTACAATGAAAGGTGGATTCAACTCATGGCAACAAACAAGCTTCCACATCACAATACTAGATTTTACAGTCATACCAAAGTCTAAATAATTCAACTACAACCACAAGAAGGAAAGAAACCAAATACATAAGGATTTAACATGCAAAATCCCAAGGAGTTAGATCTATGGGGAAGCCTCTTATACCTCCCAATGGGAAATGGGTGTCAACCTAAAAACCAACTAATAAATCATCTCAAACCCCTACATACTATTATGCCTCCCTCAAGTACCTATTATACCTCCACCATTTTCTTATGCCTCCCTACAAATCTCGTATGGCTCCCTCATCAAAAAAGACCAAGTAAGAAATGCAAGCTATTTCTTGTCCAAGGTGGAACACCCATCCCAACTCCCTCCAAAACATGGAAATAACTCTTATTCCTCCCTAAAAATCTCTTATGCCTCCCACATTTAAAGATCCCCATAGTCTCCTCCTATAATACACTTAAACAATCTAACCAACCAACCAAAAACATACCAAAACACTCAAAAACATTCACATACACATAATATAAAAAGGAAAAAAAAATTACAAGAGTCAATCTCCTACCTCTCCATGGTAGAGCTTGATCCAAGAGTTCCACAACAAGCTTCTTCAAGTCCAAAAAATCACCAAAAGCTCCAACAAATCCACAAGCATTCCAAAATCCTCTAACTCTCCAAAATTACAAGAGCACAAGTAGAATGAAGTAACCCCCAAACAAGAAAAAGAATTCAAATAAATAGAAAAGGGAGAGAGGAGGGTGAGGTGGCTCCATGTAGGACGCCACATCACTCATCCTCAACTCCACCTCACACAACAACTTAAAAATCCAAAGCATAATCAATAAGTGGCTAAAGAAATGACATTTTACTTACACACACAAACCAAGCCCACACCCCTTAAGGACTAAAAATAATTACATGTAAGAAGGTGAAATAAAAACTTACAATTTGTCTTCCCAAAATACATAATGAGGCCTAGTTTTAACCCCCCAACCCATAGGTAGGGTTGGTGTAACAATTTAAGAGGTGTGGGACAAGTTTAACTTGTCCCACAAGCCGCCAAAATTCGGCCCCTAAGGACAAATCCGAATTTCAAAGGAAAGGTGGAGTGTTTCACACTCAAAGTTACTTACACATCACTTACAACACATAAACCAAGAGCCATCAAGTCTAATAAATAATTTCTTTTAACCCATTCTTAATTAGTTTAGCAACATGATTACTCACAACTCTAGACACCAATTAAATAAATAATGGGTAAAATACATCTCAAATAAAACACATACTAAAATTTAAAAAAAAAAAGAAACTAAATAAAATAATACACATAACCCCTTGGTCATATTTAAAGGTGATTCCCCCCCATGGTAACCCCTAAAAACAATTCAAACATACACACATAACAAAATACATGTTGCCATGGTGACCCTTGTTGAATTCATCTACGATTCCAATGTGGTTGGTCTCCAATCCCCACGATGTTTGTTGTGACATGTTTACCTGCAAAACACATAACACCTCCTTTGGCCTTGTGGCTGCATCAAAACATCCAAAATAAATATAAAATATAACTCCAAAATTATCTAAATATGAATCAAAACATCATCTAGGAAAGTAATGATATCATTTAGAATTTCATCAATAACCATATAATCATAAGATTAGTTCGATTATCTAGGTCTACTCAATAAGATGAAATATCACATGTCTGAAAATATACATATATATATAACGATGTCAATCAGATAACATCGTATAAAAATTTCTTTACTAATCGACATGGATCATATATCAATCAAAATCAACAACGGTCCATGATCTCTAACATCTAACATCATGCCAATTCAAAAGCTACAATAATATCCATAAGTATAGTCGACAATATCATAATTTCCAATTTTCACTGACAATTACTCAAGGAGGAGTTCTCAACATTTCCTCTTGGCACGCGTCAATAACTTCTCGTTGTCACATGTTAACATCTCCTAGTGACGCTCAACAACAACACTGGGTTGTAACGCATTAATTCCTCCCTTGACGTGCATCAACAACCCCTATTTTCACCCTTAAAATATTCCTTTGACACGCTTTGACGACCTTCTTGTCACGCATCAATACATCACCTTGACATGTGTCAATAACACATCAGCAGCTCCTAGTGATGCGCATCAACAACCCTAGGTTGTCACATGTCAATGCTTCTCCTTGATGCGCATCATCAACCTTCCATTTTTACGCATCAATTATTCTCCTTGACGTGGCCAACAACCTTCCATTGTTGTGTGTCAACGATTCTCCTTATCGCGCATCAATACATCTCCTCGACATGCATCTTCAACATGTCGCACTTTTCTCCTCATGCACGCCAGCTCCTTTACTTGTCGCCGCACGTCAACAAAGGAAAACTTCCATGCCACGTGGCAGTCATGCATGCCATGTGTCAATTCATGATTGGGCTCGAGTCGACGGAGAAGCGGAGAAAATTGGGAACATATTTCCAAGGAAAATTTTAATCCTTTTAATAGTTAGATTATTATACTTATATTTTTCTAACCTTAGACAAAAAATGGTTGTGCGAGTTTCAAAATGGATTTTAATAAGATTTGATGGTTCTTTATTAAGTGTTGAAGTCAAATTAAGTTCATTGGGACTTAATACATCTAAATTGCAATGTTTCATTACTTAACTTATAAAGCAGATTTGAATCTGACATTTCTAAATAAATTGATCTCTAGATTTGAAACAAATAAAACAGAGATCAACTCTATAGATTCTTAAAACATTTTCTATCGAATACATCACATTAATTTCAGCAAACATCTAACAAATACAATATACAAGCCTCAATTCCAATTTATCAACTTAATTCCAAGGAATAAACTATTGTCTTTTCCTTACACACATTTCTTCCAAACAGAATACTCATTTCATCACAAGAACTCAATTTCAATACACAATACACTTTTGTAAATTTAGAACAGAAACACAATTCTTTATTGATTCCAACACAACTTTACATGATTCTTTTTTTCCTTTTGATTTCAAAATAGTCTACTAATATATCACATTCCTTCAAACAGATAATGATTTAACTTTTTACATTTCACATGACAAATTCAGTCTTCCATTTTCAATATAAATGCCTTTCCAATACAAATAATAAAATGTTTCATCCATCTCAATGTGGGAAGGGTTACAATAACATTACAAAAACAGGACTTTCAAAATCAGTACATTTCTTTCTCCAAAACAAAGAACAGTTGATTTTCTTCATTCTCTTCAGTTGAATCACAACAAGATAGGAGGAAACGCAATGCTCTCCACCCAACCAAGATATCCAATGAGTAGGGAGAATTCTTTTTCCTCATCAGCCCCCAAGCCCCAACCATAATGCAATAAAAATGAAGAAAAACACATGGCAACAATGGCTTCCACAAAACACACAGTAGAATATGCACATTTCAAAAGACATGTTTTTACAAAATATGGAGTTCCCAACTACATAACAATTGCAAACCAAACAAAGGCTCCATTAAGCAAGCCAAAACAAGAGCAAGGATTCTATGGGGAGCTTTTATGACTCCCAATGGTAAATGAGCAACCACCGAAACAACCTGCCAAAATAATCACCTTCCATACCCTTATGCCTCCCCCAAACTTACTTCTTATGCCTCCCCAAAATTATCCCTTATGCCCCCAAGACTAAGGAATGCAAGTTATTACTTTTTCATGGTAGTTCCCAAATCCCAAAATCCATCCATAATAACTGATGCCATTGGTATTCCCTTATACCTCCCCATATGAAATCCACATAGCCTTCTCCTACACCATACCCTAAGCAGCGATCTACCCAACCAGCCAACAAATACAAACAAAGAAGCACCATTCTTTACTGAGAAAACAACATATAAAAAGTTTAGTTTCCTACCTCTCCATTAATAGAGTCCGTCCCAACATAGCAAGCTTTTCGATGTCAACACCTAAATCCAAATCAGTAATAACTAGTAAGCAAATGATCTCCAATCCCTTCACAAGAAATAGCTCCCAACACAGCAATGAAATCTGCCCCCAAGAGGAATTTGCTAAGCTTTACCCAATAAGGAAATGTGCCCAAGGATGAAGTGTACAAAGGTTTCAACAAGTAGGAAAGTTCTCCCAAGAGGAAATGCACCCAAGCTTCAACAACCTAGAAAAATGTGCTCAAGAAGGGAAGGTGTGCAAGGTTTCAACAACCCAACAATAAGCAAAGAGTTTGACTTATAAAGGAAAGGAAGAGGGAAGGGTGATGTGGATTCCAAGTGGGATGCCACATCATTCATCCTCAACCCTAAAAGGAAATTTAACAACATTAATTACTCACGATAAATGAAAGGACAAAATCAATTTACACACTCTAATTAACCCATGCCCCCAGAAAGGACAACATTAATAGCATGAAAGACAAGTACAATAAATTCTTACCAAATAGTCATATCAATATATAATAAACAAGTAAAAACTTGCCCTCTAACCCATAAATATGGTTGGTAATTAATTTTAAGAGGTGTGGGACAAATTTGACTTGTCCCACAAGCCTCCAAAAATAGCCCCGAGGACAAAATCGAATTCCAAGGGGATGAAGTGTCTTACACTCCAAATCTTATTCCTAAATTGTCTTACAACATCCTACACATTCTCTTACAACTTTCATTTATATTAATAACTTCATTTATTAAATTCCTATGGCATAAAGATTTATTTAATCAACACATGGGTATTTACAATCTTTACTCAACACAACAATTTAAGAAAGGGGTAACACAACACAAAGTAAACACATGCAAATATTACAAAAAGGAAACACATTAAAACCAACCAAGAAATCCCAAGGTCACATTTTAAAGGTGATTCCCCCATGGGAATCCCTAACAAAAAACACACAAACAATATAGTTTCCATGGTGACCTCATCGAGTTCATCCAGAATTTGATTATGGTTAGTTTCTAGTCCCCCAAAATTATTGTGATAGTTTGTCCTTCAAAATAAAATACCCCTTCGGCCTCATGGCCATATCGAATATCTAAAAATAATATAATTAAAATCTCAAAATCAAATATAAGTCACCACAATATCATGAATTCAACATCATCATTCAAGCTTAAATAGCAAGTATATCATCATCCAAATACTTCATACCGCATCTATCCACAATATCTCATGTCACAATTCCAAACAACATCGATAATATATCCATGTCAATAGTATATCATCATCCACGTAAAGAACATTTTGAATAATCAACATGCATAATAACTTAATCCATTCATAATAATCCACCGTCTAACATCTGCACATCATAATAATCAAAATATAATTAACATCCAAAACAAGATTAATAGTATCGTGGATTAGTATCTAAAAGTTTCAAAGGAAAGTGGGCATTACACTATGTATATATATCCTAAATCCACAAAATATCTCCTCGAAAATGGCACCAAAAGCATGTTGACGGGCCTCTATTGGATCTCGATGCCCTTTGAATACCCTAAAAATTTTCATAGATGTGAACTAAAAATATCTTGTTCCATAAAATGGTGCTAGAGGTGTGTTGGTCCTCAAATCTATACCCTTTACTAGGTGACAATAATTCTCTCCAAGAAAGGGGAAAGGGTTTCTTAGGAATGGTGATAAACTGGGTGATATGTCATTTTGTAGCTGGGAAGGAATCTTACACATTCCTTAAGGATCAAGCCTTGGGATGATTGAGGAGCGCGTACAAAGGAGATGACCTTTTCCTGCTACTTTTCATCTTTCTTGAAACTAGAGTTAGAGGACTTGTGGTGTAACCTGAAATGTAGAGGGAGATGGAGTCTTTATTCCCTCTAGTTTCTTTTCAAATGATGGATTGATCTGGGACAAGCATGTCCAAGGACACAATATTTCACTCTCACAAGTTTTCACACAAAGTATTGTGTATGCTTATCACACCAAAAGCAGGTTACTAAAGATAGTTAAGTTCAATTGCTCTTGCATTCTCTTAGTAATGGAATTAAGGCTAAAATACACCTTCAGTGATGTTTAGAGAAATTAGGTGGTAAAATGGAACAAATGGAAACTGTAAAATTGGGAGATGGGGTCTATTATTGTAATTATGACTTCACAAAGTGGGAATTATAGGAATAGAAGTTTATTATGACACAAAATTTTACACTACAAATATCCTAAAATCATGGAAAATTCACAAAACTAGACCAATCGGTGACAATCTCAACTAAGAACTATTTTCATTCATTTAAGATCAATAGATGCAAAGGATTCAATAAAATTTCTAAAATACCTAACATAAGAATTGTTGATGGTAAATCACAAGACACCCGAATGTCTCGCAACCCGATGGGTTGAGACTCTCAGGTGTGATTGCATAACATGGAGCTTTTCCCATGTGTGGGACCTTGCAAAATCGGAAAAGCTCTTCGATGAAGGCCGGTTCCTATTCCTCTGTTCGATGCACATTTAAAAATGCGAGAGGGTTTCATCAAAACCTAAACTAACTTTCCAAGGAGACAGGGTAAGAAGATGCATAAAAATAAAACCTAAACTACAAAGGTGATGCACCGAGGAATGAAGAACACCTTTCTTGCCAATAAACACAAATCATTAAAATGTGATGCAAGATCATGCACGAGATAACGATATTTGTAGTGAAAGATCAAGAGAATGCAAATGAACACAGAGAGGGTTGAGAATCACCCACAGACATGCATTATTTTCTCCAAACATTGACATAATACACTACAAAGTGCCAAGAGGCAAAGTTGCATTACGCTTTTAGATGGGAGGTTTGAACTCCACAAATTCACCTACCAAAGAGAAGAAGGGAGGGGCAAAACAAGAATTTCCACCCTTTAAAAGAAGCCCTCCTTAAAATTTATAGGAAGAATGAGAGAGGGAAGAGAGAGGAAATCCAAATCTACCCCAACCACTTCTAGACTACATTTAATTCATCTCATTATGGAGGTAGGTGAGAACCCTAGAAACCCCAAAAGTGGCGAATTATATTTTGCATCTTTGAATATCTTACGTGAATCCGAGCTCCTGTGAAAATTTATGGCCATCCGAATATCTCGCGCTGGGTTTGCTTTCTGTCGCGCATCCATCCTCATGTCAACATACCTTTAAGTGTGTCATAGGTGCTGAAAATGTGATGTTGACACCTTGTGTCGTGTCGCCCTTTACCTGCGCTAAGGCACAAATTTCTTCATGTCGACACCTTATGTTGTGCGCCCTTTACCTATGCCAAGGCACGAATTTCTTCATGTCGACACCTTATGTCGTGCGCCCTTTACCTTCACCAATGCGTGAATTTCTTCATGTTGACACCTTGTGTCGTGTGCCCTTTACCTACGCCAAGGCGTGAATTTCTTCATGTCGACACCTTGTGTCGTGTGCCATTTACTCCGAACTAAGGCGTTTATTTCTTCATGTCGACACCTTGTGTCGTGCGCCCTTTACTCCGCACCAAGGCAAGAATTTCTTCATGTCAACACCTTGTGTCGTGCGCCCTTTACCTTCGCCAAGGCATGAATTTCTTCATGTCGACACCTTATGGCGTGCGCCCTTTACCTGTGCCAAGGTGCAAATTTATTCATGTCGACACCTTGTGTCGTGCGCCCTTTACCAAAGACACCAAGGCGTGAATTTCTTCATGTTGACACCTTGTGTCGTGCACCCTTTACTGCGCCTTGGGCATGAAGTTTGTAGTGTAAAACAAATATCAGGTTTTGAGTCTCTTTAATCTCCATATTCTTCCGTTTGGCTATATTTACCCGAGGAAGGAGATATATACAACAAGAACTTGTGTAATTTTTAAGAAAAATGTTTACACTTCATCCCTTATACGCATAAGATACAATTAGAGGCTAACAAAATCTATCAACAAAATTTTTTTATGACAAATATTTTACAAATCGGTCCAATATTGCAAAGGGAAATCTCACAACACAATATCAAACTTAATGACCAAATCATAAAAATCATGGATATATCTATTGTATGAAAAAGATCAATAGTAAAAATAAGACTGCTTGATAGTAGAGAATATCACTCATTAATGGACAATTTTAGAACACAAAACCCAGAAGATAAAATTTAAAACTCAAAGCATACATACTTTATTCAGTTCTTGAATTTATTAACAAGGGAACATAAGATGAATGCTCTCAAATCCTATCAATGGCTATACAACCGCAACAAACTTGACACGTAAATTTGGGAGACTAATATCAATGTGTATTTCATTATGGAAACATATAGTATTCACAATTAGATCTCTATCATTTTTAGAAATATAATTACTAATCCCCTTTGATATGAGTAAAAAACCCAACTCAATTAATTATGATGAAAAGCATCATATTTATACATTTTGATATCTTATTATAACCCGATTACCCCCTCCCCCAAAACTTTAGCAAACCATCCTAGAAAGACATGGAAAACGAGCTCCATTTTGCAGAAATATTTTGTAACCGTGAAGATACCTTTTTTATTAAGGGTAAAAGAGGGTTGGGGGGACCCTTCCCCATTATAATGAGTAATAGTGGAGATAGAAAATATATCAATGAGGAACACATAGGGCTATCTCTTCTAGTGGAAAAGTGAAACTACAAAAGAAATTCAAAATAACAGCAATAACAAACAAAAAGAAATACTAGCCATGAGACTTCTTCCCATTGGATCTGAGATGTATCTTAAGGGATTCATTAACTTTCCCTTTCTTTCTTCTACTCACCAAAGACCAATCTTCAATGGTGTTTAGATTAACATTTTCATTTGTGTGAACCAGTATACAAATTTTAATATTATTTTCACCCACCTTATTAAGGATCACCAAAGAAGGAGGAAGGGATAAAGCCCCAAAAGTTCTAGGAAAAGGATTATTCTCTATAGGGGTAGAAGAAGGAATGACCATATCTTACACAGAGAGCCAAAAATTCCTCATCTATTGATCCGTCTTCAGGCTCAAAATCTGAGTGATCACAACCAAATGGCTAGAATCAACATTCTTCCACCAAGAAGTTCGATTATTGGTATTTTTCTTCCCAAACTTACAATCCGTTGATAAATGGCCAAGGGAAAAGAAAATCCGACATCTGAAGGGGAAGCCTTCATAGTCAATGTTTTGAGTCCATATCCTATCCTCAACTTGAAGATCAACAAAAGAAAAAAATCCTTTGAAGTGTTCATATCAACCAAGACGTGAGAATACATAGTATATTCATACAAGGTCATCTTTGTGTCAATAGCCAAGGTTTTGCCTAAAGAATCCCCAATAGAAATTAAACATTTCTCACCCCAAAACTGGAGAGGAAGATATGGAAGATGTAACTTAATTTACCTTTGGATAACACAACATTCATCTCTAAATTCGTGTTGTATGATTTGAAAACTCGTGGCCGGTATTGATGAAATATGTTTCATTCTCTAAATTTCCTGTGGAGTTTTTGGAATCCATGAAGTACCAACCATTGTGATAATCCATCCCATGGATCTTACTTGTATTTATTCTTCACCCGCAGACTATCAATTACTTTCTAATGTCTCGCGGCCCTTTGGTAGAGTTTTTGTGTGTCCCGCAACTTTTTGTAATCTGCAGGTATTGACCTCCTTGTTAAACCCGTTGAACATTATTCCAATGTGTCGCAGCTATTGTACCATCATATTTCCTTATCACTTACAACTATTCATCCATAGAATCCTCTCTTGTTCTCATATTGCAATGCAACCCGTGAAACATTGAGTTCTCTATTCCGTAGAATACCAAGTTGATGCATTAAAATTTCGTAGAGTTAAATAGCCATATCCATCCTTTAGTTTATTTAGTTTTATGAGAAGGTATTTTCATGGAGATTCAAAAACCATTAGTGACAAGATGATATATTCAAGTTTGGGTCCTTAGATGGTACAAGGTATGTCTTTATACAACTCAACTATGGAGGGCTCAAAATGAGCACCAAAACATACATTGTAGAAGAAATTGAAAACATATCATATAGTGTCATACAAAGGTGAAGTTCCTGCAAACATGGGATACCCATGGTTTCACATGAAAATCAAGGCCCGTGATCCTCGAAAACAAGAGATGTACACTGTAGTGCTAACTTCCCTTTGACACTTTTATTACCGATCATGATACTAATCTGCTGACTATATTATGGATATTATTATAGTTTTGTTTTAGCATGATGCTAGATGTTAGATCATGGATTATGGTTGAATTTGATTCATATATGATGCATGATGATCACTAGAGACATTTTTATATATTGATGATGATATACTATATGACATGGTTATATTTTGGATGTTACTCGGACATGTGATACATGGCTATATTGAGTAGACCTAGAAAATGAAATTTATTTGATGATGATATAGTTGATAAAATTTCAAATGATATTGTTATTTTCTAGATGTTGTTGTGATTCATATATGTAGATGATGTTCGAATTATATTTATATTTATATTGGATGTTCTAATGTGGCCACAAGGCCGAAGGAGGTATTTTTGTCTTGAAGGTTAAAATACATAACAAAAAACATCGAGGGGATTGAGACCAACCACATTGGAATTCTAGATGAATTTAACAAGGTCACCATGGCAACTTATATTGTTTGTGTGTGTTTGTATGTTGTTATGGATTCCCATGGGGGTCACGTTTAAATGTGACCAAGGGTTATGTGTATTGATTTATTTGGTTCCTTTGTTTAGTATGTATGTATTTTATAAGTGATGTGCCCCCTTCTTATTTAAGTAAATTGTGGTAAATTAATGTGAGTAAACATATGATTAAAATAAATTAATCAAATTGGGACATAAGAAAGTAATTTTTGGAGTTTTTGGCTCTAGTATTAAATTTTGTAAGATATGTGTAAGTAATGTCTAAGTATGTGTAAGAGTTGTGTAAGTAAATTTTGAGTATGAAACACTTCATCTTCTTTAAAATTCCAATTTTTCCTTGCAGGCTGATTTGGAGGCTTGTGGGACAAGTTAAACTTGTCCCATACCTCTTAAATTTACATACCAACCTACCTATGGTTGGAGAGATAAAATTAGCCCTTCATTATGTATTTTTGTAAGTCAACTTGTATGTTTTAATTGCACTTTCTTACATGTTTTTAAATTCAGTCCTTATGGGGTGTGGGCTTGTTTTGGAGTGTGTAATTAAACTGTCATATTATTCACCCACCTATTTATTATGCATTGGAGAATGAAGTTGAATTTGGTGTTGGAGTTGAGGATGTGTGAAGTGGCATACAACATGGATCCACCTCATCCTCTTCTCTTCCCTCTTCTATAAATTCGAATTTCCTTGGCTTGTTTTGGGTTGCTTCAATTTTGCATACTTCATTTGGGGCAAATTCTTTGGCTTGTAATCAGGTGGTGATACCCATTTCCCCTTTTGATGCATAAGTAGCATCCCCATAGTTTCTTGCTCCTTTGGCTTGCATGATGAAGCCTGAATTTTTTTGTTATGTGTTAATGTGGTTGAAAAATGCATTCTATTTTGGACTATGTTTTAAATGTGAAATTTTGCTTGTGTGTTGTGGAAGCCTTTGTTGCCATGAGTTGAAACACACCTTTTATTGCTATGTGGTTGGAGCTTAGGGCCAATGAATAAGGATGGATTTTCCTTTTCATTGGATTTCTTGGTTGGGTGGAGAGTTTTTCCTTTCCCTTGCCTTTGTTGTGATCAAAATTGGATAATGATGAACCCACATGTTTGATGTTCTGAGTAGTAGAGGAAAAGATAGATTTTACATTCCTTGTTGAGATTACTTCTTTTATAAACCTTTTTCCCACTTAAAGTGGATGAAAATGTAATCCATTTTGTGATGGAAAGATGTTTTATATTGTCTATGAAAGTGTAATTTGAAATATGAAAGAAATATACTTTGTTTTCTATTTTTGAAAGAATGTGAAAGGAATTGTAGTTTGTATGTTGTATTCGAGGAATGAAATAAAGAAGTTGTAAAGATATCCTTTTGAATGAATAAAATATTGTATTAATTTTCTCAAATGGCATTATTAGGTATTGAAATCTGATTGTTGAATGTATTTTGAAATATTGTTTTGGAAATTTGAAAAATGGAATACGTATGAGGGAAATGTATTACTTTGTTTTGTTTGAAGTGTTTGATTGGAAAAATAGAAATTGCATTCTTATTTTTATGTTTTGGATTGAAGGAAAGATGTAATATACATATTACTAATATGGAATGAAGTCGATGTTTTATAGTGGAAAAGGAGATAGATTAATCTCTGTTTTTGAAATGTATAAAATTCATTTTTTCTACTTCACCGTGAACTTTACAAAAATTTATCAAAACAAAGCATAATGACCTACCGCAACATCTAAAACACAAAATGGAATATCAATTTGTATTTGTAAAGGAAAAATGACACCAAACAAACTAAAACACTTAAGAAATTTTTAAAGAAACTTTCAAATCGAACAAAGGAAAATATGCAAGCATTTCGCTATGTAAAAATTGGTAAATTCAAAATGTAAATAATCACACATTGTAACCTTGCAAATATATCATAAAACCTTCCAAGTAAAATCCTCCATGCTTGTTTGGCATGTTGAGGAAGATTTAATGGAAAATTTGAACAAAATTTCTAAGTTAAAAATTACCAATTCACTTTTAAAGTGACAGTAAAATGTTTTCAAAAAATTGACCCTTTAAACTTTATCAAAATTGAAATCTTAAGGTATCTGTGCAAATAGGATGTCGAGACCTTTCCAAAAAGACCTCATTTTCCAAAAATTGAGTTCCCAATAAAAATTTATGGCCTTATGAAGTTTTACTTAATTTTGGCTTCAAAAAATATCTAATCACAATTTTAAATGAATAAAATATTCTTAGGTAGACTGCGGGATAAATTTTTCCCTTTGCACTTTTTCTAAAAAAGTTCTAAAGGCATTAAGCCTCCCGCCGCTCCCAACCCGAAAAACTCCTTTTTTTTGTCAAAAATAACATAAGTTTTAAAAAGGAAAATTTGGAAAATTTTCCCAGCTTGCCCCACCACTTTGCCCTTCACATGTGGAAAGCATTTCCACGGGCGCACCGCCCACAAGTGTTAAATTAACCTTTTTCTTTACCTTGGAAAAATTTCCTTAAATTCTCCGAGCCCCGCATCGCCATCCTTGCCTTGGAAAAGCATTTCCTCGGGTGCGTGGGCCCGTGCTTTCAACTTAGCCTTTTAAATCCCTTTGGCAAAATTTCCTAAATTTCTCCACCGGCCCACCGATCCGCAGCCAACGAAGGGTCGACAAGTGGCATCACAAGGCGATGGTGGAGGAGCATTGAATTTTCTAAACTTAACTTTTTACAAATTTTCAAACGAAAAACCTAAAGTTTCTATGCCGCCCCGCCACCCGCAACCAATGGTTGGCTGACACATGGCAGCCTTAGGCGTTGGCGGAGGGAGCATTTTTGACCCTTTTAATCTTTTTCCTCTTTAATGTAAAAATTTGTAAGTTGTTCCGACGGCCCGCCAACCCGTAGCCAATGAGACCCTAACACATGGCATTGTTTGGCATTGGTAAAGGCGCAGGTTAATTTTTTCCCTTGAATTTTTTTCCAAAATTCTAAACTTTCCAAGTTTCCTTGCAAGTCTGCTTTCCCTACGTGAATCAAGGCTTGACACGTGGCACCTTGGGTGTTGGTGAAGGCGCGGATCATTTTGAACCCTTAGCACTTTTTCGGCCAAAAAAAGCTAAATTTCTTAAATTTTTAACGACTGAATTCTCATTGGAGCTTGGAAATGTTGACACGTGTCTCCTTACAAGCTTGTGGGCATGCAGAGGTAGATTGCACTTTTTTCTCTCAAAAGGGGGAAAAGCACTAAAGTTCTTCCCGCTCCGCCACCCGCGTATTGGAAAAGTTTTCCTTTCCGCTCTGCCCGATCCGACTCCTCCTCCAGAGAAATTTCTCCCCATGGCCCGCAAGACCGCCCTTGGGAAAATTTTCCCCTCCCGTGCCTCGCAAGCCCATTCTTGGGAAAATTTACATCCCAAGGCTCACTGGCCCATAACTTGAAAAATATGAGGAGTTAGGAGGACTTCTTTATATCAATGAAAAGGTGAGGAAATTTACTATCCAATGAGATGTTTCCAAAAAAAATTCGGTGTGTTAATGATGAGAAAAATCAAGTTGAATATTTTAGTGAGTTCTCGGGAGTGGGTAAGTGAGAACTTACTTTATTAAATTAAATGTGCAATCTAACCATAGGTTTTGACCTTGTAAATTATTACATATTGATATTTTGAGCTAGGTATGGATTTATTTAGTTGTTGAAATAGAAATGTAAATTGTTGAGTTTAATTGTCCTTGAAGCCTTGTGAACACTTTAAAAAAATTATTCCATAATTTTCTAACTAATCATAGGTTGATTCATGGGTCTCATGTGGTAGAATCTTATGGGCGTTACACTTGGTATCGAGCCATGGGTTCAAAATCTTGGACCCTTGGGCACACTAGTAAACTTCGACTTGAACTATAAACCTAGTACAATATTAAACCTAGCATACTTTTAAAACTAGAAAACACATTTTCTTGAGATTGTAAACATGAAAGACCTAATAAAACCTAGAATAATGAACTAACTCTTGTCTTGGTCTTTACATGCGGCGTGAACCAGGTGAGGGGTCTTTTCACATAGACTTAGATTTTCCACCACCAAATCATGTTGTGGTAGCCATCTTGCCACAGATCTTGTAGACACTTTGGGATGTTAATGACGCTTTACACGGAGGGCCCATTGGAGGATATTTAGACAGACTTGATGGAGATCCTTCCATGGATGCCCCTGCATCTCCTTGACACAACAAGGAGCATAGAGTAGAGAACTCCCATGTGAATTCAGGCCGAGTAGATTCACTGCATACGAGTTAGGGTGATTGGATACTAAGACATAGAGATAGATCTCGAGCCCTAAGCTTAGGGATGATCTTGTTGGGAGGCCTAGCGGTCACTAGACCATAGTTGCATATCACATCAAGGATATCCTGAAGCTACAATCATCTCATTATTCGGTGAGACAGGTGGATTTCGGTGTAGAGGCATGGTTAGTGAGCATGAGCAGGTTGCTTCAAGCTCTATCCTTGTTCTAGTAACACAAAATCTCATGTTGTGATCCATATATTAAGGGGTGGAGCAAGTGTATAGTGGAGGAAAAGGAGCGAAGCTCCATGTTGATTCTGAGAAAGTTACTCGGGAGCTCTTTGAGGAGTGATTCAAGAGTAGATATTTATCACGAGAGAATCATACAACAGAGAGGATCGATGAGTTTCATGACCTCCGTGGGCATCTCTTACAAGTGGCAAAGTATGAGAGTAATTTTTGGATCTACTCTAGTATGTTGAGTACATGCAGGATGAGTAGGTGCGGATCCACAGGTTCATCTGGGGCCTGAATCTAGACATTGGAGGTGCGGTTCAGATCCACTTCCCACAAAATTTAGCTAAGGCCTTTGAGAATTCCTACATAGTAGAGAGACTCGGGGAAGACCCGGAGTCTAGAGACCGAGTCTAAAGCCGCATATAGCAAAATGCAGGACAATAGATCGAGGGGGTCAACTCCTCCTCGTGGTGGCCAAAGTTCTTCGTAGTCAACTTTTAGGTCACAATAGTAGCAGCAAAGAGCAGTCCCACCCTTATTATAGACCTCCATAGAGATTTGATACACGAGGGGTTGGAGTATGGGGTCTCCTCCTAGGGGTCCCATTAGGACACAGGGTGGACCTACAGCTCGGTCAAGTAGGATCTCACTAGTAGAGACCATAGTAAACCACGGTCGGATCATCGGGATGCATAGCATAGACTTCCGAGCACTCGTTGGACTAGTTACTCAAGGGAGAGGATCAGACAGTTTTTTAGTTGTGGTGTTGCTAGACATTTTTGGAGAGAATGCCATCATAACCCTAACAAGGGTAAGACACGAGATCTTAGAGATGACTGTGACATGGGATGCATCATCAGATTTACACAATGGTTAAGAACTACCAAAGTTGAGCATCGAGTATAGTTATTGAGACTACGGGGTACCATTGGTGGTATTCCTAACTCCATTCTGTTGATTCTAGATCTTCGATTCTTTCACTCCACCATCTTTAGTAGAGTGATGCATCTTGCCGGTGGCGATTAGGAAGGGTCATAGTTGGGATGTAGAGAAGTCTTATGGATCCAAGATCTTTCTAGAATCCTCGGTTAAAGAGTGTATAGTGGATTTGGGACCTTCCACAACTACCTCAAATCTTTGTATCCTTTCGTTGGGTTCTTATGGAGTCATCTTGGGCATAGATTGGTTATCTACACATAGAGCCGGGATGAATTGTTACCATAATACTATATCTTGTGTAGATGACCTAGGAGTGGATTCAATGATTTCAAGGGTCAAGAGAATCTGTTTCCATTTACACCATCTCAGCTATGAAGCTTAAGAGGTGTGTGTGACGAGCTTTTCAAATGTATGCGGTTGCGGTTAGTGACCAATCGAGGATGGGTCTAGTGGACCATCACTAGATGATCATCCCATTTTGAGAGAGTTTGTAGATGATTTTCCAAGGGAGCTACCGGTTTACCACCTCCACATGAGATAGAGTTTCATATAGATCTTGTTCGAGAGTAGTTCCTATCTCACAAGCACCTTATTAGATGACCATCCCAGAGCTCTGCGAGCTCAAGTTGTAGTTAGAGGGCATTTTTGAGAAAGGCCTTATCTCATCCCGTGTATCACCTTGTGCACCTGTGATTTTTGTGAAGAAGAAGGATGGATCCTTATGGTTTTGTATTAATTACCGTCGTCAGCGAACAAGGTAACGATCAATAATCATTATCCACTTTTATGCATAGATGATTTGTTTGATTAGATGAAGAGAGCCACAATTTTCTCTAAGATAGATCTTAAGTCGGCTATAATAAACTCGAGGATTATAGAGGTGGATATTCATAAGAATTCCTTTAAATGCGAGATATGCGCACTATGAGTTCACATCGGTGCCTTTCTATTTTACTAATGCCCCCATTGTGTTTAAGAGTTTGATGAATTGGGTATTTAGGACTTTCTTACATCATTTTTCGTGCTCATCTTCCTTGATGATATTTTGATTTACTCACATACACGTGAGGAACATGAGGGGCACCTTCGCAAGGTTATTCGAGTGTCTTTGTGAGAAGAAGCTTTACTAGAACTTGGAGAAGTGTGCATTCTTTCATACATAGGTATATTATATGGGCCATATCGTTTCTAAGGAAGGTATCGCGATCGATCCTTCCAATACTAGAGCTATCATGGATTGGCCAAAGACCCACTACTTATGACGGTGGTACACAGCTTTATGGGATTAGCGAGGTTATTATAGGAGGTTTGTTCAGGACTTCTCTCAGATTACGCATCCCATCACTTCCCTTTAGCGGAAAGGGAAGAAGTTTGATTGGTCAGATAGATGCGAGTAGGCCTTCAGGGCACTAAAGGAGTTCCTCATGACAACACCTATTCTTACATTGTCGGATCCACAGAGTGAGTTCTTTGTGTGCACGATTCTTCTTTGGCGGGATTTGGAGGTGTATTTATGTAGGATGGAAGAGTAGTGGAATTTGAGTCTCGCAAACTCAAATATTATGAGCTCAATTATCTGACTCATGATCTTGAGCTTGTGGTAGTGGTTCATGCCTTGGTTCGATGGAGACACTTTCTTCTTGGTTAGAGATTCACACTCAGGATAGATCACTTAAGTCTTCGCCACCTCTTCACGCAACCCAATCTCAATGCTCATCGGCGTTGGATGGAGTTGCTTTGTGAGTATGATATGGAGATAGAGCATGTGAAGGGGAAGGGGAATTTGGTTGCAGACACTCTCAGCAGACGAAGACATGTGGTTATGGCCACTTCAGTGGGCACAAATTTGTGGAGCAGGATTCTTCAGCAGCTTCCTCTTGACAGTTTCTACATTGCAGATAGAGTAGAGATCGAGTCTCAGAGACCCCTTGAGGGGAAGTTTGATGGATTTTTATTACGGGCACATAGGCTGGATTTATGTTCTGGAAAATGAGGCTTGAGACAGGATATTCTAAAGGAGGCACATCGTACACCTTATTTATCCCATCCCGGGGTGAAGAAGATGCACGCCACTTTGAGATAGTTATATATTTAGGCAGGACTTCATAGAGACATGGCTCAATTTTTTTCATGTTGTTTAGAGTTCCAAAAAGTGAAGGCCAAGCATCAACATCCAGCTAGCCTTCTCTTTCCTCATGCTATACCAGAGTAGAAGTGGGACACCATTTCCATGGACTTCATAGTTGGGCTACGGATGTTGAGATATCACCATGATGCCATCATGGTCATGGTGGATAAATTGAAAAAAGTGGCTCATTTTTCTTCGGCGAAGACCACTTATACAACTAGTGCAGTGGCACGATTCTATCTGGATGAGATTGTCATGTTACATGGGATTCCACAAAAGATTGTTTGTGACCATGATACCTTGTATACTTCCAATTTTTGGACCACCATGTAGTATGCCCTCGGGACGAGGATCAATTTAAACACAACATATCACCCCGAGACAGATGGATAGACTAAGCGGGTGAGTTAGATTTTGGAGGACATGCTTAGGATGTATGTGATGGATCATCAGGTGAGATGGGAAGAGTACCTATACTTGGTGGATTTTTCCTACAATAATAGCTTTCATATTTCTATAGGCATGGATCCTTTTCACGATTTCTATGGTAGAGAGTATAGGACACCTCTTAAGCGGGACAGGAGTTAGAGGACATGGTATCTCTTGGACCAGCTCTATTTCAACACATGGAGCAGCGAGGCTATTATGATCGGTAGAGACTAGATGAGGCACGGAAAGGCAAAAGAAGTACATAGATCAGCATAGGACCAACCGTAGTTTTGATGTGGGCATGAAGGTGTTCCTTCATGTTAGGCCACATAAGATCCCTATCCATTATGGAAAAGGTTCTAAGTTAGCTCCTAGATTCATTGGTCCTTTTGAGATCTTGGAGTTCATCGCCCTTTGGTCTGCCATCTAATGTTTCCACCTAGCTTGTCTCACGTACATGATGTGTTTCATGTTTCAGTGCTTAGGAGATACATTGCTGATCCTTCTCATGTAATGGATTGGACCTCTTTATAGGTGCAAGATCGGGGGCGGTGATGGTGGAGGCCATTCACATTATAGATTGCGGGACCCTAGGCCTCCAAGGAAGAGAGATGGATCAAGTGCGAGTGCAAAGGGGACAAATATGATGAGATTACAGCTACTTGGGAGGATGTTATAGTACTATGAGCTTAGTTCCCACGTCTATTCCAATGACTTCTAGAAGGAAGTCAAGTCTAAGGGAAGGGGATGTAGTGCCCACTTCCCTTTGACACTTTTATTAATGATCATGATACTTTGCTGATTATATTATAGATATTATTATAGTTTTGTTTTAGTGTGATGTTAGATGTTAGATAATGGATTATGGTTGACTTTGATTCATATATGATGCATGATGATCACTAGAGAAATTTTTATATATTGATGATGATATATTGTTCGACATGGTTATATTATAGATGTTATTCAGACATGTGATACTTGGATATATTGAGTAGCCCTAGAAAATGAAATTTATTTGATGATGATATAGTTGTTGTAAATGATATTGTTATTTTCCTAGATCTGTTGTTGTGATTCATATATGTAGATGATTTTAGAATTATATTGATATTTATATTGGATGTTCGATGTGGCCATGAGGCCGAAGGAGGTATTTTTGTTTTGTAAGTTAAAATAAATCACAACAAACATTAGGGGATTGGAGACCAACCACATTAGAATTCTACATGAATTCAACAAGGGCATTATGGCAACTTTTATTATTTATGTGTGTTTGTATGTTGTTAGTGATTCCCATGGGGGATCACCTTTAAATGTGACCAAGGGTTATGTGTATTTATTTATTTGGTTCTTTTGTTTAGTATGTATGTATTTTATAAGTGATGTTTCCCCCTTCTTATTTAAGTAAATTGTGGTAACTTAATCGAGTAATCATATGATTAAAATAAATTAATCAAATTGGGACATAAGAAAGTAATTATTGGAGTTGTTGGCTCTTGTATTAAATGTTTTAAGATATGTGTAAGTATGTGTAAGAGAGTTTTGTAAGTAAATTTGGAGTATGAAAAACTTCATCTTATTTGAAATTTGAATTTGTCCTTGGAGGCTAATTTTGGAGGCTTATGGGACAAGTTAAACTTGTACCATACCTCTTAAATTTTCATACCAACCTTACCTATGGTTGGAGAACTAAAATTAACCCTTCATTATGCATTTTTGTAAGTCAAGTTGTATGTTTTAATTGCACTTTCTTACATGTTTTTAAATTCAGTCCTTATGGGGTGTGGGCTTGTTTTGGAGTGTGTAAGTAAACTGTCATATTATTCACCCACCTATTTATTACGTATTGGAGAATGAATTTTACTTTGTTGTTCGAGTTGAGGATGTGTGAAGTGGCATCCTACATGGATCCACCTCATCCTCTTCTCTTCCCTATTCTATAGATTCAAATTTCCTTGCCTTGTTTTTGGTTACTTCACTTTTGCATACTTCATTTGGGGTGAATTCTTTTTGCTGAATTGGATCTCTTGTTTTTGGAAAGGTTTGAATATTTTTGAAGGCTTGTGCTTTGTTGATATTTTGGGCTGCTTGCATTGGAAACAACAGTTGTTTGGAACTTGGAACGACTCCATCACGGAGAGGTAAGAGCTTGGCTCTAGAAATTCTCTTCTTTTATTTATGTAAATGTTATTATTGTGAATGTTTTGGCATGTGTGTGGGTTTTTGGGTAGATGGCCTAGGAATAGTTTATGAGAAGGCTATGGGGAATTTTTTGGGAGGCATAAGTGTGGAGGAGTTGGGATTTGGGTTCCACCTTAAAAATAAATAGCTTGCATTTCTTTACTCATTATGGGGTTTTATAAGAGGTTGGGGAGGCATAAGGCACGTCGGGTTTTTGAAATGATATATTTTGGAAGTTTGTAATAAGGTGGTGATACCCATTTCCACTTTGGGAGGCATAAATAGCATCCCCCATAGTTTCTTGCTCCTTTGGCTTGCATGATGAAGCCTAAGTTTTTTTGTTATGTGTTAATGTGGTTGTAAATTGCATTCTATTTTAGACTATGCTTTAAATGTGAAATTCTACTTGTGTGTTGTGGAATCCTTTATTGCCATGAGTTGAAACACATCTTTTATTGCTATGTGAAATTCTCCTTTTCATTTGATGTCTTGGTTGGGTGGAGAGCATTGCCTTTCCCCTGCCTTTGTTGTGATCAAAATTGGAGAATGACGAACCCGCATGTTTGTTGTTCGAGCAAAGGAAAAAGACAAATTTGAAAGTCCTTTTGAGATTACTTATTTTGTAAAACGTTTTCCCACTTAAAGAGGATGAAAATGTAACTCATTTTGTGATGGAAATATGTTCTATATTGGCTATGAAAGTGTAATTTGAAATATGAAATAAATATACTTTGTTTTCTATTTTTGAAGGAATTTGAAAGGAATTGTAGTCCTGGATGTTGTATTCGAGGAATGGAAGAAATAAGTTGTAAAGATATCCTTTTAAATCAATAAAATATTGTATTACTTTTCTCAAATGGCATTATTAGGTATTGAAATCTAATTGTTGAATGTATTTTGAAATATTTTTTTGGAAAGTTGAAAAATGGAATAAGTAAGAGGGAAATGTATTAATTTGTATTGTTTGAAGTGTTTGATTTGAAAAATATAAATGATTTTTTTTATGTTTTGAATTGAAGGAAGATGGAATATAAAGATTACTAACATGGAATGAAGTCAATGTTTTATAGTATGGCAAAAGAGATAGATTAATCTTTGTTTTTGAAATGTATAAACTTCATGTTTTTACTTCATTGTGAACTTTACAAACTTTTTATCAAAAGAACAGAATGACCTGCGACATTTAAAAGAAAAATGGAATATCAAATTGTATTTGTAAGGGCAAAACGACCCCAAAGCAACTAAAACTCTTAAAAAAAATTAAAGAACCTTTCAAATCAAACAAAGGCAAAATTACGAGCATTTTGTTGTATAAAAATTGGTAAATTCAAACTTTAAATAAATCACACATTTTAACCTTGCAAATCTATCCTACAACCTTATAATTGAAATCCTCCATGCCCTTTTTGCATGTTAAGAAAGAGTGAATGGAAAATTTGAACAAAATTTTAAAGTTAAAAATTACCAGATTCACTTTTTAATTGACAAAAAACATTTTCCCAAAATTGACCCTTTAAAATTTATTAAAATTGAAATCTTAAGGTTTCTGTACAAAAGAACGTTGATACCATTCCAAAAGTCCTCATTTTCCAAAAATTGAGTTCCTAATCAAAATTTATGGACTTTTGAAGTCTTACTTCATTTTGGCTTCAAAAATAATCCAACTGTCAATTTTAAATGAATAAAATATTTTTGGGTAGACCCACGGGCTAAATTTTTCCTTTGCACTTTTTTCCTAGAAAGCGCTAAATTCATGAAGCCTCCCGCTGCTCCACCAACATGAAAACCTCTTTTTTTTGTGAAAAATAACCTAAGTTCGAAAATGGAAAATTTGGAAAGTTTTTCCTCATGGTGTCTTTGCCGCTCCACCCTTCGCATGTGGAAATCATTTCCACGGGCATGCGGGCCCACAAACGTTAACTTAACCTTTTTTTGACCTTGGAAAAATTTACTTAAATTCTCCGTGGCCCCACATCCCCGATCTTGCCTTGGAAAAGCATTTCCACGGGTGCGCAGCCCCGTGCTTTCAACTTAGCCTTTTAAATCCCTTTGGCAAAATTTCCTAAATTTCTCCGTTGGCCTGCCACTCCGTAGAAAATGAATGGATGACATGTGTCATCACGAGGTGACGGAGAGGAGCGGTTGAATTTTCTAAAATTAACATTTTACCAATTTTTGGTGAAATTTCTAAAGTTTGTCCACCGCCACACTGCCCACAACCAATGATTGGCTAACACATGGTAGCCTTAGGTGTCGGTGGAGGCATGGAGCATTTTAACCCTTTTAATATTTTTCCTCTTTAAAGACAAAATTTTCTAAGTTGTTCTGACGGCCCGCCAAAGCACAAACCAATGAGGCCCCCGACATGTGGCATTGTTTGTCGTCGGTGCAGGGGGCGGGTTAATTTTCACCCTTGAATTTTTTTACCCAAAATTCCAAACTTTCCATGTTTCCCATGAGTCCATTTTCCCCGCGTGAATCAAGGCTTGACACATGGTGCCTTGGACATCAGCGAGCCACGGATCATTTTGATCCCTTAGCACTTTTTGGCCAAAAAAAGGTAAATTTATTAAATTTCTCCGGTGACCCGACTTCCCATTGGAGCTTGGAAATTCTGACACGTGTCACCTTATAGGTTCATGTGTGCATGGAAGTAGATTGTGCTTTTGTCCAAAAAGAGGGAAAAGCGCTAAAGTTCTTCCCCGCTCCACTGGCCCGCGTATGGGAAAAGTTTTCCTTTCTGCTCTGCCAGTATGACTCCTTCAGGAGAAATTTCTCCCCACAACCTCGTAGGACCACCCTTGGGAAAATTTTCCTCCCCAGCCCGTAGGCCCGTTCTTGGGAAAATTTGCGTCCCAAGACCCGTCGCCCATAACTTGAAAAATATCATAAGTTAGGAGGACTCTTTATATCACTTTGGAAAGGTGAGTAAATTTCCCATCTAATGGGAATGTTTCCGAAAGTTTTGAGTGCTTTAATTATGAGAAAAATCAAGTTGAATATTTTAGTGAGTTAAGGGAGTGCGTAAGTGAGAACTTACCTGTTAAATTAAATGTGTAATCTAACTCTAGGTTTTGACGTTGTAAATTATTACCTATTACTAATTTGAGCTAGGTATGGATTTATTTAGTTGTTGTAATAGAAATTTAAATTTTTGAGTTTAATTGTCCTTGAAGCCTTGTGAACACTTTTAAAAAAATATATTCCATAATTTTCTAACTAATCCTAGGTATATTCATGGGTCTCATGTGGTATAATTTTGTAGGCATTACACAACCACATATAAAGCATGATGCCACAAACATGGGAAAACCACATTATCACAAGAAAATCAAGGCCCTTATGAAAAAAAAACAAAGTACCAAACAAGAATACACACACAAAACTAGCAAGAATGTATGAAAATTAATTTTATCCAAATTTGATGAAAAGAACATATTTTACAATAATAAAGAACCAGGAAGCAATAACTATAAGTACAACATAAATCACACATGTTATTCCAAAAGATAATAAAGACATAATATGTATATGTAACCAAGTGTAATGAGGAAAGGAAGGAACTATAATGAAAATATAACACTTGGATATAGTATGTAAAAGCATATACCCTCAAAGGTTAATAGTCTAGGTAAATGGCGGACAATACCTTTCATCATGTATCACTTTGTGTATGTTCTCGCATCATGATCAATATACCACACGAACATATGTGTGTAACGAATAAATTATATCCATCAAAACAAAGGAATAAAAAGTATGTATAATATGAATTTTAAAAAACTTTATAGCACGAAAGGGGTCCCGAGTTTTGTATTTTTGAATATATGTGAATTTGTTTTCTTTTTGTGAATATATTAATTTTTTTATACTTTTTATTATAGAGCTATGTACACGTAAGACTGGGTAACACAAGATATACCGAAAATAATGTCAAAAACTGATGGGATAACCATATAGAGTCCAAGATTCTAACTACATAGGTACTAAGTGTAATGACATAAACTGTAAGATTGTGTTAATTAGAAACAACTAGAATAAGTGGAACATTGGGATTATTTTCAATAGTGGCAAGAGTTAGTAAAAAACATAAGGATCAATGTGTGAGTTAAGATATGTGTAACATATGTAGTGTTAAGAGGATCATTAGTATCGACCTCACGTAATTTATGGAGAGGCACATGACTCATCATAACCAATAGGTGCAATATGGGAAGATTGGAAGCATTAGAACGATATGTAGTAGCCCATATGACTATATGATAAACAATATGCATAAATTTGGACAAAGGGGGTTTAATTTCCCTCGTTGATGTAATAAAATCATGTGTAGAAATATTATATGATTCATGTTATCACCGAATCACAGCACCCTTATGTTTATACAAGTGCATATACTTGAACTTACGGTGAGATTGGATAACATGGGTACTATCTCCAAGTTGTGGAACTTGCTACTTGAGATAGACCTCCGAGAAAAGTGGTTCTTGCTCCTAAACTACCCGCTTACAATCTACTCTAATACAGGGAAACTAACTATTCTAATCTAAATTTCCAAGGGACCAGAGAGAGAGAATGCATAAAATGAAAGCCTACGCTAAATCGATGATACACCGAGAAAAGGAGGATGTGAGAGTAGTCTCCAAATGTGGGAAATACAGAGGCAAAGTGCATACTAGAAGAGGTGATGACAGTTCTCCATAATCTAGCAAAATGCATTCACAACAATATTCCAAGCATACACAATGATAATGAATCCCTGCAAGAACATAATAATAGACACAATATTCTTGTAAATAAGGTTAAAGGGGCAAGAAGAATGCAAGAAAACACAGCAGGGGAAGATACATCCACAAACTTGTATTTTATTGCTTCCTGGTATGCACAGTTCAATCTATTACAAGATAAGGGCCTGGATCACCATGCAAGGAGTCCACAACAAGGGCCTGCAACACATTGGCTTCACAAAGCAATTTTGGCAGAGCTTTGCTACAAAACTACCCCCCTCCTTACAATGAGCCCAACACTCCAATTTATAGAAAAATGAGAAGGGAAAGAGAAGGGAAAATGGAAATCCCGAAATCTGTCCTTCAACCACCTGTAAGAGGCATTAAATGGAGTAAAATGATTATATATTACTTTCAAAAGGCTCCTCATACTGTCCCATGTGTTGCAGCAGAGAAAGAATGATGACCATGCCTCTTAATTGCACTCCCAACCACCAAATGAAACACTGTTGTGAACCCAGCCACGTTTTCTTAAAAATATCAATCAATATCTCATCAAATCTAGAATTTCTTGATTTCTAAAGTAAAGCGTCGGGCTCGGAGCCATGATTCCAACAGGATTACCAATTTTGTTTGATTTCATTGAGAAATGCAAAAGTTATGGCCTTCGAGTCTTGGCAAATATTTTGGGTCTGCGGGCGTTTTCGTCATTTGACAGAATGAGCATTAACTCGACTAGAGCCGAATATATTTCTCTTAATTAAATATATCTACCCTCATCAAAATATAGAGGATGTCATGCTCGTTCCCGAAATTCCATGCGGACACAGGGAAAACTTTTCACCCGGGAAGATTGCAGAGGCAGAGATATATTTCGGCACTTTTCACTTTTTGTAAAAATGAAATTTACACTGTGGGGCCCACGCATCCACCGAGCATCTTTGCACTTTGAAAGAAGAAAAGATGCCTAAATCCCACAAGGGACACATGTCCAAGTTTCAAGCAAAAGCGGAAGGCGGGTCGCCAAAGGCACTTTAGATTTTTGACTTTTTTTTGTTGAAAACCATAAAGGTTTGAAATTAATCTGCACCTTCGCCGATGCTCGGAGACACCACGTGTCAAGCCAAAAGCTACAAGTGGGGAGGTGGACCATATTTTGTCACTTTTACAAAAAGAGAAGTTTGTTGATGCGGGCCCATGGAGGAATTTTTCCAAAAGTATGGGTTGCGATGTTGCATGAGGCCATGGAGGAAATCAAGAAAAAGTGAATTTTTGAGCATGGAGATTTTTTTCACCTAAGGAGAACATTCGAGCCAACGGATTTGCAGGAGAATTCATGGTTTTTACATTTTTTCGCAAAAAGTGAAATTTGCATTTTTGTGCTGCGCAGACCCGATTTGCGAAGATTTCATTTCTTATAGTTTTGCATAAGCGTCAAAGTAAAATCTTTAGATGGTAATAACATTTGACTCAAAGCTCAAAATTGAGAAAGTAAGGAATTTTTAGAAAGGGGTCAAACTCCTCTACGCCATGTAAGCATAAAATATTATTTTTAGCAAACTTAGGTGGGTAAAAATAATAAAATTTCTTTCACGCCAATAATACGTGATCTATTTGTTTGAACTACCCATATTTTATTTGATCCACCGTTATTTCTTCTCCAACATGCCAAAAACAGATATGGAGAATCACACTTGACATAATTCGAATGGATTTGCAAGAATCAATTGTTAGTGGTTGTTTAAAATCAGATTTTTCTTTTTTCTCTAGAAAGGAATTTTCTTGCTTCTTGCCCATTAATGATGTGTCATGTAAACTTCGGGGCAATACAATCTATTTTGTGATACGTTTTGTTCATCCTTAACTCGTTTTAATGTTTCTTCTCGCCTCTCATTTTGCGGGGTAATTTTTCACATTTTCTCGATGTTTATTACAGATTACAATAAATCTAAATGGGAATCTACATACCTGAAAAGGAAATTTATCTACTTCATTTACCAAGTAGAGGGTGATTTAAGTTTTTAATTTCATTCCATTCCAATGTTAACATGTTTAACTTTTCTACAAAAATGCAAGGAAAAACCAAAAGGTAACCCACTTTTCAAAACACGCCTTTCAAATAACAGAGTGAAAGTAATATTTCTTAACACGACTTTTCCAACCTTCCAACAAAGAGTTTACAACAATATTTCCAATAACAGATTTTAATCAAGAGCAACACCATTTTGTGGAAAATAAATCAAATTCAATTATAATGAAATAATTTTTTTACAACTCCTTTTAAGTTCACCAAAAAAACAACTTACAAAAAGATCTTTCTCTTTTTTTCATTCGAATATAAATTTTATGTCCAAAATCAAACAAATTTTCACCACAAATACTATTACAATGTCATCCACTTAAAGTGGGAAATTTTACAATAAGGAAAACTAAAGAGAACTTCTCGAAGTTGGTCTTCATACACACTCCAAGAATGGCAACAAGAGAGATCCACCATGCTTCATTTGGTCACAATGAATAAAAAGAAAGAGAGGAAACACTCTCCACCCAACCAAGAATTAAAATGAGGAGGAGAAGTTGTCCTCCTCATTGGCCCCGATTCCCAACCACATTACAATGAAAGGTGGATTCAACTCATGGCAACAAACAAGCTTCCACATCACAATACCAGATTTTACAGTCATACCAAAGTCCAAATAATGCAACTACAACCACAAGAAGGAAAGAAACCAAATACACAAAGATTTAACATGCAAAAGCCCAAGGAGTTAGATCTATGGGGAATCCTCTTATACCTCCCAATGGGAAATAGATATCAACCTAAAAACCAACTAATAAATCATCTCAAACCCCTACATACTATTATGCCTCCCTCGAGTACCTATTATACCTCCACCATTTTCTTACACCTCCCTACAAATCTCTTATAGCTCCCTCATAAAATAGACCAAGTAAGAAATGCAAGCTATTTCTTGTCCAAGGTGGAACACCCATCCCAACTCCCTCCAAAACATGGAAATAACTCTTATGTCTCCCTACAAATTTCTTATGCCTCCCACATTTAAAGATCCCCATAGTCTCCTCCTACAATGCACTTAAACAATCTACCCAACCAACCAAAAACATACCAAAACACTCAAAAACATTCACATATACATAATATAAAAAGGAAAACATTTTACAAGAGTCAAGCTCCTACCTCTTCATGGTAGAGCTTGATCCAAGAGTTCCACAACAAGCTTCTTCAAGTCCAAAAAAATCACAAAAGCTCCAACAAATCCACAAGCATTTCAAAATCCTCTAACTCTCCAAAATTATAAGAGCACAAATAGAATGAAGTAACCCCCAAACAAGCAAAAGAACTCGAATAAATAGAAAAGGGAGAGATGAGGGTGAGGTGGCTCCATGTAGGATTCCACATCACTCATCCTCAACTCCACCTCACACAACAACTTCAAACTCCAAAGCACAATTAATAAGTGGGTGAAGAAATGACATTTACTTACACACACAAACCAAGCCCACACCCCTTAAGGACTAAAAATAAGTACATGTAATAAGGTGAAATAAAAACTTACAATTTGTCTTCCCAAAAATACATAATGAGGCCTAGTTTTGACCCCCCAACCCATAGGTAGGGTTGGTGTAACAATTTAAGAGGTGTGGGACAAGTTTAACTTGTCCCACAAGCCACCAAAATTCGGCCCCTAAGGACAAATCCGAATTTCAAAGGAAAGGTGGACTGTTTCACACTCAAAGTTACTTACACATCACTTACAACACATAAACCAAGAGCCATCAAGTCTAATAAATAATTTCTTTTGACCCATTCTTCATTATTTTAGCAACATGATTACTCAAAACTCTAGACACCAATTAAATAAATAATAAAGGGGAAAATACATCACAAATAAAACACATACTAAAATTTAAAAAAGGAAACTAAATAAAAGAATACACATAACCCTTTGGTTACATTTGAATGTGATTCCCCCATGGTAACCATAACAACAATTCAAACATACACACATGACAAAATACATGTTGCCATGGTGATCCTTGTTGAATTCATCTACGATTCCAATGTGGTTGGCCTCCAATCCCCACAATGTTTGTTGTGACATGTTTACCTGCAAAACATAACACCTCCTTCGGCCTCGTGGCTGCATCAAAACATCAAAAATAAATATACAATATAACTCCAAAATTATCTAAATATGAATCAAAACATCATCTAGGCAAGTAACAATATCATTTAGAATTTCATCAATAACCATATAATCATAAGATTAGTTCGATTATCTAGGTCTACTCAATAAGACAAAATATCACATGTTTGAAAACATATATATATATATTATATATATATATATATATATATATATATATAATTAGTATAAAAATTTCCTTAATAATCCACATGCATCATATATGAATCAAAATCAACAACGTCCATGATCTTTAACATCTAACATCAAGCCAAGTCAAAAGCTACAATAATATCCATAAGCATAGGCGATAATATCATAATCAATAACAAAAAATGTCGAAGGGAAGTGGGAACTACATCCCCCTCCCCTTAGACTCGAATTCCTCTTGGAAGTCACTGGAACATGTGTGGAAACTAAACTCATAGCAAAGTATCATCCTCCCATGTAGCCGTAATCTCATCATATCTATCCCACTACACTCAAACCTGGTCAATCTCTCTACCTTGAAGGCCCAGGGTCCTGTGCTATATAATGTGTACAGGCTCCACCATCACCTTCCTTTGATCGTGTACCTACAATGAGGTCTAATCCAACACATGAGAAGGATCTGCAATATATCTCCTAAGTACTGAAACATGAAAACACATCATGGATGTGAGACAAGCTAGGTGGCAACGCTAGACGGTAGGCCAAAGGACCGATACGCTCCAAGATCTCAAAGGGACCCACGAATCTAGGAGCTAACTTAGAACCTTTTCTGTAATAGATAGGGCTCTTATGTGGCTTGACACAAAGGAAAACCTTCATGCCCACATCAAAACTACATTGGTCCTATGCTGATTTGCATACTTCTTCTACCTATCATGTGCCTCTGCATTCTCTACATATCCTATAATAAAGCTGGCCCAAGAGAAACCATGTCCCAACTAAGAGGTGTCCTGCACTCTCTACCATATAGTTCCTGAAAAGGAGCCATGCCTATCGAAATCTAAAAACTATTATTGTAGGCAAACTCCACCAAGTACAAATATTCCTCCCATCTCAACTAATGGTCCATAATGTACATCCTAAGCATTTCCTCTAAGATCTGATTCACCCACTCAGTCTATCCATTTGTCTCAGGGTGATACGTTGTGCTGAAATTGATCTTCGTCCTAAGGGCATGCTACATAGTAGTCCAAAAGTGGGAAGTATACAGAGGATCGTGGTCACAAATAATCTTCCTTAGAATCCTGTGCAATCTTATAATGTCATCTAGATATACCCGAACCACTTTGCACTAGTTGTATAGGTGGTTTTCACTAGAGAAAAATGAGCCACTTTCGTCAATTTATCCACCATGACCATGATGGTGTCGTGGTGTTATCTTGACGTTAGTAGCCCAACAATGAAGTCCATGGAAATGGTGTCCCACTTCCACTCTGGCATAGCATGCGAAAGAGAAGGCCACTAGATGCTAATGCTTAGCCTTCACCTTCTGACACTCTAAACAATGTGACACAAACTGATCCATGTCTCTCCTAAGTTGCCTCCAATGATACAACTATCTCAAAGTGGCATGCATCTTCTTCACCTCGGGATAGGCTAAATAGGGTGCACAATGTGCCTCTGTCAAAATGTCCTACCTCAAGCCTTCATCTCGAGGACATAAATCTAGCCTCCGTGTGTGAGAAGGCCATCTTCCTCTAATTAAAACCCATCAAACTTACCCTCAAGGGGTCTCTGAGAATTGATCTCTACTCTAGCTACAATGTAGAAGATGTCATGAGGAAGCCGTTTGAGAATCCTGCTCCTCAAATTTTTGCCCACTGCAGTGGCCATAACCACATGTCTCCATCTGCTAAGAGCATCAATAACCACATTCCCCTTCCCCTTCACATGCTCTATCTCCATATTGTACTCAAAAATAAACTCCATCTAATGCCACCGACGAGCATTGATATTGGGTGCGTGAAGAGGTGGCGAAGACTCAAGTGATCAATCCTGAGTGTGAATCTCCAGCCAAGAAGGAAGTGTCTCCATCAAACCAAGGCATGTAAAACTACCGCAAGCTCAAGATCATGAGTTGGATAATTTAGATCATAATATTTGAGTTTGTGAGACCCAAAATTAACTACTCTTCCCCTCCCGGATCAACACACCTCCAAGTCCTACCAAATATGCATCCGTGCATATGAAAAACTCACCACCGACGATCCGGCATGTCTAGGTCTATGTGAAAGTACCCCTCATCTGGTCCACACCTCCTACACATACCAAGGCGAGAGTTAGCTCATTATTCTAAGTTTTATTCAGTTCTCCATGTTTACTAAAATATGCAATTTTCAAAAAAAGTTGTTTTCTAGGTTTAAAGGTGTGCTAGCTTTAATATCATACTAGGTTGAATGTTCATGTCTCAAGTTTTCTAGTGTGTCCAAGGGTCCAAGATTTAAACCCACAGCTTCAATACCAAGTGTAACGTCCCGTAAAAACACTCACTCGAGACCCAACAACAACCTAGGTTTAGTTAGAAAAATTATGGAATAAATTTTTTTCAAAAAGTGTTCCCGCATGCAAGCTTGAAACTACGGTTTTCACAATAATGTTTCGAGGAAAATTATATTTAATAAATAAAATTTTCTCATTATAATAAATATTAAACCCACATTATAATTTAATGAGTGTAATTAGTCCAAGCATGGTTAAATTTCCACTTAAGTGTTAATTTAGTAAATATTAAATTAACACTATAGTTAAATATTCCCTAATTAAATTTAGAGGGTGAAAGGGGCCAAAATAAATTAAATACCCAAGGTATTTAATTCCACAAGTTCTAAACAATAAACAAGGTCCTCATTTACAAGGGTTTAGAAAAAATATTCACTTACCCCATAAAGTTACCCGTATAAAGGTCAACCCATGTTTGGAAATAAAACATTTAAAAATTAAAAATGTAATTTCCCACATACCCACTCTCCACCTAATCTTGTAATTCAACCTTATTTTTTATATTTTATGCACTTAAGGTTTCCTTAAAACATTTCCATTAGATAGGAAATTTCTTCCCCTTTCCAGAAATAAATAAGTCCTCCTAACTCTTCATATTTTGCAAGTTATGGGCCGACGGGCCTTGGGAGGATTTTTTTCCCAAATGCAGGCATGCGGGCCTGGGGAAACATTTTCACATGGGGAAGATTGCGGACCGGTAGACCGGCAAAGATATTTCAGCTCTTTGCACTTTTTTGCAAAAACACAATTTACTCCTGCGCAGCCCGCATGCCCGCAGAGGATATTTGCACCGAAAGCAGAAAATATGCCTAAGGCACGTAAGGGATGTGTGTCCAAGTTTCAAGCCAAATAAGGAAGGTGGATAACCAAAGGCACTTTAGATTTTTGAATTTTTTTTGTTGGAAAGCGTAAACATTTAAAAGTAAGCCGCGCCTCCGCCGACACTCGAGATGCCACGTGTCAAGCCAAAAGCTACAAGCGGGCAGGCGGACCATTGGGGGAACTTAGGAATTTTGCCACTTTTACAAAAAGTGAATTTTTCCGATGCAAGCCCGCGTGCCCGTAAAAAATTTTGCCAAATGTATGGGTTACGATGTTGCGGGGCCACATAGGAAATTGAGCAAAAGTGAATTTTCGAGCATGGAAATTTTTTTCACCTAAGGAGAACATTCGAGCTAGTGGAGCTGCAGGTAGACTTCTTGGTTTTTACGTTTTTTTGCAAAAGTGAAATTTTCATTTTTCGGTTCCCGCGGATCCGCTTTGCAAAGATTTCATTTTTGCCAATTTTGCATATGCGTCAAAGTAAAATCTTCAGATGATCATAACGTTTTACTAGAAGCTCATATTTGAGAAAGTAAGGACTTTTGGAAAGGGCTCAAACTCCTCTACGCCATGGAAGAATAAAATATTACTTTTAGCAGACTTAGGTGGGTGAAAAATAAGAAAACATATTTCACGCCATTAATATGTGATATGTTTGTTTCAACTAGCTAGATTTGATTTGATCCACTATTTTACCTTCTCCAACATGCCAAATAGACATGGAGAATCTCACTTGACATAATTCGAATGGATTTGTAGGGATTAATTGTTAGTGGTTGAACTTTCAAATCAGATTTTTCTTCTTTCTCTGTAAAGGTATTTTCTTGCTTCTTGCCCGCTAATGTTGTGTTGTACAAACTTTTGGGCAATACAATCTATTTTGTTATGCATCTTGTTCATTCTTAACTCATTGTAATGTTTCTTCTTTCCTCTCATCATTGTAGGGTAATCTGTACATTTTCTGATGTTTATTGAGGATTACAATAAATGTAAATGGGAATCTACATACTTGAAACAGAAATCTATCTACTTCATTTTCCGTAGAGGGTGATTTAATTTTTTAATTTCATTCCATTCCAACTTTAGCTTGTTTAATTTTTCTACAAAAATGTGAGGAAAATCCGAGAAGGTAATCCAACTTTTCAAAACATGTCTTTTAAATAACACGGTGAAATGTAATATTTCTTAACACGACTTTTCTAATCTTCCAATAGAGAGTTTACAGCAATATTTACAACAACATATTTTAAACAAGAGAAACACCATTTTGTGGAAAATAAATCAACTTCAATTATAATGAAATAATTTCTTTTACAACTCTTTTTACTTTCACCAAAAAAACAGCTTAAAAACATATCTTTCTCTTTTTTCATTTGAATATAACTTTCATGTCCAAAATCAAACAACTTTTCACCACAAATACTATTACAATGTCATCCACTTAAAGTGGGAAATTTCTGATAAGGAAAACTAAAGATAACTTTGAAGTTGGTATCCATACACAGCTTCAAGAATGGCAACAAGAGAGATCCATCATACTTCATTTGGTCACAAAAAAAAGGGGGAGAGAGGTAACGCTATCCACCCAACAAAGAATTCCAATGAGGAGGAGAATTTGTCCCCCTTATTGGCCCTTGATCTGAACCACATTACAATGAAATGTGGATTCAACTCATGGCAACACACAAGCTTCCACATCACAATACAAGATTTTACAGTCATACAACCAAAGTCCAAATAATGAAACTACAACCACAAGAAGGAAAGTAACCAAATACACAAGGCTTTAACATGCGAAATCCCAAGGAGTAAGATCTATGGGGAAGCAACTTATACCTCCCAATGGGAAATGGGTGTCCACCTAAAAACCCGCCAATAAATCATCTCAAACCCCTACATACTCTTATTCCTCCCTCAAATACCTCTTATACCTCACATATTCTATTATGTCTCCCTACAAATCTCTTATGGCTCCCTCATCAAAAAATAGACCAAGTACGAAATGCAAGCTATTTCTTCTCAAGGTAGAGCACAAATCCCAACTCCCTCCAAAACATGGAAATAACTCTTATCCCTCCCTACAAATATCCTATGCCTCCCACAATGAAATATCCCCATAGTCTCCTCCTACACCACACTTAAGCAATCTACCCAACCAACCAACAAACATACCAAAACACTCAAAAAAAAACATCACATATACATAATATAAAAAGGAAAACATTTTACAGTAGTCAAGCTCCTAACTCTCCATGGTAGAGCTTGATCCAAGAGTTCCACAACAAGCTTCTTCAAGTCCAAAAAATCACCAAAAGCTCTAAAAAATCCACAAGCATTCCAAAATCCTCTAACTCTCCAAAATTACAAAAGCACAAATAGAATGAAGTAAACCCCAAACAAGCAAAAGAACTCAAATAAATAGAAAATGGAGAGAGAAGGGTGAGGTGGCTTCATGTAGGATGCCACATCACTCATCCTCAACTCCACTTCACAAGACAACTCCAAACTCCAAAGCACAATTAATAAGTGGATGAAGAAATGACATTTTATTTACACACACAAACCAATCCCACACCCCTTAAGGACTAAAAGTAATTACATGTAAGAAGGTGCAATAAAAACTTACAATTTGTCTTCCCAAAATACATAATGAGGCCTAATTTTTACCCCCCAACCCATAGGAAGGATTGGTGTAACAATATAAGAGGTGTGGGACAAGTTTAACTTGTCCCACAAGCCTCCAAAATTTGACCCCTAAGGAAAAATCCGAATTTCAAAGGAAAGGTGGAGTGTTTCACACTCAAAGTTACTTACACATCACTTACAACACATAAACCAAGAGCCATCAAGTCTAATAAATAATTTCTTTTGACCCAAGAAACCAACTAGCATACCAAAATACTCAAAACATGCACATATACACAATAAAAAGGGAAAAATATTTTACAAGAGTATATATCCTACCTTTCCATGTTATATTTTGATCCTAGAGTCCCACACCAACCTTCTTTAAGCCCAAAAATGCAAGAGCATAAAGAAATGAAGTAACCCCATAACAAGCAAAAGAACTTGAATAAATATAAAAGGGAGAGAGGAGGCTAAGGTGGCTCCATGTAGGATGCCACATCACTCATACTCAACTCCACGTCACAAGTCAAACCTCAACCCCAATGAACCATTAATTGGTGGGCGATAGGAATGAAAAGTTACTTACACACACAATCCAAGCCCACACCCCTTAGAGGAAAAAAATAAATGCATGTAAGAAAGTGCACTAAGAACTTAAAATTTGTCTTCCCAAAACACATGATGGGGTCTAATTTTCACCCCCAACCCATAGGTAGGGTAGCTATAGTAAATGTAGAGGTGTTGGACAAGTTTAACTTGTCCTACAAGCCTTCAAAATTTTCCCGTAAGGACAAATCCTAATTTCTAAGGAGAGGTGGAGTGTTCCACACTCAAGGTTACTTACAATTCACTTACAACACATAAACCAAATAACCATATAATATAATAAATAAATTCTTTTGTCTCATCCATGATTAGTTGAGCAACATGATTAAATCACTAATCTAGACACAATTAAATAATTAATAAAGGGGGAAAATACATCACTAAAATTCTCATCCTAAAAATAAATAAAGGAAACTAAATCAAATAATAACACATAACCCCTTGGTAAAAATTGGAGGTGATTCCCACCATTGGGACCCCCTAAAAACAATTTAAACACACACATAACAAAATACATGTCACCATGGTGACCCTTGTTGAATTCATCTACCATTCTAATGTGGTTAGTCTCCAATCCCGCCAATGTTTGTTGTGACATGTCAGCCTCGTTACCACATCAAACATCTAAAATAAATATACAATATAACTCCAAAATCATCTATATATGAATCAAAACATCATCTAGGCAAGTAACGATATCATTTACAATTTCTAACAACATCTCGGTCCTACATTTCATCAATAACCATATGATCATAAGATTAGTTCAATTGTCTAGGTCTACTCAATATGACGAAATATCGCATGTCTGAAATATATATATATATATATAACCATGTCAACAACATATCAACATCAATATAAAATTTATCTAATAATCCACACGCATCATAGATGAATCGAAATCAACAACAATCCATTATCTCTAACATCTAACATCATGCTAAATCAAAAGCTACAATAATATCCATAAGTATAGTTGACAATATCAAAATTAATAAAAAAGGTGTCGAAGGGAAGTGGGCACTACATCCCCCTCCCCTTAGACTCAAATTCCTCCTGGAAGTCACTAGAACAAGTGTGGAAACTGAACTCGTAGCAATGTAGCATCCTCCCATGTAGCCGCAGTCTCATCATATCTATCCCACTAGACTCGAACTTGGTCAATCTCTCTGCCTCGAAGGCCCAGGGTCCTGCGCTCTAAAATGCAAATGGGATCCACCATCACCTACCCCTGATCCTGCACCTACAATGAGGTCCAATCCAACACATGAGAAGGATCTACAATATATCTCCTAAGTACGAAACATGAAATACATCATGGATGCAAGACAAGCTAGGTGGCAATGCTAGACAATAGGCCAAAGGACCAATACGCTCCAAGATCTCAAAGGGACCCATAAACCTAGGAGCTATCTTAGAGCCTTTTTGTAACGAATAGGGCTCTAATGTGGCTTGACACGAAGGAACACCTTCATGCCCACATCAAAACTACAATCTATCTTATGTTGATCTGCATACTTCTTCTACTTATCTTGTACCTCCTATAATCTCTACCTAATCATAATAACCTCACCGCTCCATCTCCCTGTAATAAACTTGTCCCAAGAGAAACCTTGTCCTCTAACTTGTCCCAAGTAGGAGGTGTCCCGCACTCTCTCCCATACACTCCCGAAAAGGAACCATGCCTATCAAACTCGGAAAATATTGTTGTAGGAAAACTCCACCAAATATAAATACTCCTCCCATCTTGACTGATGATCTGTGACATACATCCTAAGCATGTCCTCCAAGATCTAATTCACCTATTCAATCTGTCCATCTATCTCGGGGTGATAAGTTGTGCTTTGAAATAGATCTTCATCCCAAGGACATACTTGCACGGTAGTCTAATAGTGGGACTTATATAGAGGATTGCGATCACAAATGATCTTCCATGAAATCCCATGTAATTTTAAAATATCATCGAGATATACCTGTGTCACTACACTAGTTGTGTAGGTGGTCTTCACCGGATAAAAATGAGCCACTTTCGTCAATTTATCCACCCTAACCATTATGGCATCGTGGTGGTATCTTGACATCGGTACCCCAACAATTAAGTCTATGGAAATGGTGTCCCATTTCCACTTCGGTATGGTATGAGGAAAGAGAAAGTCACCGGGATGTTGATGCTCACCTTCACCTTCGAAACTCTAAACAATGTGACACAAATTGAGCCATGTCTATCCAAGTCCCCTCCAATAATACAACTATCTCAAGGTGGCGTGCATCTTCTTCACCCCGTGGATAGGCTTAATAGGGTTCGTGATTAGCCTATGTCAAAATATCTTGCCTCAAGCCTCCATCTCGAGAACATATATCTCGACCCATGTGTCCGAGAAGAGCATCTGCCTCGAAGGAAAAACCATGAAACTTCCCCTCAAGGGATATCCGAGACTCGATCTCTCGCTCTCAAGCTACATGTAGAAACTGTCGTGAGGAAGTTGTAATATCATGCTCCACAAATCTATTCCCACTAAAGTGGCCATAATCACATGTCTCCATCTACTAAGAGCATCTATAACCACATTCTCCTTCCCTTCACATGCTCTATCTCCATATCTTACTCACAAAGAAACTCCATCCAATGCCGCCAATGACAAGCTTTGAGATTGGGCTACATGAAGAGGTGGGGAAGACTCAAGCGATCGATCCCCCGAGTATAAATCTCGGCCAAGAAGGAAGTGTTCACCGAACCATGGCGTGAACGACTCCTGCAATCTTAAGATCATGAGTTGTATAATTTATCTCATAATCTTTGATTTTTTGAGATAGTAACATTCCCTAAAAATGCCCACTCAAGACCCAAGAACAACCTAGGTTTAGTTAGAAAAATTATGTAATAAGTTTTTTTTTTTTTGCCTACAAAGTGTGCCTACATTTAGTTTTCAAAACTACAGGTTGTCACAATAAATGTTTTAAGGAAAATTATATTTAATAAATAAAATTTTCCCCCTACTAGATTCAATCTTAGCTGACTGTTATAATAAATATTACACCCACATTACAATTTAATGAGTGTAATTAGTCCAAGCATGGTTAAATTTCCCTTAAGTTTTAATTTAATAAATAATTAAATTAACACTATAGTTAAATATTCCCTAATTAAATTTAGAGGGTTAAAGGGGCCAAAATAAAATTTCTTTCACGCCATTAATATGTGATTTGTTTGTTTGAACTACAAACTTAGGTGGGTATTTGATTTGATCCGCCATTATTCCTTCTCCAACATGCCAAACGGACATACGAGAATCACACTTGACATAATTCAAAGGATTTTCAAGGATTAATTGTTGGTGGTTGAACTTTTAAATCAGATTTTTCTTCTTTCTCTATAAATGAATTTTCCCGCTTCTTACCCATTAATGATGTGTTGTGTAAAATTTTGGGGCAATACAATCTGCTCGTGATGTGTTTTGTTCATCCTTAACTTGTTTTAATGTTTCTTCTCACTTCTCATCACTATAGGGTATTTTGTGCATTTTCTCGATATTCACTACAGATTCTGAATAAATCTAAATGGGAATCTACAAACTTGAAATTGGAAATCTATCTACTTCATTTACGAGGTAGAGGGTGATTTATGTTTTTATTTCATTCCATTCCAACGTTAACATGTTTAACTTTTCTACAAAAATGCAAGGAAAAACCGACGTAATCCACTTTTCAAAACATGTCTTTCAAATAACACAAAGTGAAAGTAATAGTTCTTAACACGACTTTTCCAACCTTCCAACAGAGAGTTTACAACAATATTTCCAATAACAGATTTTAATCAAGAGCAACACCATTTTGTGGAAAATAAATCAACTTCAATTATAATGAAATAATTTTTTTACAACTCCTCTTAAGTTCACCAAAAAAACAACTTACAAAAAGATCTTTCACAAAATATAAATTTCATGTCCAAAATCAAACAAATTTTCACCACAAATACTATTACAATGTCATCCACTTAAAGTGGTAAATTTTACAATAAGGAAAGATAAAGTGAACTTTGAAGTTGGTCTTCATACACATCTCCAAGAATGGCAACAAGAGAGATCCACCATGCTTCATTTTGTCACAACAAATAAAAACGAAGAGAGGAAACGCTCTCCACCCAACCAAGAATTAAAATGAGGAGGAGAATCTGTCCTCCTCATTGGCCCCGATTACACAACCACATTAAAATGAAAGGCATTCAACTCATGGCAACAAACAAGCTTCCACATCACAATACTAGATTTTACAGTCATACCAAAGTCCAAATAATGCAACTATAACCACAAGAAGGAAAGAAACCAAATACACAAGGATTTAACATGTAAAATCCCAAGGAGTTAGATCTATGGGGAAGCCTCTTATACCTCCCAATGGGAAATGGGTGTCAACCTAAAAACCAACTAATAAATCATCTCAAACCCCTACATACTATTATGCCTCCCTCGAGTACCTATTATACCTCCACCATTTTCTTATACCTCCCTACAAATCTCTTATGGCTCCCTCATAAAATAGACCAAGTAAGAAATGCAAGCTATTTCTTGTCCAAGGTGGAACACCCATCCCAACTCCCTCCACAACATGGAAATAATTCTTATGCCTCCCTACAAATCTCTTATGCCTCCCACATTGAAATATCCCCATAGTCTTCTCCTATAATACACTTAAATAATCTACCCAACCAACCAAAAAAAAACCAAAACACTCAAAAACATTCACATATACATAATATAAAAAGGAAAACATTTTACAAGAGTCAAGCTCCTACCTCTCCATGGTAGAGCTTGATCCAAGGGTTCCACAAAAGCTTCTTCAAGTCCAAAAATCACCAAAATCTCCAAGAAATCCACAACCATTCCAAAATCCTCTAACTCTCCAAAATTACAACAGCACAAGTAGAATGAAGTAACCCCAAAAAAAGCAAAAGAACTCGAATAAATAGAAAAGGGAGAGAGGAGGGTGAGGTGGCTCCATATAGGATGCCACATCACTCATCCTCAACTCCACCTCACACAACAACTTAAAAATCCAAAGCATAATTAATGAGTGGCTAAGGAAATGACATTTTACTTGCACACACAAACCAAGCCCACACCCCTTAAGGACTAAAAATAATTACATGTAAGAAGGTGAAATAAAAACTTACAATTTGTCTTCCCAAAATACATAATAAGGCCTAGTTTTGAACCCCCAACCCATAGGTAGGGTTGGTGTAACAATTTAAGAGGTGTGGGACAAGTTTAACTTGTCCCACAAGCCGCCAAAATTCGGCCCCTAAGGACAAATCCGAATTTCAAAGGAAAGGTGGAGTGTTTCACACTCAAAGTTACTTACACATCACTTACAACACATAAACCAAGAGCCATCAAGTCTAATAAATAATTTCTTTTAACCCATTCTTAATTAGTTTAGCAACATGATTACTCACAACTCTAGACACCAATTAAATAAATAATAAAAGGGAAAATACATCACAAATAAAACACATACTAAAATTTAAAAAAGGAAACTAAATAAAATAATACACATAACCCTTGGTCACATTTAAAGGTGATTCCCCCATGGTAACCCCTAAACACAATTCAAACATACGCACATAACAAAATACATGTTGCCATGGTGACCCTTATTGAATTCATCTACAATTCCAATGTGGTTGGTCTCCAATCCCGACGATGTTTGTTGTGACATATTTACTCGCAAAACACATAACACCTCCTTCGGCATCAAACCATATAATCATAAGATTAGTTCGATTATCTAGGTCTACTCAATAAGATGAAATATCACATGTCTAAAAACATATATATATATATATATATACAACCATGTCAATCAACATAACATCGCAGTACAAAATTTCTTTAATAATCCACATGGATCATATATGAATCAAAATCAACAAAATTCCATGACTCTAACATCTAACATCATGCCAAGTCAAAAGCTACAATAATATCCATAAGTATAGTCGAAAATATCATAATTTCCAAATTTCACCCGACAATTACCCAAGGAGGAGTTCTCAACATTTCCTCTTGGCACGCGTCAACAACTTCTGGTTGTCACGTGTCAACATCTCCTAGTGACACGCGTCAAAAACACTTGGTTGTCACGCATCAATTCCTCCTTGACGTGCGTCAACAACCCCTATTTTCTCCCGTCAAATCTTCCTTTGACGCGTGTCGACGACCTTCTCATCACGCATCAATACATCACCTTGACATGTGTCAACAACACATTAGCATCTCCTAGTGATGCACGCCAACAACCCCGAGTTATCGCATGTCAATGCTTCTCCTCGACGCGCATCATCAACCTTCCATTTTTATGTGTCAATGCTTCTCCTTGATGCACGCCAACAACCTTCCATTGTTGTGTGTCAACAATTCTCCTTATCACGCGTCAATACATCTCCTTGACATGCATCTTCAACACATCGGCACTTTTCTCCTCCTGCACGTCAGCTCCTTTACTTGTCGCACATCAACATAGGAAAACTTCCATGCCACATGGCAATCATGCATGCCACGTGTCAACTCATGATTGGGCACTGAGTCGATGGAGAAGTGGAGAAAACTGGGAACATATTTCCAAGGAAAATTTTAATCCTTTTAACAATTAGATTATTATACTTATATTTTTCCAACCTTAGACAGTAAAACGGCTGTGCAAGTTTCAAAATGGATTTTAATAAGATTTGAAGGTTCTTTCTTAAGTGTTGAAGTCAAATTAAGTTCATTGGGACTTAATGCATCTAAATTGCAATGTTTCATTACTTAACTTATAAAGAAGATTTTAATCGTACATTTCTAAATAAATTGATCTCTAGATTTGAAAAAATAAAACAGAGATCAACTCTACAGATTCTTAAAACATTTTCTATCCAATCCATTACATTAATTCCAAAGCAAACATCTAACAGCTTAATATACAAGCCTGATTTCCAATTTATCAACTTAATTCCGAGGAATAAACTATTATCTTTTCCTTACACACATTTCATCCAAATGGTATACTCATTTCATCACAAAGAACTCAATTTCAATACACAATACACTTTTGTAAATTTAGAACAAAACACAATTCTTTATTGATTCCAACACAACTTTACTGACTTCTTTTTTTTCCTTTTGATTTTAAAAACAATGTCTACATAATATATCACATTCCTTCAAACAGATAATGATTTGACTTTTTACATTTCACATGACGAATTCAGTCTTCCATTTTCAATATAAATGCCTTTTCAATACAAATAATAAAACATTTCATCCACCTCAACGTGGAAGGGTTACAATAACATTACGAAATAGGGGACTGCAAAACTCGTACATTTCTTTCTCCGAGATAATAACAGGCTGATTTTCTTCATTCTTCAGTTGAATCACAAAAAGACAATAGGAAAGGCAATGCTTTCCACCCAACCAAGATATCCAATGAGTAGGAGAATTCGTCTTTCCTCATCGGCCCCCAAGCCCCAACCATAATGCAATGAAAAATGAAGAACAACACATGGCAACAATGGCTTCCACAAAAGACATAGGCAGAATATGCACATTTCAAAAAGACATGTTTTTACGAAAGATGTAGTTCCCAACTACATAAAAATTACAAACAGAACAAAGGCTTCATTAAGCAAGCCAAAACAAGAGCAAGGATTCTATGGGGAGCTGCTTATGCCTCCCAATGGGAAATGAGCAACCACCTAAAACAACTCGCCAAAATAATCACCATCCATACCCTTATGCCTCCCAAACTTACTTCTTATGCCTCCCGAAATTATCCCTTATGCCCCCAAGAGTAAGGAATGCAAGTTATTACTTTTCCATGGTAGTTCCCAAATCCCAAAATCCCTCCACAATAATTGATGCCATTGGTATTCCCTTATACCTCCCCATATGAAATCTCCATAGCATTCTCCTACACCATACCCTAAGCATTCTACCCAACCACCAACAAATACAAATAAGAAGCACCATTCTATACAAAAACAACATATAAAAGTTCGGTTCCTACCTCTCCATTAATGGAGTCCATCCCAACACAAAGAAGATTTTCGATGTCAACACCCACCTAGAAATAGTAATAACCAAGTAAGCAAAGGACCTCCAATCCCTTCACAAGCAATAGCTCCCAACACATCAATGAAATGCACCCCCAAGAGGAATGTGCTAAGCTTTACCCAAAGCAAGGAAATACGCCCAAGGATTAAGTGCGCAAAGGTTTCAACAAACAAGAAAGTGCTCCCAAGAGGAAATGCACCCAAGCTTCAATAACCCGAAAAATGTGCTCAAGAGGGGAAGGTGTGCAAGGTTTCAACAACCCAACAATAAGCAAAGAGTTTGACTTATAAAGGAAAGGAATAGGGAAGGGTGATGTGGATTCCAAGTGGGATGCCACATCATTCATCCTCAACCCTAAAAGGAAATTTAACAACATTAATTACTCATAATAAATGAAAGGACAAAATCAATTTACACACTCTAATTAACCCATGCCCCCAGAAAGGACAACATTAACAGCATGAAAGACAAGTACAATAAATTCTTACCAAATAGTCATATCAATATATAATAAACAATTAAAAACTTTCCCTCCAACCCATAAATATGGTTGGTAATTAATTTTAAGAGGTGTGGGACAAATTTGACTTGTCCCACAAGACTCCAAAAATAGCCCCCAAGGACAAATTCGAATTCCAAGGGGATGAAGTGTATTACACTCCAAATCTTATTCCTAAATTCTCTTACAACATCCTACACATTCTCTTACAACTTGCATTTATATTAATAACTTCATTTATTAAATTCCTATGGCATAAAGATTTATTTAATTAACACATGGATATTTACAATCTTTACTCAACACAACAATTTAAGAAAGGGGTAACACAACACAAAGTAAACACATGCAAATATTACAAAAAGGAAACACATTAAAACCAACCAAGAAATCCCAAGGTCACATTTTAAAGGTGATTCCCCCATGGGAATTCCTAACAAAGACAACACACAAACTATACACGATTGCCATGGTGACCTCATCGAGTTCATCCAGAATTCAATTATGGTTAGTTTCTAGTCCCCTAACAATGTTGTGATAGTTTGTCCTGCAAAATAAAAATACCCCTTCGGCCTCGTGGCCATATCAGAATATCTAAAAATAATATAATTAACATCTCAAAATCAAATATAAGTCACCACAATATCATGAATTCAACATCATCATTCAATCTTAAATAGCAAGTATATCATCATCCAAATACTTCATACTAGATCTATCCACAATATCTCGTGTCAAAAATCCAAACAACATCAATAATATATCCATGTCAATAGTATATCATCATCCACGTAAAGAACATCTCGAATAATCAACATGCATAATAATTAAATCCAGATTCATAATAATCCACCATCTAACATCTACACATCATAATAATCAAAATATAATTAACATCCAAAACAAGATTAACAGTATCAGGATTAGTATCTAAAAGTTTCAAAGGAAAGTGGGCATTACACTATGTATATATTTCTCAAATCCACAAAATATCTCCTCGAAAATGGCACCAGAGGCATATTGACGGGCCTCTATTGGATTTGATGCCCTTTGAATACCCTAAAAATTTCATAGATGTGAACTGAAACTATCTTGTTCCATAAAATGGTGCTAGAGGTGTGTTGGTCCTCAAATCTTACCCTTTACTTGGGCCGACAATAATTCTCTCCAAGAAAGGGGAAAGGGTTTCTTAGAAATCGTGATAAATTGGGTGATATGTCATTTTGTAGCTGGGAAGGACTCTTACACATTCCTTAGGGATCAAGCCTTGGGATGATTGAGGGGTGCGTACAGAGGAGATGGTCTTTTCCTGTTACTTTTGGTCTTTCCTTAAACTAGAGTTAGAGGACTTGTGGTGTAACCTGAAATGTAGAGGGAGAGATGGAGTCTTTATTCCCTTTAGTTTATTTTAAAATGGACTGATCTAGGGCAAACATGTCCAAGGACACAATATTTTCACTCCCTAAAATTTTCACACAAAGTATTGTGTATACTTATCACACCAAAAGCATATTACTAAAGGTAGTTAAGTTCAATTGCTTTTCCATTCTCTTAGTAATTGAATTAAAGCTAAAATACATCTTATGTGATGTTTAGAGAAATTAGGTGGTAAAATGGAACAAATGGAAACTTTAAAATTTGGAGATGGGGTCTATTATTGTAATTATGACTTCACAAAGTGGGAATTATAGGAATAGAAGTTCATTATGACACAAAATTTTACCCTACAAATATCCCGAAATCGTGGAAAATTCACAAAACTAGACCAATCGGTGACAATCTCAAATAAGAACTATTTTCATTCATTTAAGATCAATAGATGCAAAGGATTCAATAAAATTTCCAAAATACCTAACATAAGACATTGTGTAAGCTTTTAAGAAAAGTGTTTACCTTTCATCCCTTATACACATAAGATACAATTAGAGGCTTACAAAAATCTCTCAACAAAATTTTTTATGACAAATTATTTTCGAATCGGTCCAATATTGCAAAGGAAATCACACAAAACAATATCAAACTTAATGAACAAAGAGTAAAAATCATGGATATATCTATTGTATGAAAAAGATCAATAGTAAAAATAAGACTGCATAGAGTAGAATATCACTCATTAATGGACAATTTTAGAACACAAAACCCGAAGATAGAATTTAAAACTTAAAGAATAAATACTTTATTTAGTTCTTAAATTTATTTACAAGGGAACATATGATGAATGCTCTCAAATCCTATCAATGGCTTTACAACCGCAACAAACTTGACACGTAAATTTGGGAACTAAGATCAATGTGTATTTCATTATGAAACATATAGTATTCACAATTAGATACCTATCAGTTTTAGAAATAGAATTACTAATCCCCTTTGATATGAGTACAAAACCTAACTCAATTAATTATGATGAAAGCCTCATATTTATACTTGATGTCTTATTACAACCCGATTAACCCTCCCCCAAAACTTCAAAGAAACCATCCTAGAAAGACACAAAGAAACGAGCTCCATTTTGTGGAAATATTTTGTAACCGTGAAGATACCTTTTTTATTAAGGGTAAAAGAGGTTGGGGGACCCTTCCCAATTATAATGAGTAATAGTGGAGATAGAAAATATATCAATGAGGAACACGTAGGGCTCGTTTCTTCCAAATGAAAAAGTGAAACTACAAAAGAAATTCAAAACAACAGGAATAACAAACAAAAGGAAATACTAGCCATGAGACTTCTTCCCAATTGATCATAGATGTATCTTAAGGGATTCATTAACTTTCCCTTTCTTTCTTCTGCTCACCAAAGACCAATCTTCACCGGTGTTTGGATTAACATTTTCATTTGTGTGAACCAGTATACAAATTTCAATATTATTTTCACCCACCTGATTAAGGATCACCGAAGAAGGAGGATGGGATAAAGCCCCAAAATTTCTAGGAAAAGGATTATTCTCTATAGCGGTAAAAGAAGGAATGACCATCTCTTACACAGGAGCCAAAAATTCCTCATCTCGCTGATCCATCTTCAAGCTTAGAATCTTAGTGACTATTTACAACCAAATGGATAGAATCAACATTCTTCCACCAAGAAGTTCGATTAATGGTATTTTTCTTCCCTAACCTACAATCCTTTGATAAATGGCCAAGGTAAAAGTAGTTCGACATCCGAATGGTAAGCCTTCATAGTCAATTTTTTTATTCCATATCCTATCCTCAACTTGAAGATCAACAAAAGAAAAGAAATCCTTTGTAGTGTTCATATCGACCAAGATGCGAGAATACATAGTATACTAATACAAGATCATCTTTGCGTCAATAGCCAAGGTTTTTCCTAAAGAATCCCCAATATAAATTAAACATTTCTCACCCAAAAACTGGAGAGGAAGATATGGAAGATGAATCCACATAGGCCGGATTTGGAAAGTTTTAGTAACAGGGTTAAATAGAGGGAACCATGGCTTCATAAGAAAGAAATGGTTTTGATAATCCCACAATCTATCAAAAATTAGATCTCTATCAGCGGTAACATCAAAGAAAACTACGAAGAATCCTCTAGTTGTGGGGTAAATGTAAACTTTACCTTCAATTAGTGGCTTCCATGAAAAATATATCTAATCATGAAGAGCGGTAGGCTTGAGCAGATATTGTTGAATCTACATCCGATTCCATTCTCCATGAAGATACCTTTTATTCTTTAATTTTATTTTTCTTCTAGATTCGACATTGATGTATACATGATTTTTACTTTTATTGTTTAATCATTTTTTATCCCGTATGTGATGTTACCATCACTCATGCACCCAATCAAAAACTATTTGTTTCCTCGGTCATTATCTTAACTAATCTTACACCTGCCTTTTTAGGGAATACGCCTTGGGAAAAAGATAATCATTAATACTTCCTCGTATTTGATGCCTCCTCTGTGATAATGTTCACTTTCAGCTGAAAATTACCTTTTAAAAGATATCAATCCGCTCTATACTCATATGAGTTTTCATAATTAATTTTCACATTTAATTCTCAAATGATACCTCACATAATTATTCCCAAATTTCATCCTCTTATAAGTGCACATGTTTTTCTCATAAAATTTCAGCTTCCTTCAAGAATTCTGATTGAAAATAGAATTAGTGCATGTCCTTCTCAAGCAATGGTAGATGTGGCATAAAGAACTAGTTTGAAGGAAATTTCCTCAGAGAATTTGCATTAAATCTTTGACCTTTCTAGTCCTTATGAGGATTTTTTAATAATTATATTCAAGATTGAAGATTAGGTGGAGAATGATGGGCCACTAACATCTTGTACGGTTAAAGTATCACTGATACGGAGGATTATAAAGATGAACCCTTTCTTTTTTGTCTTTTAGGTTTGTATTATCATTTATTCTATTTGAAGGAAAAGAAAGCTCCTGAATTGCTAAAGAATTTTTGGCTCCGCTTTTGTCCTACCATCAACAAAAATATAATTGATATATCTCCTTTATTCTTCAATGAGGAATTTGTGGAGAAATAAATTCCTACCAATGCCAATGAAATGTTTGTTGATGATCTCGTGGAATATATATCATCAATTTCTTGCAAAATTGCCATGATGGAGTAAAGACATGCTTGTCTTGAGAAAGAACCAATGAAATATTGTTTTGGGAATGCCCATGAATTCCCACCACCTTCCCGAGGAGATGCAAATGGGGAGTACCTAATATAGCGTGTGCAAGTCAGCCCATTTATGTTGATGAACATGAATATGTCTCCATCTTACAAACCGATGTTCTGGGTCATCTTCAAATCCAAAATCTAGTACCCGATGGGGTACCAAGGTCTACCTAAAAGGTGGGTCTAACCTTTTTGAATGGGTCTCGTCCTATAGGAGAAAATTTGATTTGATCAAAATCTTAGAAGTTCCTAAGGCACACATTACAAAAATCATGGAAATGGGCATGTTTCATGACTTTATAGGAGATATCCAATATGTTTATGGGACCTAAGATCATAACGAATTTGATTTTATAAAGATAAATCTTTTGGATAGGATTCCTACCTTTACAAAGGAATGTGTAATGATCGATTGATAATGCCCCTATTTTGTAAGAACCTTCCTTTTTGTATATGCATATTATAAGTTATGTGAATTTCAAGGGTTGGGGCCCCTATAGAATCCCCATTTTGTTCTTATTATATACATATGATCATTTTTAATTTAGTTTCTAACTCAAAACTTAGTTCCTGTAACTTAATTTACCTTTGGATAACACAACATTCATCTCTAAATTCATGTTGTATGATTTGAAACCCTACGGCCGTGTATTGATGAAATATGTTTCACTCTCTAAATTTCTGTGGAGTTTTTAGAATCCATGAAATACCAACCATTGTGATAATCCATCCCATGGATCTTACTTGTATTCCTTCTTCACCCGTAGACTTTCAATTACTTTGTAATGTCTTGCGGCCCTTTGGTAGAGTTTTTGAGTGTCCCGCGGATTTTTTGCAATATGCAGGGTACTGACCTCCTTGTTAAACCCGTTGAACATTATTCCAATGTGTCACAGCTATTGTACCATTATATTTCCTTATCACTTGCAACTATTCATCCACAGAATCCTCTCTTGTTCCCATATTGCAATGCAACCCGTGAAACATTGAGTTCTCTATTCTGCAGAATACCAAGTGGATGCATTACAAATTTCGTAGAGTTGAATATCCATGTCCATCCTTTAGCTTATTTAGTTTTATGAGAAGGTATTTTCATGGAGATTCAAAAACCATTAGTGACAAGTTGATATATTCAAGTTTGGGTCCTTAGATTGTATAAGGTATGTCTTTATACAACTCAACTACGGAGGGCTCAAAATGAGCACCAAAACATACAATGTAGAAGAAAGTGAAAACATATCATATAGTGTCATACAAAAGGTGAAGTTCCTGCAAACATGGGACACCCATGGTGTCACATGAAAATCACGGCCCGTGATCTTGAAAACAAGATATGTACAACCCGTAGTGCCCACTTCCCTTTGACACTTTTATTACTTGATCATGATCTGCTAACTATATTATGGATATTATTATAGTTTTGTTTTAGCATGATGCTAGATGTTAGATCATGGATTATGGTTGAATTTTATTCATATATGATGCATGATGATCACTAGAGACATTTTTATATATTGATGATGATATAATGTTCGACATGGTTATATTTTGGATGTTATTCAGACATGTGATACATGCCTATATTGAGTAGACCTAGAAAATGAAATTTATTTGATGATGATATAGTTGTTGATAAAATTTCGAATGATATTGTTATTTTCATATATGTTGATGTGATTCATATCGTAGATGATGTTCGAATTATATTTATATTTATATTGGATGTTATAATGTGCCCACGAGGCCAAAGGAGGATTTTTTTAAAAAAGTTAAAATACATAACAAAAACATCGAGGATTGGAGACCAACCACATTGGAATTCTAGATGATTTTAACAAGGTCACCATGGAAACTTGTATTGTTTGTGTGTGTTTGCATGTTGTTAGGGATTCCCATGGGGGGATCACCTTTAAATGTGACCAAGGGTTATGTGTATTGATTTATTTGGTTCCTTTGTTTAGTATGTATGTATTTTATAAGTGATGTGCCCCCCTTTTTATTTAAGTAAATTGTGGTAAATTAATGTGAGTAAACATTTGATTAAAATAAATTAATCAAATTGGGACATAAGAAAGTAATTATTGGAGTTTTGGCTCTAGTATTAAATGTTGTAAGATATGTGTAAGTAATGTCTAAGTATGTGAAAGTATGTGTAAGAGTTGTGTAAGTAAATTTGGAGTATGAAACACTTCATCTTCTTTGAAATTCGAATTTTCCTTGGAGCCTGATTTGGAGGGTTGTGGGACAAGTTAAACTTGTCCCATACCTCTTAAATTTACATACCAACCTTACCTATGGTTGGAGAGATAAAATTAGCCCTTCATTATGTATTTTTGTAAGTCAACTTGTATGTTTTAATTGCACTTTCTTACATGTTTTTAAATTCAGTCCTTACGGGGTGTGAGCTTGTTTTGGAGTGTGTAATTAAACTGTCATATTATTCACCCACCTATTTATTATGCATTGGAGAATGAAGTTGAATTTGGTGTTGGAGTTGAGGATGTGTGAAGTGGCATACAACATGGATCCACCTCATCCTCTTCTCTTCCCTCTTCTATAAATTCGAATTTTCTTGGATTGTTTTTGGTTGCATCACTTTTGCATACTTCATTTGGGGTGAATTATTTGGCTTGTAATCGTGGTGATATCCATTTCCCCTTTGGGAGGCATAAGTAGCATCCCCAGTAGTTTCTTGCTCCTTTGGCTTGCATGATGAAGCCTAAATTTTGTTTGTTATGTGTTAATGTGGTTGAAAAATGCATCTTGTTTTGGACTATGTTTTAAATGTGAAATTTTGCTTGTGTCTTGTGGTGGAAGCCTTTGTTGCCATGAGTTGAAACACACCTTCTATTGCTATTTGGTTGGAGCTCGGGGCTAATGAATAAGGATGGATTTTCCTTTTCATTGGATGTCTTGGTTGGAGTGGAGAGTGTTTCCTTTCCCTTGCCTTTGTTGTGATCAAAATTGTATAATGATGAACACACATGTTTGATGTTCGGAGCAGAGGAGGAAAAAGATAGATTTGACATTCCTTGTTGAGATTACTTCTTTTGTAAACCTTTTTCCCACTTAAAGTGGATGAAAATTTAATACATTTTGTGATGGAAAGATGTTCTATATTGGCTATGAAAGTGTACTTTGAAATATGAACGAAATATACATTGTTTTCTATTTTTGAAAGAATGTGAAAGGAATTGTAGTCTGTATGTTGTATTCGAGGAATGAAAGAAAGAAGTTGTAAAGATATCCTTTTGAATCAATAAAATATTGTATTAATTTTCTCAAATGGCATTATTAGGTATTGAAATCTGATTGTTGAATGTATTTTTAAATATTTGTTTGGAAATTTGAAAAATGGAATACGTATGAGGGAAATGTATTACTTTGTTTTGTTTGAAGTGTTTGATTCGAAAAATAGAAACTACATTCTTATTTTTATGTTTTGGATTGAAGGAAAGATGTAATATACATATTACTAGCATGGAATGAAGTCGATGTTTTATAGTATGGAAAAGGAGATAGATTAATCTCTGTTTTTGAAATGTATAAAATTCATTTTTTTTACTTCACTGTGAACTTTACAAAAAATTTATCAAAAGAGCATAATGACCCTGCAACATCTAAAACACAAAATGGAATATAAAATTGTATTTTTAAGGGGAAAATGACCCCAAACAAACTAAAACACTTAAGAAATTTTTAAAGAACCTTTCAAATCGAACAAAGGAAAATATGCAAGCATTTCACTATTGAAAACTTGGTAAATTCAAAATGTAAATAATCACACATTGTAACCTTGCAAATATATCGTAAAACCTTCCAGAAGTGAAATCCTCCATGCTTGTTTGGCATGTTGAGAAAGATTTAATGGAAAGTTTGAACAAAATTTCTAAGTTAAAAATTACCAATTCACTTTTAAAGTGACAAAAATGTTTTCAAAAATTGACCCTTTAAACTTTATCAAAATTGAAATCTTAAGGTATCTCGTGCAAATAGGATGTCGAGACCTTTCCAAAAAGTCCTCATTTTCCAAAAACTAAGTTCCCAATCAAAAGTTATGGCCTTATGAAGTTTTACTTCATTTTGGCTTCAAAAATAATCTAACTGTCAATTTTAAATGAATAAAATATTCTTGGTGCACCCGCAGATAAATTTTTCCTTTGCACTTTTTCCCAAAAAGTGCTAAAGGCATTAAGCCTCCCGCTACTCCCCCAACCCGAAAACTCTTTTTTTTTTTTCAAAATAACATAAGTTTGAAAAAGGAAAATTTGAAAATTTTCCCGCGCGGCCCACCGTTTCTCCCTTCACATGTGGAAAGCATTTCTACGGGCACCTGCCCACAAGCGTTAACTTAACCTTTTTTTACCTTGGAAAAATTTCCTTAAATTCTTTATAGCCCTGCATCCTCATCCTTTCCTTGGAAAAGCATTTCTACAGTGCATGGACCCGTGCTTTCAACTTATCCTTTTAAATCCCTTTGGCAAAATTTCCTAAATTTCTCCACCGCCCACCGATCCATAGCCAATGAAGGGCTGACATGTGGCATCATGAGGTGATGGTGGAGGAGTGGTTAATTTTCTAAACTTAAATTTTTACAAATTTTTAGATGAAAAACCTAAAGTTTCTCCACCGCCCCACAACCCGCAACCAATGGTTGGTGACACATGGCGCCTTAGGCTTTTTGCGGAGGCGGAGCATTTGACCCTTTTAATCTTTTTCCTCTTTAATGTAAAAATTTTCTAAGTTGTTTCAATGGCCCGCCAACTCGTAGCCAATGAGACCACGACACGTAGCATTGTTTGGCATCGCAAAGGTGCGGGTTAATTTTTGCCCTTACATTTTTTTTTCCAAAATTCTAAACTTTCTAATTTTCCTTACAAGTTTGTTTTCCCTACGTGAATCAAGGCTTGACACATGGCACCTTGGGTGTCGGTGGAGGCGCCGATCATTTGATCCCTTAGCACTTTTTCGACCAATAAAAGCTAAATTTCTTAAATTTCTCTATGCGACCTAAATTCTGTTGGTGCTTGGAAATGCTGACACATGTCTCCTTACAAGCTCGCGGGCATGCAGATGTAGATTGCAATTTTTTCTCAAAAGGGGGAAAATCACTAAAGTTCTTTCCCACTCCATCAGCGCATATGGGAAAATTTTTCCTTTCCGCTCCGCCGATCCCCGACTCCTCCTCCAGGAGAAATTTCTCCCCACGGCCTGCAGGACCGCCCTTGGAAAAATTTTCCTCTCCAGGCCCGCAAGCCCATTCTTGGTAAAATTTTCATCCCAAGGCTCGCTGGCCCATAACTTGAAAAATATGAGGAGTTAGGAGGACTTCTTTATATCAATGAAAAGTTGATGAAATTTACTATCTAATGAGATGTTTCCGAAATTTTTGAGTGTGTTAATGATGAGAAAAATTAGGTTGAATATTGTAGTGAGTTCTCGGGAGTGGGTAAGTGAGAACTTACTTTATTGAATTAAATGTGCAATCTAACCCTAGGTTTTGACCTTGTAAATTATTACATATTGATAATTTGAGCTAGGTATGGATTTATTTAGTTGTTGTAATAGAAATGTAAATTGTTGAGTTTAATTGTCCTTGAAGCCTTCTCGAACACTTTAAAAAAATTATTCCATAATTTTCTAACTAATCATAGGTTGATTCATGGGTCTCATGTGGTAGAATCTTATGGGCGTTACACTTGGTATCAAAGCCATGGGTTCAAAAGCTTGGACCCTTGGGCACACTAGTAAACTTCATACTTTAACCGTAAACCTAGTACAATATTAAATCTAGAAAACACATTTTCTTGAGATTGTAAACATGAAAGACCGAATAAAACCTAGAATAATGAACTAAATCTCACCTTGGTCTTTGCATGCGGCGTGAACCGGGTGAGGGGTCTTTTCACATAGACTTAGATTTGCCACCACCAAATCATGTTGTGGTAGCCATCTTACCATAGATCTTGTAGACACTTTGGGATGTTAATGACACTTTACACGGAGGGCCCATTGGAGGACATTTGGACATACTTAATGGAGATCCTTCCATGGATGCCCATGCATCTCCTTGACACGATAAGGAGCATAGAGAAAAGAAATCCCATGCGAATTTAGGTCGAGCAGATTCACCGCATACAAGTTAGGGTGATCGGATACTAAGACATAGAGATAGATCTCGGAGCCCTAAGCTTAGGGATGATCATGCTTGGGAGGCCTAGGGGTCGCTGCACCATAGCTGCAGATCACATCGGGAGATCTTGAAGCTACAACCATCTCATTATTCTCGGTGACGTAGGTGGATTTTAGGTAGAGGCATGGTTAGTGAGCATGAACAGCTTTCTTCAAGCTCTATCCTTGTTCTAGAAACACAAAATCTCATGTTACAATCCATCTATTAAGGAATGGAGCAGGTGTATGGTGGAGGACAGAGGAGCGAAGCTCCATGTTGATTCCGAGAAAGTTACAGGGAGATTTTGAGGAGTGATTCAAGAGTAGATATTTATCACAGAGAATCATACAACAGAGGATCGATGAGTTTCATGACCTTTGGCAGCATCTCTTATAGTGGCAAAGTATGAGAGTAATTTTTTGGATCTCCTCTAGTATGTTGATTACATGTTGGATGAGCAGGTGCGGATCAAGAGGTCCATCTAAGGCCTAAATCTAGACATTGGAGGTGTGGTTGAGATCCACTTCCCACAAAATTTAGTTGAGGCCTTTAAGAATGCCTACATAGTAGAGGAGACTCGGGGAATATTCGGAGGCTAGAGACCAAGTTCGAAGCCACATATAGCAAATGCAGGACAATAGACCAAGAGGGGTCAGCTCCTCCTCCTCCTCGTGGTGGCCAAAGTTCTTTGCAGGTCATCTTTTAGACCACAACAAGAGGTAGTAGTAGCAGTCCCGCCTCATTATAGACCTCCACGAGAGATTTGGTACACGAGCGGTCGAGTATGGGGTCTCCTCCTAGGGGTCCCATCAGACACGGGGGACCTAGAGCTCGATCGGCAAGAAGAGCTCACCAAGAGAGACCATAGTAGACCACGGTGGGATCATCAAGATCCATGGCACGACTTCCGAGCACTCGTTGGACCAGCTACTCAAGGGAGAGGATCGAGATAGTTTTTTTGGTTGTGGAGTTGCTGACATTTTTGGAGAGAATGCCCTCATAACCCTAACAAGGGTATGACACATATCTTAGAGCCGATTGTTGCTAACATGGGATGCGGTCATCGATTTACACAATGGTCAAGAACTACCGGGTTGAGCATTAGAGTCAATTATTGAGGCTACGAGTAACATTGGTGGTATTCCTACCTCCATTCTATTTGATTCTAGATCTTCTCGATTCTTTCACCGCACCATCTTTAGTAGAGTGATGCATGTTGGAGGTAGTTAGGCGGGGTCATAGATGGGATGTAGAGATGGCTTCGGATCCAAGATCTTTGTAGAATCCTTTGTTAAGGAGTGTATAGTGGATTTGGGACCTTCCACCACTACCTTGAATCTTTGTATCCTTTTGTTGGGTTGTTATCGAGTCATCTTGGGCATAGATTGGTTATTTACACACGAGCCGTGGATGGATTGTTACCATAAGACTATATCTTGTGCGCAGATGACCTAGGAGTGGATTCAATGATTTCAAGGGTCGGGACCCATTTCCATTCGCACCATCTCAGCTATAAAGCTTAAGCGGTGTGTGCCACGAGCTTGTCGGATGTATGCGGTTACGCTTAGTGACCAATCGAGGATGGGTCTAGTGGACCATCGCTAGATGACCATCCCATTTTGAGAGAGTTTTTAGATTATTTTCCAAGGGAGCTACCAGGTTACCACCTCCACGTGAGATAGAGTTTCATATAGATCTGGTTCCGAGAGTAGTGCCTATCTCACGAGCACCTTATTAGATGAACATCCTGCAGCTCGCGAGCTCAAGTTGTAGTTAGAGGGCCTTTTTGAGAAAGGCCTGATCCATCCTAGTGTATCCCCTTGGGGTGCATCAATGATTTTTGTGAAGAAGAAGGATGGATCCTTGTGGTTGTGTATTGATTACCGCCAACTGAACAAGGTAACGATCAAGAATCATTATCCCCTTCCACGCATAGATGATTTGTTTGATCAGATGAAGGGAGCCACAATTTTCTCTAAGATAGATCTTAAGTCAGGCTATCATCAACTGAGGATTACAGAGGTGGATATTCATAAGAATTCCTTTCGTACAAGATATGGGCACTATGAGTTCACATTAGTGCCTTTATATTTGACTAATGCCCCCACAGTGTTTAATAGTTTGATGAATTGGGTATTTAGGACTTTCTTAGATGACTTTGTGCTCATCTTCCTTGATGATATTTTGGTTTACTCATGTACACGTGAGGAACATGAGGGGCACCTTCGCAAGGTTCTTTAATGTCTTTGTGAGAAGAATCTTTACTAGAACTTGGAGAAGTGTGCATTATTTCATCTGAGGTACATTATCTGGGCCATATCGTTTCTGGGGAAGGTATCGCAGTCGATCCTTCCAATACTAGAGCTATCATGGATTGGCTAGCACCCACTTCTGTGATGGTGGTACACGCTTTATGGGATTAACGAGTTATTATAGAAGGTTTGTTCAAGACTTCTCTTAGGTTACGCATCCCATCACTTCCCTTCAAATGGAAAGGGAAGAAGTTTGATTGGTCGAGATAGATGTGAGCGAGGCCTTTAGGACACTAAAGGAGTTCCTCATGACAACACCTATTCTTACATTGTCGATCCACAGAGTGAGTTCTTCGTGTGCACATTATTCTTTGGTAGGAGTTGGAGGTGTATTAATGTAGGATGGAAGAGTAGTGGCATTTGAGTCTCGTAAACTCAACGTGTAGACACCTAAAATTGGTTATCCAATTTAGTGTCCCTCGTGCGCGTTTGCTCTCTCGGGTAACCTGGGGCACATTTATATCACCACTATCCCCTTGGGGTATTATTCAATTTGTGATTTAGACACCTATCCTAAGTCTAATTCACCCCATTATGTTTTACCCATGAGTAATTAAATATTAACTATTTAATTACACCTTTTTACATGTATCCTAACCACTTATCTACCCCATATCTATCTTATCCATATATTCCCCCTATTTCTCCTCCTCCCAAAGCGGGATATTTCCCGTATTTGAGGTGGAGGGATAACTCTTACCTTTCCAGAAATCACTCATTTTGGCCGTCTCGGAATCTGCTCCATGATCGGTGCCGACCGGTACTTGGTCGACGCGATTTTCCGGAGCGGCGCCCGATTATAAATAAGCCTGAACTCGCCCGTTAAGAAACATAGAGAAAGAGATAGATCGTGACACGAGAGACCACATTGTAAGAGAGAGAACGAGAGATCTTTTAGCATCAAGTGTGAACATTATCTATCGAATGAGAGCGGATCTTGTCCAAATCAATCCCTGAGAGGAGCATCGTTACTCTACTCTTATCACATCAACATCACACGTCTCCATTGATTTTCTGGTGACTCTGTTCCTACATCTAGCACAGGTAGAGCCTTGCGATATCTCTCGGCTTGTACAGATCCAAAGAAAACGTTGACGATCCGCCTTTGCTTTCCGATTTCCAAATCTTCTCGCACTTTGTCTCGGATCGATGCCAATCTATATCAATCGACGCCGATTTACATCAGTCGACGCCGATTTTAAACAGTCGACGCCGATTCTACATAATCGACACCGATCTTCTGCGAGAGGTAAAAGACGTGGTAACACAAATCCAGCTTTGTTTTCACAGTTCCCTGTTTTCTGTTGCTTTTTACCTGCTGTTTAGATTTTGTTTATTACTTTGATCAGAAAATCTAGTCTTGTACGTACATCTTTTATCATGTATATTTCTTTACTTAATTGAAAATGTGGACTGACATCCGCCGAGGGAGCTTATCGCTTCCCGATTCTCGGGTAGTCCACCTAAATATCTTTTAACGTGGTATTTTTCTCACAAGCATCGGTGTCTCACAAGTTACTTGGATCTCTGTGTGCGAGAATTTCCCGCGTGCGCCGTCTTATCTACATCGGCTTCCTTATCTGTCTACATCTTCGGATCTTGTCCATCAGGTATTGATTTCATTGGAGTTTTTCAGGGTTTTTGTGTTTAGTTTGGTGCATTAACTTGGACGGGTAACAAGCGCAAAATTCTTTATCAACACAACGATTATGAGCTCAATTATCCGACTCATGATCTTGAGATTGTGGTAGTGGTTCACACCTTGGTTTGACGGAGACACTTTCTTCTTAGTCGAAGATTCACACCGAGGACAAATCACTTGAGTCTTCACCACCTCTTCATGCAATCCAATTTCAATTCTTATCAATGGCATTGGATGGAGTTACTTTTTGAGTATGACATGGAGATAGAGCATGTGAAGGGGAAGGAGAATGTGGTTGCAGATACTCTCAGTAGATGAAGACATGTGGTTATGGCCACTTCGGTTGCTGGTACAAATTTATGGAGCAGGATTCTTCAAGAGCTTACTCTTGATAGTTTCTACATTGCAAATAGAGTAGAGATCGAGTCTCGAGACCCCTTAAGAGGAAATTTGATGGATTTTTATTACGGGTAGATGGCCTTCTCAAGCACATAGGCTAGATTTATGTTCCTAGAGAAGGAGGCCTGAGACAAGATATTCTCAAGGAGGTGCATCATACACCTTGAGTATGTGTAAGAGTTGCGTAAGTAAATTTGGATTATGAAAAACTTCATCTTCTTTGAAATTTGAATTTGTCCTTGGAGGCTAATTTTGGAGGCTTGTGGGACAAGTTAAACTTGTACCATACCTCTTAAATTTTCATACCAACCTTACCTATGGTTGGATAACTAAAATTAACCCTTCATTATGCATTTTTGTAAATCAAGTTGTGCTGTTTTAATTGCACTTTCTTACATGTTTTTAAATTCAGTCCTTATGGGGTGTGGGCTTGTTTTGGAGTGTGTAAGTAAACTATCATATTATTCACCCACCTATTTATTATGTATTGGAGAATGAATTTGGCTTTGCTATTCGAGTTGAGGATGTATGAAGTGGCATCCTACATGGATCCACCTCATCCTCTTCTCTTCCCTCTTCTATAGATTCAAATTTCCTTGCCTTGTTTTTGGTTGCTTCACTTTTGCATACTTCATTTAGGCTAATTCTTTTTGTTGTTGGATATCTTGTTTTTGGAAAGGTTTGAAGATTTTTGAAGGCTTGTGCTTTGTTGATATTTTGGGCTGCTTGCATTGGAAACAACAGTTGTTTGGAACTTGGAACGACTCCATCACGAAGAGGTAAGAGCTTGGCTCTTGAAATTCTCTTCTTTTATTTATGTAAATGTTATTGTTGTGAATGTTTTGGCATGTGTGTGGGCTGTTTGGGTAGATGGCCTAGGAATAGTTTAGGAGAAGGCTATGGGGAATTTTTGTGGGAGGCATAAGTGTGGAGGGAGTTGGGATTTGGGTTCCACCTTAAAAATAAATATCTTGTATTTCTTTACTCATTATGGGGTTCCATAAGAGGTTGGGAGGCATAAGGCACGTCGGGGTTTTTGAAATGATATATTTTGGTAGTTTGTAATAAGGTGGTGATACCCATTTCCACTTTGGGAGGCATAAATAGCATCCCCCATAGTTTCTTGCTCCTTTGGCTTGTATGATGAAGCTTGAGTTTTGTTTTTATGTTTTAATGTGGTTGTAAACTACATTCTATTTTGGACTATGTTTTAAATGTGAAATTCTACTTGTGTGTTGTGGAAGCCTTTATTGCCATGAGTTGAAACACATCTTCTATTGCTATGTGAAATTCTCCTTTTCATTTGATGTCTTAGCTGGGTGGAGAGCATTGCCTTTCCCCGCCTTTGTTGTGATCAAAATTGGAGAATGACGAACCCGTGTGTTTGTTGTTCGAGCAGAGGAAAAAGATAGATTTGAAAGTCCTTGTTGAGATTACTTATTTTGTAAAACGTTTTCCCACTTAAAGAGGATGAAAATTTAATACATTTTGTGATGGAAATATGTTCTATATTGGCTATGAAAGTGTAATTTGAAATATGAAATAAATATACTTTGTTTTCTATTTTTGAAAGAATTTGAAAGGAATTGTAGTCCGTATGTTGTATTCGAGGAATGGAAGAAAGAAGTTGTAAAGATATCCTTTTGAATCAATAAAATATCGTATTACTTTTCTCAAATGGTATTATTAGGTATTAAAATCTGATTGTTGAATGTATTTTGAAATATTTGTTTGGAAAGTTGAAAAATGGAATACATAAGAGGGAAATGTATTAATGCTTTGTTTGAAGTGTTTGATTTGAAAAATAGAAACTATATTTTTTTATGTTTTGAATTGAAGGAAGATGGAATATAAAGATTACTAACATGGAATGAAGTCAATGTTTTATAGTATGGAAAAAGAGATAGATTAATCTCTATTTTTGAAATGTATAAACTTCATGTTTTTCACTTCACTGTGAACTTTACGAACTTTTTATCAAAAGAGCAGAATGACCTACCGCAACATCTAAAAGAAAAAATGGAATAACAAATTGTATTTTTAAGGTAAAAATGACCCCAAAGCAACTAAAACTCTTTAAAAAATTTAAAGAACCTTTCAAATCAAACAAAGGCAAAATTACGGGCATTTTGTCTTTGTATAAAAATTAGTAAATTCAAAATTTAAATAAATCACACATTTTAACCTTGTAAATCTATCCTACAACCTTCCAAGTGAAATCCTCCATGCCTTTCTCTGGCATGTTGAGAAAGAGTTAATGGAAAATTTGAACAAAATTTTAAAGTTAAAAATTACCAATTCACTTTTTAATTGACAAAAAAACGTTTTCCCAAACTTGACCCTTTAAAATTTATTAAAATTGAAATCTTAAGGTTTTTGTACAAAGAGGATGTTGATACCATTCCAAAAATTCCTCATTTTCCAAAAACTGAGTTCCTAATCAAAATTTAAGGCCTTCAACTCTTACTTCATTTTGGCTTCAAAAAATAATCCAATTGTCAATTTTAAATGAATAAAATATTTTGGGCAGACCCACGGGCTAAATTTTTCCCTTTGCACTTTTTTCCCAGAAAGCGCTAAATTCATGAAGCCTCCCGCCACTCTGCCAACACAAAAACCTCTTTTTTTGTGAAAAATAACCTAAGTTCGAAAATGGAAAATTTGGAAAGTTTTCCCCATGGTGCCGCTGCTCCACCCTTCACATGTGCAAAGCATTTCCACAGGCGTGTGGGACCACAAACGTTAACTTAACCTTTTTTTGACCTTGGAAAAATTTACTTAAATTCTCCGTGGCCCCGCATCCCCAATCTTGCCTTGGAAAAGCATTTCATGGTCTGCTGACCCGCGCTTTCAACTTAGCCTTTTAAATCCCTTTGGCAAAATTTCCTAAATTTCTCCACTGGCTCGCCACTCCACGACCTAATGAATGGATGACATGTGTCATCATGAGGCGACAGAGGAGCGGTTGAATTTTCTAAAATTAACCTTTTACAAACTTTTGTGTGAAAATCCTAAAGTTTGTCCACCGCCCGCCACCCACAACCAATGATTGGCTAACATGTGGTAGCCTTAGGCGTCGGTGGAGGCATGGAGTGTTTTAACCCTTTTAATATTTTTCCTCTTTAAAGTCAAAATTTTCTAAGTTGTTCCGACGACCCGCCAAGCACACCAATGAGACCACGACACGTGGCATTGTTTGTCGTCGATGCAGGGGTGGGTTAATTTTCACCCTTGAATTTTTTTACCCAAAAGTCCAAACTTTCCATGTTTCCCCACAATCCCATTTTCCGTGCATGAATCAAGGCTTGACACATGGCGCCTTGGGTGTCAGCGGAGCCATGGATCGTTTTGATCCCCTAGCACTTTTCGCCAAAAAAGGTAAATTTATTAAATTTCTCTGCGAATCGAATTCCCACTGGAGCTTGGAAATGCTTGCCGACACGTGTCACCTTATAGGCTCACGGGCGCACGGAGGTAGATTGTGCTTTTTTCCAAAAAGGGGGAAAAGCGCTAAAGTTCTTCCCCGCTCTGTCGGCCCGCTTATGGGAAAAGTTTTCCTTTCTGCTCCGTCAGTCTGACTCCTCCTCTGGGTAAAATTTCTCCCCACGGCCCGCAGGACCGCCCTTGGGAAAATTTTCCTCCCCATGCCCGCAGGCCCATTCTTGGGAAAATTTGCATCCCAAGGTCCGTCGGCCCATAACTTGAAAAATATGATAAGTTAGGAGGACTTCTTTATATCACTGGAAAGGTGAGTAAATTTCCCATCTAATGGGAATGTTTCCAGAAAGTTTTGAGTGCTTTAATTATGAGAAAAATCAAGTTGAATCTTTTAGTGAGTTCTGGGAGTACGTAAGTGAGAACTTACCCTGTTAAATTAAATGTGTAATCTAACCCTAGGTTTTGACCTTGTAAATTATTACCTACTGCTAATTTGAGCTAGGTATGGATTTATTTAGTTGTAATAGAAATTTAAATTGTTGAGTTTAATTGTCCTTGAAGCCTTGTGAACACTTTTAAAAAAATATATTCCATAATTTTCTAACTAATCCTAGGTATATTCATGGGTCTCATGTGGTAGAATTTTGTGGGAGTTACACAACCACGTATAAATCATGATGCCACAAACATGGGAAAACCACGTTATCACAAGAAAATCAAGGCCCTTATGAAAAAAAAACAAAGTACCAAACAAGAATACCCACAAAACTAAAGAGAATGTATGAAAATTAAGTTTATCCAAATTTGATGAAAAGCACATATTTTATAATAATAAAGAACCAGGGAAGCAATAACTGTAAGTACAACACAAATCACACATGTTATTCCAAAAGATAATAAATACATAATATGTATATGTAACCAAGTGTAATGAGGAAAGAAAGGAACTATAATGAAAATATAACACTTGGATATAGTATGTAAAAGCATATACCCTCGGAGGTTAATAGTCTAGGTAAATGGCAGACAATACCTTTCATCATGTATCACTTTGTGTATGTTCTACATCATGATCAATATACCACACGAACATATGTGTGTAAAGAATAAATTATATCCATCAAAACAAAGGAATAAAAAGTATGTATAATATGAAGTTTAAAAACTTTATAGCATAGAAAGGGGTCCTAAGTTTTGTATTTTTGAATATATGTGAATTTGTTTTCTTTTTTGTGAATATATGAATTTTTTTATAATTTTTATTACATAGCTATGTACACGTAAGACCGGGTAACACAAGATATACCGAAAAATAATGTCAAAACTGCGGGGATAACCCTATAGAGTCCAAGATTCTAACTACATAGGTACTAAGTGTAATGACATAAACCGTAAGATTGTGTTAATTAGAAACAACTAGAATAAGTGGAACATTGGGATTATTTTCAATAGTGGCAAGAGTCAGTAAAAACATAAGGATCAATTTGTGAGTTAAGAGATGTGTAACATATGTAGTGTTAAGAGGATCATTAGTATCAACCTCACATAATTTATGGAGAGGCACATGACTCATCATAACCAATAGGTGCAATATGGGAATATTGGAAGCATTAGAACGATATGTAGTAGCCCATATGACTATATGATAAACAATATGCATAAATTTGGAAAAAGGGGGTTTAATTTCCTCTTTGATGTAATAAAATCATGTGCGAGAAATATTATATGATTCATGCATAGAATTTTGAAAAGGGAGTGAGGGAAGAGCATCGTAAAGCATCATCAAATCAACACATTGTGTTGCTACTTGTGGTGGGGAATTTGGATCAAGTTATGTAATATTGGATTTAGTGAGCTTAATATTATTATATTTAAAACAAGATGTGTTCCAAGAAACATATTTGAAATCCATGGTCATGGTGACATTTTGAAGGGGGATATGAGTTTCTCCCAACACCTTAGGTATTGTAGATGTAGCAACCACCATAGGGGACAAAGCTCTAGATATAGGTAAGTGTGCAACAATACACATTAGGGGTGGGCAAAATTTTTATTATAATGAGACATAGTGGGAGGAATATCATGGGTGTCAATATAAATTTCATCATGTAAACTAGTAGCACTATAGTCTATCACAAGAGGATAATGATATGCAATGTAAGTAGTATCTGCATTATCATGTATGAGAGAGATATAGAAAATAGCATCAACATGAGTAGAATCTATTGTAGCATTATCCATGGAAGAATGTGTTTTTGGGTAATTTTGTGTTATGGCATGTGTAGGTAAAAATATATACTAAGTGATGTTACATGATCAAGTGTAGGGGAGGAATCATCATGAATCTTGTTAATGGAGTGTGTACTCGCATCATCATCACAACTATAATCATGAGAATAATGTGGTATATGTGTATGAAAAATGTTAGGTATAAGTACTATATCATTAGTAACATAATAGGAAACAAGTTTTTTTCGAAATCTAAGACATTTAAGAACAAGTGAGGGAACATAAGAAATATAATTTTTAGGGTTTATCATAATATATTGGAGAGGCTTGTCAAATGATGATTGATTATATGTAAAATCATGCTTAATATAGTCCTAAAGATAAATAGGGGATCTATATAAGTCTTATCAATCATATCGATCGAAAAATCAAAAGTAAAACCCTAATGCAACTAGAGTTAGGGCTAGAATGTTCGATTAGAGAGGGTCAAGTTTTACTAAATGATTTCACCATTTTCAAAAATTAAGAATTTTTATTTAACATGTATAAAAAGGATGAATAATGTTATAGGTGAGTCAACAAGTTTCAAGTGACAAGTGACGAGTGACCATACACTTTTCAAATCAGAATAACACTTTTGAAAGTGATGAGGGACCTAACTAGTGTCAAAAATAATAGAGGGAGAAAGAGAGAGATAGTCCACTTATCTAATTATATATGGATATGGAGGATTCCAGGGTGATCTAAGTACAATAAAGGTAGATGTAGAAATAAAAATGCTTCACCTTTGAGACTATTATATAGAACTAATCCTAGTCAAAATCATGTACTTCAATCAATGTCATTTGTATGGTTCTAACAATTCAATTTGGTCTTAGACCTACTTGAAATATGGTCTATATCTTCCCAAGTGATTCAATTTAATAAAAATATATGTGTCGATATCTATCATTATTCTTTTCTTACCCTTAGAATGACTTTGCAAACTCTACTCAAACCCTCAAATCATTTTAGTGTAAGGAGTTAATGAAAAATAAATCTAGTTGAGTTGTAGGAACCCCGTTCACTTTGTTGACATACAAACTACTCCAAAGAGGCCTCAAATCAACATCTTTCTCCACCTAACATCTGATATATACCATAATGCAATTCGAATTTGTAGCCATACTTTGATAAATACCTTTCTTGAGTTTCACATTTTTTAAATTCTTGGGAAGGGTCAGTTTTCTTTGTTGTAGGATGAAAATAGAGACTCCTAAACCCTGGAATGAGGCTTTATACTAGTAAATGGTGCTTCCCTAAGGAATTTTATTTATTTATTTCATTGTTATGTGGCTTTGGATGCCTTTAGGGTTATCATTTGCATAAACAACTCATAAAGTGTCGGGTCCTTAAATGAGGTATGATTTACATTCTTATATATGCTTCTGAAGGGTGTTATGAAATGAAAGGACAACCTAAGGGATATTGTTTCCGTATGATGGTTTTGGATTTGAAGGAATTAATGCACACCATATCCTCCCAAAATCATACGATAGTGTTAATATGTGCTTTTAAAGCCCAATAGAAATAAGTAGTTATGACCAGGAGAGAGGAAAACACACTCGACTTTATGGGCCTAAGCATGGATGTCTCTATATGTATTTTGTATAATTATTTTTCAAACACTATTTACATAGAGGTATGCAAATATAATCAAATACATGAATTTTTATCGGGATGTGCGAAGAAAAAATGAGGAGAGTGAATTTGTTCATACAAGCGTGCATTGTCAAGGTTATGAGTCTCAAAGGATAGATTTCCAAATTTGAGTGTCTATAATTTCCACAAATTTAGAAACTCTCATATACTTATCTCGTTCATAAATAATGAACTAGACCACTTTTTTATAGGATCTCTCGTATACTTATCTCGCTTCATAAATAATGAACTAGACCAATGTTTTAGGACATTGAATACGAAGGAATTGACCATTCCCATACCCTTAGTATCTCATTTTTGAGGTATGTAAAGATTCACTTCTTAGGAATAACCTCAAGTACCAGGTGCACCACAAAAATGGACGAAAAAATTCCGATTGGAAAAATAAAAACTCCTATACACTTTCTATATACCATTACGTACATGAAATATAAAATCCATAAACAATGTTGTTTAATAGATTGAGTATTGGGGCAATACCCTTCACATAATGACTCAATCAAAACATATAAAAAGTTACACAAAACAACTCCTATTGTTGTAAACAACTATAATACAATTCTACACTTTAGGTAGATTTCTAAGAAAATACTTAGATATTAATCCAAAGTATCCCACCACTTTCAATAATTTATAATCAATCAAGATCCTATCAAGGGAAAAAAGTGAGAGCATACAATTGGTTAATCATAATAAGATGCTACTATATTTTGATGGTAATTGTATAAAAGCATTTGAAACTGTAATAAATTTGAATACGTACTGAATTTTTTTAAAACTACAATTCTTATCTAGGTACCTATAAAAATATTGAAAAATATATCCATTCTATAAAGCAACATAAGGTGAAGCTTTTATTACTCTATTACAATGTTAATTTTTTTGTATTCTCCATTATCATTGTATATACTTATAAGCAAGCACTCAAAAAAAATTATATATAATTATTGAATAAAAGAATAAAATAAAGAGATAACACATATTTTCCATGGCTAGTATGACTACCACAATTTTATCAAGAAGCTATGAATTGCATTTTTAGAGTAAAAATAAATGTCTTCCACAATATGAGTCACTAAAATTATCTCTCTATGCTTTTATAAAAACAAGTAGCTCGCTTATTATTATGATTAGTGAGTATTTTATTAAAAATAAATTTTATGATCTCTAACATTAGCTCTCTATGCTTTCATAGAAAAACAATTAGTTCGCTTATTATTAGGATCAGAGTATTTTCTTATAAAAATAGTTTTCTTTAGTATATAAATATAAGAAGTCAATCGAGTCAATAAATTTATTGATACTCATATCTATTACAATAGATGTGAATAATGTGACCAAATAGGTGAATTATCCACATACTTGAACTACAAATAATATTACAAATATATCTCAATATTATACAATAATGTAGAGAATTAAATAGACTCATATTTAATGTCTAGTAGAAGAACTCAAGTACTTAAATATGGGCTGAACTAGTAAGCTACATAGCTATGGGTTCTACAAGAAATTTTATAATGGCATTCTTGGTTTCTCTATAAGAAAATGTTAATCCATCTCTGTCCTTGTAGATGAAAAATAATCCTTTTAAAAGGGCATCAAAATAAACTTTCTTGAAACAAGTTGGTATGCCTTTATCTCTAAGAATCTTCCACTTCAAGTCTTGCATGGTACCTTCCAAAAACTATTGATATGATTCAATGCATCTTCTTTTGTAGAACCGTGGATTGTCTTTCAAATAACACTCAATACAAGAAGCATTCTCTCCATTGATCTTCTCATCCTTAAACATTGGAAGAAATAAAACATATGTTAAACATTATTATAAAATAATTAATAGTACACAATGCAAAAAAAAAAAAAAAAAAAAGCGGGGGGTGGATTTTGAATACCTGATAATCTCTAGAGTCGTCTAATAATCTACAACAAATAGAGACAAGGGTCTCAATCTTATTAATTTGCCGTAGAAGATCTTCGGGAAGAAAGGTGTCCAATAAAATTAATGCATGCAATGTCACTATGGGTGCAGCCACACTTATTACACCATTGTTTAAATATTCATCAAAGCTTGGTGTGTGGTTTGTAGCAATCCACTGAGCTTCTTTTAGGTTGGATAAAATGAAACTCTCCCACTGCAATATAAAAATAGAATGTCAACTACAGAAAATAAATGTTGTCTATTCATAAGTCTACGATGTAGTATGATTCACTACAAATAGAAAATACTATTCGATTAAAACTTACATATTTTTGCATAAATTTGTGTACACGAGAACCATGTTTTTTCTCTGCTTTAATTGCTATTTTCTCAAGCGTTTGTTGGGCAAAGTCAAAACTAGCTTTCATATACTCTGGAAGGCTACGCACAATATTCTTATCCCATCCGAAACAAAATAAAAAGACGTATATACTTGAATATGAATACATATAACTGTAAGATAGAAATGAAGGACGTACAAATCGATTTCTATATATGTAATATTTTTCTTTTACATGTAATATTTATCCTCAAAATAATTTCAAGAATAATGATCAAAGTTGTATGTATTCTTTCTCATATGAATTCAATAAAGTAAAAATAAATCAAAAATAATGCTATTAAATCTAGATAACTTAATCATTTTACATGTAATTATAAATCTACACTCAATATCAAATGACAACTTACTTAACCAATGCAGCCGTGAAAGGTTTGAGCTCCTCCATAGTTCCATACGTGTCATAAATATCATCAAAGAGGGTTATCAAGATGGAAAGTTTCGTAACTTCAATTCTGCTTATACTGAAGTCAGGCTCAAACAATCCGGAAACCCACCAGAAAAAATATTCAACATGTCTATGCTTGAAAAAATCCAGTTGCTTCACTTCTGATGCATCCCACCAGCTTGATATAAATTTTAGCTCCTTTTGATGCTGTGCCTGCAAAATGTTGAAGTCCAATGTTGCTGCTAGTTCCAAAATCTTTATGCCGGGCATCCTGAAAAAATGAGTTATTACTTAAGCATTAGTAAGACTGTTCTGCTTGGAGAAAACCATTTTCCCTTGATATTTTATTAGGATTTATCCTTTTCAAAATAACAAAGAGTGTAATACAAGATCTACAATACTATTTTACATCCACCAATGATTGCATGCCATGAAAACAATCTTTTAAACAATTAATAGACTATTGTTTGTTTGCTAAATAGGTAGTGTATTCATACTTAAATTCTTGGTTGATCATCATCCAGGAATCGTCAAGGCTATATATTTCTATAGATTTTCTTGCCTCACACCGTGGAACTCTGCATTTCCATGGATATTTTAAAACGTATTCAACCTGTGGAAACATAGATTTGGAAACATTTGAATTGTCATTACTTAATTCTGCACAATTTCTTCTGAAAAATACTTAAACAAAACTGTAATATAACCAAGATTGATCAATGGCTTCTAAAACATAAAAGAATACTCTTATTTAATGCATAGCTTGCCTCAACCAACAGTTGGCTTTTCTTGTTTAATTTTAGGCTTTCTTTGACGGCTTTTTCTAGGTATTGAGAGGCAAATATTTCAGCCTCTTTCATTATCTTCTGATCTCCTGAAAGGAAAGTTCCGAAGCTCGATATAAATTCAACATGCTCCTCAATTGGGCGTCTTGATGAGTGGATTCAGGGTAATAGAATCGTCCATTTGCATCTTTGAAGATCTGAAACACATCTGTTTAAACGAGATATGTTATGAAACTGCTAAAAATCGTGCCAGATATTACTTCTTCAAAGAAAAGCTTAACTAAAATACCTGGAGATGCATCATATCCATTGAGGCGTAGAACACGAAATCCCAAAGCAGTAGTGTTGAGGTCACCAATGGGATTTTCGCTGCCTTTTTCAGTCCAGTATCTAACATCACCAATTTTTTACGTTATCTCTAAATATTTTGATCAATTTAATTGATTTAACTGTCATAGATTTAATGTTTCCACAACCCGTATTATTACTGAAATCGAGATTATAAAAAAACCGTGAAGATTTTTGAATAAACTTCTTAATTTATAATTCAAAATCCTCCAGAGTTTTTCTAAAATCTCTCCTTAATACAACCGTGGAATTGGATAAAGAGATAGAAAAGCATTATACTTGTAAACATTTTCAAGAATAGCTATTTTTTCCGCCTGAAAATAGCGGTCAACACCAACTCGTTCCACAATGTCAACGACCCATAGGAGTTGAAGAAGATCGTTATGAGAAACACTGGTTTCTACATTTTCCAAAAGGGTATTAAGTATATCCTTGACCTCCTTAATCAACGTTTGGACCCTCTCACGGTATGACGATGCCTGTCATTTCACACAGGAAACAAATATATTTTCTTCAGGTAGTTAAATTACACAGAAAAACAAATACAGCTAACAAAAGCTTCAAGATTAGCAACAATATGGAGATGCCTGTCATTTCGGACAGGAAACGAATATGTTAGTTTTAAATTAAGAAAAAACAAACAAAACAACCGTCAAGATTAGCATTTAAATAATGATTACCCCATAGGGTGATGAAAGGGACTGTATTAAATCGTCGCTCCATATGTTGGCATGATGATTTCCCATTCGTCGATGAATCGATTGCTCTATTCCATTCACTGTTGGAGGAATTTCTCCATTAATAATTAGTTGAGCCATATCACCACCAAATTCTGAGTTAGATTACTCACAGTAGAGTAATCTAAAATTTAAAAACCATGGTCTCAAAGCTCTGCAAACTGCGTATAAATAGGAGTAGAGGAGCATTATTATCCTCACATATATTATCCACGTGGGTTTCTTGTTTGAAAGTGGTAAATGGTTATTGACGACGATTATTATGTGTCCCATCGCATTCCAATCTGTGAGATTTTTATTGACAGACGATCAGTGTAATGCCCCCAAACTTCCTTGCCTTGGTCAGCTTCGTCTCCTTCTTGGCATGGAGGGTGGAGCTATTAATGTTGATGTGACAGAACCCTTGCTGGTGGCCGCACCCACTGTTTTCCCTGTCTGGCAAATCTTTTGTTTTCTTTTTTTTACCTGCTCACGCAAGAGAATTTGGTGCTGCACATGCTCATTCTTTAAAAAACGTTGACTTCTCCTGCTGTTCACGTGGCCTCCTGTTGTTTTTTTCCCAAAACCACGAATGCTTGTTTTGCACTCCATCAGATATTGCAACAGATGTTTTGCTACGTGTTCTGGGTGTGGATTCGCAAAATCTTGCTGTACAGGCAGTTCCAGTGGAGTGTAGATTTGAAATTCTCCTAGGACAGTGCCGTGAGGAGGTGTTCGGAGATTGACAGCAGCTACAGGGTAGAGAAGTAAACGTACCTCAGAAAACCAGTGGCCCTGAGATAGTTTTGTGCGACTGCTGCCACAGGCCGATCCCAAGGCACCCTCGGTGTTGATCCTGATGTTCTGATGCATGCGACCTCACTCGTGTTAAGTTGTTGCAAAATCCCGTAGCTGTAGTAGAAGAACGAGATAAAGTTGTAGATTGGGCTGTCTTGCCCTTTCTTTTTGAGAAGTCGCCTCTGTCCAGGTGGCAGATCTCGCCTAGAAGAAGCCGATCAAATCTTGAGGAAGGTTTTGCTGGTGAGGCTGAGATCATGTTCACTACTGTTTTCTTTTGCTGTCCGGAAGTTTTGTTTCCAGCGCCTTGCCATGGGTTTGATATGGCGGTTCAGATGAAGCTGCAAGTGTTGCAGGAGGCGTGTTACCTCCACGTTCATTGGGTGCGGTATGGTGTGTTCTTGATGGGGAACCCACAACGAACAACCTGCACAGTTATTTGCCAGGCGGCAGGAGTTCTTTCTGTGAGGCAGAAGCCGTTTGAGCGCTCCAACAAGCAGTTCGTCCGACTATGTTGTTTCTGTTCAGTTTTGAATGCATTTTCAATTCGGGACTCTCCTTTAAGATATTTTCTTCAAAATCGATTAAGTGATAGTGAGAGTGTTACCAGGAGACCCGATGAAGTCTATTACAGAGATTCTCTGTGGAGACCTTGCTGTTTTAATGGCGCGTGCTTTTTGTGTTGGTGACAGATCACACCCGTGGGCACAGGAGATCTATGCAGTGTTGGAGAAAATGTCTTGGGAGAGGAATGTAGCAGGATATTTTCTCAGACCCAGAGAAAACGAACTTCGAAGTGCTTCCTGGGAGTTTGAATAAATTTGTTGGTAACCATAATGTAAGTTACCTCCATGTCAGTAGCTGTAACAGTTGTTTTTATGCAAAAGGAAACTCAAAGACAGTTTTAGGGTTTTGAGTAATCTTTCAAGCTGCACCGGATTTTTGAAATCACAAAAGGAACTAAACTTTCGAAGTTCATTGGAAAGGATGTTAAATACGTTTCTCAGTGGTTGAGCAAGCAGTATGAGTTGTCTTTTTTTTTGTGCAGAGTTATGTTTTGAGGTTTTCAACAAATTGGTTAATCAAACCAGAATGGAACTGTTGAGTAAGGCCACTCTTCCATCATTATGCATAATCAAACATGAAGGGGGTCCTCGATGTGCTCAAAGCATTTCAAAACACAAAAAAAAAAAGAGAAGAAGTCTGTATCAGCTTTTCAAGAAAATAGGTAAAAGTTGAGTCTATAACAGCTTAAGGAAGACGTTAAAGCTCTGGAATCTTGCAGAATGGCAACATTATCTTCTTGAAGTTCGAATCACAGTCGAGTAGACGCTAAAGACGGGTCTATCTCAATAATGGGAAGAAAATGTTGTTCACGCTTCTAATTTCAAACGTGGGTCAGTGTTAGAGAAGCTGATGAGTCTCTATTGAGCTCTAATTCCTCAAGCATGCTCCTAGCTCGATGAAGAAGTGCAAAAGACAGTTCTTGTCTTTTGACATTCCTGTCTCTTGAACTTGCTAGGAAAGGTGAACTGTGACAGTGAGGGTGTTGCTAGCAGACCTGATGAAATTTATTTATGAAGAGTCTTTATCGAGATCTTACTTGTTGTACGATGTAACTCATGGAAGAGAATCTCATAGGGGCGGATCTGTTTCATATCAGAGTATTTATGAAGCACTTTTGCCTTGATAATATGAGCTTCTTCAACGAGTCCTGACTTGGCAAGAAAAGAAGGTTTCTGTTGGATTAATCACGCCTTACAGGCTGCAGCTGAAACGTTTGCACCGAGTGTTTGATGTTGTCCTCAATCTAATGAAGGAAAAGGTTGTGTAGCATCACGGTAGCTGCCTACCCGAGCCAGGAGCATGGTGTAATCAGTATGTCTCGTGTTCGAGCTTCAAATCATGGGGTTGGTTTGTAGCTGTTTTTCATTGCGTGATTGTGGCGCTAGCTCGAGCTCGCAAAGCACTTTGGGTTAAAGGCAAGCAACGTCATTGAAACAATCATATGCATATGGAGATGGCGTTTTAAACCAGGCATGTTAAATCTACTCCTTGTAATAGTTTTCTACCTTCTTTCAGTATCTTGAAATGAATTTTCTTTCCTCTTGAATGGCGCCTAGACTAGATGTTTTCGTGGTTGTTTATATCACTGCCTGATTGTGTGGTTGTTCCTTTAAATCTTATTCCATTTTCGCTGATTTTGCTTGGAATGTTCCTTCCTCTCTTATAGCTTACTCTATTTCATATTTGTCTAAATGGGTTACTGCAATATTGAGTGATGTAGTCTAGTTCGTAGGGAAGGAAACATTATTGAGTTTTGTTTGCTTATATGACTTTCTTTTAAAAAGAATTATGTGATGGTAATTATAATTGAAGGTTACTAAATAGAAGGTTAAGCCTACATACCTCTTTTGGTTGAATAAATACGCATTTCCTGTTTAGGGCTCTCTTGTTTTGCTAAAAGGTACATTAATAGTGACGTTGTGTTCTGAAACTTGTTTAAGCCTGTGGGCATTCCTTACTTTATGTTTGATTAGAAAATGGCATTTGGGGTTTGTTTTAGAACTGTATATGGTTGACTGTTGTACCTAGTCTAGATGAGGGATAACCTGGCATCTATTTTGGCCTCCACGTGTTGAGAGTATTACTATACCTAATTCTTGATGTAAACTCTTGTATGATTAAAGCAAGGGGAAACATTGTAAGTTTAACTGAATGAAATCTCTACAATTTTTTTTAAGGGTGCATAAGCAAGCTATTACTAGCTAGACAAAACAAAAGTTGTAGGTGAATCCATGGTATCTGGATTCATGAACTCGTTTCTGTTAGATGACAGCTGATTTCATTGGTGATAATATCATAGGTGGCTGTTATATTTTATCATTTTGATATTTGCTAAGACTTTTCCTCGATAAGCCCACATGGATCGGGTAAAATTTTCCATCTTCTATACCTTTGGCAAGGAGTTCATAGAACTTCTAGCCACGACCATATGCGTAACCTTCTGATAGCTATGTGCGTTGGTTCTTGGTTTGTGCTTGTACTCGTGGTAAGGTCTTTTGAGTCTGGGGCATCGTTGGTGTTTTGCCCTCTGCGTATCGAATCCCTTTGTTTTCGAACTCGAATACCTTATACTTCAAACTTGGTTACTAAAAGGTCCCATTTTGTGGCCTTGTTAGGGAAATCAATTTTTATTTTAATGTTTATTGACATTGCCTGAATTATATAAAAATTATTAACGACTTTTGGGTTTAGTCTTCCCTTATATTATGTAGAGAAGTTGATGATTAGGATAGGGTTTGTTGGTAGAATAATGGCCCTTTACTACATGTCTCTTTAAATGTACGCTTTTGGAAAAGTGGTTTTGTTTTGGTTAACTAGTACTACGTTTTAAGAAATCCGATAAGGAGGTAGTGGTAAACTCCTTGGTTAAAACCAAAACTATAGTTGCGTTCTTTTAAGGGCATCGAACCCATATTACTTTGGAGCCCTGGAAGAATTGGATAACGTCATTTTTGCTTCGCGCCTACGATCATAATTAGTACGCTTTATCTTCTCTTGGACCCCTTTAGTTGGATGGAGTAAATTTTGGATTCCAATCACGTAACCCATAGGATTACATGAAGGAGATATCAACACTCTTGACTTTCTTGTTCCCAACCCATAAGGTCTTGCCTTGATTTATGTAATTTTGTTCTTACTAGTATTTGGACTTTCTCCTTGTTGGATGATTTAGTTTTCTCTCTCATGAGATTAATATTGGAGTTGTGAGTTGTGTTTTAATCCATTTCTGAATTTAGAATATTCCTTTCTTGATATTGTTAATTGTTAGCTTACTATTGCATTGTGTAGCCTTAACATGCTCAGTTCTTGCGAACTGACTTTAGTTAATATTTGTGCAGATGGATTATGCGAGTAGACTAGAAGAAAAGAGTGTAAAAGTTTCATCTGTACCATTATGAAGTTCCTTGTAAAAATGTCCAATGTGTTGTAAATTGTGTAACATTGCTTGTAAAGAGAGTTGATATGACCTCTTGCCTTGTATTGTTTGGTAATGGTGAAATAAAGTGTCTTGTTCTTGTGTAGTTAAGCTTGAAATTATCCTTGTGAGAAATGGCTTTCAATCTTTACATTGATATGAGTATTGTAAAACTTTGATCTTGAGAATAAATTATTAAGTTAAATCTTTCTAAGACTTAGCGACAATATTTTATAAGTAAAGTAAAATGAGTCGGTTAACCCTTAAAGAAGCTAAACAAAATAATAATTTTATATTCATCAAATAAATGTAAAGGTGATCTATTTGAAATCAAATACTCCCATGAGTGATCAAAATGAAAACATCCTTTGTGAAGTAAACATTTATAAATTGATACCCCTAGCTAAACTAGCGAACACTATCCCTTTGGGGTGAACTCTTAAACAAGCTTAAAGGAAAACAATGGTTAGTTTCTACGGAAGATATTAAGATTTAGTAAGTAGGAGAAGACTTTAAGTGAACTACTCTTCAGTGTTTAAGAAATTAACTTAGTTGGTGAGATGAATTTGTGCGAACCATATATTGATTCCTTCTGAAAACTTAAGTCATGAGCTAAAGGGTGTCTTACCAAAATAAATAAACCCTAACCATTTCTTACTGTGGCTTGCCCTAGCTGTGAGTGTGTCATGTGGTTGGACTTCCATGTTGTCTCGTCAAAAAGAAAAAAAATAAATTGTCCTTGATAAGTGTGAATGTTTCCGTGCTGACCTTGTGGTCTTCCCCGTAACAAATGGTTCCAAGTGTTGGTTGTAACCTTGTGACGACATGTTGTGTCGTGTTGAGTCAAAGCAAGTCAAAAAAAAAAGTTATCCTGTATTTCACTGTGTTGTTCTTGTGTTGGTAATTTTGGTGCGTTACATTTTGGTATCAGAGCGTAGGTTCATGCTCTCGAACCTATGGGCCGGATTGGTGTTGTATGGTGATGTTGCATGGTGGTGGTGGTGTTACATGATGATACTGCATGATGATGATGATGTTGCATGATGATGATTTATATTGGAAGAGTAATGTGCTTTAAGCGTGATGTGATTATTGTCGTAATTGTGATATTGTGAACGCACGTGATGTGTATGTCACTCAGTGCGTATTTGTCATCATGTTGATGTGTTGGGGATGAGAGTATTCTCTCTCCTTCTTGTGGATTCTAGGAAGAATTCACGTGTAAATTATTGTTTGTGATGTGTGAAAAGAATTCTAATGTGGATGACGTAGTGTTGGAGCATTGTGGCATATTGTGATATGTGGGTGTATCAATGTGTTGTATGACTAGTTGATGTTAAAAGAAATGAGTTGTATCATGATGTTTTTACCATGTTCTGAAGAAATGTGTGTACTACCTTGTTATGAAGCAATTATTGTTATGTTGTGATGTTATTATGTTCATCGTATATATGAGTTGTGTAATATGTAATGCCTCATGTTGTGATTTTGGGTCATACGGTGAGTGTATGAACCCTATCGTATGTGATTGCACTTTGGGTGCAGAATGTAGTAAAGTGATGTATTGTGCCCTGTGAATGTATAATTGTGATCTACCCTGTATACCTACCATACGTGAGACGTTATGGTAGCTATGTGTGTACCACCATGGTGTTAGTGATGTAGTTACATGTTATGTTGTGAGCCTTACACTAACCGACCCTGAGGGAGATCGGTAGAAGTGTATGTTGAGAGTGAGGAATGGTGTACCATGGGTCAATAACTCGAGCCAAAACTCGATTTAGTAGATTACATGTGACTCTTTCCTCTCTCCCTATGTGGTTGTATGTATGCAACCTTAGTGTATCTATGACTATGTTTAGCCTTGTCGAAGAGTGGCGGGATTGATATATATATTTTACGAGCTGAGGCTCGATGTTCCGAGTGCCAGCAACTCGTTGAGTACCCCTTTGGTGGCTAGATAAGGCCACACAGTTATCGTAATGTGACATTATTATAAGTTGATTTTATTCGTAAATTGAGCTTTTACTTTATTTTTGCAAGGACCAGCATCTTTTCTTGATTGCAATGCTTTACAATTTTGGGCATTTCCTTGGTTTGTGGCACTAACATGGGGATTTTGATACTAACTTTGGCTATTTGGCCATTTATTTTAGCTTGATTTGGGGTCTTCTTTTAAATTTGGAATTTTTACCGCCTTGCCCAAGGCTTGTACTTTGCCACTTGGCACTTTGATTGGATTGTTGTGCTTGGTTCTAATGTCGTGATGTGTGGAATAGGGTCATGGGATGCACCATGGATTGGTTGGACCTATGGACCCGCTTCGTTGTATGGGGGTACGCCCCAGGGGTACATATGACTAGCGGGTTATGGAGAACTACGCGTTATTATGTCACTTGGGTTAGGAGTGTCCAAACTCGATGTGTCTTTTGACCATGGGAGACAACCGGCCTCCTTGAGGGAGGCAAAGAGTTTGAGGAGGCATAAGAGTTTGAGGAGGCATAAGAGACTTGAGGAGGCATAAGAGTTTGAGGAGGCATAAGAGACTTGAGGAGGCATAAGAGTTGAGGAGGCATAAGAGTTTGAGGGAGGCATAAGAGACTTGAGGGAGGCATAAGAGTTTGAGGGAGGCTTATGATATTTGTCTGTATGGTTGATGTTTCAGGATATATGTTGAGTTATTGTGATGTTTGGTAGTGGTCTTTTGATGTATGTGTTACTCATGTCAGATGGTTATGTGTTGTGATGTTGTGGACATGTCATTGATTCCCTTGTGGACACTATGTACACCTAAGCATGGTTTGTGGTTATGTGAGTCTTTCATTGATGCAAATTGAGGAAATGTCTGGTGGATTGTAGTACTCTTTTGGTTGAGTATTTGGTATGTCAGTCATTAATGTGTGATGAGTACCTATGTTATGGGAAGTGTGCCTATTCTATTCCGTATTTGTGTAACCTTTATGTGGTGTAATACAATCTTGAAGTATATACTTGTGTACTTGTGAATCTGTAGTGTCTTGTGAACTGATAAGGGTGTTGTGTTAGCTTCATGTTGGGCACCCACAATAAAGAATAAATCAAAACTCTTCATGATGATATTTTAAAAGAAATTAAACTAAGAAATAATGTTAATGGAAAAAGACTAATGAAATAATGAACAAGAAAGAACGCCAATCTTCACGAGAACATTGAAAGTTAAAAATTCTACCAAATGTTCCTAAAGGCTACCTTGTGACCGTGTTTAATCAACTAAAATTTTAAACCATAAAGTGTACTTTCTTTGCATCTTCCTTGGTTGCGTACCATTTCTTTCCTATGTGTTAATGTCGCATCGAGGACGATGCTTTCTTAAGGGAGGAGAATGTAATGCCCCCAAACTTCATGAGGCCCTTTCAAAGGTTGAGGCTTAACTTCTCCTTCTTGGCATGGAGGGTGGAGCTATTAATGTTGATGTGAGGAAAACTTTTGGCTAATGGCCGCACCTTTTCATGTTTCCCCATTGCAAATCTTTTGTTTTCTTTTTTTACTTATGCTGCTCTGCTCAGTGTCGAATTGGTGGTGCCCATGCATTCTTTTTTTTGAATTTGACTTCTCCTGCTAAAATGGTCATCACGTGGCCTCATGTTGTTTTTTCCCAAACCACGAATGCTTTTTTTTCACTCCATCGAATATTACAGAAGAATGTTTTGCTACATGTTCCATTTTGAATCTTGGGTGTGGATTCATTGACAAAATCTTTGGAGCATGTCGAGATTCGCGAGTTTCTCAAATGGAGTGTAGATTTGAAATTCTCTAGGAGCTAGTTTCCGTGAGGAGGTGTTCGGAGATTGGCAGCATATCCTCTGCTGCCTACATACAGAATTATGTAAAACATTACCTCGAAAAATGGCCATCCTCGAGATAGTTTTGTGCAAAATACAAACTAAAAGCGATCCCAAGGCACCCTCGGTGTTGATCTGATGTTACGATGCATGCGACCTCACTCGTGTTAAGTTGTTGCAAAATCTTGTAGTGTAGTTTAGAAGAACGAGATAAAGTTGTTGAGAAATGGGCTTGTCTTGCCTTTTTTTTTTGAAGTCGCCTCTCAGTCAGGTGGCGAGATCTCTACTAGAAGAAGCCGATCAAATCTTGAGGAAGGTTTTTTTGGTGAGGCTGAGATCATCATGTTCTTTTTATTTGTTTTTTCTTTTGCTTTCCGGAAGTTTTGTTTCAAACACCTTGCCATGGGTTTGATATGGCGGTTTTGAGAATGAAGCTGCAACTAGTTTGCGGGTAGGCGTGTTACCTCCACGTTCATTGGGTGCGGTATGGTGTGTTCTTGATGGGGACCCACACATCGATTATGACAACTGCATTGGGATTATTTGCCAGGCGGCGGGGGCTTGTTCTTTTTGAGAAGCGAAGCCGTTTGAGCGCTCCAACAAGCGATTCGTTATCCAAAAGATGTTGTTTCTGTTCATTTGAATGCATTTTCAATTCGGGACTCTCCTTTAAGATATTTTCTTCAAAATCGATTAAGTGATAGTGAGAGTGTGCCCACAGTGAGACCCGATGAAGTCTATTACAAATGAGAGATTCTCTGTGGAGACTTGTTTTTTTGGCGCGTGCTTTTTTGTGTTGGTGAAGATTTACACACCATAGTAATGGCGCATGCTTTTGTTGGAGATCTATCTATGCAATGTTGGAGAAAATGTCTTGGGAGAGGAATGTAGCGGGATATTTTCTCGGACCCGAGAAAACGAACTTTGAAGTGCTTCTGAGGAGTTTGAATAAATTTGTTGGTAACCATAATGTAAGTTACCTCCATGTCGATGTTTATGTTGATTGTTTTTATGCAAAAAGGAAACTCGAAGACAGTTTTAGGGTTTTGAGTAATCTTTCAAGCTGCACCGGATTTTTGAAATCACAAAAGGAACTAAACTTTCAAGTTCAGTGGAAAGGATGTTAAATACGTTTCTCAGTGGTTGAGCAAGCAGTATGAGTTGTCTTTTTTTTATGTGCAGAGTTTATGTTTTGAGGTTTTCAACAAATTGGTTAATCAAACCAGAATGGAACTGTTGAGTAAGGCCACTCTTCCATCATTATGCATAATCAAACATGAAGGGGGTCCTCGATGTGCTCAAAGCCTTTCAAAACACAAAAAAAAAAAAAGAACCCGATGTGAGTGCATGTATCGATCTTTTTTCAAGAAAATAGGTAAAAGTTGTGAGTCTATAACAGACTTAAGGAAGGCGTTAAAGCTCTGGAATCTTGCGAGATGGCAACATTATCTTCTTGAAGTTCGAATCACGGTCATGGGTAGACGCTAAAGACGGGTCTATCTCAATAATGGGAAGAAAATGTTGTTCACGCTTCTAATTTCAAACGTGGGTCAGTGTTAGAGAAGCTGATGAGTCTCTATTGAGCTCTAATTCCTCAAGCATGCTCCTAGCTCGATGAAGAAGTGCAAAAGACAGTTCTTGTCTTTTGACATTCCTGTCTCTTGAACTTGCTAGGAAAGGTGAACTGTGACAGTGAGGGTGTTGCTAGCAGACCTGATGAAATTTATTTATGAAGAGTCTTTATCGAGATCTTACTTGTTGTACGATGTAACTCATGGAAGAGAATCTCATAGGGGCGGATCTGTTTCATATCAGAGTATTTATGAAGCACTTTTTGCCTTGCAATAATATGAGCTTCTTCAACGAGTCCTGACTTGGCAGGAAAAGAAGGTTTCTGTTGGATTAATCACGCCTTACAGGCTGCAGCTGAAACGTTTGCACCGAGTGTTTGATGCTGTCCTCAATCTAATGAAGGAAAAGGTTGTGTATCATCACGGTAGATGCCTACCCGAGCCAGGAGCGTGGTGTAATCAATATGTCTCGTGTCCGAGCTTCAAATCATGGGGTTGGTTTGTAGCTGTTTTTCACTGCGTGATTGTGGCGCTAGCTCGAGCTCGCAAAGCACTTTGGGTTAAAGGCAAGCAACGACATTGAAACAATCATATGCATGGAGATGGCGTTTTAAACCAGGCATGTTAAATCTACTCCTTGTAATAGTTTTCTACCTTCTTTCAGTATCTTGAAATGAATTTTCTTTCCTCTTGAATGGCGCCTAGACTAGATGTTTTCGTGGTTGTTTATATCAACTTTGCTGATTGTGTGGTTGTTCCTTTAAATCTTATTCCATTTTCGCTGATTTTGCTTGGAATGTTCCTTCCTCTCTTATAGCTTACTCTATTTCATATTTGTCTAAATGGGTTCTTTATGATATTGAGTGATGCGGTCTAGTTCGTAGGGAAGGAAACATTATTGAGTTTTGTTTGCTTATATGACTTTCTTTTAAAAAGAATTATGTGATGGTAATTATAATTGAAGGTTACTAAATAGAAGGTTAAGCCTACATACCTCTTTTGGTTGAATAAATACGCATTTCCTGTTTAGGGCCCTCTTGTTTTGCTAAAAAGGTACATTAATAGTGACGTTGTGTTCTGAAACTTGTTTAAGCCTGTGGGCATTCCTTCCTTTATGTTTGATTAGAAAATGGCATTTGGGGTTTGTTTTAGAACTGTATATGGTTGACTGTTGTACCTAGTCTAGATGAGGGATAACCTGGCATCTATTTTGGCCTCCACGTGTTGAGAGTATTACTATACCTAATTCTTGATGTAAACTCTTGTATGATTAAAGCAAGGGGAAACATTGTAAGTTTAATTGAATAATCTCTACAATTTTTTTAAAGTGCAAAGCAAGCTATTACTAGCTAGACTGAAACAAAAGTTGTAGGTGAATCCATGGTACTGGACTCATGAACTCGTTTCCTGTTAGATGACAGCTGATTTCAGTGATAATATCATAGGTGGCTGTTATATTTATCTGTTTGATATTTGCTAAGACTTTTCCTCGATAAGCCCACATGGATCGGGTAAAATTTTCCATCTTCTATACCTTTGGCAAGGAGTCCATAGAACTTCTAGGCACACGCCGCACTGCGTAACCTTCCTGATAGCTATGTGCGTTGGTTCTTGGTTTGTGCTTGTACTCGTGGTAAGGTCTTTTGAGTCTGGGGCATCGTTGGTGTTTTGCCCTCTGCGTATCGAATCCCTTTGTTTTCGAACTCGAATACCTTATACTTCAAACTTGGTTACTAAAAGGTCCCATTTTGTGGCCTTGTTAGGGAAATCAATTTTTATTTTAATGTTTATTGACATTGCCTGAATTATATAAAAATTATTAACGACTTTTGGGTTTAGTCTTCCCTTATATTATGTGGAGAAGTTGATGATTAGGATAGGGTTTGTGGGTAGAATAATGGCCCTTTACTGTGTCTCTTTAAATGCGCTTTTGGAAAAGTGGATTTGTTTTGGTTAACTAGTACTACGTTTTAAGAAATCCGATAAGGAGGTAGTGGTAAACTCCTTGGTTAAAACCAAAACTATAGTTGTGTTCTTTTAAGGGCATCGAACCCATATTACTTTGAAGCCCCCTGGAAGAATTGGATAACGTCATTTTTGCTTCGCGCCTACGATCATAATTAGTACGCTTTGTCTTCTCTTGGACCCCTTTAGTTGGATGGAGTAAATTTTGGATTCCATCACGTAACCCATAGGATTACATGAAGGAGATATCAACACTCTTGACTTTCTTGTTCCCAACCCATAAGGTCTTGCCTTGATTTATGTAATTTTGTTCTTACTAGTATTTGGACTTTCTCCTTGTTGGATGATTTAGTTTTCTCTCTCATGAGATTAATATTGGAGTTGTGAGTTGTGTTTTAATCCATTTCTGAATTTAGAATATTCCTTTCTTGATATTGTTAATTGTTAGCTTACTATTGCATTGTGTAGCCTTAACATGCTCAGTTCTTGCGAACTGACTTTAGTTAATATTTGTGCAGATGGATTATGCGAGTAGACTAGAAGAAAAGAGTGTAAAAGTTTCATCTGTACCATTATGAAGTTCCTTGTAAAAATGTCCAATGTGTTGTAAATTGTGTAACATTGCTTGTAAAGAGAGTTGATATGACCTCTTGCCTTGTATTGTTTGGTAATGGTGAAATAAAGTGTCTTGTTCTTGTGTAGTTAAGCTTGAAATTATCCTTGTGAGAAATGGCTTTCAATCTTTACATTGATATGAGTATTGTAAAACTTTGATCTTGAGAATAAATTGTTAAGTTAAATCTTTCTAAGACTTAGCGACAATATTTTTTTAAGTAAAGTAAAATGAGTCGGTTAACCCTTAAAGAAGCTAAACAAAAATAATAATTTTACATTCAACAAATAAATGTAAAGGTGATCTATTTGAAATCAAATACTTCCATGAGTGATCAAAATGAAAACATCCTTTGTGAAGTAAACATTTATAAATTGATACCCCTAGCTAAACTAGCGAACACTATCCCTTTGGGGTGAACTCTTAAACAAGCTTAAAGGAAAACAATGGTTAGTTTCTGGAAGATATTAAGATTTAGTAAGTAGGAGAAGACTTTAAGTGAACTACTCTTCAGTGTTTAAGAAATTAACTTAGTTGGTGAGATGAATTTGTGCGAACCATATATTGATTCCTTCTGAAAACTTAAGTCATGAGCTAAAGGGTGTCTTACCAAAATAAATAAACCCTAACCATTTCTTACTGTGGCTTGCCCTAGCTGTGAGTGTGTCATGTGGTTGGACTTCCATGTTGTCTTGTCAAAAGAAAAATAAATTGTCCTTGATAAGTGTGAACGTTTCCGTGCTGACCTTGTGGTCTTCCCCGTAACAAATGATTCCAAGTGTTGGTTGTAACCTTGTGACGACATGTTGTGTCGTGTTGAGTCAAAGCAAGTCAAAAAAAAAAGTTATCCTGTATTTCACTTTGTGTTGTTCTTGTGTTGGTAATTTTGGTGCGTTACATTTTGGTATCGAGCGTAGGTTCATGCTCTCGAACCTATGGGCCGGATTGTGTTGTATGGTGATGTTGCATGGTGGTGGTGGTGTTACATGATGATCTTGCATGATGATGATGATGTTGCATGATGATGATTTATATTGGAAGAGTAATGTGCTTTAAGCGTGATGTGATTATTGTCGTAATTGTGATATTGTGAGCGCGTGATGTGTATGTCACTCGGTGCGTATTTGTCATCATGTTGATGTGTTGGGGATGAGAGTATTCTCTCTCCTTCTTGTGGATTCTAGGAAGAATTCACGTGTAAATTATTGTTTGTGATGTGTGAAAAGATCTAATGTGGATGACGTAGTGTTGGAGCATTGTGGCATATTGTGATATGTGGGTGTATCGATGTGTTGTATGACTAGTTGATGTTAAAAGAAATGAGTTGTATCATGATGTTTTTACCATGTTACGAAGAAATGTGTATACTACCTTGTTATGAAGCAATTATTGTTATGTTGTGATGTTATTATGTTCATCGTATATATGAGTTGTGTAATATGTAATGCTTCATATTGTGATTTTGGGTCATACGGTGAGTGTATGAACCCTATCGTATTGTGATTGCACTTTGGGTGCGAGAATGTGGTAAAGTGATGTATTGTGCCCTGTGAATGTATAATTGTGATCTACCACCATATACCTACCATACGTGAGACGTTATGGTAGCTATGTGTGTACCACCATGGTGTTAGTGATGTAGTTACATGTTATGTTGTGAGCCTTACACTAACCGACCACGAGAGAGATCGGTAGAAGTGTATGTTGAGAGTGAGGAATGGTGGTGTACCATGGGTCAATAACTCGAGCCAAAACTTCGGTTTAGTAGATTACATGTGACTCTTTCCTCTCTCCCTATGTGGTTGTATGTATGCAACCTTAGTGTATCTATGACTATGTTTAGCCTTGTCGAAGAGTGGCGGGATTGATATATATATTTTACAGTTTGAGGGCTCGATGTTCAGAAGTGCCCGGCTGACTCGTTGAGTACCCCTTTGGTGGCTAGATAAGGCCACACGATTATCGTAATGTGACATTATTATAAGTTGATTTTATTCGTAAATTGAGCTTTTACTTTATTTTTGCAGGACCAATCTTTTTTCTTGATTGCATGCTTTACAATTTTGGGCATTTCCTTGGTTTGTGGCACTAACATGGGGATTTTGATACTAACTTTGGCTATTTGGCCATTTATTTTAGCTTGATTTGGGGTCTTCTTTTAAATTTGGAATTTTTACCGCCTTGCCCAAGGCTTGTACTTTGCCACTTGGCACTTTGATTGGATTGTTGTCTTTGGTTCTAATGTCGTGATGTGTGGAATAGGGTCATGGGATGCACCATGGATTGGTTGGACCTATGGACCCGCTTCGTTGTATGGGGGAGTACGCCCCAGAGGGTACATATGACTAGCGGGTTATGGAGAACTACGCGTTATTATGTCACTTGGGTTAGGAGTGTCCAAACTCTGTGTGTCTTTTGACCATGGGGACAACCGGCCTCCTTGAGGGAGGCAAAAGAGTTTGAGGGAGGCATAAGAGTTTGAGGGAGGCATAAGAGACTTGAGGGAGGCATAAGAGACTTGAGGCATAAGGCATAAGAGACTTGAGGGAGGCATAAGAGACTTGAGGGAGGCATAAGAGTTTGAGGAGGCATAAGAGACTTGAGGAGGCATAAGAGTTTGAGGGAGGCTTATGATATTTGTGCGTATGGTTGATGTTTGGGATATATGTTGAGTTATTGTGATGTTTGGTAGTGGTCTTTTGATGTATGTGTTACTCATGTCAGATGGTTATGTGTTGTGATGTTGTGGACATGTCATTGATTCCCTTGTGGACACTATGTACCTGTAGCATGGTTTGTTGTTATGTGAGTCTTTCATTGATGCAAATTGAGGAAATGTCTAGTGGATTGTAGTACTCTTTTGGTTGAGTATTTGGTATGTCAGTCATTAATGTGTGATGAGTACCTATGTTATGGGAAGTGTGCCTATTCTATTCCGTATTTGTGTAACCTTTATGTGGTGTAATACAATCTTGAAGTATATACTTGTGTACTTGTGAATCAGTAGTGTCTTGTGAACTCATAAGGTGTTGTGTTAGCGATTCATGTTGGGCACCCACAATAAAGAATAAATCCAAAACTCTTCATGATGAAATTTTAAAAGAAAATTAAACTAAGAATAATGTTAACGGAAAAAGACTAATGAAATAATGAACAAGAAAGAAGCGCGATCTTCACGAACATTGAAAGTTAAAAATTCTACCAAATGTTTCTAAGGCTACCTTGTGACCGTGTTTTAATCAACTAAAATTTTAAACCATAGGTGTGTACTTTCCCTTGCATCTTGTTGGTTACGTGCCATTTTTTTTTTTTTTCCTATTGTGTTATGTCGCATCGAGGACGATGCTTTCTTAAGGGAGGAGAATGTAATGCCCCCAAACTTCCTTGCCTTGGTAAACCCTTTTCGTCTCCTTTCTTGGCAAATGTTAGGATGGAGCTATTAATGTTGATGTAATAGATTTCCCTTTTCCTTCTTGGTGGCCCATCATAATTGTTTGTTTTCTAAGAGTGGCAAATCTTTTGTTTTCTTGTGTCAAAATTATTTGTTTCTTTGCTCACGCTTTGAGAATTTGGTGAGATTTCACATGCTCATTCTTTAAAAAAAAGAGTCATGAATTTCTCCTGGTTCACGTGGCCTCTGTTGTTTTTCCCCCCAAAACCACGAATCTTGTTTTGCACTCCATCGATGATATTGAGAATGATGTTTTGCTTGCCGTGAAATTGTGATAGCTTTGTGATTCTTTCAAAATCTTTTTGTGGATTCAGGCATTCTCCTTCTCAAATGCGTGTGGAGTGTAGATTTGAAATTCTCCTAGGACGGTCGTGAGTGATACTCATTAGGAAACTAGGCCTAACAGGTGTTGGAGATTGCGTAATTCATTAACTTGGAAGAACCAATCTAAACTGTACCTCGAGAAAAATACAAACTAAAATCGCTTGGCCTCGAGATAGAATTTTATGATTGCTGCTGCAACTAATCCCAAGGCACCCTCGGTGTTGATCTGATGTTACGTGCATGCGACCTCACTCGTGTTTAAGTTGTTGCAAAATCCCGTGTTAGTAGTAGAAGAAGCGAGATAAAGTTTAGTTGATTGGGAGTTTCTTGCCCTTTCTTTTGGAAAGTCGCCTCTGTCCGGTGGCGATGAATCTACGCCTAGAAGAAGCTCGATCAAATCTTGAGGAAGGTTTTTTTTGAGTTTGAGAGATCATATTTCTCTCTTTCTTTTCTTTTGCTTTCCGGAAGTTTTGTTTCAGCGCCCTTGCCATGGGTTTGATATGGCGGTTCGGAAATGAAGGCTGAGTTGCGGAGGCGTGTTACCTCCACGTTCATTGGGTGCGGTATGGTGTGTTCTTGATGGGGCCCACAACGAACAACTTTGCAGATTATTTTCCGAAAGGCGAGTTCTTTCGTGAGGCGGTGAGAAGCCGTTTTGAGCGCTCCAACAAGCTTGTGAGTTCGTCCAGACTATGTTGTTTAAGATATTTTCAAAATTGATTTTGAATGCATTTTCAATTCGGGACTCTCCTTTAAGATATTTTCTTCAAAATCGATTAAGTGATAGTGAGAGTGTTACCGGGGAGACCCGATGAAGTCTATTACGAGATTCTCTGTGAGACCTTTGTTTGAATTTCAATGGCGCGGCGCATGCTTTTGTGTTGGTGACAGATCACACCGTGGGCACGGGGAGATCTATGCGATGTTGGAGAAAATGTCTTGGGAGAGGAATGTAGCAGGATATTTTCTCGCACCCAGAGAAAAAGAAACTTCTAGTGCTTCACAGGGAGTTTGAATAAATTTGTTGGTAACCATAATGTAAGTTACCTCCATGTGATCATGTATCATGAGAGTTTTTATGCAAAAGGAAACTCAAAGACAGATTTTAGGGTTTTGAGTAATCTTTCAGTATCTGCACCGGATTTTTGAAATCACAAAAGGAACTAAACTTTCAAAGTTCATTGGAAAGGATGTTAAATACGTTTCTCGGTGGTTGAGCAAGCGGTATGAGTTGTCTTTTTTTTTGTGCAGAGTTATGTTTTGAGGTTTTCAACAAATTGGTTAATCAAACCAGAATGGAACTGTTGAGTAAGGCCACTCTTCCATCATTATGCATAATCAAACATGAAGGGGGTCCTCGATGTGCACAAAGCATTTCAAAACACAAAAAAAAAAAGAACCCGATGTGATGTCTGATATGTATCGTGCTTGTTTTCAAGAAAATAGGTAAAAGTTGAGTCTATAACTTGACTTAAGGAAGGCGTTAAAGCTCGGAATCTTGCGAGATGGCAACATTATCTTCTTGAAGTTCGAATCACGGTCGAGTAGACGCTTTAAGACGGGTCTATCTCAATAATGGGAAGAAAATGTTGTTCACGCTTCTAATTTCAAACTTGTGTCATTGTTAGAGAAGGCTGGTGAGTCTCTATCGAGCTCTAATTCCTCAAGCATGCTCCTAGCTCGATGAAGAAGTGCAAAAGACGGTTCTTGTCTTTTGACATTCACATCTCTCATGAACTTGCTTTAGGAAAGGTGAAGCTGATGACCTTCTTGAGACTTTGATGAAATTTATTTATGAAGAGTCTTTATCGAGATCTTACTTGTTGTAGATGTAACTCATGGAAGAGAATCTCATAGGCGGATCTTTTCATATCGAGTATTTATGAAGCACTTTTTGCCTTGAATATGAGCTTCTTCAAATAGATTGGCTAGAAAAAGAAAGGTTTTAGAAATTGGATTAATCACGCCTTACAGTTGAGAGCTGAAACGTTTGCACCGAGTTTTGATCTTGTCCTCAATCTGATGAAGGAAAAGGTTGTGTTTCATCACGGTAGATGCCTACCCGAGCCAGGAGCGTGGTGTAATCATTATGTCTCGTGTCCGAGCTTCAAATCATGGGGTTGGTTTGTAGCTGTTTTTCACTGCGTGATTGTGGCGCTAGCTCGAGCTCACAAAGCACTTTGGGTTAAAGGCAAGCAACGTCATTGAAACAATCATATGCATATGGAGATGGCGTTTTAAACCAGGCATGTTAAATCTACTCCTTGTAATAGTTTTCTACCTTCTTTCAGTATCTTGAAATGAATTTTCTTTCCTCTTGAATGGCGCCTAGACTAGATGTTTTCGTGGTTGTTTATATCACTGCCTGATTGTGTGGTTGTTCCTTTAAATCTTATTCCAATTTCGCTGATTTTGCTTGGAATGTTCCTTCCTCTCTTATAGCTTACTCTATTTCATATTTGTCTAAATGGGTTCTTTATGATATTGAGTGATGCGTCTAGTTAAATGTAGGGAAGGAAACATTATTGAGTTTTGTTTGCTTATATGACTTTCTTTTAAAAAAAGAATTATGTGATGGTAATTATAATTGAAGGTTACTAAATAGAAGGTTAAGCCTACATACCTCTTTTGGTTGAATAAATACGCATTTCTGTTTAGGGCTCTCTTGTTTTGCTAAAAGGTACATTAATAGTGACGTTGTGTTACTAAAACTTGTTTAAGCTTATGGGCATTCCTTACTTTATGTTTGATTAGAAAATGGCATTTGGGGTTTGTTTTAGAAGCGTATATGGTTGGTTTTGTACCTAGTCTAGATGAGGGATAACTTTGGCATCTATTTTGGCCTCCACGTGTTGAGAGTATTACTATACCTAATTCTTGATGTAAACTCTTGTATGATTAAAGCAAGGGGAAACATTGTAAGTTTAATTGAATGAAATCTCTACAATTTTTTTATTAAGGGTCGCAAAGCAAGCTATTACTAGCTAGAAGAAACAAAAGTTGTAGGTGAATCCATGGTCTTGGACTTCATGAACTCGTTTCTGTTAGATGACAGCTGATTTCAGTGATAATATCATAGGTGGCTGCTATTTTTATCTGTTTGATATTTGCTAAGACTTTTCCTCGATAAGCCCACATGGATCGGGTAAAATTTTCCATCTCCTATACCTTTGGCAAGGAGTTCATAGAACTACTAGCCACGACCGCACTTCTGCGTAACCTTCTGATAGCTATGTGCGTTGGTTCTTGGTTTGTGCTTGTACTCGTGGTAAGGTCTTTTGAGTGCAGGGCATCGTTGGTGTTTTGCCCTCTGCGTATCGAATCCCTTTGTTTTCGAACTCGAATACCTTATACTTCAAACTTGGTTACTAAAAGGTCCCATTTTGTGGCCTTGTTAGGGAAATCAATTTTTATTTTAATGTTTATTGACATTGTATTGCTCGAATTATATAAAAATTATTAACGACTTTTGGGTTTAGTCTTCCCTTATATTATGTAGAGAAGTTGATGATTAGGATAGGGTTTGTTGGTAGAATAATGGCCCTTTACTGTGTCTCTTTAAATGCGCTTTTGGAAAAGTGGTTTTGTTTTGGTTAACTAGTACTACGTTTTAAGAAATCCGATAAGGAGGTAGTGGTAAACTCCTTGGTTAAAACCAAAACTATAGTTGTGTTCTTTTAAGGGCATCGAACCCATATTACTTTGAAGCCCCCTGGAAGAATTGGATAACGTCATTTTTGCTTCGCGCCTACGATCATAATTAGTACGCTTTGTCTTCTCTTGGACCCCTTTAGTTGGATGGAGTAAATTTTGGATTCCAATCACGTAACCCATAGGATTACATGAAGGAGATATCAACACTCTTGACTTTCTTGTTCCCAACCCATAAGGTCTTGCCTTGATTTATGTAATTTTGTTCTTACTAGTATTTGGACTTTCTCCTTGTTGGATGATTTAGTTTTCTCTCTCATGAGATTAATATTGGAGTTGTGAGTTGTGTTTTAATCCATTTCTGAATTTAGAATATTCCTTTCTTGATATTGTTAATTGTTAGCTTACTATTGCATTGTGTAGCCTTAACATGCTCAGTTCTTGCGAACTGACTTTAGTTAATATTTGTGCAGATGGATTATGCGAGTAGACTAGAAGAAAAGAGTGTAAAAGTTTCATCTGTACCATTATGAAGTTCCTTGTAAAAATGTCCAATGTGTTGTAAATTGTGTAACATTGCTTGTAAAGAGAGTTGATATGACCTCTTGCCTTGTATTGTTTGGTAATGGTGAAATAAAGTGTCTTGTTCTTGTGTAGTTAAGCTTGAAATTATCCTTGTGAGAAATGGCATTCAATCTTTACATTGATATGAGTATTGTAAAACTTTGATCTTGAGAATAAATTATTAAGTTAAATCTTTCTAAGACTTAGCGACAATATTTTATAAGTAAAGTAAAATGAGTCGGTTAACCCTTAAAGAAGCTAAACAAAATAATAATTTTATATTCAACAAATAAATGTAAAGGTGATCTATTTGAAATCAAATACTTCCATGAGTGATCAAAATGAAAACATCCTTTGTGAAGTAAACATTTATAAATTGATACCCCTAGCTAAACTAGCGAACACTATCCCTTTGGGGTGAACTCTTAAACAAGCTTAAAGGAAAACAATGGTTAGTTTCTGGAAGATATTAAGATTTAGTAAGTAGGAGAAGACTTTAAGTGAACTACTCTTCAGTGTTTAAGAAATTAACTTAGTTGGTGAGATGAATTTGTGCGAACCATATATTGATTCCTTCTGAAAACTTAAGTCATGAGCTAAAGGGTGTCTTACCAAAATAAATAAACCCTAACCATTTCTTCTTGTGGCTTGCCTAGCCGTGAGTGTGTGTCATGTGGATTGGACTTTCATGTTGTCTTGTCAAAAGAAAAATAAATTGTCCTTGATAAGTGTGAGCGTTTCCGTCTTTTATGACCTTGTGGTCTTCCCCGTAACAAATGATTCCAAGTGTTGGTTGTAACCTTGTGACGACATGTTGTGTCGTGTTGAGTCAAAGCAAGTCAAAAAAAAAAAAGTTATCCTGTATTTCACTGTGTTGTTCTTGTGTTGGTAATTTTGGTGCGTTACATTTTGGTATCAGAGCGTAGGTTCATGCTCTCGAACCTATGGGCCGGATTGGTGTTGTATGGTGATGTTGCATGGTGGTGGTGGTGTTACATGATGATACTGCATGATGATGATGATGTTGCATGATGATGATTTATATTGGAAGAGTAATGTGCTTTAAGCGTGATGTGATTATTGTCGTAATTGTGATATTGTGAACGCACGTGATGTGTATGTCACTCAGTGCGTATTTGTCATCATGTTGATGTGTTGGGGATGAGAGTATTCTCTCTCCTTCTTGTGGATTCTAGGAAGAATTCACGTGTAAATTATTGTTTGAGATGTGTGAAAAGAATTCTAATGTGGATGACGTAGTGTTGGAGCATTGTGGCATATTGTGATATGTGGGTGTATCAATGTGTTGTATGACTAGTTGATGTTAAAAGAAATGAGTTGTATCATGATGTTTTTACCATGTTACGAAGAAATGTGTGTACTACCTTGTTATGAAGTAATTATTGTTATGTTGTGATGTTATTATGTTCATCGTATATATGAGTTGTGTAATATGTAATGCTTCATGTTGTGATTTTGGGTCATACGGTGAGTGTATGAACCCTATCGTATTGTGATTGCACTTTGGGTGCGAGAATGTAGTAAAGTGATGTATTGTGCCACTGTGAATGTATAATTGTGATCTACCCAGATACCTACCATACGTGAGACGTTATGGTAGCTATGTGTGTACCACCATGGTGTTAGTGATGTAGTTACATGTTATGTTGTGAGCCTTACACTAACCGACCCTGAGAGAGATCGGTAGAAGTGTATGTTAAGAGTGAGGAACGGTGTACCATGGGTCAATAACTCGAGCCAAAACTCGATTTAGTAGATTACATGTGACTCTTTCCTCTCTCCCTATGTGGTTGTATGTATGCAACCTTAGTGTATCTATGACTATGTTAGCCTTGTCGAAGAGTGGCGGGATTGATATATATATTTTACGAGCTGAGGCTCGATGTTCCGAGTGCCAGCAACTCGTTGAGTACCCCTTTGGTGGCTAGATAAGGCCACACAGTTATCGTAATGTGACATTATTATAAGTTGATTTTATTCGTAAATTGAGCTTTTTACTTTATTTTTGCAAGGACCAGCATCTTTTCTTGATTGCAATGCTTTATAATTTTGGGCATTTCCTTGGTTTGTGGCACTAACATGGGGATTTTGATACTAACTTTGGCTATTTGGCCATTTATTTTAGCTTGATTTGGGGTCTTCTTTTAAATTTGGAATTTTTACCGCCTTGCCCAAGGCTTGTACTTTGCCACTTGGCACTTTGACTGGATTGTTGTGCTGGTTCTAATGTTCGTGATGTGTGGAATAGGGTCATGGGATGCACCATGGATTGGTTGGACCTATGGACCCGCTTCGTTGTATGGGGGTACGCCCCAAGGGGTACATATGACTAGCGGGTTATGGAGAACTACGCGTTATTATGTCACTTGGGTTAGGAGTGTCCAAACTCTGTGTGTCTTTTGACCATGGGGACAACAACTCCTTGAGGGAGCCTCCTTGAGGGGCAGGCAAAGAGTTTGAGGAGGCATAAGAGTTTGAGGAGGCATAAGAGACTTGAGGAGGCATAAGAGACTTGAGGAGACTTGAGGGAGGCATAAGAGACTTGAGGAGGCATAAGAGTTTGAGGGAGGCATAAGAGTTTAAGAGGAGGGAGGCATAAGAGTTTGAGGGAGGCTTATGATATTTGTCAGTATGGTTGATGTTTGGGATATATGTTGAGTTATTGTGATGTTTGGTAGTGGTCTTTTGATGTATGTGTTACTCATGTCAGATGGTTATGTGTTGTGATGTTGTGGACATGTCATTGATTCCCTTGTGGACACTATGTACCTGTAACATGGTTTGTGGTTATGTGAGTCTTTCATTGATGCAAATTGAGGAAATGTCTGGTGGATTGTAGTACTCTTTTGGTTGAGTATTTGGTATGTCAGTCATTAATGTGTGATGAGTACCTATGTTATGGGAAGTGTGCCTATTCTATTCCGTAATTGTGTAACCTTTATGTGGTGTAATACAATCATGAAGTATATACTTGTGTACTTGTGAATCTGTAGTGTCTTGTGAACCTGATAAGGTGTTGTGTTAGCAGTTCATGTTGGGCACCCACAATAAAGAATAAATCAAAACTCTTCAATGATAAAATTTTAAAAGGAATTAAACTAAGAACAATGTTAACGGAAAAAGACTAATGGAAATAACAACAAGAAAGAACTGCCAATCTTCACAGAACATTGAAAGTTAAAAATTCTACCAAATGTTTCTAAGGCTACCTTGTGACCGTGTGTTAATCAACTAAAATTTCAAACCATAAGGTGTGTTTTCTCCTCTATTGCATCCCTTGGTTGCGTACCATTTCCTTTCCTCTGTGTATGTCGCATCGAGGACGATGCTTTCTTAAGGGGAGGAGAATGTAATGCCCCCAGTTTGGCGGTAAACTTTTGCCTTGGTCAAAACGTCCTCCTTCTTGGCATGGAGGTGTGAGCATTAAATGTTGATGGATTGAAATATTTCAACCCTTGGCTTCTGCACTGGCCGATTTCATGTTTCCCTGATTAGTAGGCAAATCTTTTTTTTTCTAAGCTTTGGACATTCATGTGCAAGAGAATTTGGTCTTGCCCATGCTCATTCTTTAAAAACGTTGACTTCTCCAAGTCTTCACGTGGCCTCCTTTATTTTTTTCCCAAACCCTTTTCATATAATTCTGCTTGTTTTAAGCCTACTCCATCGATATTGCAAGAAAGGGGTTGGAGTCTAGAATGCATGTTATCCATGGATTCGAAAATCTTGAATTTGATATCATTTATGGAGTGTAGATTTGAAATTCTCCTAGGACAATTCGCGTGTGGAGTGGTGTTCGGCCACATTAAATCCCCGCGTCCATGAGCTATGCTTCCTGGTGTACCGGTGAGCACCAGGATGAAGTAAACGCATGCACCTCATACAAAGAATGTAAACTTATCTCGAAAGTCATCTCCTCAGAGATGTTTTGTGTAAATACAAACTAAAAATCTTTACCAGGGCGATCCCAAGGCACATTGTTGTTAACTCGGTGTTGATCCCGACTTGTGTTACGTTATGCATGCGACCTCACTCGTGTTAAGTTGTTGCAAAATCTTGTAGTTGTAGTAGAAGAACGAGATAAAGGTTGTGTTGGGGATTCTTTTCGAGCCTGGCTTTCTTTTGAGAAGTCGCCTCTTCAGGTGATGAATCTAACATGGAAGAAGCCGATCAAATCTTGAGGAAGGTTTTGGCCTTTGGTGGTGAGATCATGTTCACTCTTTGTTATTCTTTTGTTTTTCTCATGTTTTGTTTCAGCTTGCCATGGGTTTGATATGGTGACATTCGGATGAAGGCTTGCAAGTTTTTAGGAAGGTTGGTGTGTACCTCCACGTTCATTGGGTGCGGTATGGTGTGTTCTTGATGGGAACCTGACACACAACAACTCAGCATTATTGGCCGTGCGGCGACAGGTTCTTTGACTGTGAGGCGAAGCCGTTTGAGGGCTCCATCGGCGATTCTGTCCAACTATGTTGTTTTGTTCGATTTTGAATGCATTTTCAATTCGGGACTCTCCTTTAAGATATTTTCTTCAAAATCGAAGTTAAGTTGATAGTGAAGTGTTACAGGGAGACCCGATGAAGTCTATTGTACAGAGAGAATCTCTGTGGAGACCTTGCTTTGCCGAATTTTTTGCGGCGCATGCTTTTTCACTGTTGGTGACAGATCACACGTGGTGGCACGAAGATCTATGCAATGTTGGAGAAAATGTCTTGGGAGAGGAATGTAGCGGGATATTTTCTCGGACCCAGAGAAAAAAACTTTGAAGTGCTTCCTGGGAGTTTGAATAAATTTGTTAATAACCATAATGTAAGTTACCTCCATGTCGATGAGATTTATTTGATTGTTTTTATGCAAAAGGAAACTCAAACTTTATCTTGAGCAGTTTTAGGGTTTTGAGTAATCTTTCAAGCTGCACCGGATTTTTTGAAATCACAAAAGGAACTAAACTTTCAAAGTTCATTGGAAAGGATGTTAAATACGTTTCTCGGTGGTTGAGCAAGTTTGGCGGTATGAGTTGTTGTTTTTTTGTGCGAGTTATGTTTTGAGGTTTTCAACAAATTGGTTAATCAAACCGAATGGAACTGTTGAGTAAGGCCACTCTTCCATCATTATGCATAATCAAACATGAAGGGGGTCCTCGATGTGCATTAAGCATTTCAAAACACAAAAAAAAAAAAAGAACCTTCGATGGTGATGTTTTTTGCACATTTTTCAAGAAAATAGGTAAAAGTTGAGTCTATAACTTGACCTTAAGGAAGAGAGTTAAAGCTCGGAATCTTGCGGAATGGCAACATTATCTTCTTGAAGTTCGAATCACGGTTGGTAGACGCGCTAAAGATCGGGTCTATCTCAATAATGGGAAGAAAATGTTGTTCACGCTTCTAATTTCAAACTTGGGTCATTGTTAGAGAAGGCTGATGAGTCTCTATGTGAGCTCTAATTCCTCAAGCATGCTCCTAGCTCGATGAAGAAGTGCAAAGACAGTTCTTGTCTTTTGACATTCCTGTCTCTTGAACTTGCTTAGGAAAGGTGAACTGTGATTGAGAGGGTGTTATGGACTGATGATGAAATTTATTTATGAAGAGTCTTTATCGAGATCTTACTTGTTGTACGATGTAACTCATGGAAGAGAATCTCATAAAAGGCGGATCTGTTTTCATATCGAGTATTTATGAAGCACTTTTTGCCTTTATCAATAATATGAGCTTCTTCACGAGTCCCGACTTGGCAAAACACGAAAAGAAGGTTTCGTTGGATTAATCACGCCTTCAAGGATGCATAAATGGCTGAAACGTTTGCACTCGAGTGTTTGATGCATCCTCAATCTAATGAAGGAAAAGGTTGTGTATCATCACGGTAGATGCCTACCCGAGCCAGGAGCGTGGTGTAATCATTATGTCTCGTGTCCGAGCTTCAAATCATGGGGTTGGTTTGTAGCTGTTTTTCATTGCGTGATTGTGGCGCTAGCTCGAGCTCATGAAAGCACTTTGGGTTAAAGGCAAGCAACGTCATTGAAACAATCATATGCATATGGAGATGGCGTTTTAAACCAGGCATGTTAAATCTACTCCTTGTAATAGTTTTCTACCTTCTTTCAGTATCTTGAAATGAATTTTCTTTCCTCTTGAATGGCGCCTAGACTAGATGTTTTCGTGGTTGTTTATATCAACTTTGCTGATTGTGTGGTTGTTCCTTTAAATCTTATTCCATTTCGCTGATTTTGCTTGGAATGTTCCTTCCTCTCTTATAGCTTACTCTATTTCATATTTGTCTAAATGGGTTCTTGCAATATTGAGTGATGCGTCTAGTTCGTAGGGAAGGAAACATTATTGAGTTTTGTTTGCTTATATGACTTTCTTTTAAAAATAATTATGTGATGGTAATTATAATTGAAGGTTACTAAATAGAAGGTTAAGCCTACATACCTCTTTTGGTTGAATAAATACGCATTTCTGTTTAGGGCTCTCTTGTTTTGCTAAAGGTACATTAATAGTGACGTTGTGTTAAAACTTGTTTAAGCTTTGTGGGCATTCCTTACTTTATGTTTGATTAGAAAATGGCATTTGGGGTTTGTTTTAGAAGCTGTATATGGTTGATTTTGTACCTAGTCTAGATGAGGATAACTTTGGCATCTATTTTGGCCTCCACGTGTTGAGAGTATTACTATACCTAATTCTTGATGTAAACTCTTGTATGATTAAAGCAAGGGGAAACATTGTAAGTTTAACTGAATGAAATCTCTACAATTTTTTTTAAGGGTCGCAAGCAAGCTATTACTAGCTAGACTGAAACAAAAGTTGTAGGTGAATCCATGGTACTGGATTCATGAACTCGTTTCCTGTTAGATGACAGCTGATTTCAGTGATAATATCATAGGTGGCTGCTATTTTTATCTGTTTGATATTTGCTAAGACTTTTCCTCGATAAGCCCACATGGATCGGGTAAAATTTTCCATCTTCTATACCTTTGGCAAGGAGTTCATAGAACTTCTAGCCCTGACCGCACTGCGTAACCTTCCTGATAGCTATGTGCGTTGGTTCTTGGTTTGTGCTTGTACTCGTGGTAAGGTCTTTTGAGTCTGGGGCATCGTTGGTGTTTTGCCCTCTGCGTATCGAATCCCTTTGTTTTCGAACTCGAATACCTTATACTTCAAACTTGGTTACTAAAAGGTCCCATTTTGTGGCCTTGTTAGGGAAATCAATTTTTATTTTAATGTTTATTGACATTGCCTGAATTATATAAAAATTATTAACGACTTTTGGGTTTAGTCTTCCCTTATATTATGTGGAGAAGTTGATGATTAGGATAGGGTTTGTGGGTAGAATAATGGCCCTTTCTGTGTCCCTTTCGTACGCTTTTGGAAAAGTGGTTTTGTTTTGGTTAACTAGTACTACGTTTTAAGAAATCCGATAAGGAGGTAGTGGTAAACTCCTTGGTTAAAACCAAAACTATAGTTGCGTTCTTTTAAGGGCATCGAACCCATATTACTTTGGAGCCCCCTTAAGAATTGGATAATGTCATTTTTGCTTCGCGCTACGATCATAATTAGTACGCTTTGTCTTCTCTTGGACCCCTTTAGTTGGATGGAGTAAATTTTGGATTCCATCACGTAACCCATAGGATTACATGAAGGAGATATCAACACTCTTGACTTTCTTGTTCCCAACCCATAAGGTCTTGCCTTGATTTATGTAATTTTGTTCTTGCTAGTATTTGGACTTTCTCCTTGTTGGATGATTTAGTTTTCTCTCTCATGAGATTAATATTGGAGTTGTGAGTTGTGTTTTAATCCATTTCTGAATTTAGAATATTCCTTTCTTGATATTGTTAATTGTTAGCTTACTATTGCATTGTGTAGCCTTAACATGCTCGGTTCTTGCGAACCGACTTTAGTTAATATTTGTGCGAGATGGATTATGCGAGTAGACTAGAAGAAAAGAGTGTAAAAGTTTCATCGTACCATTATGAAGTTCCTTGTAAAAATGTCCAATGTGTTGTAAATTGTGTAACATTGCTTGTAAAGAGAGTTGATATGACCTCTTGCCTTGTATTGTTTGGTAATGGTGAAATAAAGTGTCTTGTTCTTGTGTAGTTAAGCTTGAAATTATCCTTGTGAGAAATGGCATTCAATCTTTACATTGATATGAGTATTGTAAAACTTTGATCTTGAGAATAAATTATTAAGTTAAATCTTTCTAAGACTTAGCGACAATATTTTATAAGTAAAGTAAAATGAGTCGGTTAATCCTTAAAGAAGCTAAACAAAATAATAATTTTATATTCAGCAAATAAATGTAAAGGCGATCTATTTGAAATCAAATACTTCCATGAGTGATCAAAATGAAAACATCCTTTGTGAAGTAAACATTTATTAATTGATACCCCTAGCTAAACTAGCGAACACTATCCCTTTGGGGTGAACTCTTAAACAAGCTTAAAGGAAACAATGGTTAGTTTACGGAAGATATTAAGATTTAGTAAGTAGGAGAAGACTTTAAGTGAACTACTCTTCAGTGTTTAAGAAATTAACTTAGTTGGTGAGATGAACTTTGTGCGAACCATATATTGATTCCTTCTAAAAACTTAAGTCATGAGCTAAAGGGTGTCTTACCAAAATAAATAAACCCTAACCATTTCTTATTGTGGCTTGCCCTAGCCGTGAGTGTGTCATGTGGATTGGACTTTCATGTTGTCTTGTCAAAAGAAAAATAAATTGTCCTTGATAAGTGTGAGTCGTTTCAAAAAAAAAGTTATCTGTATTTCACCTTGTGTTGGTCTTCCCGTAACAAATGATTCCAAGTGTTGGAAGATGATCAACCTTAAAATACAACTAAAACATAGAATAAAAATGTATGTGTGGAACATAGAACCTCGTTTTAAAAGCTCCTTATGCTTTCTATCGTGTATGTTCATATTCCTGGTTAGAATTATATAAGATTTGTTTTGTGGTTAATGGCTTCCCTCTCATCTACTTCATAATATTACAATATTTTATTGGAATTATATAAGGTTTGTTTTGTGGTTATTCTCTTTTATTTTATAGTGAGATATTTTATCAAAAGAGATATTTAGTTATTGGCTCCATTCCTCCATTTTCAAGTACTACTATTTAATTTTAATTTTATTTTAGACATATATATTAATAAAGGTCAATAACTAACTATAGGAGAAAAATATAAAAACAATTTATTTGTTGAAATTTTGGGATAATAACTCATATTTATTTGCCTTCATTTAAGTTAAAGAAAGAAGTTAAATTTGAATTATAAAAAACATAGAACTTATGTGCAACAAAGTGTACATAAAAAGAAACGATAGGATTGTAAAAGAAAATATAATAATAGTCTAACATTTTAAAACATTTTTTTATTTATTGAAAAAAAAATAAATCGAAACATTTAACAAGATTAACTTTGTATATAAACATAAATAATTAAAAAATATTCTACTAAATTAGCTTTGCACATTAACATAAATTTTAAATATTTACCATAAAATTTTATTACATACATTTGTGTTCCTTGAAGTTGATTGATAAGAATTTTTTATATTAAAGAAAAGTTTAAGCTCAATTTTTATGTCGATGTGAGGGCAAGGGAAAAAGTAAATAATAATCAATGAAGTATAATGAATGACCATAAGTGCATTTTGACCCAAATGAAATTATATTATTCTCTTATTTCTTATTCTCGTTTGTAAATAAAATATATGAAGATGATCTATCATTTTTTCACATATAAAATTTTGAGGGAATGAAATTAGAAGTATACAAATAATTCTTACACCGATATCTCTTATTATACATGGAAGGCATGAAATTAGTGTTGTGGAACACGAGAATTCTAAGATGAAATATTATTTGAATGTCAATCAGGGTTGAAGGAGGAGGATTTATGGAAAGCCCGCCCAAAGATGCGCTTGAAGTGGTAGAGGTGGCTAAGTGTAACGCCCGCTAAAACATCCGCACAAGACCAAAAAAACCTAGTGTTAGTTAGAAAAATTATGAAATAATATTTTTTTGAAAAACGTGCCCACAAAAGGTATCAAAACAACGATTGCTTCATTAACGTTTCTAGCCAATTATATTTAATAGATAAAATTTTCCCGTTATAATAAATATTAAACCCACATTAAACTTTAATGAATTTAATCTGACTAAGCATGGAAATTTTCCCTAAGTTTTATTTAAATACACAAATTAATTCCTACTATAGTTGAATAACCCACAATTAAGTCTCAAGGGTAAAGGGGCTAATAACGACTAAAGTCAATTAATCCCACAAGGTTTTAAATCATTAGCAATGTACCCATTTGACATGGGTTTAGAATTACTAAACATATTACTATCCCAAAAGTAACCCCTTAAAAAGTCAACCCATGTTTTTGAAATTAAATCATTTAAATTAAAAGGTAATTTCCACTCACCCACTCTCCACCTACTTTTTGTAGGGATGAATCTCATCCCTTGGATGGATTCATTTAGGACCCTTGATGAGGAAAAAGGGCATCTAACCCTAAAGCTTTCTTAAGAAAACTACTTTCTCTCTTTCATTTGGTTCATTATTTTTCCTTTTGTTTTACAGGTTGCTTGGAGGAGGAAGAGAAGTCATTGTAGGCCCTTTAAGCCCTTGGGAGGGATGGACATGCTCCATTATTTTCTTGTTTGTTTATACCCTTATTAGGGTTTTAAAAGTATTTAAATATATTTTTAGCTCATTTTCCTTGTATTTGCCCAAATGGGCTTGTCGGTTTTTTTTTCCATTTTAATTAAATAACTACATTATGTAAGTATTTTCATTTTGATAGGATATGTATGTATGTATGTATGTATGTATGTATGTATGTATGTATGTATGTATGTATATTCGTTTATATATATATATATATATATAAGTGTATAATATTAATCTATTTAAATTTATATCTCTGTATAATTTAATATATAAGTGTATTAAAATTTTAAGTATGTTAATATTAATTTATTATTAATATTAATAAGTTGATTAATATTAATAATATTTTAATATTGATAAAACTTCAAGGTATCAAGATTACTATCAATAAGTAATAATAAATTTATGTGAGCTAATGTTAGCAAGTAAAAATCTTGTGTTAGAATCTCCCCTTTTTTATATACTTACAATTTGATATTGTAGTGAGAGGTAGGAAAAAGTAGATTACATTTTCCTTAGCTATTTTTTTTTGTAGATTTGTAATCATTTCTAAATGGAAATTACAAGTTAGCATTGGAAATTACTTTCTTCATTAACCAAGTAAAAAGACAATTGCAAATTGAGTTCTAGGAGATGATCTATTTTATTTAGCAAGTAAAAGATCACTAACACTTAAGTTCTTTCCATTTCAACATACAAATTTAAAATGTCTTTCGACCAATATAAGTGGATGAACAATTATAACTCTTTCACTATTTTATAAACCTCATGGAATACAAAGAAGTAACCATCCCTTTTTCTTTTTCAAACTACTATTTTCCATTCATTCACGCAAACAACTATAAGCAATTTTTTCAATAAATTTGTAAATGAGAGCTACTAACTTTCCAATAGTTTTTTTATAACAAGAACAACATACTTTTGTGGGAATAAATCAACTTCAATGGAATGAAATATTTCCTCTTTAAAAGCTTCTTTTCTATCTCAACAACTAGCTTTACAAACACAATTATTTCCTTTCCTTATAATATACAACTCAAATTTGAAATCTAATAATCAAACAACTTTTTGTTTTCTTCACAAATACTCATACAATGTCTTCCACTTGAAGTGGGCAAAACTTACAAAAATGAAAGCTAAAAGGAATACAATATTACAAGTCTTCCACCCTAAGTGGGAATAACAAGAAGGTTTTCTCACAAGGAAATATTTTTTGAAGACACCAAAAAAGCTTCATGATACACATCACCAACAAGAAAGATCCACCATGCTTCATTTTATCAAAAAAACAAGGGGGAGAAGCAACACTCTCCACCCAACCAAGAATTCCAATGAGGAGAAGAAGTCATCCTCCTCATTAGCCCCCGATCCCCAACCACATTACAATTTAAAACGGATTCAACTCATTGCAACAAAAAAATCTTCCACATCACAATACAAGATTCTACAACTATACCAAAATCCAACCAATACAACTACAATCATAAGAAGGAAAGAAACAAAATACACAAGGCTTCAACATGCAAAATTCAAAGGAGTAAGATCTATGGGGAGATCACTTATGCCTCCTAATGGGAAATGGTTTCCCACATACAAAACCTCCAATAAACATCTCAAAACCCCTACACACTCTTATGCCTCCCCAAGTACCTTTTATACCTCCCACATTTTTGTATGCCTCCCTACAATCTTTTATGGCTCCCTCATAAAAATAGAACAAGTAAGAAATGCAATAAATTTCTTGTCCAAGGTGGGGCACCCAACCCAACACCCTCCAAAACATGAATTTAAATCTTATTCCTCCCCAAAATGTAAGGTCCTCATAGTCCCCTCCTACACTATACTCAAGCAATCTACACAAGCAACCAACAAGCATACAAAAATACTCAAAACATGCACATATACACAATAAAAAGGGAAAAATATTTTACAAGAGTATATATCCTACCTTTCCATGTTATATTTTGATCCAAGATTCCCACACCAAGCTTCTTTAAGCCCAAAACAATCACCAAAATCTCCAAAAATCCACAAGCATTCCAAAACCTCTAACTCCCAAAAATGCAAGAGCATAAAGAAATGAAGTAACCCCAAAAAAAAAAAGAACTTGAGAATAAATATAAAAGGGAGAGAGGAGGCTAAGGTGGCTCTATGTAAGATGTCACATCACTCATCCTCAACTCCACCTCACAAGTCAAACCTCAACCCCAATGAACCATTAATTGGTGGGTGATAGGAATGACAAGTTACTTACACACACAATCCAAGCCCACACCCCTTAGGGGGAAAAAAATAAATGCATGTAAGAAAGTGCAAAAAGAACTTACAATTTGTCTTTCCAAAACACATGATTGGGTCTAATTTTTACCCCCCAACCCATAGGTAGGGTAGGTATAGTAAATTTAGAGGTGTTGGACAAGTTTAACTTGTCCCACAAGCCTCCAAAATTGGCCCCTAAGGAAAAATCCTAATTTCTAAGGAGAGGTGAAGTGTTCCACACTCAAGGTTACTTACAATTCACTTACAACACATAAACCAAAGAACCATCTAATCTAATAAACGAATTCTATTGTCTCATCCATGATTAGTTCAAGAAAGCATGATTAAATCACTAATCTAGACACAATTAAATAATTAATAAAGGGGAAAAATACATCACTAAAATTTCATCCTAAAAATAAATAAAGGAAACTAAATGAAAGAATAAAACATAACCCCTTGTAACAATTGAGGTGATTCCCCCATGGGGACCCCTAAAAACAATTCAAACATGTAACGCACCAAAAATACCAACACAAGAACAACACAGTGAAATACAGGATAACTTTTTTTTTTTTGACTTGCTTTGACTCAACACGACACAACATGTCGTCACAAGGTTACAACCAACACTTGGAACCATTTGTTACGGGAAGACCACAAGGTCAGCACGGAAACGTTCACACTTATCAAGGACAATTTATTTTTCTTTTTGACGAGACAACATGGAAGTCCAACCACATGACACACTCACAGCTAGGGCAAGCCACAGTAAGAAATGGTTAGGGTTTATTTATTTTGGTAAGACACCCTTTAGCTCATGACTTAAGTTTTTAGAAGGAATCATTATATGGTTCGCACAAATTCATCTCACCAACTGAGTTAATTTCTTATACACTGAAGAGTAGTTCACTTAAAGTCTTCTCCTACTTGCTAAATCTTATGATCTTCCAGAAAATGACCATTGTTTTCCCTTAAGCTTGTTTAAGAGTTCACCCCAAAGGGATAGTGTTCGCTAGTTTAGCTAGGGGTATCAATTTATAAATGTTTACTTCACAAAGGATGTTTTCATTTTGATCACTCTTGGAAGCATTTGATTTCAAATAGATCACCTTTACATTTATTTGTTGAATATAAAATTATTATTTTTGTTTAGCTTCTTTAAGGGTTAACCAACTCATTTTACCTTACTTATAAAATATTGTCGCTAAGTCTTAGAAAGATTTAACTTAATAATTTATTCTCAAGATCAAAGTTTTACAATACTCATATCAATGTAAAGATTGAATGCCATTTCTCACAAGGATAATTTCAAGCTTAACTACACCAGAACAGGACACTTTATTTCACCATTACCAAACAATACAAGGCAAGAGGTCGTATCAACTCTCTTTACAAGCAATGTTACACAATTTACAACACATTGGACATTTTTTTACAAGGAACTTCATAATGGTACAGATGAAACTTTTACACTCTTTTCTTCTAGTCTACTCGCATAATCCATCTGCACAAATATTAACTAAAGTCAGTTCGCGAGAACTGAGCATGTTAAGGCTACACAATGCAATAGTAAGCTAACAATTAACAATATCAAGACAGGAATATTCTAAATTCATAAATGGATTAAAACACAACTCACAACTCCAATATTAATCTCATGAGAGAGAAAACTAAATCATCCAATCAAGGAGAAAGTCCAAATACTAGTAAGAACAAAATTACATAAATCAAGGCAAGACCTTATGGGTTGGGAACAAGAAAGTCAATAGTGTTGATATCTCCTTCATGTACTGCTATGGGTTACGTGATAGGAATCCAAAATTTACTCCATCCAACTAAAGGGGTCCAAGAAAAGACAAAGCGTACTAATTATGATCGTAGGGGCGAAGCAAAAATGACGTTATCCAATTCTTCCAGGGGCTCCAAAGTAATATGGGTTCGATGCCCTTAAAAGAACACAGCTATAGTTTTGGTTTTAACCAAGGAGTTTACCACTACCTCCTTATCGGATTTCTTAAAACGTAGTACTAGTTAACCAAAACAATTCCACTTTTCCAAAAGCGTACGAAAGAGACACAGAAAGGGCCATTATTCTTCCAACAAACCCTATCCTAATCGTCAACTTCTCTACATAATATAAGGGAAGACTAAACCCAAAAGTCGTTAATAATTTTTATATAATTCAGACAATGTCAATAAACATTAAAATAAAAATTGATTTCCCTAACAAGGCCACAAAATGGGACCTTTTAGTAACCAGGTTTGAAGTATAAGGTATTCGAGTTTGAAAACAAAGGGATTCGATACGCAAAGGGCAAAACACCAACGATGCCCCAGGCTCAAAAGACCTTACCATGAGTACAAGCACAAACCAAGAACTAACGCACATAGCTATCGAAGGTTACATACAAGGCGGTCAGGGCTAGAAGTTCTATGAACTCCTTGCCAAAGGTAAAGAAGATGGAAAATTTTACCCGATCCATGTGGGCTTATCGAGGAAAAGTCTTAGCAAATATCAAACAGATAAATATAACAGCCACCTATGATATTATCACTGAAATCAGCTGTCATCTAACAGGAAACGAGTTCACGAGTCCAGTACCATGGATTCACCTACAACTTTTGTTTCAGTCTAGCTAGTAATAGCTTGCTTGCGACCCTTAATAAAAATTGTAGAGATTTCATTCAGTTAAACTTACAATGTTTCCCCTTGCTTTAATCATACAAGAGTTTACATCAAGAATTAGGTATAGTAATACTCTCAACACGTGGAGGCCAAAATAGATGCCAGGTTATCCCTCATCTAGACTAGGTACAACAGTCAACCATGTACAGTTCTAAAACAAACCCCAAATGCCATTTTCTAATCAAACATAAAGTAAGGAATGCCCATAGGCTTAAACAAGTTTCAGACACAACGTCACTATTAATGTACCTTTTAGCAAAACAAGAGAGCCCTAAACAGGAAATGCGTATTTATTCAACCAAAAGAGGTATGTAGGCTTAACCTTCTATTTAGTAACCTTCAATTATAATTACCATCACAGAATTCTTTTTAAAAGAAAGTCATATAAGCAAACAAAACTCAATAATGTTTCCTTCCCTACGAACTAGACTGCATCACTCAATATTGCAGTAACCCATTTAGACAAATATGAAATAGAGTAAGCTATAAGAGAGGAAGGAACATTCCAAGCAAAATCAGTGAAATTGGAATAAGATTTAAAGGAACAACCACACAATCAGGCAGTGATATAAACAACCACGAAAACATCTAGTCTAGGCGCCATTCAAGAGGAAAGAAAATTCATTTCAAGATACTGAAAGAAGGTAGAAAACTATTACAAGGAGTAGATTTAACATGCCTGATTATAGTTCTTTCTTCCAAGCTCTTGTTGCTCTTTCCCATAGGGCAGCTTGAAGGCATCATGCTTTTCAACATCTGAAAACCAGGGGCTGTATGGCTGTGGAAAGCATTGTTTTCTCTATGGTCTGGAATCCCTGATGAAGTCTTCGGATGACTTGGAGAAGGATCAGAGATCTCGGGTTTTTTGATCCATCATCTGCGAAGATGAACCCTGCTCTAGCTTACCAACTGCTGCTGTTGTAAGTCATATGCCCCTGTTGAGGATGCATGCATTTCTTTTTGCAAAAGTTGCTGCTGCTCGTGATATAGTTGTCTTAGCCTTGACACCTCCTTTTTCAATGCTTCACAGTGTGCATTCTTAAAAAAAAAAATCTTGTCTTGTGCAAGAGCAGCAATTCTTTGCTTCAAAGCACTGTTATCAACATTCATTGTCAAAGCTGAAGTCTTTCCGATCAGGAGAAAAACTGCAAGGTTAAGGGCAAAGGCACAGACAGAATTTGTGCCAAACACGACATAGTCCAAGTGGAATGTAGAGTTATCCTTGAGTAAAGGGAATTCAACAAACAACCAGGGTACAGTCAAGAACACAAGACAACAGGGTGCAACATAGTACAATGAGGTGATGGGATTCAAGGCGATTCCCTTTGAAGGTATAGCAGTAGCACTGCCATGGCCCAAGATCCATACACGACCTTTTTCCATTGCTTCTTTATCTCCTCCATCAGACCCTTGGCCAAGAAGTCTCAAAGTTACATAGTTTAGTACTGTCCCAAACATTGTGCTGTGACCTTCAATGTGTAACCCCCATCCACCGTCTTCATTATGCCTGATGATTGTACAAGTAACGACACATTTCTTTTTGATGCGCTTCCGCTAAAACAACATTTAGTGCTCCTGTTACATATAAGACAATAACCAAACCTGGCATAAGGAACATAGGACCACCATAATCACCAGGCCAGTGCCCATCATGTGCTTGAATGTTTGCATAAAACCGTATGGCTCGAATCAGTGCAGTCTTTACTGCCTCCTTGGTGATGTCATTGGCACTTTCTATTTTCACTTGAGGTGGAAGAGGGGGGAAAGCGGATTCTCTCTGTCAAAACTGTAATCGCATGAGAAGATCTGCTATGTATGAGATACTCTTCCCTGAGTTACAACGTAAGACAAGTAAGAAATCAATAGAGAAGCTCTGTACTAAATTTCATCGGGTCTCCTGGTAACACTCTCACTGTCACACAGTCGATTTGGAGATACACACTCAGTGTATGTTCTGGATCTGAAAGATATCCTGCTACCTTCATCTCCCAAGACATTTTCTCCAACATTGCATAGATCTCCTGTGCCTGTGGGTGCGATCTGTCACCTACACGGAAGCATGCGCCATTATTGGCTTCGCCGAGTTGAGCACTTGCTACGGGCCAAGCTTGATAGGTCAACAAAAAAGAGCCAAAGTGTGACCGAAGTCACCGGAATCAGTCGCAAGAAGGAGACAGATCGCATCTACGAGCAGAGTGGAAAGAAAATGACACAGCAAAGCAATTTGTGCTCCGTGAATATTCTGATAAAAACAGATCCGCCTATATGAGATTATCTTCCTTGAGTTACAGCGTACAGCAAGAAGATCTCAAAAGAGAATCTTTGTAAATAAATTTCATCAGATCTGGGGACAGCATCAAACTTTCGGTGCAAACATTTCAGCTGTAGCTTGTAGGGTGTGATAAATCCAACAGAAACCTTTATGCCTGCCGACCCAATGACTCGTTGAAGAAGCCCATATAAATGCAAGGCAAATCGTGCTTCATGAATATTCTGATCTGAAACAGGTCTGCCTCCATGAGATTCTCTTCCATGAGCTTGAAGGAGAATCCCGAATTGAGAAAGTATTCTACACTGAACAGAACGCAACATAGTTGGATGACCTACCTGTTCGAAGCACTCAAAAGCTTCAACCAAACTGCAATATGTCTGTCACCTGGCTAAGTTACTGATGTAGGCTGCTGTGGAGGTCCGGCAGAAAACACACCACGCAACACTCATAGAAGCGGCAGACCAGGGCACGAGAAAGTCAAGGAAGGTAGAGCAGGTCGTAAAGGATACATGTCAGAAGTGGTTGAGAGTTTACTAGAAGAGACAGGCGGCCAACTGCCCCCCACTTGGCATTCAAACCCAAGGGAAAACCAACACGCCTTGCCAAAAAAATACTGAGTGGTACGTGCTCTTCCTCCACGCCTAAGAAAGAGACAAGGCTGACCGTGACCAAGCAGGTTGGGGGGCATTACATTTCTGAATTTCATCAATAACTTCAGCAACAAGACATGCGTATACTTCCTAAAGCACAAATAACAAGTTGTTGATACTTTCAAGGAATTAATGGGCCTCATAAAGAAGGTGAGTGGTCATGTTATCAAGGTGATGAGATCAGACAAAGGTGCCGAGTATATCTCAAGTGAATTTTTAAATTTTCTCAAGGAAAATGGAATATACATGCAGCTGACAACCAGGCATATACCTCAGTAGAACGGTGTAACCAAGTAGGTTGGGGAGGGGCATTACAAAACACACACATAACAATATACATGTCGCCATGGTCACCCTTGTTGAATTCATCTACCATTCTAATGTGGTTGGTCTCCAATCCCCCTGATGTTTTTTGTGACATGTTTACCTACAAAACACATAACACATCCTTCGGCCTCGTTACCGCATCAAACATCCAAAATAAATATACAATATAACTCCACAATCATCTATATATGAATCAAAACATCATCTAGGCAAGTAACGATATCATTTACAATATCTAACAACATCTCGGTCCTACATTTCATCAATAACCATATGATCATAAAATTTGTTCAATTGTCTAGGTCTACTCAATATGACAAAATATCGCATGTCTGAAATATATATATATAACCATGTCAAAAAATATCAACCTCAATAAAAATTTCTCTAATAATCTACACTCATCATATATGAATCGAAATCAACAACAATCCATTATCTCTAACATCTAACATCATGCTAAATCAAAAGCTACAATAATATCCATAAATATAGTTGACAGTATCAAAAACAAAAACAAAAAGGTGTCGAAGGGAAGTGGGCACTACATCCCCCTCCCTTAGACTCGACTTCCTCCAGAAGTCATTGGAATAGGTGTGGAAACTAAACTCATAGCAATGTAGCATCCTCCCATGTAGCCGCAGTCTCATCATATCTGTCCCACTAGACTCAAACCTGATCAATCTATCTGCGTTGAAGGCCCAGGGTCCTGCACTCTAAAATTTAGATGGGCTCCACCATCACCTTCCCCTGATCCTGCACCTGCAATGAGGTCCAATCCAACACATGAGAAGGATCTACAATATATCTCATAAGTACAGAAACATGAAATACATCATGGATGCGGGAAAGTTGGGTGGCAACACTAGACGGTAGGCCAAAGGACCGATACGCTCCAAGATCTCAAAGGGACCCACAAACCTAGGAGCTATCTTAAATCCTTTTCCGTAATGAATATGGCTCTTATGTGGCTTGACATGAAGGAACACCTTCATGCCCACATCAAAACTAAAAAAATTTCATATGTTGATCTGCATACTTCTTCTACCTATCCCGCGCCTCTTATAATCTCTGCCCGATCATAATAACCTGCTACTCCATGTCCTATAATAAAGTCGGCCCAAGAGAAACCTTGACCTCTAACTTGTCCCAACTAGGTGTCATGCACTCTCTCTTGCCATGCGGTGCACGAAAAGGAACCATGCCTATCAAACTCTGGAAACTATTGTTGTAGGAAAACTCCACTAGGTATAAATACTCCTCCCATCTCAATCGATGATCCGTGACATACATCCTAAGCATGTCCTCCAAGATATGGTTCACCTACTCAATCTGTCCATCTATCTCGGGGTGATAAGTTGTGCTGAAATAGGTTTTCATCCCAAGGTCATACTACATGGTAGTTCGAAGTGGGAATTATATAGAGGATTGCGAGTACAAATGATCTTCCATGAAATCCCATGTAATTTGAAAATATCATCTAGATATACCCGTGCCATTTGCACTAGTTGTGTAGGTGGTCTTCACCGGAGAAAAATGTGCCACTTTCATTAATTTATCCACCGTCACCATTATGGCGTCGTGGTGGTATCTCGACATCGTAGCCCAACAATGAAGTCCATGGAAATGGTCTCCCATTTCCACTCCAAGATAGCATGAGGAAAGAGAATGTCATCTCGGATGTTGATGTTCAGCCTTCACCTTCAAAATATAAACAATGTGACACAAATTGAACCATGTCTATCTCAAGTCCCCTCCAATGATACAACTATCTCAAGGTGGTGTGCATCTTCTTCACGCCGGGATAGGTGAATAGGGTGCACGATGAGCCTATGTCAAAATGTCTTGCCTCAAGCCTCCATCTCTGAGAACATATATCTTACCCCGTGTCGAGAAGGCCATCTACCTCTAATGAAAAACATCAAACTTACCCTCAAGGGATATCTAAGACTCAATCTCTGTGGCTGCAATGTAGAAACTGTCATGAGGAAGATGTAATATCATGCTCCATAAATATATTCCCACTGAAGTGGCCATAATCACATGTCTCCATCTATTAAGAGCATCTATAACCACATTCTCCTTCCCCTTCACATGCTCTATCTCCATATCGCACTCAAAAAGAAACTCCATCCAATGTCGCTGACGAGGTTTGAGATTGGGTTGCATGAAGAGGTGGTGAAGACTCAAGTGATCAGTCCCGAGTATAAATCTCGCCAAGAAGGAAGTTTCTTCACCGAATCATGGAGTAAATAACTACTGCAAGCTCAAGATCATGAGTTAGATAATTTATCTCAAAATCTTTGAGATTTTGAGACTGTAACATTCCCTAAAAATGCCCACTAAGAGACCCAAGAACAACCTAGGTTTAGTTAGAAAAATTATGGAATAAGTTTTTTTGAAAAGTGTGCCCACATACAAGCTTCAAAACTACAGTTGTCACAATAATGTTTCAAGGACAATTATATTTAATAAATAAAATTTTCCCATTATAATAAATATTAAACCCACATTACAATTTAATGAGTGTAATTAGTCCAAGCATGGTTAAATTTCCCTTAAGTGTTAATTTAATAAAAATTAAATTAACACTATAGTTAAATATTTCCTAATTAAATTTAGAGGGTTAAAGGGGCCAAAATAAATTAAATACCCAAGGTATTTAATTCCACAAGGTTTAAACAATAAACAAGGTCCTCATTTACATGGGGTTAGAAAAAACATTCCCTTACCCCATAAGGTGACCCCTTAAAAGTCAACCCATGTTTTGAAATAAAACATTTAAATTAAATAGGTAATTTCCCACTTACCCACTCTCCACCTACTCTTGTGCTTCAATCTTATTTTTTTATATTTTATGCACTTAAGGTTTCTTGAAAAACTTTTCATCGTATAGGAAATTTCTTTCCTTTCCAAAATATAAAGAAGTCCTTCTAACTCCTCATATTTTGCAAGTTTTGCAAGTTATGGGCCGACAGTGCCTTGGGAGGATTTTTTTCCCAAATGTGGGCATGCGGACTTGGGGAAAACTTTTCACCCAGGGAAGATTGCAGACTGGTAGATATATTTCAGTACTTTTCACTTTTTGTAAAAAATGCAATTTACACCTGTGGGCCCGCGCGTCCACCGAGCATCTTTGCACTAAAAGAAGAAAAGATTCCTAAATCCCACAAGGGACACATGTCCAAGTTTCAAGCAAAAGCGGGAAGGCGGGTCGCCGAGAGGCACTTTAGATTTTTGACTTTTTTTTGTTAAAAACCATAAAGGTTTGAAATTAATCTGCACCTTCGCGATGCTCGAGACACCACGTGTTAAGCCAAAAGCTACAAGTGGAGAGGTGGACCATATTTTGTCACTTTTACAAAAAGAGAAGTTTGTTGATGCGGGCCCGCGCACCCATGGAAGAATTTTTCCAAAAGTATGGGTTGCGATGTTGTGAGGCCATGGAGGAAATTGAGAAAAAGTGAATTTTTGAGCATGGAGATTTTTTTCGCCTAAGGAGAACATTCGAGCCAACGGATTTGCAGGAGAATTCATGGTTTTTACATTTTTTCGCAAAAAGTGAAATTTGCATTTTTCGGGCCTGCAGATCCGATTTGCGAAGATTTCATTTCTTATAGTTTTGCACAGCGTCAAAGTAAAATCTTCATATGGTAATAACATTTGACTGAAAGCTCGAAATTGAGAAAGTAAGGAATTTTAGAAAGGGGTCAAACTCCTCTACGCCATGTAAGCGTAAAATATTATTTTTAGCAAACTTAGGTGGGTAAAAATAATAAAATTTCTTTCACGCCAATAATACGTGATCTATTTGTTTGAAATACCCATATTTTACTTGATCCGCCATTATTTCTTCTCCAACATGACAAACAGATATGGAGAATCACACTTGACATAATTCGAATGGATTTGCAAGGATCAATTGTTAGTGGTTGTTTAAAATCAGATTTTTCTTCTTTCTCTAGAAAGGAATTTTCTTGCTTCTTGCCCATTAATGATGTGTTGTGTAAACTTCTGGGCAATACAATCTATTTTTGTGATACGTTTTGTTCATCCTTAACTCATTTTAATGTTTCTTCTCGCTCTCATCATCATGCTGCAGGTAATTTGTGCATTTTGATGTTTATTACAAATTACAATAAATCTAAATGGGAATCTACATACTTGAAAAGGAAATTTATCTACTTCATTTACCAAGTAGAGGGTGATTTCAGTTTTTAATTTCATTCCATTCCAACGTTAACATGTTTAACTTTCCTACAAAATGCAAGGAAAAACGAGAAGGTAATCCACTTTTGAAAAACATGCCTTTCAAATAACACAAAGTGAAAGTAATATTTCTTAACACGACTTTTCCAACCTTCCAACAGAGTTTACAACAATATTTCCAATAACAGATTTTAATCAAAAGCAACACCGTTTTGTGGAAAATAAATCAAATTCAATTATAATGAAATAATTTTTTTACAACTCCTTTGAAGTTCACCAAAAAAACAACTTACAAAAATATCTTTCTCTTTTTTTTTTTTTCATTCGAATATAAATTTCATGTCCAAAATCAAACAAATTTTCACCACAAATACTATTACAATGTCATCCACTTAAAGTGGGAAATTTTACAATAAGGAAAACTAAAGAGAACTTCAAATTTGGTCTTCATACACAGCTCCAAGAATGGCAACAAGAGAGATCCACCATGCTTCATTTGGTCACAATGAATAAAAAGGGAGAGAGGAAACACTCTCCACCCAACCAAGAATTAAAATGAGGAGGAGAAGTTTTCCTCCTCATTGGCCCCCAATTCCCAACCACATTACAATGAAAGGCGGATTCAACTCATGGCAACAAACAAGCTTCCACATCACAATACCAGATTTTACAGTCATACCAAAGTCCAAATAATGCAACTACAACCACAAGAAGGAAAGAAACCAAATACACAAGGATTTAACATGCAAAAGCCCAAGGAGTTAGATCTATGGGGGAATCCTCTTATACCTCCTAATGGGAAATGGGTGTCAACCTAAAAACCAACTAATAAACCATCTCAAACCCCTACATACTATTATTCCTCCCTTGAGTACCTATTATACCTCCACCATTTTCTTATACCTCCCTACAAAACTCTTATGGCTCCCTCATCAAAAAATAGACCAAGTAAGAAATGCAAGCTATTTCTTGTCCAAGGTGGAACACCCATCCCAACTCCCTCAAAACATGGAAATAACTCTTATGCCTCCCTAAAAATCTCTATGCCTCCCACATTTAAAGATCCCCATAGTCTCCTCCTACAATACACTTAAACAATCTACCCAACCAACCAAAAAACATACCAAAACACTCAAAAACATTCACATATACATAATATAAAAAGGAAACATTTTACAAGAGTCAAGCTCCTACCTCTTCATGATAGAGCTTGATCCAAAAGTTCAACAACAAGCTTCTTCAAGTCCAAAGAATCACCAAAAGCTCCAACAAATCCACAAGCATTCCAAAATCCTCTAACTCTCCAAAATTACAAGAGCACAAATAGAATGAAGTAACCCCAAACAAGCAAAAGAACTCAAATAAATAGAAAAGGGAGAGATGAGGGTGAGGTGGCTCCATGTAGGACGCCACATCACTCATCCTCAACTCCACCTCACACAACAACTTCAAACTCCAAAGCACAATTAATAAGTGGGTGAAGAAATGACATTTTACTTACACACACAATCCAAGCCCACACCCCTTAAGGACTAAAAATAACTACATGTAATAAGGTGAAATAAAAACTTACAATTTGTCTTCCCAAAAATACATAATGAGGCCTAGTTTTGACCCCCCAACCCATAGGTAGGGTTGGTGTAACAATTTAAGAGGTGTGGTACAAGTTTAACTTGTCCCACAAGCCACCAAAATTCGGCCCCTAAGGACAAATCCAAATTTCAAAGGGAAGGTGGAGTGTTTCACACTCAAAGTTACTTACACATCACTTACAACACATAAACTAAGAGCCATCAAGTCTAATAAATAATTTCTTTTGACCCATTCTTCATTAGTTTAGCAACATGATTACTCAAAACTCTAGACACCAATTAAATAAATAATAAAGGGAAAATACATCACAAATAAAACACATACTAAAATTAAAAAAGGAAACTAAATAAAAGAATACACATAACCCTTTGGTTACATTTGAATGTGATTCCCCCATGGTAACCATAACAACAATTCAAACATACACACATAACAAAATACATGTTGCCATGGTGATCCTTGTTGAATTCATCTACGATTCCAATGTGGTTGGCCTCCAATCCCCACAATGTTTGTTGTGACATGTTTACCTGCAAACACATAACACCTCCTTCGGCCTCATGGGTGCATCAAAACATCCAAAATGAATATACAATATAACTCCAAAATTATCTAAATATGAATCAAAACATCATCTAGGAAAGTAACGATATCATTTAGAATTTCATCAATAACCATATAATCATAAGATTAGTTCGATTATCTAGGTCTACTCAATAAGACAAAATATCACATGTATATAAATATATATATATATATATATATATATATATATATATATAACCATGTCAATCAACATAAAATTAGTATAAAAATTTCTTTAATGATCCACATGCATCATATATGAATCAAAATCAACAACGGTAAATGATCTTTAACATCTAACATCATGCCAAATCAAAAGCTACAATAATATCCATAAGTATAGTCGATAATATCATAATCAATAACAAAAAGTGTCGAAGGGAAGTGGGAACTACATCCCCCTCCCCTTAGACTCGAATTCCTCCTAGAAGTCACTGGAACATGTGTGGAAACTAAACTCGTAGCAAAGTATCATCCTCCCATGTAGCCGTAATCTCATCATATCTATCCCACTACACTCAAACCTGGTCAATCTCTCTACCTTGAAGGCCCAGGGTCTATGCTCTATAATGTGAACAGGCTCCACCATCACCTTCCTTTGATCATGTACCTGCAATGAGGTCCAATCCAACACATGAGAAGGATCTGCAATATAACTCCCGAGTACTTGTGAGACAAGCTAGGTGGCAACGTGAGACGGTAGGCCAAAGGACCGATACGCTCCAAGATCTCAAAGGGACCCACGAATCTAGAAGCCAACTTAGAACCTTTTATGTAATAGATAGGGCACTTATGTGGCTTGACACAAAGGAAAACCTTCATGCCCACATCAAATCTACAGTTGGTCCTATGCTGATTTGCATACTTCTTCTACCTATCATGTGCCTCCCGCATTCTCTACATATCCTATAATAAAGCTGGCCCAAGAGAAACCATGTCCCAACTAAGAGGTGTCTGCACTCTCTTCTAAATAGTTCTGAAAGGAGCCATGCCTATCGAAATCTAAAAACTATTATTGTAGGCAAACTCCACCAAGTACAAATACTCCTCCCATCTCGACTGATGATCCATAATGTACATCCTAAGCATTTCCTCTAAGATCTAATTCACCCACTCAATCTATCCATTTGTCTCAGGGTGATACGTTGTGCTGAAATTGATCTTCGTCCTAAGGGCATGCTACATAGTAGTCCAAAAGTGGGAAGTATACAGAGGATCGTGGTCACAAATAATCTTCCACGGAATCTGTGCAATCTTATAATCTCATCTGGATATACCCGAACCACTTTGCACTAGTTGTATAGTTGGTTTTCACTAGAGAAAATGAGCCACTTTCGTCAATTTATCCACCATGACCATGATGGTGTCGTGGTGTTATCTTGGCGTTAGTAGCCCAACAATGAAGTCCATGGAAATGGTGTCCCACTTCCACTCTGGTATAGCATGCGAAACAGAAGGCCAGCTGGATGCTAATGCTTGGCCTTCACCTTATGACACTCTAAACAATGTGACACAAACTGATCCATGTCTCTCCAAAGTCCCCTCCAATGATACAACTATCTCAAAGTGGCATGCATCTTCTTCACCTCAGGATAGGCTGAATAGGGTGCACAATGTGCCTCTGTCAAAATGTCCCGCCTCAAGCCTTCATCTCGAGGACATAAATCTAGCCTCTGTATGTCGATAAGGCCATCTTCCTCTAATTAAAACCCATCAAACTTCCCCTCAAGGGGTCTCTGAGACTTGATCTCTACTCTAGCTACAATGTAGAAGTTGTCATGAGGAAGCTGTTGTAGAATCCTGCTCCACAAATTTGTGCCCACTGCGGTGGCCATAACCACATGTCTCCATCTACTAAGAGCATCAATAACCACATTCCCTTCCCCTTCACATGCTCTATCTCCATATCGTACTCAAAAATAAACTCCATCTAATGCCACTGACGAGCGTTGATATTGGGCTGCATGAAGAGGTGGCGAAGACTCAAGTGATCAATCCTGAGTGTGAATCTCCAGCCAAGAAGGAAGTGTCTCCATCAAACCAAGGCATGTACAACTACCGCAAGCTCAAGATCATGAGTTGGATAATTTAGATCATAATATTTGAGTTTGCGAGACCCAAAATTAACTACTCTTCCCCTCCTGGATCAACACACCTCCAAGTCCTACCAAATATGCATCCGTGCATATGAAAAACTCACCCTGACGATCTGGCAATGCAAGAATAGGTGTTGTCATGAGGCATTCCTTCGATATCCTAAAGGCTGCTCACATCTATTTGACTTGAAAAACTTCTTCCCTTTCTACCAAGGGAAGTGATGGGGTACATAACCCGAGATAAGTCTTATACAAATCTTCTATAATATCCTACTAAACCCATGAAGTTGCGCACATCTTTCACACTAGTGGGTGTTGTCCAATCCATAATAGCTTGGATCGTGGAAGGATCAACCGCGATACCTTCTATATAAATGATGTGGCCTAAATACTTCACCTTTTTCTAAAAGAACACACACTTCTCCAGGTTCCCGTAAAGTTGTTGCTCAAGAAGACACTAAAGAACCTGGCGAAGGTGCCCCTCATGCTCCTCACGCATACGTGAGTAAATCAAAATTTTATCAAGGAAGATGAACATTAAGAAATCCAATAATGTGCTTAACACCCCGTTCATGAAGCTCATGAACACTGCAGGGGCATTTGTTAGACCAAAAGGTACCACTGTGAACTCGTAGTGGCCATATCTCATATGGAAGGCGGTCTTATGAATATTTGCCTCTGTAATCCTCACTAATGATAACCTAACTTAAGATATATGTTAGAGAAAATTGTGGCCCCATTCATCTGATCAAATAAATCATTAGTGTACGGAAGGGGTAACTATTCTTTATTGTTACTTTGTTCACCGGTGCGGTAATCAATACACAATTGTAAAGATCCATCCTTTTTCTTTACAAAAATCACTAGTGCACCCCAAGGGGATAAACTAGGATGGATTCAAAATTTCTCTAGAATGACCTCGAGATGTAACTTGAGCTCGCAAAGCTCAAGGGTGGTCATCCAATAAGGTTCTCATGAGATAGGCTCTAATCCCAAAACCAAATCTATGTGAAAATCTATCTCACGTGGGGGTGGTAACCCGGTAGCTCCCCTGGAAAGACATCAGAAAACTCTCTCAAGATGGGATGGTCATCAAGCGATGGTCCACTAGACTCATCCTCTAATTTTTCACTAATTGTAACCACATACATCTGACAACCCCATTGCACACACCGCTTAAGTTTCATAGCAGAGATGGTGTGAATGGAAACGGTCTCCTAACCCCGAATCACCGACTCAACTCCTAGATCATTTGTATGTGATATAGTCTTATGGTAACAATCCACTTTGGCTTTTTGTTCATACAACTAGTCCATGCCCAAGATGACTGCATAAGAACCCAATGGAAGGATATGAAGATCCGAGGTAGTGGTGAAAGGTCCCAAATCCACTACACACTCCTTAACTAAGAAGTCTATAGAGATTTTGGCTCCAAATGCCATCTCAACATCCCAACTAAGACCACCTTTTGCTTGCCACCATCCTACATCGCTCTACTAAATATGGTGCAATAAAAGAATTAGAAGATCCATAATCAAACGAGAATGGACATAGGAGTACCACTAATGCTACCTATCATCTCAATCACACTACTCTAGTGCTCATCCTAGTGGTTCTCAACCATTGCATATATCTGATGACTGTGACCCATGTCACCAACAATAGGCTCTAAAATCTACGTCTTACCCTTGTTTATATGGTTTTGTGGGCACTCTCTCTAAATATTTTTAGCAACACCACAACCATAACAACTTCTCAGTCCTCTCCAATGAGATGTAACTCTAGCCGGTACTCTAGAGGTCTATGTTTTGGATCCTAATGATCTCAAGCATGGACTACGAGGTCTCTACTAGTGAGCTCCTGCCGACTCGGCTCTTGGTGTACCTGTTTCCTAATGGGACCCCTAGGAGGAGGCCCCATACTCCACCCCCTATGTGCATTGAATCTCTATGGAGGTTTGTAAGGTGGGTGGGGCTGCTTTGTTGGTCTTTGGTCTTTGAATGCTTTGCTATGGTGGTCTAAAACATAACCATGTTGAACCACCTGTCCACCACGAGGAGGAAGAAATTACCCCTAGTTTTGTTATCCTGCATTTTGCTAGATGCGGCTCTAAACTCTATCTTTGGCCTTGTTGTGTCTTTCCTCTCCTCTTCTATATAGTCCTTCTCAAAGGCCTCACTAATGTCTGTAGACAATGGATATGCACCACACCTACCAAATCTAAATTCAGGACCACGATGAACATGTTAGTTCGTACCTTCTCATCATGCATATAGTCGACATACTTTGAAGTAGGTCTAGAAATCAAATCTCATACTCATTACGAGTCATAGATGCCTGACGGAGGTCGTGAAACTTGTCTATCCTCTCGTTGAATGAACCTTCGAGATAAGTACACTGCTCCTAAACTAGTCCTCAAAGTGATCCCGGGTAAGCATCTCGAATCAACATGGATCTTCTACTCCTCGATCCTCCACAATACACTTGCTCCATCCCTCGGAAGATGATCGTAACACGAGCTTTCATGTTGCTAGTACAAGGGCAGAGCTTGAAGCACCCTCTCAAGCTCACTAACCAAGCCTCTTCCTGAAACCCACTTGTGTCCCTAGAATAGTGAGATGGTCATAGCTTCAAGATCTCCTTTATATGGTCTACAGTGTGTAGTCTAGCGACCCTTAGGCCTCTCTGTATGCTCATCTCTAAGCCTAGGGCTTTGAGACCTATCCATGTTTCCTGAAATCCGGTCTCCTTGTCCCCTTTATGGTGACTATGCTATGTCCGGCCCCACATGGGAGTTTTCTGCCCTATGCTCCTTGTTGTGTTGAGAAGATGCACAAGCCTCTACGGATGACTCCCTATCATGTCTAGTTGAATGTCCTCCTACGGACCCTCTGTAGAGATCGGAATTGAGGTCTTAAAGTTTCGTAAAATCTAAGGTAGGATGGTTGCTACGGCATGGTGCGGAGGTGGCATGTCTAGGTCTATGTGAAAGTACCCCTCATCTGGTCCACACCTCCCGCACATACCAGGCAAGAGTTAGTTCATTATTCTAAGTTTTATTCGGTTCATCCATGTTTACTAAAATATGCAATTTTCAAAAAAAGTTGTTTTCTAGGTTTAAAGGTGTGCTAGCTTTAATATCGTACTAGGTTGAATGTTCATGTATCAAGTTTTCTAGTGTGTCCAAGGGTCCAAGATTTAAACCCACGACTTCAATACCAAGTGTAACGTCCCGTAAAAACGCTCACTCGAGACCCAACAACAACCTAGGTTTAGTTAGAAAAATTATGGAATAATTTTTTTCAAAAAGTGTTCCGCATGCAAGCTTCAAAACTACGGTTTTCACAATAATTTTCAAGGAAAATTATATTTAATAAATAAAATTTTCTCGTTATAATAAATATTAAACCCACATTATAATTTAATGAGTGTAATTAGTCCAAGCATGGTTAAATTTCCACTTAAGTGTTAATTTAGTAAATATTAAATTAACACTATAGTTAAATATTCCCTAATTAAATTTAGAGGGTGAAAGGGGCCAAAATAAATTAAATACCCAAGGTGTTTAACTCCACAAGTTCTAAGCAATAAACAAGGTCCTCATTTATAAGGGTTTAGAAAAAACATTCACTTACCCCATAAAGTTACCCCTATAAAGGTCAACCCATGTTTGGACATAAAACATTTAAAAATTAAAAATGTAATTTCCCACATACCCACTCTCCACCTAATCTTGTAATTCAACCTTATTTTTATATTTTATGCACTTAAAGTTTCCTTAAAACATTTCCATTAGATAGGAAATTTCTTCCCCTTTCCAGAAATAAATAAGTCCTCCTAACTCTTCATATTTTGCAAGTTATGGGCCGACGGGCCTTGGGAGGATTTTTTTCCCAAATGCGGCGTGCGAAGCACAGGGAAACATTTTCACTTGGGGAAGATTGTGGACCAACAGAGACCGGTAAAGATATTTCAGCTCTTTTCACTTTTTGCAAAAGCACAATTTACTCTGCAGTCCACATACCCATGAGAGGATATTTGCACCGAAAGCAAAAAATATGCCTAAGGCCCGTAAGGGATGTGTGTCCAAGTTTCAAGCCAAAGAAGGAAGGTGGATAACCGGAGGCACTTTATATTTTTGAATTTTTTTGTTGGAAAGCGTAAACGTTTAAAAGTAAGCCGCGCCTCTGCTAACGCTCAAAGACGCCACGTGTCGAGCCAAAAGCTACAAGCGGGAGGCGGACCATTGGGGAACTTAGGAATTTTTCCACTTTTACAAAAGTGAATTTTTGATCTGAAGCCCGCGCACCCACAAATTTTTTTGCCAAATGTATGGGTTACGATGTTGCGGGGCCACGGAGGAAATTGAGCAAAAGTGAATTTTCGAGCATGGAAATTTTTTTCACCTAAGGAGAACATTCGAGCTAGTGGAGCTGCAATAGACTTCATGGTTTTTACGTTTTTTTTGCAAAAAGTGAAATTTGCATTTTTCAGGCCCACGGATCCGCTTTGCAAAGATTTCATTTTTGCCAATTTTGCATGGCGTCAAAGTAAAATCTTCAGATGATCATAACGTTTTACTAGAAGCTCATATTTGAGAAAGTAAGGACTTTTTGGAAAGGGCTCAAACTCCTCTACGCCATGGAAGAATAAAATATTACTTTTAGCAGACTTAGGTGGGTGAAAAATAAGAAAACATATTTCACGCCATTAATATGTGATATGTTTGTTTCAACTAGCTAGATTTGATTTCAATAAATATAAAAGGGAGAGAGGAGGCTAAGGTGGCTCCATGTAGGATGCCACATCACTCATCCTCAACTCCACCTCACAAGTCAAACCTCAACCCCAATGAACCATTAATTGGTGGGTGATATGAATGACAAGTTACTTACACACACATCCAAGCCCACACCCCTTAGGGGAAAAAAAAATAAATGCATGTAAGAAAGTGCACTAAGAACTTAAAATTTGTCTTCCCAAAAACACATGATGGGGTCTAATTTTCACCCCCAACCCATAGGTAGGGTAGCTATAGTAAATGTAGAGGTGTTGGACAAGTTTAACTTGTCCTACAAACCTTCAAAATTTGCCCGTAAGGAAAAATCCTAATTTCTAAGGAGAGGTGGAGTGTTCCACACTCAAGGTTACTTACAATTCACTTACAACACATAAACCAAATAACCATATAATCTAATAAATAAATTCTTTTGTCTCATCCATGATTAGTTTAGCAACATGATTAAATCACTAATCTAGACACAATTAAATAATTAATAAAGGGGAAAAATACATCACTAAAATTCTCATCCTAAAAATAAATAAAGGAAACTAAATCAAATAATAACACATAACCCCTTGGTAAAAATTGGAGGTTATTCCCCCATGGGGACCCCCTAAAAATAATTCAAACACACACATAACAAAATACATGTCACCATGGTGACCCTTGTTGAATTCATCTACCATTCTAATGTGGTTGGTCTCCAATCCCGCCAATGTTTGTTGTGACATGTTTACCTACAAAACACATAACACATCCTTGACCTCGTTACCACATCAAATATCTAAAATAAATATACAATATAACTCCACAATCATCTATATATGAATCAAAACATCATCTATGCAAGTAACGATATCATTTACAAATTCTAACAACATCTCGGTCTTACATTTCATCAATAACCATATGATCATAACATTAGTTCAACTATCTAGGTCTAGTCAATATGACGAAATATCGCATGTCTGAAATATATATATATAACCATGTCAACAAAATATCAACCTCAATACAAAATTTATCTAATAATCCACACGCATCATATATGAATCGAAATCAAAACAATCCATTATCTATAACATCTAACATCATGCTAAATCAAAAGCTACAATAATATCCATAAGTATAGTTGTGATATCAAAATTAATAACAAAAGGTGTCGAAGGGAAGTGCTCACTACATTCCACTCCCCTTGGACTCAAATTCCTCCTAAAGTCCCTAGAACAAGTGTGGAAACTGAACTCGTAGCAATGTAGCATCCTCCCATGTAGCCGCAGTCTCATCATATCTATCCCACTAGACTCGAACTTGGTCAATCTATCTGCATCGAAGGCCCACAATCCTGCGCTCTAAAATTCAAATGGGCTCCACCATCACCTACCCCTTATCCTTCACCTACAATGAGGTCCAATCCAACACATGAGAAGGATCTACAATATATCTCATAAGTATAGAAACATGAAATACATCATGGATGCAAGACAAGCTCGGTGGCAATGCTAGATGATAGGCCAAAGGACCGATACGCTCCAAGATTTCAATGGGACCCATAAACCTAGGAGCTATCTTAGAGCCTTTTTTGTAACGAATAGGGCTCTAATATGGCTTGACACGAAGGAACACCTTCATGCCCACATCAAAACTACAATCTATCATATGTTGATCTCGCATACTTCTTCTACTTATCTTGTGCCTCCTATAATCTCTACCCGATCATAATAACCTACTACTCCATGTCCTGTAATAAAGTTGTCCCAAGAGAAACCTTGTCCTCTAACTTGTCCCAACTAGGAGGTGTCTTGCACTCTCTCCCATACATCTCCCGAAAAGGAACCATGCCTATCAAACTCTAGAAACTATTGTTGTAGGAAAACTCCACCAAATATAAATACTCCTCCCATCTTGATGATGATTTGTGACATACATCCTAAGCATGTCCTCCAAGATCTGATTCACCTACTCAATTTGTCCATCTATCTCAGGGTGATAAGTTGTGCTGAAATAGATCTTCATCCCAAGGACATACTTTGCATGATAGTCTAATAGTGGGACTTATATAGAGGATTGCGGTCACAAATGATCTTCCATGAAATCCCACGTAATTTTAAAATATCATCGAGATATACCCATGTCACTGCACTAGTTGTGTAGGTGGTCTTCACTGGATAAAAATGAGCCACTTTCGTCAATTTATCCACCCTAACCATTATGGCATCGTGGTGGTATCTCGACATCAATACCCCAACAATTAAGTCTATGGAAATGGTGTCCCATTTCCACTTGATATGGTATGAGGAAAGAGAAAGTCAACTGGATGTTGATGCTCAACCTTCACCTTCACGAAACTCTAAACAATGTGACACAAACTAAGCCATGTCTATCTCAAGTCCCCTCCAATAATATAACTATCTCAAGGTGGCGTGCATCTTCTTCACCCCAGATAGGCTGAATAGGGTTCATGATTAGCCTATGTCAAAATTTCTTGCCTCAAGCCTCCATCTCTCGAGAACATATATCTCGACCCCCGTGTGCGAGAAGGGCATCTGCCTCGAAGGAAAAACCATGAAACTTCCCCTCAAGGGATATCGACACTCAATCTCTGCTTCTGGGCTGCAATGTAGAAACTGCCGTGAGGAAGTTGTAATATCATGCTCCACAAATCTATTCCCACTAAAGTGGCCATAATCACATGTCTCCGTCTACTAAGAGCATCTATAACCACATTCTCCTTCCCTTCACATGCTCTATCTCCATATCTTACTCACAAAGAAACTCCATCCAATGCCACCGACAAGCTTTGAGATTGGGCTACATGAAGAGGTGGGGAAGACTCAAGTGATCGATCCACGAGTATAAATCCCTAGCCAAGAAGGAAGTGTTCACCGAACCATGGCGTGAACGACTCCCGCAATCTTAAGATCATGAGTTGGATAATTTAGCTCATAATCTTTGATTTTTTGAGATAGTAACATTCCCTAAAAATGCCCACTCGAGACCCAAGAACAACCTAGGTTTAGTTAGAAAAATTATGTAATAAGTTTTTTTTTTTTTTTGAAAAGCGTGCCTACATTTAGTTTTCAAAACTACAGTTGTCACAATAATGTTTCAAGGACAATTATATTTAATAAATAAAATTTTCTGTTATAATAAATATTACACCCACATTACAATTTAATGAGTGTAATTAGTCCAAGCATGGTTAAATTTCCCCTTAAGTGTTAATTTAATAAAAATTAAATTAACACTATAGTTAAATTTTCCCTAATTAAATTTAGAGGGTGAAAGGGGCCAAAATATATTAAATACCCAAGGTATTTAATTCCAAAAGGTCTAAACAATAAACAAGGTCCTCATTTACAAGGGTTTAGAAAAAACATTCCCTTACCCCATAAAGTGACCCCTAAAAATTTCAACCCATGTTTTGAAATAAAACATTTAAATTAAATAGGTAATTTCCCACTTACCCAATCTCCACCTACTCTTGTAATTCAATCTTATTTTTTTATATTTTACACAATTAAGGTTTCTGAAAAAAATTCATCGGATAGGAAGTTTCTTTCCCTTTCCAAAATATAAAGAAGTCCTAACTTCTCATATTTTGCAAGTTCTACAAATGACAAGCCTTGGGAGAATTTTTTTCCCAAATGTGGGCTTGCGGGCATAGTGGAAGACTTTTCACCTACGGAAGATTGCGAGAATGGTAGAGATATTTCAACGCTTTGCACTTTTTACAAAAATGCAATTTACACATGTGGGCCCGTCCGCCACCGAGGATATTTCCACCGAAAGAAAAAAATATCCCTAAAGCCCGCAAGAGACACATGTCCAAGACTCAAGCAAAAGTGGGAAGGTGGTTCACATGAGGCACTTTGGATTTTTGACTTTTTTTTGTTGAAAAGTGTAAAATATTATTTTTAGCAAGACTTAGGTGGGTAAAAATAATAAAATTTCTTTCATGCCATTAATATGTGATTTGTTTGTTTGAACTACACAGATTTGATTTGATCCGCCATTATTCCTTCTCCAACATGCCAAAGCATATGCGAGAATCACACTTGACATAATTCGAAAGGATTTTCGAGGATTAATTGTTAGTGGTCGAACTTTTAAATCGATTTTTCTTCTTTCTCTATAAATGAATTTTCCTGCTTCTTACCCATTAATGATGTGTTGTGTAAAATTTTGGGGCAATACAATCTGCTTTGTGATGTGTTTTGTTCATCCTTAACTTGTTTTAATGTTTCTTCTCGCTTCTCATCACTATAGGGTATTTTGTGCATTTTCTGATATTCACTACAGATTACAATAAATCTAAATGGGAATCTACAAACTTGAAATAGGAAATCTATCCACTTCATTTACGAGGTAGAGGGTGATTTATGTTTTTATTTCATTCCATTCAAACGTTAACATGTTTAACTTTTCTACAAAAATGCAAGGAAAAACTAGAACGTAATCCAACTTTTCAAGACATGTCTTTCAAATAACACGATTGAAAGTAATATTTCTTAACATAGACTTTTCCAACCTTCCAATATAGAGTTTACAACAATATTTCCAATAACAGATTTTAATCAAGAGCAACACCATTTTGTGGAAAATAAATCAACTTCAATTATAATGAAATAATTCCTTTTTACAACTCCTTTTAAGTTCACCAAAAAAACAACTTACAAAAATATCTTTCTCTTTTTTCATTCGAATATAAATTTCATGTCCAAAATCAAACAAATTTTCACCACAAATACTATTACAATGTCATCTACTTAAAGTGGGAAATTTTACAATAAGGAAAAATAAAGCGAACTTTGAAGTTGGTCTTCATACACAGCTCCAAGAATGGAAACAAGAGAGATCCACCATGCTTCATTTGGTCACAACGGATAAAAAGGGAGAGAGGAAACGCTCTCCACCCAACCAAGAATTAAAATGAGGAGGAGAATTTGTCCTCCTCATTGGCCCCCGATTACCAACCACATTACAATGAAAGGCGGATTCAACTCATGGCAACAAACAAGCTTCCACATCACAATACAAGATTTTACAGTCATACCAAAGTCCAAATAATGCAACTATAACCACAAGAAGGAAAGAAACCAAATACACAAGGATTTAACATGTAAAATCCCAAGGAGTTAGATCTATGGGGAAGCCTCTTATACCTCCCAATGGGAAATGGGTGTCAACCTAAAAACCAACTAATAAATCATCTCAAACCCCTACATACTATTATGCCTCCCTCGAGTACCTATTATACCTCCACCATTTTCTTATACCTCCTAAAAATCTCTTATGGCTCCCTCATCAAAAAATAGACCAAGTAAGAAATGTAAGCTATTTCTTGTCCAAGGTGGAACACCCATCCCAACTCCCTCCAAAACATGGAAATAACTCTTATCCCTCCCTACAAATCTCTTATGCCTCCCACATTGAAATATCCCCGTAGTCTTCTCCTATAATACACTTAAATAATCTACCCAACCAACCAAAAACAACCAAAACACTCAAAAACATTCACATATACATAATATAAAAAGGAAAACATTTTACAAGAGTCAAGCTCCTACCTCTCCATGGTAGAGCTTGATCCAAGAGTTCCACAACAAGCTTCTTCAAGTCCAAAAAATCACCAAAATCTCCAAGAAATCCACAACCATTCCAAAATCCTCTAACTCTCCAAAATTACAACAGCACAAGTAGAATGAAGTAACCCCCAAAAAAGCAAAAGAACTCGAATAAATAGAAAAGGGAGAGAGGAGGGTGAGGTGGCTCCATATAGGACGCCACATCACTCATCCTCAACTCCACCTCACACAAAAACTTAAAAATCCAAAGCATAATTAATAGGTGGCTAAGGAAATGACATTTTACTTGCACACACAAACCAAGCCCACACCCCTTAAGGACTAAAAATAATTACATGTAAGAAGGTGCAATAAAGACTTACAATTTGTCTTCCCAACATACATAATGAGGCCTAATTTTGACCCCCAACCCATAGGTAGGGTTGGTATAGAAATTTAAGAGGTGTGGGACAAGTTTAACTTGTCCCACAAGCCGCCAAAATTCAGCCCCTAAGGACAAATCCGAATTTCAAAGGAAAGGTGGAGTGTTTCACACTCAAAGTTACTTACACATCACTTACAACACATAAACCAAGAGCCATCAAGTCTAATAAATAATTTCTTTTAACCCATTCTTAATTAGTTTAGCAACATGATTACTCACAACTCTAGACACCAATTAAATAAATAATAAAGGGGAAAATACATCACAAATAAAACACATACTAAAATTTAAAAAAAGGAAACTATATAAAATAATACACATAACCCCTTGGTCACATTTAAAGGTGATTCCCCCCATGGTAACCCCTAAACACAATTCAAACATACGCACATAACAAAATACATGTTGCCATGGTGACCCTTGTTGAATTCATCTACAATTCCAATGTGGTTGGTCTCCAATCCCGACGATGTTTGTTGTGACATATTTACCCGCAAAACACATAACACCTCCTTCGGCATCAAACCATATAATCATAAGATTAGTTCGATTATCTAGGTCTACTCAATAAGATGAAATATCACATGTCTAAAAACATATATATATATATATATATATATACAACCATGTCAATCAACATAACATCAGTATATCATGGAAAATTCACAAAACTAGACCAATCGGTGACAATCTCAACTAAGAACTATTTTTCATTCATTTAAGATCAATAGATCAAAGGATTCAATAAAATTTCCAAAATACCTAACATAAAAACTTGTGTAAGCTTTTAAGAAAAGTGTTTACTTGCTTCATCCCTTATACGCATAAGATACAATTAGAGGCTTACAAAATCTCTCAACAAAATTTTTTTATGACAAATTATTTTCAAATCGGTCCAATATTGCAAAGGGAAATCACACAAAACAATATCAAACTTAATGAACAAAGCGTAAAAATCATGGATATATCTATTGTATGAAAAAGATCAATAGTAAAAATAAGACTATGAGTAGTAGAATATCACTCATTAATGGACAATTTTAGAACACAAAACCCAGAAGACAAAATTTAAAACTCAAAGAATACATACTTTATTCAGTTCTTGAATTTATTAACAAGGGAACATATGATGAATGCTCTCAAATCCTATCAATGGCTATACAACTGCAACCAACTTGACACAGAAATTTGGGAAACTAAGATCAATGTGTATTTCATTATGGAAACATATAGTATTCACAATTAGATATCTATCAGTTTTAGAAATAGAATTACTAATCCCCTTTGATATGAGTACAAAAACCTAACTCAATTAATTATGATGAAAATCCTCATATTTATACAATTTGATGTCTTATTACAACCCAATTAACCCCTCCCCCAAAACTTCAGCAAACCATCCTAGAAAGACACAGTAAACGAGCTCCATTTTGTGGAAATATTTTGTAACCGTGAAGATACCTTTTTATTAAGGGTAAAAGAGGGTTGGGGGACCCTTCCCCATTATAATGAGTAATAGTGGAGATATAAAATATATCAATGAGGAACACGTAGGGTTGTCTCTTCCAGTGGAAAAGTGAAACTACAAAATAAATTCAAAACAACGGGAATAACAAACAAAAAGAAATACTAGCCATGAGACTTCTTCCCAATTGATCGAGATGTATCTTAAGGGATTCATTAACTTTCCCTTTCTTTCTTCTCGCTCACCAAATACCAATCTTCAATGGTGTTTAGATTAACATTTTCATTTGTGTGAACCAGTATACAAATTTCAATATTACTTTCACCCACACGATTAAGGATCACCGAAGAAGGAGGACGGGATAAAGCCCCAAAAGTTCTAGGAAAAGGATTATTCTCTATAGCAGTAGAAGAAGGAATGACCATCTCTTACACAGAGCCAAAAATTCCTCATCTTTTGATCCATCTTCAAGCTCGAGAATCTTAGTGATTTATTTCTGACAACCAAATGGATAGAATCAACATTCTTCCACCAAGAAGTTCGATTATTGGTATTTTTCTTCCCTAACTTACAATCCTTTGATAAATGCCCAAGGTAAAAGTAGTTCGACATCTGAATGGGAAGCCTTCATAGTCAATGTTTTGAGTCCATATCCTATCCTCAACATGAAGATCAACAAAAGCAGGGAAATCCTTTGAAGTGTTCATATCGACCAAGATGTGAGCATACATAGTATACTCATACAAGGTCATCTTTGTGTCAATAGCCAAGGTTTTCCTAAAGAATCCCCAATATAAATTAAACATTTCTCACCCAAAAATTGGAGAGGAAGATATGGAAGATGAATCCACATAGGCCGGATTTGGAAAGTTTCAGTAATAGGGTTAAATAGAGGGAACCATGGCTTCATAAGAAAGAAATGGTTTTGATAATCCCACAATCTATCAAAAATCAGATCTCTATCAGCGGTAACATCAAAGAAAACTACAAATAATCCTCTAGTTGTAGGATAAATGTAAACTTTACCTTCAATTAGTGGCTTCCATGAAAAATATATCCAATCATGAAGAGCAGGTAGGCCCGAGAAGATATTGTTGAATCTACATCTGATTCCATTCTCCATGAAGATACCTTTTATTCCTTAATTTTATTTTTCTTCTAGATTCGATGTATACATGATTTTTATACTTTTATTGTTTAATCCTTTTTTATCCTATCTGTGATGTCACCATCACTCATGCACCCAATCAAAAACTATTTGTTTCCTCATGTCATTATCTTAACTGATTTGACACTTGCCCTTTTAGGGAATATTCCTTGGGAAATAGATAATCATTGATACTCCCTCGTATTTGATGCCTCCTCTGTGATAATGTTCACTTTCAGCTGAAAATTACCTTTTAAAAGATATCAATCCGCTCCATACTCATATGAGTTTTCAGAATTAATTTTCACATTTAATTCTCAAATGATACCTCACATAATTATTCCCAAATTTCATCCTCTTATAAGTGCACATGTTTTTCTCATAAAATTTCAGCTTCCATCAAGAATTCGATTGAAAATAGAATTAGTGCATGTCCTTCTCAAGCAATGGTAGATGTGGCATAAAGAACTAGTTTGAAGGAAATTTCCTCGGAGAATTTGCATTAAATCTTTGACCTTTCTAGTCCTTATGAGGATTTTTAATAATTATATTCAAGATTGAAGATTAGGTGGAGAATTATGGGCCACTAACATCTTGTCGGTTAAAGTATCACCGATACGGAGGATTATAAAGATGAACCCTTTCTTTTTGTCTTTTAGGTTTGTATTATCATTTATTCTGTTTGAAGGACAAGAAAGCTCTGAATTGCTAAAGAATTTTTGGCTCCGCTTTTGTCCTACCATCAACAAAAATATAATTGATATATCTCCTTTATTCTTGAATGAGGAATTTGTGGAGAAATAAATTCCTACCAATGCCAATGAAATGTTTGTTGATGATCTCGTGGAATATATATCATCAATTTCTTGCAAAATTGCCATGATGGAGTAAAGACATGCTTGTCTTGAGAAAGAACCAATGAAATATTGTTTTGGGAATGCCCATGAATTCCCACCACCTTCCCGAGGAGATGCAAATGGGGAGTACCTAATATAGCGTGTGCAAGTCAGCCCATTTATGTTGATGAACATGAATATGTCCCCATCTTACAAACCGATGTTCTTGGGTCATCTTCAAATCCAAAATCTAGTACACGATGGGGTACCAAGGTCTACCTAAAAGGTGGGTCTAACCTTTTTGAATGGGTCTCATCCTATAGGATAAAATTTGATTTGATCAAAATCTTAGAAGTTCTAAGGCACACATTACAAAAATCATGGGAATTTTCATGTTTCATGACTTTATAGGAGATATCCAAAGTATGTTTATGGGACCTAAGATCGTAAAGAATTTGATTTTATAAAGATAAATCTTTTGGATAGGATTCCTACCTTTACAAAGGAATGTGTAATGATCGATTGATAATGCCCCTATTTTGTAAGAACCTTCATTTTTGTATATGCATATTATAAGTTATGTGAATTTCAAGGGTGGGGCCCCTATATAATCCCCATTTTGTTTTTATTATATACATATGATCATTTTTAATTTAGTTTCTAACTCAACACTTAGTTCCCCGTAACTTAATTTACCTTTGGATAACACAACATTCATCTCTAAATTCATGTTGTATGATTTGAAACCCTACGGCCGGTATTGATGAAATATGTTTCACTCTCTAAATTTCTGTGGAGTTTTTGGAATCCATGAAATACCAACCATTGTGATAATCCATCCCATGGATCTTACTTGTATTCCTTCTTCACCCGCAGACTTTCAATTACTTTCTAATGTCTTGCGGCCCTTTGGTAGAGTTTTTGAGTGTCTCGCGGCTTTTTGCAATCCGCAGTACTTGACCTCCTTGTTAAACCCATTGAACATTATTACAATGTGTCACAGCTATTGTACCATCATATTTCCTTATCACTTGCAACTATTCATCCACGAGAATCCTCTCTTGTTCCCATATTGCAATGCAACCCGTGAAACATTGAGTTCTCTATTCTGCGAGAATACCAAGTTGATGCATTACTGATTTCGTAGAGTTGAATAGCCATGTCCATCCTTTAGCTTATTTAGTTTTATGAGAAGGTATTTTCATGGAGATTCAAAAAACCATTAGTGACAAGCTGATATATTCAAGTTTGGGTCCTTAGATTGTACAAGGTATGTCTTTATACAACTCAACTACGAGAGGGCTCAAAATGAGCACCAAAACATACAATGTAGAAGAAAGTGAAAACATATCATATAGTGTCATACAAAAGGTGAAGTTCCTGGAAACATGGGACACCCATGGTGTCACATGAAAATCAAGGCTGTAATCTTGAAAACAAGATATGTACAACTGTAGTGCCCACTTCCCTTTGACACTTTTATTCACTCGATCATGATACTACTAACTATATTATGGATATTATTATAGTTTTGTTTTAGCATGATGCTAGATGTTAGATCATGGATTATGGTTGAATTTTATTCATATATGATGCATGATGATCACTAGAGACATTTTTATATATTGATGATGATATACTTTATTCGACATGGTTATATTTTGGATGTTATTCGGACATGTGATACTTGGCTATATTGAGTAGACCTAGAAAATGAAATTTATTTGATGATGATATAGTTGTTGATAAAATTTCAAATGATATTGTTATTTTCCTATATGTTGATGTGATTCATATATGTAGATGATGTTTGAATTATATTTATATTTATATTGGATGTTATAATGTGCCCACGAGGCCAAAGGAGGTTTTTTTTTTTTTTAAAAGTTAAAATACATAAAAAAAAACATCGGAGGATTGAGACCAACCACATTGGAATTCTAGATGATTTTAACAAGGTCACCATGGCAACTTGTATTGTTTGTGTGTGTTTGCATGTTGTTAGGGATTCCCATGGGGGGATCACCTTTAAATGTGACCAAGGGTTATGTGTATTGTTTATTTATTTGGTTCCTTTGTTTAGTGTGTATGTATTTTATAAGTGATGTGTCCCCTTTTTATTTAAGTAAATTGTGGTAAATTAATGTGAGTAAACATATGATTAAAATAAATTAATCAAATTGGGACATAAGAAAGTAATTATTGGAGTTTTTGGCTCTAGTATTAAATGTTGTAAGATATGTGTAAGTATGTGTAAGAGTTGTGTAAGTAAATTTGGAGTATGAAACACTTCATCTTCTTTTGAAATTCGAATTTTTCCTTGAAGGCTGATTTGGAGACTTGTGGGACAAGTTAAACTTGTCCCATACCTCTTAAATTTACATACCAACCTTACCTATGGTTGGAGAGATAAAATTAGCCCTTCATTATGTATTTTTGTAAGTCGACTTGTATGTTTTAATTGCACTTTCTTACATGTTTTTAAATTCAGTCCTTATGGGGTGTGGGCTTGTTTTGGAGTGTGTAATTAAACTGTCATATTATTCACCCACCTATTTATTATGCATTGGAGAATGAAGTTGAATTTGGTGTTGGAGTTGAGGATGTGTGAAGTGGCATACAACATGGATCCACCTCATCCTCTTCTCTTCCCTCTTCTATAAATTCAAATTTTCTTGGCTTGTTTTTGGTTGCATCACTTTTGCATACTTCATTTGGGGTGAATTATTTGGCTTGTAATCAGGTGGTGATATCCATTTCCCCTTTGGGAGGCATAAGTAGCATCCCCGTAATTTCTTGCTCCTTTGGCTTGCATGATGAAGCATGAATTTTGTTTGTTATGTGTTAATGTGGTTGAAAAATGCATCCTGTTTTGGACTATGTTTTAAATGTGAAATTTTGCTTGTGTCTTGTGGAAGCCTTTGTTGCCATGAGTTGAAACACACCTTCTATTGCTATTTGGTTGGAGCTCAGGGGCTAATGAATAAGGATGGATTTTCCTTTTCATTGGATGTCTTGGTTGGGTGGAGAGTGTTTCCTTTCCCTTGCCTTTGTTGTGATTAAAATTGGATAATGATGAACACACATGTTTGATGTTCTGGAGCAGAGGAAAAGATAGATTTTACATTCCTTGTTGAGATTACTTCTTTTGTAAACCTTTTTCCCACTTAAAGTGCATGAAAATGTAATACATTTTGTGATGGAAAGATGTTCTATATTGGCTATGAAAGTGTACTTTGAAATATGAACGAAATATACATTGTTTTCTATTTTTGAAAGAATGTGAAAGGAATTGTAGTCTGTATGTTGTATTCGAGGAATGAAAGAAAGAAGTTGTAAAGATATCCTTTTGAATCAATAAAATATTGTATTAATTTTCTCAAATGGCATTATTAGGTATTGAAATCTAATTGTTGAATCTATTTTTAAATATTTGTTTGGAAATTTGAAAAATGGAATACGTATGAGGGAAATGTATTACTTTGTTTTGTTTGAAGTGTTTGATTCGAAAAATAGAAACGCATTCTTATTTTTATGTTTTGGATTGAAGGAAAGATGAAATATACATATTACTAGCATGGAATGAATTCGATGTTTCATAGTATGGAAAAGGAGATAGATTAATCTCTGTTTTTGAAATGTATAAAATTCATTTTTTTACTTGATGTAAACTTTACAAAAAAATTATCAAAAGAGCATAATGACCTATGACATCTAAAACACAAAATTGAATATCAAATTGTATTTTTAAAGGAAAAATGACACCAAACAAACTAAAACACTTAAGAAATTTTTAAAGAAACTTTCAAATCGAGCAAAGGAAAATATGCAAGCATTTCACTATGTAAAAATTGGTAAATTCAAAATGTAAATAATCACACATTGTAACCTTGCAAATATATCATAAAACCTTCCAAGTGAAATCCTCCATGCTTGTTTGGCATGTTGAGAAAGATTTAATGGAAAATTTGAACAAAATTTCTAAGTTAAAAATTACCAATTCACTTTTAAAGTGACAGTAAAATGTTTTCAAAAAATTGACCCTTTAAACTTTATCAAAATTGAAATCTTAAGGTATTTGTGCAAATAGGATGTCGAGACCTTTCCAAAAAGACCTCATTTTCCAAAAACTAAGTTCCCAATAAAAATTTATGGCCTTAAGAAGTTTTACTTCATTTTGGCTTCAAAAAATAATCTAACTGTTAAATTTTAAATGAATAAAATATTCTTGGGCAGACCCGCGGGATAAATTTTTCCCTTTGCACTTTTTCCCAAAAAGTGCTAAAGGCATTAAGCCTCCCGCTGCTCCCCCAACCCGAAAAACTCTTTTTTTGTCAAAAATAACATAAGTTTGAAAAAGGAAAATTTGGAAAATTTTCCCTGCGGCCCCGCCATTTCTCCCTTCACATGTGGAAAGCATTTCTACGGGCACACTTTGCCCACAAGCGTTAACTTAACCTTTTTTTTACCTTGGAAAAATTTCCTTAAATTCTTCGTAGCCCTACATCCTCGTCATTTCCTTGGAAAAGCATTTCTACGAGTGCATGGGCCCGTGCTTTCAACTTATCCTTTTAAATCCCTTTGGCAAAATTTCCTAAATTTCTCCACCGGCCCACCGATCCGTAGCCAATGAAGGGCTGACATGTGGCATCATGAGGTGATGGTGGAGGAGCGGTTGAATTTTCTAAACTTAACTTTTTACAAATTTTTAGATGAAATACCTAAAGTTTCTCCACCGCCCCGCCACCTGCAACCAATGGTTGGCTGACACATGGCAGCCTTAGGCGTTTGCGGAGGGGCGGAGCATTTGACCCTTTTAATCTTTTTCCTCTTTAATGTAAAAATTTTCTAAGTTGTTCCAATGACCCGCCAACTCGTAGCCAATGAGACCCTGACACGTAGCATTGTTTGGCATCGTGCAAAAGCGCGGGTTAATTTTTGCCCTTGCATTTTTTTTCCAAAATTCTAAACTTTCTAATTTTCCTTGCAAGTCCGTTTTCCCTGTGTGAATTAAGGCTTGACACGTGGCACCTTGGGTGTCGGCAGAGGCATGGATCATTTTGATCCCTTAGCACTTTTTCGACCAAAAAAGCTAAATTTCTCTGGCAACCTGAATTCCCGTTGGAGCTTGGAAATGCTGACACGTGTCTCCTTACAAGCTCGCGGGCATGCGAGAGGTAGATTGCACTTTTTCTCAAAAGGGGGAAAAGCACTAAAGTTCTTCCCCACTCTGTCACCCACATATGGGAAAATTTTTCCTTTCCGCTCCGCTAGTCGACTCCTCCTTCGAGAGAAATTTCTCCCCACGGCCCAGCGAGGACCGCCCTTGAAAAATTTTCCTCTCCGGGCCCACAAGCCCATTCTTGGGAAAATTTGCATCCCAAGGCTCGCTGGCCCATAACTTGAAAAATATGAGGAGTTAGGAGGACTTCTTTATATCAATGAAAAGGTGATGAAATTTACTATCGATGAGATGTTTCTAGAAATTTTTGAGTGTGTTAATGATGAGAAAAATTAGGTTGAATATTCTAGTGATTTCGGGAGTGGGTGAGTGAGAACTTACTTTATTGAATTAAATGTGCATTCTAACCCTAGGTTTTGACCTTGTAAATTATTACATATTGATAATTTGAGCTAGGTATGGATTTATTTAGTTGTTGTAATAGAAATGTAAATTGTTGAGTTTAATTGTCCTTGAAGCCTTGTGAACACTTTAAAAAATTATTCCATAATTTTCTAACTAATCATAGGTTGATTCTTGGGTCTCATGTGGTAGAATCTTATGGGTGTTACACTTGGTATCAAAGCCATGGGTTCAAAAGCTTGGACCCTTGGGCACACTAGTAAACTTCATACTTTAACCGTAAACCTAGTACAATATTAAATCTAGAAAACACATTTTCTTGGAGATTGTAAACATGAAAGACTAAATTAAACCTAGAATAATGAACTAACTCTCGCCTTGGCCTTTGCATGCGGCGTGAACCAGGTGAGGGGTCTTTTCACATAGACTTAGATTTGCCACCACCGGATCATGTTGTGGTAGCCATCTTACCATAGATCTTGTAAACACTTTGGGATGTTAATGACACTTTACACGGAGGGCCCATTGGAGGACATTTAGACATACTTGATGGAGATCCTTCCATGGATGCCCATGCATCTCCTTGACACGATGGGAGCATAGAGCAAAGAACTCCCATGTGAATTTAGGTCGATCAGATTCACCGCATACAAGTTAGGGTGATTGGATACTAAGACATAGAGATAGATCTCGGAGCCCTAAGCTTAGGGATGATCATGCTGGGAGGCCTAGGGGTCGCCAAACCATAGCTGCAGATCACATCAGGGAGATCCTGAAGCTACAACCATCTCATTATTCTAGTGACGCAGGTGGATTTTAGGTAGAGGCATGGTTAGTGAGCATGAACAGTTTCTTCAAGCTCTATCCTTGTTCTAGAAACACAAAATCTCATGTTACAATCCATCTATTAAGGAATGGAGCAGGTGTATGGTGGAGGACAGAGGAGCAGAAGCTCCATGTTGATTCTGAGAAAGTTACTCAGGAGATTTTGAGGAGTGATTCAAGAGTAGATATTTATCACGGAGAATCATACAACAGAGGATCGATGAGTTTCATGACCTCAGGAAGGCATCTCTTATAGTGGGCAAAGTATGAGAGTAATTTTTTGGATCTCCTCTAGTATGTTGATTACATGCAGGATGAGTAGGTGCAGATCGAGAGGTTCATCCAGGGCTGAATCTAGACATTAGAGGTGTGGTTGAGATCCACTTCCCACAAAATTTAGCTGAGGCCTTTAAGAATGCCTACATAGTAGAGGAGACTCAGAGGAAGACCCTGGAGGCTAGAGACCGAGTTCAAAGCCACATATAGCAAATGCAGGACAATAGATCAAGGGGGTCGCCTCCTCCTCCTCGTGGTGGCAAAAGTTCTTTGCAGTCATTTTTAGACCACAATAGTAGTAGTAGTAGCAATCCCGCCTCATTATAGACCTCCACGAGATTTGGTACACGAGGGGTCGGAGTATGGGGTCTCCTCCTAGGGGTCCCATCGGGACACGGGGTTGACCTAGAGCTCGGTCACGGGAGCTCACCAATAGAGACCATAGTAGACCACGGTGGGATCATCAAGATCCATGGCACAGACTTCCAGAGCACTCGTTGGACCAGCTACTCAAGGGAGAGGATCAAATAGTTTTTTTGGTTGTGGAGTTGCCAGAAATTTTTGGAGAGAATGCCCTCATAACCCTAACAAGGGTATGACACGAGATCTTAGAGCTGATTGTTGCTAACATGGGATGCGGTCATCGATTTACACAATGGTCAAGAACTACCAAGTTGAGCATCGAGTCGATTATTGAGGCTACAGTACCATTGGTGGTATTCCTACCTCCATTCTATTTGATTCTAGATCTTCTGATTCTTTCACTGCACCATCTTTAGTAGAGTGATGCATGTTGGAGGCAGTTAGGCGGGGTCATAGATGGGATGTAGAGATGGCTTCCGGATCCAAGATCTTTGTAGAATCCTTTGTTAAGGAGTGTATAGTGGATTTGGGACCTTCCACCACTACCTTGAATCTTTGTATCCTTTTGTTGGGTTGTTATCGAGTCATCTTAGGCATAGATTGGTTATCTACACACAGAGCCGGGATGGATTGTTACCATAAGACTATATCTTGTGCAGATGACCTAGGAGTGGATTCAATGATTTCAAGGGTCGGAGACCCATTTCCATTCGCACCATCTCAATGCTATGAAGCTTAAGCGGTGTGTGCCACGAGCTTGTCGGATGTATCGGTTGCGGTTAGTGACCAATCGAGGATGGGTCTAGTGGACCATCGCTAGATGATCATCCCATTTTGAGAGAGTTTTTAGATTATTTTCCAAGGGAGCTACTTTGGGTTACCACCTCCACGTGAGATAGAGTTTCATATAGATCTTGTTCCGAGAGTAGTGCCTATCTCACGAGCACCTTATTAGATGAACATCCCGGAGCTCTGCGAGCTCAAGTTGTAGTTAGAGGGCCTTTTTGAGAAAGGCCTTATCCGTCTAGTGTATCACCTTGGGGTGCATCTATGATTTTTGTGAAGAAGAAGGATGGATCCTTGTGGTTTTGTATTGATTACCATCAGTGGAACAAGGTAACGATCAATAATCATTATCCCCTTCCACACATAGATGATTTGTTTGATCAGATGAAGGGAGCCACAATTTTCTCTAAGATAGATCTTAAGTTAGGCTATCATCAATGAGGATTACGGAGGTGGATATTCATAAGAATTCCTTTCGTAATGAGATATGGGCAATATGAGTTCACATTGGTGCCTTTCTATTTGACTAATGCCCCACAAAGGTGTTTAAGAGTTTGATGAATTGGGTATTTAGGACTTTCTTAGATCAATTTGTGCTCATCTTCCTTGATGATATTTTGGTTTACTCACGTACACGTGAGGAACATGAGGGCACCTTTGCAAGGTTCTTTAGTGTCTTTGTGAGAATTCTATTTTAGACTATGTTTTAAATGTGAAATTCTACTTGTGTGTTGTGGAAGCCTTTGTTGCCATGAGTTGAAACACATCTTCTATTGCTATGTGCAATTCTCCTTTTCATTTGATGTCTTAGGTTGGGTGGAGAGCATTGCCTTTCCCTTGCCTTTGTTGTGATCAAAATTGGAGAATGACGAACCTGCGTGTTTGTTGTTACGGAGCAAAGGAAAAAGATAGATTTGAAAGTCCTTGTTGAGATTACTTATTTTGTAAAACGTTTTCCCACTTAAAGAGGATGAAAATGTAATACATTTTGTGATGGAAATATGTTCTATATTGGCTATGAAAGTGTAATTTGAAATATGAAATAAATATACTTTGTTTTCTATTTTTGAAAGAATTTGAAAGGAATTGTAGTCTGTATGTTGTATTCAAGGAATGGAAGAAAGAAATTGTAAAGATATCCTTTTGAATCAATAAAATATTGTATTACTTTTCTCAAATGGCATTATTAGGTATTGAAATCTGATTGTTGAATGTATTTTGAAATATTTGTTTGGAAAGTTGAAAAATGGAATACATAAGAGGGAAATGTATTAATGCTTTTTGTTTGAAGTGTTTGATTTGAAAAATAGAAACTATATTTTTTTTATGTTTTGAATTGAAGGAAGATGGAATATAAAGATTACTAACATGGAATTAATTCAATGTTTTATAGTATGGAAAAAGAGATAGATTAATCTCTATTTTTGAAATGTATAAACTTCATGTTTTTACTTCACTTTGTGAACTTTACAAACTTTTTATCAAAAGAACAAAATGACCTGCGACATCTAAAAGAAAAAATGGAATATAAAATTGTATTTTTAAGGTAAAACGACCCCAAAGCAACTAAAACTCTTTAAAAATTTAAAGAACCTTTCAAATCAAACAAAGGCAAAATTACGGGCATTTTCTTTGTATAAAAATTGGTAAATTCAAAATTTAAATAAATCACACATTTTAACCTTGTAAATCTATCCTACAACCTTCCAAGTGAAATCCTCCATGCCTTTACTGGCATGTTGAGGTAGATTTAATGGAAATTTTGAACAAAATTTTAAAGTTAAAAATTACCAGATTCACTTTTTAATTGTGAGAAAAACATTTTCCCAAAATTGACCCTTTAAAATTTATTAAAATTGAAATCTTAAGGTTTTTGTACAAAGAGGATGTTGATACCATTCCAAAAGTCCTCATTTGCCAAAAACTCGAGTTCTAATCAAAATTTATGGCCTTCAAGTCTTACTTCATTTTGGCTTCAAAAATAATCCAACCACAATTTTAAATGAATAAAATATTTTTGGCGAGACCCACGGGCTAAATTTTTCCCTTTGCATTTTTTTCCCGAGAAGCGCTAAATTCATGAAGCCTCCCGCCGCACCGCCAACACGAAAACCTCTTTTTTGTGAAAAAATAACCTAAGTTCGAAAATGGAAAATTTGGAAAGTTTTCCCGTGGTGCCGCTTCTCCACCCTTCACATGTGCAAATCATTTCCACAAAAAGTGCGGGACCACAAACGTTAACTTAACCTTTTTTGACCTTGGAAAAATTTACTTAAATTCTCAAGTGGCCCCGCATCCCCAATCTTGCCTTGGAAAAGCATTTCGCGGTGCGCGACCTGCGCTTTCAACTTAGCCTTTTAAATCCCTATGGCAAAATTTCCTAAATTTCTCCATGGCCCACCACTCTGCAGCCAATGAATGGATGACATGTGTCATCATGAGGCGACGGCAGAGGAGCGGTTGAATTTTCTAAAATTAACTTTTTACAAATTTTTGGGTGAAAATCCTAAAGTTTGTCCACCGCCCCGCCACCCACAACCAATGATTGGCTAACATGTGGTAGCCTTAGGCGTCGGTGGAGGCATGGAGTGTTTTAACCCTTTTACTATTTTTCCTCTTTAAAGTCAAAATTTTCTAAGTTGTTCCGACGGCCCGCCGAAGCACATGACCATGAAACCACGACACGTGGCATTGTTTGTCGTCGGTGCGGGGGTGGGTTAATTTTCACCCTTGAATTTTTTTTACCCAAAAGCCCAAACTTTCCATGTTTCCCCACAAGCCCATTTTCCATGCATGAATCAAGGCTTGACACATGGCTCCTTTGGCGTCGGCGGAGCCATGGATCGTCTTGATCCCTTAGCACTTTTCGACCAAAAAAGGTAAATTTATTAAATTTCTCTGGCGAACTGAATTCCCAGCGCTAAAGTTCTTCCCCGCTCCGCCAACCCGCTTATGGGAAAAAATTTCCTTTCTGCTCTGCCATTCTGACTCCTCCTTTGGGTAAAATTTCTCCCCACGGCCCGCAGACCGCCCTTGGGAAAATTTTCCTCCCAGTGCCCGCAGGCCCATTCTTGGGAAAATTTGCATCCCAAGGTCCGCCGCCCATAACTTGAAAATTATGATAAGTTAGGAGGACTTCTTTATATCACTTTGGAAAGGTGAGTAAATTTCCCATCTAATGGGAATGTTTCCAAAAGTTTTGAGTGCTTTAATTATGAGAAAAATCAAGTTGAATCTTTTAGTGAGTTAAGGGAGTGCGTAAGTGAGAACTTACCCGTTAAATTAAATGTGTAATCTAACCCTAGGTTTTGACCTTGTAAATTATTACCTATTGCTAATTTAAGCTAGGTATGGATTTATTTAGTTGTAATAGAAATTTAAATTGTTGAGTTTAATTGTCCTTGAAGCCTTGTGAACACTTTTAAAAAAAAATATTCCATAATTTTCTAACTAATCCTAGGTATATTCATGGGTCTCATGTGGTAGAATTTTGTGGGCATTACACAACCACGTATAAATCATGATGCCACAAACATGGGAAAACCACGTTATCACAAGAAAATCAAGGCCCTTATGAAAAAAACAAAGTACCAAACAAGAATACACACACAAAACTAGCGAGAATGTATGAAAATTAAGTTTATCCAAATTTGATGAAAAGCACATATTTTACAATAATAAAGAACCAAGGAAGCAATAACTGTAAAGTACAACACAAATCACACATGTTATTCCAAAAGATAATAAATACATAATATGTATATGTAACCAAGTGTAATGAGGAAAGGAAGGAACTATAATGAAAATATAACACTTGGATATAGTATGTAAAAGCATATACCCTCAGAGGTTAATAGTCTAGGTAAATGGCGGGACAATACCTTTCATCATGTATCACTTTGTGTATGTTCTAGATCATGATCAATATACCACACGAACATATGTGTGTAAAGAATAAATTATATCCATCAAAACAAAGGAATAAAAGTATGTATAATATGAAGTTTAAAAACTTTATAGCATATAAAGGGTCCTAAGTTTTGTATTTTTGAATATATGTGAATTTGTTTTCTTTTTTGTGAATATATGAATTTTTTTATAATTTTTATTACATAGCTATGTACACGTAAGACTGGGTAACACAAGAGATACCGAAAATAATGTCAAAACTAAGGGGATAACCCTATAGAGTCCAAGATTCTAACTACATAGGTACTAAGTGTAATGACATAAACCGTAAGATTGTGTTAATTAGAAACAACTAGAATAAGTGGAACATTGGGATTATTTTCAATAGTGGCAAGAGTTAGTAAAAAACATAAGGATCAATTTGTGAGTTGAGAGATGTGTAGCATATGTAGTGTTAAGAGGATCATTAGTATCAACCTCACGTAATTTATGGAGAGGCACATGACTCATCATAACCAATAGGTGCAATATGGGAAGATTGGAAGCATTAGAACGATATGTAGTAGCCCATATGACTATATGATAAACAATATGCATAAATTTGGAAAAGGGGGTTTAATTTCCCTCTTTGATGTAATAAAATCATGTGCAGAAATATTATATGATTCATGCACAGAATTTTGAAAAGGGAGTGAGGGAAGAGCATCGTAAAGCATCATCAAATCAACACATTGTGTTGCTTTACTTGTGGTGGGGAATTTGGATCAAGTTATGTGATATTGGATTTAGTGAGCTTAATATTATTATATTTAAAACAAGATGTGTTCCAAGAAACATATTTGAAATCCATGGTCATGGTGACATTTTGAAGGGGTATATGAGTTTCTCCCAACACCTTAGGTATTGTAGATGTAGAAACCACTATTGGGGACAAAATGCTAGATATAGGTAAGTGTGCAACAATACACATTAGGGGTGGGCAAAAATTTTATTATAATGAGACATAGTGGGAGGAACATCGTGCGTTTGAATATAAATTTCATCATGTGAACTAGTAGCACTATAGTCTATCACAAGAGGATAATGATATGCAATGTAAGTAGTAGTGTCTCGTATTATCATGTATGAGAGAGATATAGAAAATAGCATCAACATGAGTGGAATCTATTGTAGCATTATCCATGGAAGAATGTGTTTTTGGGTAATTTTGTGTTATGGCATGGGTAGGTAAAAATATATACTAAGTGATGTTACATGATCAAGTGTAGGGGGAGGAATCATCATGAATCTTGTTAATAGAGTGTGTACTAAGATCATCATCACAACTATAATCATGAGAATAATGTGGTATATGTGTATGAAAAATGTTAGGTATAATTACTATATCATTAGTAACATAATAGGAAACAATTTTTTTTTGAAAGCTAAGACATTTAAGAACAAGTGAGGGAACATAAGAAATATCATTTTTAGGGTTTATCATAATATATTGGAGAGGCTTGTCAAATGATGATTGATTATAGGTAAAATCATGCTTAATATAGTCCTAAAGATAAATAGGGGATCTATATAAGTCTTATCAATCACATCGATCGAAAAAATCAAAAAGTAAAACCCTAATGCAACTAGAGTTAGGGCTAGAATGTTCGATTAGAGAGGGTCAAGTTTTACCAAATGCTTTCACCATTTTCAAAAAATTAAGAATTTTTTATTTAACATGTATAAAAGGATGAATAATGTTATAGGTGAGTCAACAAGTTTCAAGTGACAAGTGACGAGTGACCATACACTTTTCAAATCGAATAACACTTTTGAAAGTGATGAGGGACCTAACCAGTGTCAAAAATAATAGAGGGAGAAAGAGAGAGATAGTCCACTTATCTAATTATATATGGATATGGAGGATTCCAGGGTGATCTAAGTACAATAAAGGTAGATGTAGAAATAAAAATGCTTCACCTTTGAGACTATTATATAGAACTAATCCTAGTCAAAATCATGTACTTCAATCAATGTCATTTGTATGGTTCTAACAATTCAATTTGGTCTTAGACCTACTTGAAATATGGTCTATATCTTCCCAAGTGATTCAATTTAATAAAAATATATGTGTCGATATCTATCATTATTCTTTTCTTACCCTTAGAATGACTTTGCAAACTCTACTCAAACCCTCAAATCATTTTAGTGTAAGGAGTTAATGAAAAATAAATCTAGTTGAGTTGTGGGAACCCCCGTTCACTGTTGACATACAAACTACTCCAAAGAGGCCTCAAATCAACATCTTTCTCCACCTAACATCTGATATATACCATAATGCAATTCGAATTTGACAGCCATACTTTGATAAATACCTTTCTTGAGTTTCACATTTTTTTAAATTCTTGGGAAGGGTCAGTTTTCTTGCTTGTATGATTAAAATAGAGACTCCTAAACCTGGAATGAGGCTTTATACTAGTAAATGGTGCTTCCTAAGGAATTTTATTTATTTATTTCATTGTTATGTGGCTTTGGATGCCTTTAGGGTTATCATTTGCATAAACAACTCATAAAGTGTCGGGTCCTTAAATGAGGTATGATTTACTTTCTTATATATGCTTATGAAAGGTGTTATGACATGAAAGGAAAACCTAAGGGATATTGTTTCCGTATGATGGTTGTGGATTTGAAGGAATTAATGCACACCATATCCTCCCAAAATCCTACGCTAGTGTTAATATGTGCTTTTAAAGCCCAATCGAAATAAGTAGTTATGACCAGGAGAGAGGAAAACACACTCGACTTTATGGGCCTAAGCATGGATGTCTCTATATGTATTTTGTATAATTAGTTTTCAAACACTATTTACATGAGAGTATGCAAATATAATCAAATACATGAATTTTTATCGGGATGTGCGAAGAAAAAATGAGGAGAGTGAATTTGTTCATACAAGCGTGCATTATCAAGGTTATGAGTCTCAAAGGATAGATTTCCAAATTTGAGTGTCTATAATTTCCACAAATTTAGAAACTCTCATATACTTATCTCATTCATAAATAATGAACTAGACCAATGTTTATAGGATCTCTCGTATACTTATCTCGCTTCATAAATAATGAACTAGACCAATGTTTTAGGACATTGAATACGAAGGAATTGACCATTCCCATACCCTTAGTATCTCGTTTTTGAGGTATGTAAAGATTCACTTCTTAGGAATAACCTCAAGTACCAAAGCACCACAAAAATGGACGAAAAATTCCGATTGGAAAAAATAAAAACTCCTATACACTTTCTATATACCATTACGTACATGAAATATAAAATCCATAAACAATGTTGTTTAATAGATTGAGTATTGGGGCAATACCCTTCACATAATGACTCAATCAAAACATATAAAAAGTTACACAAAACAACTCCTATTGTTGTAAACAACTATAATACAATTCTACACTTCGGGTAGATATCTAAGAAAATACTTAGATATTAATCCAAAGTATCCCACCACTTTCAATAATTTATAATCAATCAAGATCCTATCAAGGAAAAGTGAGAGCATACAATTGGTTAATCATAATAAGATGCTACTATATTTGGATGGTAATTGTATAAAAGCATTTGAAACCCGTAATAAATTTGAATACGTGCTTGAATTTTTTTGAAAACTACAATTTTTATCTAGGTACCTATAAAAATATTGAAAAAATATATCCATTCTATAAAGCAACATAAGGTGAAGCTTTTATTACTCTATTACAATGTTAATTTTTTTGTATTCTCCATTATCATTGTATATACTTATAAGCAAGCACTCAAAAAAATTATACATAATTATTGAATAAAACAATAAAATAAAGAGATAACACATATTTTCCATGGCTAGTATGACTACCACAATTTTATCAAGAAGCTATGAATTGCATTTTTAGAGTAAAAATAAATGTCTTCCACAATATGAGACACTAAAATTATCTCTCTATGCTTTTATAAAAACAAGTAGCTCGCTTATTATTATGATTAGTGAGTATTTTCTTAAAAATAAATTTTATGATCTGCTAACATTAGCTCTCTATGCTTTCATAAAAAAACAATTAGTTCGCTTATTATTAGGAGCAGAGAGTATTTTCTTATAAAAATAGTTTTCTTTAGTATATAAATATAAGAAGTCAATCGAAATCAATAAATTTATTGATACTCTTATCTATTACAATAGATGTGGATAAATGTGACCAAATAGGTGAATTATCCACATCTTGAACTACAAATAATATTACAAATATATCTCAATATTATACAATAATGTATAGAATTAAATAGACTCATATTTAATGTCTAGTAGAAGAACTCAAGTACTTAAATATGGGCTGAACTAGTAAGCTACATAGCTATGGGTTCTACAAGAACTTTTATAATGGCATTCTTGGTTTCTCTATAAGAAAATGTTAATCCATCTCTGTCCTTGTAGATGAAAAATAATCCTTTTAAAAGGGCATCAAAATAAACTTTCTTGAAACAAGTTGGTATGCCTTTATCTCTAAGAATCTTCCACTTCAAGTCTTGCATGGTACCTTCCAAAAACTATTGATATGATTCAAAGCATCTTCTTTTGTAGAACCGGATTGTCTTTCAAATAACACTCGATACAAGAAGAATTCTCTCCAAAGTGATCTTCTCATCCTTAAACATTGGAAGAAATAAAACATATGTTAAACATTATTATAAAATAATTAATAGTACACAATGCCAAAAAAAAAAAAAAAAAAAAAAGCGGGGGTGGATTTTGAATACTTGATAATCTCTAGAGTCGTCTAATAATCTACAACAAATAGAGACAAGGGTCTCAATCTTATTAATTTGCCGTAGAAGATCTTCGGGAAGAAAGGTGTCCAATAAAATTAATGCATGCAATGTCACTATGGGTGCAGCCACACTTATTACACCATTGTTTAAATATTCATCAAAGCTTGGTGTGTGGTTTGTAGCAATCCACCGAGCTTCTTTTAGGTTGGATAAAATGAAACTCTCCTTTGCTGCAATATAAAAATAGAATGTCAACTAGAGAAAATAAATGTTGTCTATTCATAAGTCTACGATGTAGTATGATTCACTACAAATAGAAAATACTATTCGATTAAAACTTACATATTTTTGCATAAATTTGTGTACACGAGAACCATGTTTTTCTCTCGCTTTAATTGCTATTTCCTCAAGCGTTTGTTGGGCAAAGTCAAAACTAGCTTTCATATACTCTGAAGGCTACGCACAATATTCTTATCCCATCTGAAACAAAATAAAAAGACGTATATACTTGAATATGAATACATATAACTCGTAAGATAGAAATGAAGGACGTACGAATCGATTTCTATATATGTAATATTTTTCTTTTACATGTAATATTTATCCTCAAAATAATTTCAAGAATAATAATCAAAGTTGTATGTATTCTTTCTCATATGAATTCAATAAAGTAAAAATAAATCAAAAATAATGCTATTAAATCTAGATAACTTAATCATTTTACATGTAATTATAAATCTACACTCAATATCAAATGACAACTTACTTAACCAATGCAGCAGTGAAAGGTTTGAGCTCCTCCATAGTTCCATACGTGTCATAAATATCATCAAAGAGGGTTATCAAGATGGAAAGTTTCGTAACTTCAATTCTGCTTATACTGAAGTCAGGCTCAAACAATCCGGAAACCCACCAGAAAAAATATTCAACATGTCTATGCTTGAAAAAATCCAGTTGCTTCACTTCTGATGCATTCCACCAGCTTGATATAAATTTTAGCTCCTTTTGATGCTGTGCCTGCAAAATGTTGAAGTCCAATGTTGCTAGTTCCAAAATCTTTATGCCGGGCATCCTGAAAAAATGAGTTATTACTTAAGCATTAGTAAGACTGTTCTGCTTGGAGAAAACCATTTTCCCTTGATATTTTATTAGGATTTATCCTTTTCAAAATAACAAAGAGTGTAATACAAGATCTACAATACTATTTTACATCCACCAATGATTGCATGCCATGAAAACAATCTTTTAAACAATTAATAGACTATTGTTTGTTTGCTAAATAGGTAGTGTATTCATACTCAAATTCTTGGTTGATCATCATCCAGGAATCGTCAAGGCTATATATTTCTATAGATTTTCTTGCCTCACACCGTGGAACTCTGCATTTCCATGGATATTTTAAAACGTATTCAACCTGTGGAAACATAGATTTGGAAACATTTGAATTGTCAATACTTAATTCTGCACAATTTCTTCTGAAAAATACTTAAACAAAACTGTAATATAACCAAGATTGATCAATGGCTTCTAAAACATAAAAGAATACTCTTATTTAATGCATAGCTTGCCTCAACCAACAGTTGGCTTTTCTTGTTTAATTTTAGGCTTTCTTTGACGGCTTTTTCTAGGTATTGAGAGGCAAATATTTCAGCCTCTTTCATTATCTTCTGATCTCCTGAAAGGAAAGTTCCGAAGCTCGATATAAATTCAACATGCTCCTCAATTGGGCGTCTTGATGAGTGGATTCAGGGTAATAGAATCGTCCATTTGCATCTTTGAAGATCTGAAACACATCTGTTTAAACGAGATATGTTATGAAACTGCTAAAAATCGTGCCAGATATTACTTCTTCAAAGAAAAGCTTAACTAAAATACCTGGAGATACATCATATCCATTGAGGCGTAGAACACGAAATCCCAAAGCAGTAGTGTTGAGGTCACCAATGGGATTTTCGCTGCCTTTTTCAGTCCAGTATCTAACATCACCAATTTTTTACGTTATCTCTAAATATTTTGATCAATTTAATTGATTTAACTGTCAGAGATTTAATGTTTCCACAACCCGTATTATTACTGAAATCGAGATTATAAAAAAACCGTGAAGATTTTTGAATAAACTTCTTAATTTATAATTCAAAATCCTCCAGAGTTTTTCTAAAATCTCTCCTTAATACAACCGTGGAATTGGATAAAGAGATAGAAAAGCATTATACTTGTAAACATTTTCAAGAATAGCTATTTTTTCCGCCTGAAAATAGCGGTCAACACCAACTCGTTCCACAATGTCAACGACCCATAGGAGTTGAAGAAGATCGTTATGAGAAACACTGGTTTCTACATTTTCCAAAAGGGTATTAAGTATATCCTTGACCTCCTTAATCAACGTTTGGACCCTCTCACGGTATGACGATGCCTGTCATTTCACACAGGAAACAAATATATTTTCTTCAGGTAGTTAAATTACACAGAAAAACAAATACAGCTAACAAAAGCTTCAAGATTAGCAACAATATGGAGATGCCTGTCATTTCGGACAGGAAACGAATATGTTAGTTTTAAATTAAGAAAAACAAACAAAACAACCGTCAAGATTAGCATTTAAATAATGATTACCCCATAGGGTGATGAAAGGGACTGTATAAAATCGTCGCTCCATATGTTGGCATGATGATTTCCCATTCGTCGATGAATCGATTGCTCTATTCCATTCACTGTTGGAGGAATTTCTCCATTAATAATTAGTTGAGCCATATCACCACCAAATTCTGAGTTAGATTACTCACAGTAGAGTAATCTAAAATTTAAAAAACCATGGTCTCAAAGCTCTGCAAACTGCGTATAAATAGGAGTAGAGGAGCATTATTATCCTCACATATATTATCCACGTGGGTTTCTTGTTTGAAAGTGGTAAATGGTTATTGACGACGATTATTATGTGTCCCATCGCATTCCAATCTGTGAGATTTTTTATTGACAGACGATCAGATGATGGCTTTCTTTGTTTTTGTTGACGACAAGAATTGCTGACATCATCTTTGTTTTTGTTGACGAAGATCGAACGATGGCTTTTTTCGTTTTTGTTGATAACGATAATTGCTGACATCATCTTTGTTTTTGTTGACGACGATCGGACGATGGCTTTCTTTGTTTTTGTTGATAACGATAATTGCTGACATCATCTTTGTTTTTGTTGACGACGATCGGACGATGGCTTTCTTTGTTTTTATTGACGACAAGAATTGCTGACATCATCTTTGTTTTTGTTGACAACAATCGGACGATAACTTTCTTTGTTTTTGTTGACGACGATAATTGTTGAAGTCATCTTTGTTGCATCGTGATCACTGGTCAGTCCGTATTTTTTACCTTCTTACTAAATTAAGTAGTTCCAAAATGATATGGAATGGGGTGTTGTTTTATACTTTTAACGGCGAATCTCAAAATGTAATAATTTAATAATAACTCGTGTTTCTTTTTAACATAATGCTGGAAAGATAACTTCCATTAAACATTTTCCCCCAAGTTCAGGTTCAACAATAAATGTAAATTTTTTAGTACTTAAATGTACAATGTTTCACTATTTCTTACGTAATCCAAATTTTCCTACGTTTAGTAAAGCGTATTTTGTTTCAGTCTATGTTTCTGTTGGTTCTTTCATATGTTTGATATGCACACATGTACTAAAATACAACTAAAACATAGAATAAAAATGTATGTGTGGAACATAGAACCTCGCTTTAAAAGCTCCTTATGCTTTGTATGGTGTATGTTCATATTCTTGGTTGGAATTATATAAGATTTGTTTTGTGGTTAATGGCTTCCCTCTCATCTACTTCATAATATTACAATATTTTATTGGAATTATATAAGGTTTGTTTTGTGGTTATTCTCTTTTATTTTATAGTGAAATATTTTATCAAAAGAGATATTTAGTTATTGGCTCCACTCCTCCATTTTCAAGTACTACTATTTAATTTTAATTTTGTTTTAAAAATATATATTAATAGAAGTCAATAACTAATTGTAGGAGAAAAATATCAAAAACAATTTTTTGTTGAAAATTTTGGGATAATAACTCATATTTATTTGCCTTCATTTAAGTTAAAGAAAGAAATTAAATTTGAATTATAAACAAAATAGAACTTATGTGCAACAAAGTGTATATAAAAAGAAACGATAGGATTGTAAAAGAAAATATAATAATAGTCTAACATTTTAAAACAATTTTTTTTTAATTGAAAAAAATAAATCAAACATTTAACAAGATTAACTTTGTATATAAACATAAATAATTAAAAATATAAATCAAAATATTCAACTAAATTAGCTTTGTACATTAACATAAATTTTAAATATTTACCATAAAAATTTATTACATACATTTGTTTTCCTTCAAGTTGATTGATAAGAATTTTTTATATTAAAGAAAAGTTTAAGCTCAAGTTTAAGAAGTATAATGAATGACCATAAGTGCATTTTGACCCAAATGAAATTATATTATTCTCTTATTTCTTATTCTATTTGTAAATAAAATATATGAAGATGATCTATCGTTTTTTCACATATAAAATTTTGAGGGTAATAAAATTAAAAGTATACAAATAATTCTTGCACCGATATCTCTTATTATTCATGGAAGGCGGGAAATTAGTGTTGTGGAACGCGAGAATTCTAAAATGAAATATTATTTGAATGTCGATTAGGTTGAAGGAGAAGGATTCATGGCAAGCCCGGCCCCAGTAAGCTTGAAGTGGTAGAGGTGGCTAAGTGTAACGCCCGCTAAAAAAACATTTCGCACAAGACCCAAAAACAACCTAGGGTTAGCTAGAAAAATTATGGAATAATTTTTTTTGAAAAACGTGCCCACAAAAGGTTTCGAAAACAATGATTGCTTCATTAACATTTCTAGCCAATTATATCTATTAGATAAAATTTTCTCGTTATAATAAATATTAAACACACATTAAACTTTAATCAATTAAATCTGACTAAGCATGGAAAATTCCTAAGTGTTATTTAAATACACAAATTAATTCCTACTATAGTTGAATAACCCACAATTAAGTCTCAAGGGTAAAGGGGCTAATAATGACTAAAGTTAATTAATCCCACAAGGTTTTAAATCATTAGCAATGTACCCATTTGACATGGGGTTAGAATTAATAAACATATTACTATCCCAAAAATAACCCCTTAAAAAGTTAACCCATGTTTTTGAAATTAAATCATTTAAATTAAAAGGTGATTTCCACTCACCCACTCTCCACCTACTTTTTGTAGGGATGAATCTTATCCCTTGGATGGATTCATTTAGGACCCATGATTAGGAAAAAGGGCATCTAACCCTAAAGTTTTCTTAAGAAAAGTACTTTCTCTCTTTCCTTTGGTTCATTATTTTTCCTTTTGTTTTGCGGAGTTGCTTGGAGGAAGAGAAGTCATTGTAGACCCTTTAAGCCCTTGGGAGGGATGGACATGCTCCATTATTTTCTTGTTTGTTTATACCCTTATTAGGGTTTTAAAGTATTTAAATATATTTTTAGCTCATTTTCCTTGTATTTGCCCAAATGGGCTTGTGGGGTTTTTTTCCATTTTAATCAAATAACTACATTAGGTAAGTATTTTCATTTTGATAGGATATGTATATATGTATGTATATTCGTTTATATATATAAGTGTATAATATTAATCTATTTAAATTTATATCTGTATAATTTAATATATAAGTGTATTAAAATTTTAAGTATGTTAATATTAATTTATTATTAATATTAATAAGTTTATTAATATTAATAATATTTTAATATTGATAATACTTCAAGGTAACAAGATTACTATTAATAAGTAATAATAAATTTATATGAGCTAATGTTAGCAAGTGAAAATCTTGTGTTAGAATCTCCCCTTTTTTATATACATACAATTTGATATTGTAGTTAGAGGTAGGAAAAAGTAGATTACATTTTCCTTAACTATTTTTTTGTAGATTTGCAATAATTTCTAAATGAGAATTACAAGCTAGCATTGGAAATTAATTTCTTCATTAACCAAGTTAAAATTCAATTGCAAATTGAGTTCTAGGAGATGATCTATTTTATTTAGCAAGTAAAAGATCACTAACACTTAAGTTATTTCATTTCAACATACAAATTTAAAATGTCTTTCAACCAATATAAGAGGATGAACAATTATAACTCTTTCACTATTTTATAATCCTTATGCTATACAAAGAAGTAACCATCCCTTTTTCTTTTTCAAACTACTATTTTCCAATCATTCACACAAACAATTATAACCAATTTTTTCAATAAATTTGTAAATGAGAGCTACTTGACTTTCCAATAGTTTTTTTAAAACAAGAACAACATACTTTTGTGGGAAATAAATCAACTTCAATGGAATAAGTTATTTCATTTTATAAGCTTATTTTCTATCTCAACAACTGACTTTACAAACACAATTATTTCCTTTCCTTATATTACACAACTCAAATTTGAAATCTAATAATCAAACAACTTTTTGTTTTCTTCACAAATACTCATACAATGTCTTCCACTTGAAGTGGGCAAAACTTACAAAAATGAAAGCTAAAAGGAATACAATATTACAAGTCTTCCACCCTAAGTGGGAATAACAAAAAGGTTTTCTTACAGGAAATATTTGTTGAAGACACCAACAAAGCTCCATGATTCACATCACCAACAAGAGAGATCCACCATGCCTCATTTGATCACAAAAAGGGGGAGAGGTAACACTCTCCACCCAACCAAGAATTCCAATGAGGAGGAGATGTCATCCTCCTCATTGGCCCCGATCCCACACCACATTGCAATTTAAAATGGATTCAACTCATTGCTACAAAACAAGATTCCACATCACAATACAAGATTCTACAACTATACCAAAATCCAACCAATACAACTATAATCACAAGAAGGAAAGAAACAAAATACACAAGGCTTCAACATGCAAAATCCAAAGGAGTAAGATCTATGGGGAGGTCACTTATGCCTCCTAATAGGAAATGGTTTCCCACCTACAAAACCTCCAATAAACATCTCAAAACCCCTACACACTCTTATGCCTCCCTCAAGTACCTTTTATACCTCCCACATTCTCTTATGCCTCCCTACAATCTCTTATGGCTCCCTCATAAAAATAGAACAAGTAAGAAATGCAATCAATTTCTTGTCCAAGGTGGGGAACCCAACCCAACTCCTCTCAAAACATGAACCGAACTATTATGCCTCCCCACAATGTAAGGTCCTCATAGTCCCCTCCTACACTATACTTAAGCAATCTACCCAAGTAACCAACAAGCATACCAAAATACTCAAAACATGCACATATACACAATAAAAAGGGAAAAATATTTTACAAGAGTATATATCCTACCTTTCCATGTTAGATTTTGATCCAAGAGTCCCACACCAAGCTTCTTTAAGCCCAAACAATCACCAAAATCTCCAAAAAAAACCACAAGCATTCCAAAACCTCTAACTCCCAAAAATTCAAGAGCATAAAGAAATGAAGTAACCCCCAAACAAGCAAAAGAACTTGAATAAATATAAAAGGGAGAGAGAAGGCTAAGGTGGCTATTGTATATATCTTCCCCCCAGGTAAATATAGACAAACAGAAGAATATGGAAATCAAAGAAACTTAAAACCTGACATTTATTTGTGCCACCAGCAGGTTGGAGGCGCACATTAGAGGATGTCGACATGAGAAAAGTTGTGCCACCAGGCAAGTTGGAGGCACACATCAGAGGATGTCGATATGAGAAAAGTTACACCCTGGCACAGGTTGGAGGCACACATCAGAGGATGTTGACATGAGAAAAGTTACGCCCTGGCGCAAGTTGGAGGTGCACATCAAAGGATGTTGACACCACATTTTCAGCACCTATGGTGAACTTAAGAGCATGTTGACATGGGGATGGGTGCGCACAAGGCACATCTTCGGAGGTGCACATCGGAGGAGGTTGACATGAGAAAAGTTGCACCTTGGTGCAGGTTGGAGGCGCACATCAGAGGATGTCGACATGAGAAAAGTTACACCCTGGCGTAGGTTGGAGGTGCACATCAGAGGATGTCAACATGAGAAAAGTTACACCCTAGTGTAGGTTGGAGGCGCACATCAAAGGATGTCGATATGAGAAAAGTTACGCCCTGGCACAGGGTGGAGGCGAACATCAGAGGATGTCGACACCACATTTTCAGCACCTATGGTGCACTTAAGAGTATGTTGACATGATGATGGGTGCACCAAGGTGCATCTTTAGGAGGTGCATCTTCAGGAGGTGCAACATTTTGAGCATTGACACCACGACAGAAAGCAAACCCTGACGCAGATATTCAAATGGCCATAACTTTTCACATGGAGCTCAGATTCACGCAAGGTTGGACTTTTCAAAAATCTTACAAGGTACTCTTTCATTGAAAATCATGTCCTTATAAAGATCGGAGCTTAAAGAAATTCAAGCACCTAGTCTCAAACAACAAGATCCAATTGTTGGTCTCTCATGCGGGAGTCGAGGACTTCCCTTCTAAACAAGGATCCGAATGAGAAATGTGCGGGATGGATAACTTTGTGTCATGGAATATGACATCGAGGTCAAGGTCACAAAACTAGTACATGGAAAAGGACTATGTGAATAGCTAGCTTTAAGTCGAAAGTTGAAGTAGGAGATGAAAAAGAGGTCATCTTGGTACTACATGATGGTCAAGAATAGGAAAATGATGACGTGCCTGCTCCTTGTTGGACTCGAATATGATACACTTCCTACAAGTAGGCCTCTACCCTCCGAAATCAGCAAAGCAAAAGGAGATACTTTAGATTACAAGTCGTTCCATATGTGCTTGTTGATGGTGTTTTGTTCAAGAAAGACATCAATGGAGTTCTATTGAGGTGCATTGGGATAGGTCAAACCGAGAGAGTGTTACGAGATTTTCACGATGGAGATTCCTGAGGACATTTTTCCCCACGAGTAATGACTCTCAAGATAATGAAGGCAGGTATTATTGGCCCACATTCAAAGGTATCGCTATACATGGATAAGAAAGTGCAAGAAATGTGCACTCTTCACAGCAAAGAAATACTAGCAGACTTCCATTGCACCCAATTTTTGTCTAACCAACCATTTATTCAATGGGGATTGGACTTTGTTGGGGTCATCAACCCAAACTCAAGCCAAGGCCACAAGTGGATTCTCACGAAAACGGACTATTTCACCAAGTGGACCGAGCGGTAGCGCTCAAAAGCAAATGAGTCTAACATACTAGAATTTTATGAAGGAATAGTGACCGATTCGGTATGCCGGCCACTATCATATCGATAAATGCATTGGCATTCATAGGTTCTAAGATTACATAATGGGCTGTTAAGAATGGAATCTATTTGAGCACCTCTTCAAATTATTACCCGCAGGGTAATGGACAGGCAGAGTCCACGAACAAGAATTTGCTAAGGATCATCAGAAGGACTCTGGATGAAAACCAAAGAACATGGCATACCAAGCTAAAATCAGCGTTATGGGCTGACAGGATAACACCAAAGAGGTCTACAGGTAGTTCTCCCTACAATTTGGTCTATGGGAAAGAGGTAGTATTGCCTATATCATTAGAATTGCTGCATTGGAGCTCATGAAGCAATTGGAGTTGTCTAAGTTCGAACCAATGGAAGCCAGGTATGCAGAGTTGATGGAATTGGAAGAAATCAAAGAACATGCAGTTCAGATGATTGAGAAGGATCAGGCCTTAGTAAAAATATGGTTTGATAAGAAAGTAAGAGCAAAGACTTTCCAGGAAGGGTACCTAGTTCTAAAATGGGATGTAGATCGAGGCAAAACTAGGAAAGAATTCCAAGTTTGATGCCATTTGGAGTGGCCCCTACATGGTCATGGGATGTAAAAGTAGTAATGCCTTCCAATTTTATACATTGGATGGAGGAGAACTCCCGATTCCTTAACGAATCTATCTTAAACATTCTTTACTAAAAGGAAAATGTTTGCCCTTATAAATATTAACCTAGATTTTAATTCCTCTAAGTGCGGATGCACATTTTCTTGTTTTAGTTAGGTTTCAATTTCCCTAAGTGCTTTGGTACAGGTTTTGTTGCTCTCAGGTTGAATTTCTACAGTCATAGTGTTGTCAGAGAAGGAGTTGTGGTATCAGGCTCAGGATCAGATATCAAGTTGGTTTCAGGTTATTGATTATGACTCCATGCCCAATGGATTGTTAAAAGGCCACTGATCTTCTACCTAGCAGGCAGGTGATCTGTTGAGTCACCAAATTGTTGTATATATCTTCCCCCGGGTAAATATAGACAAACAGAAGAATATGGAAATCAAAGAAACTCAAAACCCGACATTTATTTGTGCCACCACGCAGGTTGGAGGCGCACATCAGAGGATGTCAACATGAGAAAAGTTGTGCCCTGGGTAGGTTGGAGGTGCACATCAGAGGATGTCGACATGAGAAAAGTTGCACCCTGGCGCAGGTTGGAGGCGCACATCAGAGGATGTCGACACCACATTTTCAGTGCCTATGACACACTTAAGAGTATGTTGACATGGGGATGGGTGTGCCAAGGCACATCTTCAGGAGGCGCATCTTCGGGAGGTACACATCAAAGGATGTCGACATGAGAAAAGTTGTGCCTTGGTGTAGGTTGGAGGCGCACATCAGAGGATGTCGACATGAGAAAATTTATTCCCTAGTGCAGGGTTAGAGGTGCACATCACGGGATGTCAACATGAGAAAAGTTGCACCCTGGCGTAGGTTGGAGGTGCACATCAAAGAATGTCGATATGAGAAAAGTTACACTTCTCTCGCGCGAGTTGGAGGGGCACATCGAGGATGTCGACACCACATTTTTAGCACCTATGGCACACTTAAGAGTATGTTGACATGGTGATGGGTGCGCCAAGGCACATCTTCGGGGAGGCGCATCTTCAGGAGGTGCAACATTTTGAGTGTTGACACCCAGACGTAAAGTAAACCACCCCGAGATATTCAAATGGCCATAACTTTTCATAGGGAGCTCGGATTCACGCAAGGTTGGAATTTTCAGAAAGCTTACAAGGTCCTTTGTCCAACTATGACTAGATATCTTTAATTGGGTGAGAAAAAATTCTTCAAAAATGTAAAATACATTTCACCATTTTTGGGTTTGCTAGGGTTCTCACCTATCGCCATAATGAGATGAATTAAATACAACCTTGAGGTGGTTGGGGTAGATTTGGAATTCCTCTCTCTTCCCTCTCTCATTCTTCTTATAAATTTTAAGGAGGGGCTTCTTTCTAAAGGTTGTACATTCTTGTTTTCCCCTCCCTTCTTCTCTTTAAAGCAAGTGAATTTTGGAGTTTAAACCTCCCATCTAAAACTATAATGCAACTTTGCCTCTTGGCATTTTGTATTGTATTGTATCAATATTTGGAGCAAACAATGCATGTATGTGGATGATTCTCAACCCTCTCTGTGTTCATTTGCATCCTCCTAATATTTCACTTTGCAAATTTGTTTATTTGTGCATCATCTTGCATTGCATTTTAATGGTTTGTGTTTATTGGCAAGACATGTGTTCTTCATTCCTCGGTGCATCACCTTTGTTATTTTAGGCTTATTTTCATGCATCTTCTTACCTGTCTCCTTGGCAAGTTAGATTAGGTTTTTGAGTAAACCCTCTGCATTTTTATGTGTGCATTTGAACAGAGGAATAGGAACCGGCCTTCATCTGGAGAGCTTTCTGATTCACAAGGTCCCACACTTGGGAAAAGCTCCATGTTATGCAATCACACTGAGAGTCTCAACCCATCGAGTTGCAGACATTCAGGAGTGCTATGATTCACCATAAACAGTGGCTCCATGTAAGATGTCACATCACTCATCCTCAACTCCACCTCACAAGTCAAACCTCAACTCCAATGAACCATTAATTGGTAGGTGATAGGAATGACAAGTTACTTACACACACAATCAAGCCCACACCCCTTAGGGGAAAAAAATAAATGCATGTAAGAAAGTGGAATAAGAACTTACAATTTGTCTTCCCAAAACACATGATTGGGTCTAATTTTGACCCCCAACCCATAGGTAGGGTAGGTATAGTAAATTTAGAGTTGTTGGACAAGTTTAACTTGTCCCACAATCCCCCAAAATTGGCCCCTAAGGAAAAATCCGAATTTCTAAGGAGAGGTGGAGTGTTCCACACTCAAGCTTACTTACAATTCACTTACAACACATAAACCAAAGAACCATATAATCTAATAAATGAATTATTTTGTCTCATCCATGATTAGTTTAGCAACATGATTAAATCACTAATCTAGACATAATTAAATAATTAATAAAGGGGAAAAATACATCATTAAAATTCTCATCCTAAAAATAAATAAAGGAAACTAAATGAAAGAATAACACCTAACCCCTTGGTAACAATTGAGGTGATTCCCCCATGGGGACCCCCTGAAAACAATTCAAACACACACATAACCAAATACATGTCGCCATGGTGACCCTTGTTGAATTCATCTACCATTCTAATGTGGTTGGTCTCTAATCCCCCTAATGTTTGTTGTGACATGTTTACCTACAAAACACATAACACATCCTTCAACCTCATTACCGCATCAAACATCCAAAATAAATATACAATATAACTCCACAATCATCTATATATGAATCAAAACATCAGCTAGGCAAGTAACAATATCATTTACAATTTCTAACAACATCTTGGTCCTACATTTCATCAATAACCATATGATCATAAGATTAGTTCAACCTGTTTCAGGTCTACTCAATATGACAAAATATCGCATGACAAAATATCGCATATATATATATATATATATATATATATAATATATATATATATATATATAATAACCATGTCAACAAAATATTAACCTCAATAAAAAAATTCTCTAATAATCTACACGCATCATATATGAATCGAAATCAACAATGATCCATTATCTCTAACATCTAACATCATGCTAAATCAAAATCTACAATAATATACTCGTAAGTATAGTTGATGACATCAAAATCAATAACAAAAGGTGTCGAAGGGAAGTGGGCGGACATCCCCCTTCCCTTAGACTCGACTTCCTCCCGAAGTCACTGAGCAGTTTGGAAACCGAACTCGTGTAGCAATGTAGTATCCTCCCATGTAGCTGCAGTCTCATCATATTTGTCCCACTAGACTCAAACCTAATCAATCTATTCTGTGTTGAAGGCCCGGGTCTGTGCTCTAAAATTTAGATGGGCTCCACCATCACCGCCCATCTCGATCCTACACCTATAATGAGGTCCAATCCAACACATGAGAAGGATCTGTAATATATCTCATAAGTACATAAACATGAAATACAACATGGATGCGAGAGCAAGTTTGGGTGGCAACGCTAGATGGTAGGCCAAAGGACCGGTACACTCCAAGATCTCAAATGGACCCACAAATCTAGGAGCTATCTTAGAGCCTTTTCTATAACGAATAGGGCTCTTATGTGGCTTGACACGAAGGAACACCTTCATGCCCACATCAAAACTACAATATGTCATATGTTGATCTGCATACTTCTTCTACCTATCTTGTGCCTCCTATAATCTCTGCCCGATCATAATAACTCGCTTGCTCCATGTCCTGTAATAAAGTCGGCCCAAGAGAAACCTTGTCCTCTAACTTGTCCCAACTAGGAGGTGTCCTGCACTCTCTGCCATACGCTCCCGAAAAGGAACCATGCCTATCAAACTCTAGAAACTATTGTTATAGGAAAACTCCACCAAGTATAAATACTCCTCCCATCTCGACTGATGATCTGTGACATACATCCTAAGCATGTCCTCCAAGATTTGATTCACCTACTCAATCTATTCATCTATCTCAGGGTGATAAGTTGTGTTGAAATAGATCTTCATCCCAAGGGCATACTACATGGTAGTCCAGAAGTGGGAATTATATAGAGGATTGTGGTCACAAATGATCTTCCATGAAATCCCATGTAATTTGAAAATATCATCTAGATATACCCGTGCCATTGCACTAGGCATTGTAGGTGGTCTTCACCGAGAGAAAATGAGTCACTTTCGTTAATTTATCCACCGTGACCATTATGGCATCGTGGTGGTATCTCGACATCGGTAGCCCAAAAATGAAGTCCATGGAAATGGTGTCCCATTTCCACTCCGGTATAGCATGAGGAAAGAGAATGTCATTTGGATGTTGATGCTCACCTTCACCTTACGAAACTCTAAACAATGTGACACAAACCGAACCACGTCTATCTCGAAGTCCCCTCCAATGATACAACTATCTCAAGGTGGCGTGCATTTTCTTCACCCCGTTTGATAGAATTTGAATAGGGTGTACGATGAGCCTATGTCAAAATGTCTTTCCTCAAGCCTCCATCTCGAGAACATATATCCGACCCACTGTGTGAGAGAAGGCCATCTGCCTCTAATGAAAAACATCAAACTTCCCCTCAAGGGATATATGAGATCGAATCTTTGCTCTAGCCGCAATGTAGAAACCATGCATTGAGGAAGTTGTAATATCATGCTCCACAAATCTATTCCCACTAAAGTGGCCATAATCACATGTCTCCGTCTACTAAGAGCATCTCAGTAACCACATTCTCCTTCCCCTTCACATTCTCTATCTCCATATCTTACTCACAAAGAAACTCCATCCAATGCCGCTAACGAGCTTTGAGATTGGGACTGCGTGAAGAGGTGGAAAAGACTCAAGTGATCAGTCTTGAGTATAAATCTCTGGCCAAGAAGGAAGTGTCTTCATCAACCATGGCGTGAATGATGTGCATGCAAGCTCAAGATCATGAGTCGATAATTTAGCTCATAATCTTTGAGTTTTTAGACTATAACATTCCCTTAAAATGCCTACTCGAGACCTAAGAACAACCTAGGTTTAGTTAGAAAAATTATGGAATAAGTTTTTTTTTTTGAGTGTGCCCGCATGCAAGCTTCAAAACTACGGTTGTCACAATAATGTTTCAAGGACAATTATATTTAATAAATAAAATTTTCTCGTTATAATAAATATTACACCCACACTACAATTTAATGAGTGTAATTAGTCCAAACATGGTTAAATTTCCCTTCGATGTTAATTTAATAAAAATTAAATTAACACTATAGTTAAATTTTTCCTAATTAAATTTAGAGGGTGAAAGGGCCAAAATAAATTAAATACCCAAGGTATTTAATTCCACAAGGTCTAAACAATAAACAAGGTCCTCATTTACAAGGGTTTAGAAAAAACATTCCCTTACCCCATAAAGTGACCCCTAAAAGTTCAACCCATGTTTTGAAATAAAACATTTAAATTAAATAGGTAATTTCCCACTTACCCACTCTCCACCTACTCTAGTGCTTCAATCTTATTTTTTTATATTTTACGCACTTACGGTTTCCTAAAAACTTTTCATCGAGATACTGAAATTTCTTTCCCTTTCCGAAATATAAAGAAGTCCTTCTAACTCCTCATATTTTGCAAGTTATGGGCCGATAGGCCTTAGGGGATTTTTTTTTCCCAAATGTGGGTCTCGGGCCTAGGAAGACTTTTCACAGGAAGATTACGGACCGGTAGAGATATTTCGGCGCTTTGCACTTTTTGCAAAAAACACAATTTACACCCATGCTGGCCCGCGTGCCCATTGAGGATCTTTACACCGAAAGAAGAAAATATGCCTAAAGCTGCTGCAAGGGACACATGTCCAAGTTTCAAGCAAAAGCGGGAAGGTGGGTCGCATTTGAGGCACATTGGATTTTGACTTTTTTTGTTGAAAAGCATAAAGGTTTAAAATTCATCCATGCCTCCCCCAATGCTAAGAGACGCCACGTGTCAAGCCAAAAGCTACAAGCGGGAGGTAGACCATATTTTGTCACTTTTACAAAAAGTGAAGTTTGTCGATCTGCGGGCCCACGGAGGAATTTTGCCAAAAGTATGGGTTGCGATGTTGCGGGCCATGGAGGAAATTGAGAAAAAGTGAATTTTCGAGCATGGAGATTTTTTTCACCTAAGGAGAACATTCGAGCCAATGGATTTACATAAGACTTCGTGGTTTTTACATTTTTTCGTAAAAAGTGAAATTTGCATTTTTCGGGCCTACGGATTCGATTTACGAAGATTTCATTTTTCTAGTTTTGCATAAGCGTCAAGTAAAATCTTCAAATAGCAATAACGTTTGTGGAATCTCTAAATTGAGGAAGTAAGGAATTTTTGGAAAGGGTTCGAACTCCTCTACGCCATGGAAGCATAAAATATTATTTTTAGCAGACTTAGGTGGGTAAAAATAATAAAATTTCTTTCACGCCATTAATATGTGATCTGTTTGTTTAAACTATCCAGATTTGATTTGATCGACATTATTCCTTCTCCAACATGCCAAACAAACATGGAGAATCACACTTGACATAATTTGAATAGATTTACGAGGATCAATTGTTAGTGGTTGAACTTTTAAATCAAATTTTTCTTCTTTCTCTATAAAGGAATTTTCTTGCTTCTTGCCCATTAATGATGTGTTGTGTAAAATTGCAGGGCAATACAATCTGCTTTGTGATACGTTTTGATCATCCTTAACTTGTTTTAATGTTTCTTCTCACCTCTCATCGCCGCAGGTAATCATGCATTTTCTCGATGTTTATTACTGATTACAATAAATCTAAATGGAATCTACATACTTGAAAAGGAAATCTATCTACTTCTTTTGCAGGTAGAGGGTGATTTAAGTTTTTAATTTCATTCCATTCCAATGTTAACATGTTTAACTTTTCTATAAAAATGCGAGGAAAAACCAAAAGGTAATCCACTTTTCAAAACATGCCTTTCAAATAACACGTGAAAGAAATATTTCTTAACACATACTTTTCCAACCTTCCAACAGAGAGTTTACAACAATATTTCCAATAACAGATTTTAATCAAGAGCAACACCATTTTGTGGAAAATAAATCAACTTCAATTATAATGAAATAAATTTTTTTACAACTCCTTTTAAGTTCACCAAAAAAATAGCTTACAAAAAAGATCTTTCTCTTTTTTTTTCATTCGAATATAAATTTCATATCCAAAATCAAACAACTTTTCACCACAAATACTATTACAATGTCATCCACTTAAAGTGGGAAATTTTACAATAAGGAAAACTAAAGAGAACTTCGAGTTGGTCTTCATTTGCACACAGCTCCAAGAATGGAAATGAGAGAGATCCTCCATGCTTCATTTGGTCACAATGAAAAAAAAGGGAGAGAGGCAACGCTCTCCACCCAACCAAGAATTAAAATGAGGAGGAGAAGTTTTCCTCCTCATTGGCCCCTGAGCCCTAACCACATTACAATGAAAGGTGGATTCAACTCATGGCAACAAACAAGCTTCCACATCACAATACCAGATTTTATAGTCATATTGTAAGGATATTACTTGTATAAATCGAACATATACAAATGAGAATAACATGAGAGAAAACAAAAATATAGATAAATGATGAAAATATGCTCATATAATAGCCTTGCCACTTTGAGGCAGCCTCCAATACCACTTAGAGGGGGTAACCTCCAAACCATACAATAACACTCCAATACTCAATATCATGATTAACTACAACCTTCTAACCCTATATATACCATTCTCACCTATGGCCAATACTCATAACATCCTTTCCCTAGGTGCATAGCATTCCTTCCCTCCTTGACATGTTTCATCTCTGAAATATAAGAAGAAACCATGTAATGAGTGTGTTGTAAATTTTTACACACTTTGTGCCATGATCGATCATCCATCCATATGTGATCCTGGTACATGATACATATCTCGAACTAATATCCATATTCCGTTCTTATTCGCTACTCTGATTTCATTCGTGACCATAGTTTATCATCCATGGATTCCATACATAACCAACATAAGGATTCAATGCATAACCATAATAAGGATTCCATGTATAATCACAATAAGGATAACCATAATAAGGATTCCATGCTTCATAATTGTTGCTCCATTGATCCCCTGTATAAATAAAGTGATTATTCCTCCAATTACCTGTATACCTATATTGGTTGGAAATATGATGTGCCCTGGGATATCTCCATGATTTTTTTCTCTCATGTTGACGTGGATTTCCATATGCTACATTGTAGTATCCTCAACCTTATCAACCTTGTTTCAACTTTCTTTTCTTCTTCCACCTTTGCATTTGATATTTTCTTTTCTCTTGAGTAGATGAATCATCATTTCCTTCTTTTTCTTCATATTCCTCTTTTGAATCATCCTTATTCCCTTCTTCTCCATATTCTAAATCATCCTCATGGTCTATATTGACTTTTATTTGATTTCCATTAAGCCCGATATCTTGTAGAAAGTGACCTTCTTCTTTTTGTACCAAATCTTCATAAACTTATTTTTCATATTAATATTAATTGTCCCCAATGTCTCTAACTAAGGATACCTAAGAACAATATCCAAACCATCCATATAGAAGGCAAAAAATCTGAATGTAAAGTATATTTGTCCATAGTAAGTTTTAAATCTTCAAAAACTTGAATTCTCTTACCATTCACTTGAGCTTCTTTGATATTACTTTCTTGAATATGTAGATGTTGAGCCATATCCTTATTGATGAAGTTATACTTGTTGTTAGGGTTTATGGAAACAATTATCTTATTCCTTTGAATGCATCCATGAAACTGAAATATGGTATCTTCCTTCTTAGGAGCTATAATATCTTCTTCGTATCAATATCTTGTTTTTCTTCCTCTTCTTCATAGTCTTCTTCAACTTCTTCTGCGTTTGATTCTTCAATATATGATGCACCATCATCTTCCCTTGAATCTTCTTCACCTTCCTCTTCATCTTCTTTCTCTCTTGATTCTTCAATATATTCTTCCCCATCATCTTCCTTTGACTCTTCTTCCTCTTTGTGGTCCCATCTATCCATAAAAAGTTGTTCCATTTCCTCCCAAGACCAATCCTTCCCCGTCATTTTTAACACGAGAAAAACAAATCCATGCAGGACCACCAAGATAATGTGAAAACCTATTCCTTGTCATGAAATATGAGAAATATATATTCTTAAATTTTATCCACCATTCTTTAGCATCCATCTCACCATTTCCATAAAAATTTGTTATCCCCGTGATCATGATTAGGGTTTAGGAATTCTGAAAATATTTCAGCAGATGGATAAAAACACAAAGAACAAACCCTAACTGAAATTTCAAGATATTTCCGAATATATAAATTTTGCTAAAAAATACCACAATTTACTTCCTGAAAAGTGAATTTATGAAAAAACCCTAAAACACCAATAACATCCGTAAAATCAGATCCAATGGAGCTGAAATTTTTAGATATTCTGACTTAGAGTGTTTCCAAATTATTATGAAAAATTGGGAAAAAATTGATACCCTCTTCAAGATATATTCAAAACAAAAAATTAGGGTTTTTACCCTAATTTTGGCCGAAATCGCTGCTCTGATACCACTTGTAAGGATATTACTTGTATAAATCAGAACATATACAATAGAATAACATGAGAGAACACCAAAATATAGATAAATGATGAAAATATGCTCATATAGTATCCTTGCCACTTCGAGGGGGCAACCTCCAATACCACTTAGAGGGGGTAACCTCCAAACCATACAATAACACTCCAATACTCAATATCATGATTAACTACAACCTTCTAACTCCTATATATACCATTCTAACCTATGGCCAATACTCATAACATCCTTTCCCTAGGTGCATAGCACATACCAAAGTCCAAATAATGCAACTACAACCACAAGAAGGAAAGAAACCAAATACACAAGGATTTAATATGCAAAATCCTAAGGAGTTAGATCTATGGGGAAGCCTCTTATACCTCCCAATGGGAAATGGGTGTCAACCTAAAAACCCGCTAATAAATCATCTCAAACCCCTACATACTATTATGCCTCCTCGAGTACCTCTTATACCTCCACCATTTTCTTATGTCTCCCTACAAATCTCTTATGGCTCCCTCATCAAAAATAGACCAAGTAAGAAATGCAAGCTATTTCTTGTCCAAGGTGGAACACCCATCCCAACTCCCTCAAAACATGGAAATAACTCTTGTTCCTCCCTACAAATCTCTTATGCCTCCCACATTAAAAGATCCCCATAGTCTCCTCCTATAATACACTTAAACAATCTACCCAACCAACCAAAAAACATAACAAAACACTCAAAAACATTCACATATACATAATATAAAAAGGAAAACATTTTACAAGATTCAAGCTCCTACCTCTCCATGGTAGAGCTTGATCCAAGAGTTCCACAACAAGCTTCTTCAAGTCCAAAAAATCACCAAAAGCTCCAACAAATCCACAAGCATTCCAAAATCATCTAACTCTCCAAAATTACAAGAGCACAAATAGAATGAAGTAACCCCAAACAAGCAAAAGAAATCAAATAAATAAAAAGGGAGAGAGGAGGGTGAGGTGGCTCCATGTAGGACACCACATCACTCATCCTCAACTCCACTTCACACAACAACTTCAAACTCCAAAGCACAATTAATAAGTGGGTGAAGAAATGACATTTTACTTACACACACAATCCAAGCCCACACCCCTTAAGGACTAAAAATAATTACATGTAAGAAGGTGAAATAAAAACTTACAATTTGTCTTCCCAAAAATACATAATGAGGCCTAGTTTTGACCCCCAACCCATAGGTAGGGTTGGTGTAACAATTTAAGAGGTGTGGGACAAGTTTAACTTGTCCCACAAGCCACCAAAATTCAGCCCCTAAGGACAAATCCAAATTTCAAAGGAAAGGTGGAGTGTTTCACACTCAAAGTTACTTATACATCACTTACAACACATAAACCAAGAGCCATCAAGTCTAATGAATAATTTCTTTTGACCCATTCTTAATTAGTTTAGCAACATGATTACTCACAACTCTAGACACCAATTAAATAAATAATAAAGGGGAAAAAACATCACAAATAAAACACATACTAAAATTTAAAAAAAGAAACTAAATAAAAGAATACGCACAACACCTTGGTCACATTTGAAGGTGATTCCCCCCCATGGTAACCACTAACAACAATTCAAACATACACACATAACAAAATACATGTTGCCATGGTGACCCTTGTTGAATTCATCTATGATTCCAATGTGGTTGGTCTCCAATCCCCCAATGTTTGTTGTGACACGTTTACCTGCAAACACATAACACCTCCTTCGGCCTCGTGGCCACATCAAAACATCCAAAATAAATATAAAATATAACTCCAAAATTATCTAAATATGAATCAAAACATCATCTAGGCAAGTAATGATATCATTTAGAATTTCATCAATAACCATATAATCATAAGATTAGTTCGATTATCTAGGTCTACTCAATAAGACGAAATATCACATGTCTCGAAAACATATATATATATATAACCATGTCAATCAACATAACATCAAGTATAAACATTTCTTTAATAATCCACATGCATCATATATGAATCAAAATCAACAACATTCCATGATCTCTAACATCTAACATCATGCCAAGTCAAAAGCTACAATAATATCCATAAGTATAATCGATAATATCATAATCAATAACAAAAAATGTCGAAGGGAAGTGGGAACTACATCCCCCTCCCCTTAGACTCATATTCCTTTTGGAAGTCACTAGAATAGGTGTGGAAACTAAACTCATAAGCAAAGTATCATCCTCGAATGTAGCCGTAATCTCATCATATCTATCCCAATGCACTCAAACCTGGTCAATCTCTCCTTGAAGGCCCAGTGGCCCTATGCTATATAATGCGAATGGGATCCACCATCACCTTCATTTGATTGTGCACTCCCGCAATGAGGTCCAATCCAACACATGAGAAGGATCTACAATATATCTCCCGAGTACTAAAACATTAAAACACATCATGGATGCGAGACAAGATAGGTGGCAACGCGAGATGGTAGGCCAAAGGACCGATACGCTCTAAGATCTCAAAGGGACCCACGAATATAGAAGCCAACTTAGAACCTTTTCTGTAATGGATAGGGCTCTTATTTGGCCTAACACAAAGGAAAACCTTCATGCCCACATCAAATCTATGGCCAGTCCTATGTTGATCTACATACTCCTTCTACCTCGTCATGTGCCTCCTGCATTCTCTGTCTGATCATAACCACCTGTTGCTCCATGTCCTGTGATAAAGTTGGCCCAAGAGAAACCATGTCCTCTAACCTGTCCCAACTAAGAGGTGTCCTGCACTCTCTTCCATACAATGCCTAAAAAGGAGCCATGCCTATTGAACTCTAAAAACTATTATTGTAGGCAAACTCCACCAAGTAAAAGTATTCCCCCCATCTCGACTGATGGTCCATAATGTACATCCTAAGCATTTCCTCTAAGATTTGATTCACCCACTTAGTCTATCCATTTGTCTCAGGGTGATACGTTGTGCTGAAATTGATCTTCGTCCCGAGGGCATGTTGCATGGTAGTCCAAAAGTGGGAAGTATACAAAGGATCACGGTCACAAATAATCTTCCACGAGAATCCTCGTGTAATCTTATAATCTCATCTAGATATACCCGTACCACTACACTAGTTGTATAGGTGGTCTTCACCGAAGAAAAATGAGCCACTTTCGTTAATTTATCTACCATGACCATGATGGCGTCATGGTGGTATCTTGACATCGGTAGCCCAACAATGAAGTCCATGGAAATGGTGTCCCACTTCCACTCCAGTATAGCATGCGAAAGAGAAGGCCGGCTAGACACTAATGCTCGGCCTTCACCTTCTGAAACTCTAAACAACATAACACAAACTGATCCATGTCTCTCCGAAGTCCCCTCCAATGATACAACTGTCTCAAAGTGGCATGCATCTTCTTCACCCCAGGATGGGTTGAATAGGGTGCACGATGTGCCTTTGTCAAAATGTCCTGCCTCATGCCTCCGTCTTTGGGGACATAAATCCGACCTCTATGCCTAAGAAGGCCATCTTCCTCTAATGAAAACCCATCAAACTTCCCCTTAAGGGGTCTCGAGAATTAATCTCTACTCTAGTTGCAATGTAGAAGTTGTCATGAGGAAGCTTTGTAGAATCCTACTCCTCAAATTTGTGCCTTCACCGCAGCGGGCTATAACCACATGTCTCCATCTACTAAGAGAATCCGTAACCACATTCCCCTTCCCCTTCACATGCTCTATCTCCATATCGTACTCAAAAATAAACTCCATCCAACGTCGATGACGAGCATTGATATTGGGCTGCGTGAAGAGGTGGCAAAGACTCAAGTGATCAATCCTGAGTGTGAATCTCTGGCCAAGAAGGAAGTGTCTCCATCAAACCAAGGAATGTATAACTACTGCAAGCTCAAGATCATGAGTTGGATAATTGAGATCATAATCTTTGAGTTTGCGAGACTCAAAATTAACTACTCTTCCCTCCTGCATCAACACACCTCCAAGTCCTACCAAAGAAGCATCCGTGCATATGAAAAACTCACCCTGACGATCTGGCACTACAAGAATAGGTGTTGTCATGAGGCATTCCTTCAGTATCCTAAAGGCCTACTCACATATATTTGACCAAACAAACTTCTTCCCTTTCCGTTAAAGGGAAGTGATGGGGTACGCAACCCAAGAGAAGTCTTATACAAATCTTCTGTAATATCCTGCTAAACCCATGAAGTTGTGCACCTCTTTCACACTAGTGGGTGTTGTCCAATCCATAATAGCTTGAATCTTAGAAGGATCAACTGTGATACCTTCCATAGAAATGATGTGGCCCAAATACTTCACCTTTTTCTGAAAGAACACACACTTCTCCAGGTTCCCGTAAAGTTGCTGCTCATGAAGTCACTAAAGAACTGACGCGAAGGTGCCCCTCATGCTCCTCACGCATACGTGAGTAAATAAAAATTTCATCAAGGAATATGAGCATTAAGTGATGCAATAATGTCCTTAACACCCCATTCATGAAGCTCATGAACACTTTGTGGGGCATTTTTCAAACCAAAAGGCACTACCGTGAACTCGTAGTGGCCATATATCATATCGAAGCGCGTCTTATGCATATATGCCTCTATAATCCTTGGCTAATGATAACCTGACTTAAGATATATCTTAGAGAAAATTGTGGCCCCATTCATCTGATCAAATAAATCATCAGTGCGCTGAAGGGGGTAACTATTCTTTATCGTTACTTTGTTCACCGGTGGTAATCAATACACAACGCAAAGATCCATCCTTCTTCTTTACAAATATCACCAGTGCACCCCAAGGGGATAAACTAGGATGGATTCAAAATTTCTCTAGAAGGCCCTCGAGCTATAACTTGAGCTCATAGAGCTCAGGGGTGGTCATCCGATAAGGTTCTCGTGAGATAGGTTGTAATCCCGAAACCAAATCTATGTGAAAATCTATCTCACGTGGGGGTGGTAACCCCGGTAGCTCCCCTGGAAAGACATTAGAAAACTCTCTCAAGATGGGATGGTCATCAAGTGATGGTCCACTAAACTCATCCTCTAATTTTTCACTAACTGTAACCGCATACATCTGACAACCCCATTGCACACACCACTTAAGTTTCATAGCAGAGATGGTGCGAATGGAAACGGGTCTCCTAACCCCTGCAATCACTAACTCAACTCCTAGATCATTTGTACGTGATATAGTCTTATGGTAATAATCCACTTTGGCTTTGTGTTCATACAACCAGTCCATGCCCAAGATGAATTCATACGAACCCAATGGAAGGATACGAAGATCTGAGGTAGTGGTGAAGGGTCCCAAATCCACTACACACTCCTTAACTAAGAAGTCTATAGATATTTTGGCTCCAGAAGCCATCTCGACATCCCAACTAAGACCCCCTAACTACCACCAGCTGCATCGCTCTACTAAATATGGTGTAACTAAGGAATCAAAAGATCCAAAATCAAATGCGAGAATGGAGGTAGGAATACCAAAGAATGTTACACCTGCCGTCTCAATCACACTAATCTAGTGCTCATCCCGGCAATTCTTAACCGTTACATAGATTTGATTCTTCGCGCCCCGTCACCAACAGTAGGCTCTAAAATCTACGTCTTACCCTTGTTTCTAGGGTTTTGTGGGCACTCTCTCTAAATATTTCCAGTAACACCACAACCATAACAACTTCTCGGTCCTCTCCAATGAGATATAGCTCTAGCCGATACTCTAGAGGTCTATGTTGTGGATCTTGATGATCCGGCTATGGACTACTGAGGTCTCTGCTTTGGTGAGCTCCTACTAACTGAGCTCTCGATGCACCCTGTGTCCTAATGGGACCCCTAGGAGGAGGCCCCATACTCCTCCCCTATGTGCATTGAATCTCTGTGGAGGTCTGTAAGGTGGGCGGGTGCAGTGCTTTGGTCTTTGCCGTCTTGGTCTTTGTCTTTGCTTATGGTGGTCTAAAGACAATTGTGTTGAACCCCTGGCCCACCACGAGGAGGAAGAAATGACCCCTAGTTTTGTTATCCTGCATTTGTTGGATGCGGCTCCAAACTCTATCTTTGGCCTGTTGTGTCTTTCCCCGAGTCTCCTCTACTATATAGGCCTTCTCAAAGGCCTCGACAATGTCTGCAGATAATGGATATGCACCACACCTTCCAAATCTAAATTTAGGACCCCGATGAACATGTTAGTCCGTACTTGCTCATCCCGCATATAGTCGACATATGCGGGTAGGTCCGAGAAATCAAATCTCATACTCAAACTACAGGTCATCGATGCTTGACGGAGGTCGTGAAACTCGTCTATCCTCTGTTGAATGAACTTCCGAGATAAGTACCTGCTCCTGAACCGCTCCTCAAAGAGATCCCAGGTAAGCATCTCTGAATCAACATGGAGCTTCTGCTCCTCGGTCCTCCACAAGACACCTACTCCATCCCTCAAAATATGGATCGTAACATGAGCTTTCATGTTGCTAGTACAAGGGCAGAGCTTGAAGCACCCGCTCAAGCTCACTAACCAGGCCTCTTCCTGAAATCCACTTGTGTCCCCAAAATAATGAGATGGTCATAGCTTCAGGATCTCCCTGATATGGTTTGCAGTTGTAGTCTGGTGACCCTTAGGCCTCTCTGCATGCTCATCTCTAAGCCTAGGGCTTTGAGACCTATCCATGTTTCCTGAAATCCGATCTCCTTGTCCCCTCTCGGTGACTTTGCTATGTCCGACTCCACATTGGGAGTTCTCTCGTCCTATGCTCCTTGTTGTGTCGAGGAGATGCATGAGCCTCTACGAATGGATCCCTATCATGTCTAGTTGAACTTCATCTTACGGACTCTCCGTGTAGATCGGAATTGAGGCCACAAGTGTCCGTAAAATCTAAGGTAGGATGGTTACTATGGCATGGTCTCGAGGTGGCATGTCTAGGTCTATGTGAAAGGACCCCTCGTCTGGTCCGCACCTCCTACACATACCAAGGTGAGAGTTCGTTCATTATTTTAAGTTTTATTCAATTTTTCCATGTTTACTAAAATATGCAATTTTCAAAAAAGTTGTTTTCTAGATTTAAAGGTGTGCTAGCTTTAATATCGTACTAGGTTTAATTTTCACGTCTCAAGTTTTCTAGTGTGTCCAAGGGTCTAAGATTTGAACCCATGGCTATAATACCAAGTGTAACATCCCGTAAAAATGCTCACTCAAGACCCAACAACAACCTAGGTTTAGTTAGAAAAATTATGGAATAATTTTTTTTCGAAAAGTGTTCCCGCATTTGTGCTTCAAACTACAGTTTTCACAATAATGTTTCAAGGAAAATTATATTTAATAAATAAAATTTTCTCGTTATAATAAATATTAAACCCACATTATAATTTAATGAGTGTAATTAGTCCAAGCATGGTTAAATTTCCCCTTGAGTGTTAATTTAGTAAATATTAAATTAACACTATAGTTAAATATTCCCTAATTAAATTTAAAGGGTGAAAGGGGCTAAAATAAATTAAATACCCAAGGTATTTAATTCCACAAGGTCTAAAAAATAAACAAGGTCCTCATTTACAAGGGTTTAGAAAAATATTCACTTACCCCATAAAGTTACCCCTATAAAGGTCAACCCATGTTTGGAAATAAAAAATTTAAATTAAAAAGGTAATTTCCCACATACCCACTCTCTACCTACTCTTATGATTCAATCTTATTTTTATATTTTACACACTTAAGATTTCCTGAAAACATTTCCATTAGATAGGAAATTTCTTCCCCTTTCCAAAAATATAAATAATTCCTCCTAACTCTTCATATTTTGCAAGTTATGGGCCGACGGGCCTTGGGAGGATTTTTTTCCAAATACGGAGCTGCGGGCACGGGAAACATTTTCACCTAGGGAAGATTGCAGACCGGTGGACCGGCAAAGATATTTCGGCACTTTGCACTTTTTGCAAAAAGCACAATTTACTCCTGCAGGCCCACGTGCCAGCAGAGGACCTTTGCACCGAAAGCAGAAAATATGCCTTAGGCCCATAAGGGATGTGTGTCCAAGTTTCAAGCCAAAGCGGAAGGCAGTCACCTGAGGCACTTTAGATTTTTGAATTTTTTTTTGGAAAGCGTAAAGGTTTAAAATTAAGTCGTGCCTCTGCACGACACTCGGAGAGATGCCACGTGTCAAGCCAAAAGCTACAAGCGGGGAAGCGGGATCAGCGGTTTCGGGAACTTAGGAATTTTGACACTTTTACAAAAGTGAAGTTTTCTCATGATGCAAGCCCACGTGCCCACGGAAATGTTTTGCCAAAAGTATGGGTTGCGATGTTGCGGGGCAAAAAAGGAAATTGAGCAAAAGTGAATTTTCAAGCATGGAAATTTTTTTGCCTAAGGAGAACATTCGAGCCAGCGGAGCTGCGGAAAACTTCATGGTTTTTACGTTTTTTCGTAAAAAGTGAAATTTGCATTTTTAGGCCCGAAGATCCACTTTACGAAGATTTCATTTTTGCCAATTTTGCACAAATAATCAGTAAAATCTTCAAACAAATCATAACATTTTACTTTGGAATCTCGATTTGAGAAATTAAGGACTTTTTTCAAAGGGCTCAAACTCCTCTACACCATGGAAGAATAAAATATTACTTTTAGCAGACTTAGGTGGGTGAAAAATAAGAAAACATCTTTCATGCCATTAATATGTGATATGTTTGTTTCAACTAGCCGATTTGATTTGATCCACCATTCTACCTTCTCCAACACGCCAAATAGACATCGAGAATCACACTTGACATAATTCGAATGGATTTACTGAGGATTAATTGTTACTAGTTGAACTTTCAAATCAGATTTTTCTTCTTTCTCTGTAAAGGTATTTTCTTGCTTCTTACCCGCTAATGTTGTGTTGTGCAAACTTCTGGGGCAATATAATCTGTTTTGTGATGCGTCTTCTCTCTAACTCTCCCATCCAAGAAAAAAAATATTTACCCAACGAGTTAGAAAAAATGGAAAAAATGCAAAAATAAGGTCATGTTTTTGGGATTGTTTTAAAGCATTGCGGAATTCGAAGGGTGCGGATCGTACCGGGAGTCGCGGTCGTACAGGTCATGCAGGTTCGTCGTACCAAGTTCGCGGCCAAATACAAAGAAAATCGGCTAAGTCAGACATTTTTGTCCCAGGCGGTCCGCGGGATAGTTGGGACGTCGATGCACGGGACGCGGGACGCGAATCGGCCAATTTTCCACAAGTCGGGACAATCAATTGCGGGGGCGGTGCGAGATTTTCATCCGGGGCAACCGGACAAAAGTAAGCGCGGACGCACGCGACAAAAAGGTGAAAAAGGTCACAAAGGGGGACAAGGAAGCCCGAATCAGCCGATGCGGAAGAATGTGTCCGGGACATCCGGACACGCAAACCCGATTTTGCCGCAATATCCGCAACTCAAAAGAAAAGTCAACGTTTGACTCCCAAACTTCAAACGGCCATAACTTTTGACTCCGAGCTCCGATTTTCACAAAATTGGACTTTCTGAATGAGCACGACGTCCTCTATGCCACAAAAAAACTAGATTTATTATTTTTAATGAGGGTAGATATATTTAAATAAAAGAAACATATTCGGCTCCAGTCAATTAATGCTCATTCCCATCAAATGACAAAAAATGCCTGCTAGACCCAAAATAGCTGCCCGCACTCAGAAGGCCATAACTTTTGCATTTCTCAACGAAATCACACAAAATTGGTACCATTGGAATCATGGCTCTGATCCCAACACACAAAATCAATAAATTCTAGATTTGATGAGAAATTGATGGGGATTTTTCATAAAACGTGGCCGGGTTCATAACAGTGTTTTATTTGGTAGTTGGGAGTGCAATTAAGAGGCATGGTCATCATTCTTTCTCTTTGCAGCACCTGGGACAGTATGGGGAGCCTTTTTCAAGTAACACACAATCATTTCACTCCATTTAATGCCTCTTACAAGTGGTTGAAGGATAGATTTTGGATTTCCATTTTCCCCTCTCTCTCTCTTCTCATTTTCTTATAAATTGGAGTGTTGGGCTCATTGTAAAGGGAGTAGTTTTGTAGCAAAGCTCTACCAAAATTGCTTTGTGAAGCCAATGTGTTGTAGGCCCTTGTTGTGGACTCCTTGCATGGTGATCCAGGCCCTTATCTTGTAACCGATTGAACTGTGCATATCAGGAAGCAATAAAATATAAGTTTGTGGATGCATCTTCCCTCTTGTGTTTTTCTTGCATTCTTCTTGCCCCTTCAACCTTGATTACAAGAATATTGTGTCTATTTTATGTTCTTGCAGGGATCCATTATCATTGTGTATGTTTGAAATGTTGTTGTGAATGCATTTTGCTAGATTATGGAGAACTGTCATCACCCCTTCTAGTGTGCACTTTGCTTCTGTATCTCACGCATTGGAAGACTACTCTCACACCCTCCTTTTCTGGTGTATCACCGCTTTAGTGTAGGCTTTCATTTTATGCATTCTCTCTCCTGGTCCCTTGGAAAGTTAGATTAGAATAGTTAGTTTACCCTGCATTAGAGTAGATTGTGGCAGGTAGTTTAGGAGCAAGAACCAACTTTCTCTTGGAGGTCTATCTCAAGTAGCAAGTCCCACAACTTGGAGATAGTACCCATGTTATCCAATCACACCGTGAGTTCAAGTATATGCACTTGTATAAACATAGGGGTGTTGTGATTCATTGATAATAGTTCTGGCATGCTGGTGGGACCTTTAGAGGTCTTCACTTAACTACGACAAGATCGATGTGCACTTGTTGTAAGTTTCCAGCTTTGAAGGAGCTTTGAAATTACACATCTGGCGACTCCAAAAGAGGCATAATCCACTGGTTTCAGTCCAAGCCTGGCAAATTTATGAGAAGAATACAGACCAGGTCAAGAACTAGGGAGGAAGGATTGTTTGTTTATCTACACCTATCTCCAGACAGAGAAAGAAGGGGAAGAAGAGCTCAAAGATCTCCATCTCCACCTAATAGAACCTTGTCAACACCTCCACCTGGTAGGCCTTTCATCCAATCAACAAGAGTTCTTCGACCAATCAGGATGGCACAACCAAATCCATATGTCAATTTCACTGGCAGCAGCCCACTTGCTCTCAATGCACAAAATCCAATCCCAGTTGCAGCATTGAAGAACATTCCATACTTTACTGGAGAAAATCAGACCACTCCTGGTGATCATGTCAAGGACATTGCTAATATTTGTGCAATCCATGAGATTGATGAGATGCAAGTTGCTGTCAAACTATTGGCATCTTCATTCAAAGGGAAGGCTTTGCAATGGTTCAGAGCCTTGCTTCAGGCTCTATCCAAAATTGGAACCAACTATGTATAGCCCTCCATGAGCAGTTCGGAGAGAAGGGAGATAACTTGTCCCTTTTGGAACAATTGACAACTATCAAGAGAGCTCCCAATGAGCAGCTGACTGACTTCAACTTCAGATTTCAAAGGACTTGGGAGAGAATTCCAATGGCAGTAAGGCCAACAGCAGAAGGTGCTTTTCTATATTACCTTAAAGCTTTAAATTCTGATATTTCTATGTTAATTCAATCCATGGGAGGCACAACTATCCCTGTTGCTTATAGCATTGCCATTAGAGCTGAAAATTGTCTGATTCAAGTTGGTAAGCTAGCTCCTAGGCCTCCAATGCCATTATATCCAAATTTAGAGAGTCCAAGTACTAATCAAGCACCTATTTTAGCTCCTATTCCCACTCCTAGAAATCAGAATTCAAGTGAAGCTTCTACTTCATCTTCTAGTGCCTCAAATGAACTTCAAGAAGTCATGAAGCAATTGCAAAATTTAGGTAATGAGCTGGTTACACTCAAGAGGCAGCAAGCCCAAAGTTTTAGACCTTCTTATCAGCCTCAAGCTCAGCCTAACAGGCAGCCATATCAGCCTCAAAGACCACCCAATCCAGCTGCAAATCAAAATCAAGCAAGGCCTCCTACCAACAGACCATTTCAGCCCTATAATCCCAATGCTACATCTACCTCTAAAGCAATAGTGCCAGTACAAAACAACATAGCTCAAGAGTATGATTGGTGTTTCCCATGCAATGAACCTCACAACTAGTCTATGTGCTTCAATGGTGCCCTAAATCAAGCATTAATGGTAACAAAACTGGTGTGGAGGGTGAAGGGAGTCAAGGACATAACCAACAACAAGAAACATCCCAGCAACAATCAGCTCCAAATGATAGCACACTTGTAAACTGGCAGGCAGAAGACTTTTGTGGTATGAATCAAACAATATCTCAAAGTGTTGCAGCCAACACAAGGTCAAAAAGGAGAAATTTGGGTGAAGGACAGCCATTGGCTCCAAGTAATCCACAACCTTCTACCACTCCACAAGCTTTGGCAAAACAAAATGCAGTTCCAAACATGCAAGGACCACCCAAACCAGCTCCTAAACCAACTCAGATGCCAGTGCTATTTGCCCATGTGCAAGGAATGAATGTGCAAGCTAGAGGACAACAGAGGGATGCTTCATCCCCATTCAACATCATTGATCAGATGAAGAAGACAAATGTAAACATATCAATGTGGGAATCACTATCCATCCCAGGCCAAAGAGATTTGCTACAAGCTGCCATGAAGGATTGGTCAACTTCAAATCAACAGGTCCAAATGCAAGAGAAGGTACTCACAAATGCTGCCCACTGAGGGGAATCATGGAGGACAGCAAGGTAAAATGTTGAAGCCCCCTCCATTTTATGTTTCATTGATCATTGGGGACCAATTAGTACACAATTGCATGATTGACTCCGGGCAAGTAGTTCAGTAATGCCCAAGCAAATAGCTGATCAGTTGGGGCTTCAATATGAAGTCATATCCAAAGGGGTAGTGCAATTAGATGGGACAACGGTGACAATAGTGGGAGTGATTAAAAACTTGAGCCTTACCTTGCATGCATGCCCCAACGTTGTTGTTTTGCAAGATATCTCAGTGATAGATCTTCCACCACTCTTTGCCCTATGTTTGTCAAGGGATTTCATAGCTAAGATTGGAGGTTACTTATCTGCTGATTGGTCACACATGTTGTTCAAAACAAGATATGGAACTAAGGCCACAATCAGATCTGAACCTATTGCAAACTTTCACGTTGAACCTCACACTCCAAGCCAAATCAATACCAACTATTCAGCATTTGATCAAGAAGATTATCCAAGCACTGATGAAGCTGACACCAAGGTTGGAAGCATCCCAGATTTGACTCTTGATGAATGGGCAAGCAAGGTGCATGCTTTTGATCCTTATCAAGAAATAGAAGAATCCGAGCTAGGAGTTTATTGTTTGCATGAAGAGAATCAACCTCTCCCCAGCATCACCAAGCCAGATCATAAGGACGAGAATGAAGTATGGCAAATTGTTCTTTGATGGATCAAGGAGTAGACAAGGTGCAGGAGGAGGAGCTATGCTCATTTCACCACAAGGTACAAAGTATTACTCAGCCTTCCATTTTCAGTTTTCTTGCTCAAACAACACAGCTGAGTATGAAGCCTTAATTCACGGATTGCACTGGGCAAGGAAGAAAGACATCAAGAATTTGCAAGTATTTGGTGATAGTGAGCTGATCATGAACCAAGTCAGAGGAAAAAATGCTGCCAAGAATGATCTGTTGAAGAACTACAAAAATCGGGTATGGGATCTTATTGAAGATTTTGAAGCTTTTAGCATCAATTCCATCCCAAGAAAAAGAATGAAGCAGTGGACAGACTGGCAGCAATTGGGGCTGCGTTTGATGTTGTAGAAAGTATCAAAAGTGAGAAATCTCAGCCTCATATCAAATTGGTTGTGAGACCAGCTGTTCCGGATAACAATACAAGTTGGCAAGTCTTCGAGAATGATCAAAAATTGTTAATTTCCTACAAGAAGAAGTTGAGTTCTCCACCAAAAATCAAGACAAGCTGGAGCAGCAGTATGGTGACCAAGTGGTGCAACTGAGAACTAACAAATTACCAAAAGGCCTCATAACCTTGGAGTCAATCTTCAACCCGAATGATCAATTCCGGAAGGAGAAAGTGAACATTCAAGTAAAGGGTGAAGATTCAGAGCCTATTTTAGTAGATGAAGGCAAGACATTGCAAATTGGCAAAGTAAGTACTCCACAAGAGAAATCTGATTTTGTTCAGCTTTGTCAAGAGTTCCCAAATGTCTTTGCTTGGACTTACAAAGATTTAAGAGGTTTCAACCCAAGGTTGGCACAACATACTATTGAGCTGGATCCGAATCCAAGCCTGTCAGGCAAAAGCAAAGGCCAGTGAATCCCCATATCGAACCTCTCATGAGAAAAGAGTTGAGCAAGCTTATTGAGGCCAATATCATCTTCCCCATCAAACACTCAAGTTGGGTTGCAAACTTGGTGCCGGTAAGAAAGAGAAATGGAGAAATAAGATTGTGTGTGGACTTTCACGATCTAAATAGAGCATCACTCAAAGATCATTATCCACTTCCATCAATGGAACAAATATTGCAGGTTGTAGCTGGTTCAGAAAGGTTTTCATTGCTAGATGGATATTCAGGCTATAATCAGATAATGGTGAAGGAAGAAGATCAATTCAAGATGGCCTTCACTACAAAATGGGGCACGTATGCTTACAAGAAGATGCCATTTGGACTGTCAAATGCTGAGAGCAACATTTCAGCGAGCTATGGATATGGCGTTCAAAGGCTTAATCAACAATATAGTGTTGGTATACCTAGATGATATCACTTGTCTTCTCAAAGAATGTAGTAGACCATCTCTTTCACCTCAGACAAGTGTTTCAGAGGTGTAGAAGGTTCGAGTGTCGTTGAATCCAAAGAAGTGTATATTCTTGGCACACGAGGGAAAATTGTTGGGCCACATTGTCTCTAGGGAAGGGCTAACAATTGATCCTGAAAGGGTTGAAGCCATCCGAACACTTCCATTGCCACACCACAAGAAATCTCTTCAAAGCTTCTTGGGAAGGATAAACTTTGTCCATAGATTTGTGCCTAATTTTTCCACTCTTGTGAAGCCTTTAACAATGATGTTGAAGAAGAGTCTTGCATTCAAATGGACAACAGAAGGCAAAGAGAATTTTGAGAACATCAAGCATGCAATATCACAAGCTCCAACTCTTATCAACCCTGAATTTTCAAAGGATTTCATGTTGTATGCTTTTGGAGGATCAGATACAATCTCAACTATCTTGACACAGCTGAATAGAGAAGGTTCAAAACAGCCCATAGCATTCTTCAGTCAAATCTTGGAAGATTACGAAATAAAGTATTCTTTCATCGAAAAGCATGTCCTTGTTGTCATCAGGAGCTTGAAGAAGTTCAGACACTTGGTCTCGAACAATAAGATTCAACTGCTTGGTGTCTCATGTTGGTGTCAAGGACTTTCTCCTAAACAAGGATTTAAATGAGAAGAGAGCAGGTTGGATCACTCGGGTGATGGAATATGATATTGAAATCAAAGTGACCAAGCTGGTTCATGGCAAAGGTTTGTGTGAGCAGCTCAGCTTCCAAACAACCAGACGGGTCAAAAGGTGAAGAAGATGTTGTCCTACTACTACAGAATGATCAAGAACAACCAACTAATGATGCACCCATTCCATGTTGGACTCAAGACTTGGTGCATTACCTCCAAACAGGCTTGTGCCCTCCAGAAATGAGCAAAGCAAAGAGGAGATACTTTAGGTTACAAGCCATCCCGTATGTACTCATTAATGGTATCTTGTTCAAGAAGGACATCAATGGTGTTCTATTAAGATGCATTGGAATAGGTCAAGTTGAGAAGATCTTACACGAGTTCCATGATGGGGAAGCAGGAGGCCACTTTGCTCCATGAGTAACAGCTCTCAAAATCATGAAAGCTGGTTACTATTGGCCTACTGTGTTCAATGATTGCTACTCATGGGTCAAGAAATGCAAGAGATGTGCATTCTTCACTAGGAAGGAAAGGTTAGCAGCTGCCCCTTCGTCATCCGATTTTAGTAGATCAGCCATTCATGCAATGGGGATTGGACTTCATTGGGGTTATCAATCCCAATTCAGTCAAGGCCACAAGTGGATACTTATGGCAACAGGACTATTTCACCAAGTGGACCGAAGCAGTGGCACTCAAGGAGGCAAGTGAATCCAACATATTAGATTTCTATGAAGGGATAGTCACGAGGTTTGGTGCCCCCACCACTATCATATCGGACAATGCATTGGCATTCCTTGGCACAAAGATCACTGAATGGGCTGTCAAGAATTGTGTGTATCTCAGCACTTCATCAATTATTACCCTCAAGGTAATGGTCAAGCCGAGTCTACGAACAAGAACCTACTAAGAATCATCAGAAGGACTCTTGATGAAAATCAAAGGACTTGGCACGCAAAGCTCAAATCAGCCCTATGGGCTGATAGAATCACACCCAAGAGGTCTACAGGAAGCTCTCCATACAAGCTTGTGTATGGGAAAGAAGCAGTTCTACCTATATCACTCGAGTTGCCAGCATTGGAACTCATGAAACAGTTGGAACTAGCTGAGTTTGAGCCTATGGAAATCAGGTATGCAGAGCTGATGGAATTAGAAGAAACAAGAGAGCATGCAATGCAGACCATAGAAAAAGATAAAGCATTGGTCAAAAAGAGTTTTGACAAGAAAGCTAAGGCCAGGATATTGCAAACTGGAGATTTGGTACTGAAGTGGGATGTTGATCATGCAAAGCCGGGAAAGCATTCCAAGTTCGATGCCATATGGAGTGGCCCATATATGATCATTGAATGCAAAGGTAGCAATGCCTTCCGGCTAGCTAAGTTGGATGGTGAAGAGTTGCAGATTCCAGTCAATGGAATCTATCTCAAACGTTGCTACTAGAAAGAGAGCTTCTCACCCTTGTAAATATTAATGTAGAACTTCCATTCCTCTAAGTGCTTATGCACATTGTACTGTTGTTAGAGTAGTTTTTTATTTCCCTAAGTGCTTGTGCACATGTCCTATTGCTTCTAGTATGTGCATGTTTGCAGTTCATTGAGCCTCCGGAAAGAATTTGCAGCCACAGGAGAATCAGATCAGAAAAATGTTTCAATGGCTCAAGGATACAGGTTTTCAAATTTTAGATCAGCTGAGAGATTATCAAATAGACTCCATGCCCAATGGATTGCTATGAGCAGCTGGCCATTCTTCATCTGGCAGGTAGATAACCCCACTGAGTCACCAAAATTGTTATCCAAAATTCACCCCTCAAGGTAATTTTGATAACATGCATCAAATTCTTCAGTCCCGAGCAAGTAGATTGATTCAAGGCCCGAAATCATGTTTTTTTGGGCCCCTTTCTTCTCTAACTCTCCCATCCAAGAAAAAATCCCAACGAGTTAGAAAAAATGGAAAAAATGCAAAAAATAAGGTCACAGGATTGTTTTAAAGCATTGCGGTCTGAAGGGTGCGGATCGTACCAGTGCGGGTCGTACCGAGGTTCGTCGTACAGTTCGCGGCACGCCAAATACAAAGAAAAAATCAGCTAAGTCGACATTTTTTCCCCAGCGAGGTCCGCGGGATAGTTGGGACGTCGGGATACGTGCGCGGGGGACGCGAATCGGCCGATTTTCTATAAAGTCGATCCAATTCATGGGCGGTGCGGAGATTTTCATCCGGACAACCGGGACAAAAAAAACGCGCGACGCGCGGAGACGCAAAGGCAAAAAAAAGGTCACAAAGGGGGACAAGGAAGCCCAATCGGCCGATGCGGAAGAATGTGTCTCAGGACAGCCGGGACACGCGGACCCGATTTTTCCGCAATATCCGCAACTCAAAAGAAAAGTCAACGTTTGACTCCCAAAACTTCAAACGGCCATAACTTTTGACTCCGAGCTCCGATTTTCACAAAATTGGACTTTCTGGAATGAACACGATGTCCTCTACGCCACAAAAAATAGATTTATTATTTTTAATGAGGGTAGATATATTTAAATAAAAGAAACATATTCGGCTCCAGTCAATTAATGCTCATTCCCGTCAAATGACAAAAAACGCCTGCCAGACCCAAAATAGCTGCCCGCACTCAAAAGGCCATAACTTTTGCATTTCTCAACGAAATCACACAAAATTGGTACCGTTGGAATCGTGGCTCTGAGCCCAATGCAAAAAATCAAGAAATTCTATATTTGATGAGAAATTGGTGGGGATTTTTCATAAAACGTGGCCGGGTTCATAACAGTGTTTTATTTGGTAGTTGGGAGTGCAATTAAGAGGCATGGTCATCATTCTTTCTCTGTTACAACACCTAGGACAGTATGGGGAGCCTTTTTCAAGTAACACACAATCATTTCACTCCATTTAATGCCTCTTACAAGTGGTTGAAGGATAGATTTTGGATTTCCATTTTCCCCTTCTCTCTCTCTTCTCATTTTCTTATAAATTGGAGTGTTGGGCTCATTGTAAGGGAGTAGTTTTTGTAGCAAAGCTCTGCCAAAATTGCTTTGTGAAGCCAATGTGCTATAGGCCCTTGTTGTGGACTCCTTGCATGGTGATCCAGGCCCTTATCTTGTAACCGATTGAACTGTGCATATCAGGAAGCAATAAAATATAAGTTTGTGGATGCATCTTCCCCTGCTGTGTTTTCTTGCATTCTTCTTTCCCCTTCAACCTTGATTACAAGAATATTGTGTCTATTTTTATGTTCTTGCAGGGATCCATTATCATTGTGTATGTTTGAAATGTTGTTGTGAATGCATTTTGCTAGATTATGGAGAACTGTCATCACCCCTTCTAGTGTGCACTTTACTTCTGTATCTCACGCATTGGAAGACTACTCTCACACCCTCCTTTTCGGTGTATCACCGAACTACAACCATAAGAAGGAAAGCAACCAAATACACAAGGCTTTAACACGCAAAAGCCCAAGGAGTTAGATCTATGGGGAAGCCTCTTATACCTCCCAATGGGAAATGGGTGTCAACCTAAAAACCAACTAATAAATCATCTCAAACCCCCGCATACTATTATGCCTCCCTCGATTACCTATTATACCTCCACCATTTTCTTATGCCTCCCTACAAATCTCTTATGGCTCCCTCATCAAAAAATAGACCAAGTAAGAAATGCAAGCTATTTCTTGTCCAAGGTGGAACACCCATCCCAACTCCCTCCAAAGCATGGAAATAACTCTTGTTCCTCCCTACAAATCTCTTATGCCTCCCACATTGAAAGATCCCCATAGTCTTCTCAATACACTTAAACAATCTACCCAACCAACCAAAAACATACCAAAACACTCAAAAACATTCACATATACATAATATAAAAAAGGAAAACATTTTACAAGAGTCAATCTCCTACCTCTCCATGGTAGAGCTTGATCCAAGAGTTCCACAACAAGCTTCTTCAAGTCCAAAAATCACCAAAAGCTCCAACAAATCCACAAGCATTCCAAAATCATCTAACTCTCCAAAATTACAAGAGCACAAATAGAATGAAGTAAACCCCAAACAAGCAAAAGAACTCGAATAAATAGAAAATGGAAAGAGAAGGGTGAGGTGGCTCCACGTAGGATTCCACATCGCTCATCCTCAACTCCACCTCACAAGACAACTTCAAACTCCAAAGCACAATTAATAAGTGGATGAAGAAATGAAATTTTATTTACACACACACACCAATCCCACACCCCTTAAGGACTAAAAATAAATACATGTAAGAAGGTGCAATAAAACTTACAATTTGTCTTCCCAAAATACATAATGAGGCCTAATTTTGACCCCCCAACCCATAGGAAGGATTGGTGTAACAATATAAGAGGTGTGGGACAAGTTTAACTTATCCCACAAGCCTCCAAAATTTGACCCCTAAGGACAAATCCGAATTTCAAAGGGAAGGTGGAGTGTTTCACACTCAAAGTTACTTACACATCACTTACAACACATAAACCAAGAGCCATCAAGTCTAATAAATAATTTCTTTTGACCCATTCTTAATTAATTTAGCAACATGATTACTCACAACTCTAAACACCAATTAAATAAATAATAAAGGGAAATTAGATCACAAAAAAATCACATACTAAAATTAAACAAAGGAAACTAAATAAAATAGTACACATAACCCCTTGGTCACATTTGAAGGTGATTCCCCCCATGTGAACCCCTAAAAACAATTCAAATATACACACTTAACAAAATACATTTTTCTGTGGTGACCCTTGTTGAATTCATCTAGGATTCCAATGTGGTTGGTCTCTAATCCCTCGATGTTTGTTGTGACATGTTTACCTACAAAACACATAACACCTCCTTCAGCCTCGTGGCCGCATCAAAAATTTAAAATAAATATACAATATAACTCCAAAATTATCTAAATATGAATCAAAACATCATCTAGGCAAGTAACGATATCATTTACAATTTCATCAATAACCATATGATCATAAGATTAGTTCAATTATCTAAGTCTACTCAATAAGACGAAATATCACGTCCAAAACATATATATATATAACCATGTCAATCAAAGATAACAACATCAATATAAAATGTCTCTAATAATACACATGATCATATATGAATCGAAATCAACAACAATCCTTGATCTCTAACATCTAACATCATGCCAAGTCAAAAGCTAAAATTATATCCATAAGTATAGTCGATAGTATCATAATCAATAAAAAATGTGTCAATGGGAAGTGGGCACTACAAAGACTCAAAATTAACTACTCTTCCCTCCTGCATCAACACACCTCCAAGTCCTACTAAAGAAGCATCCATGCATACGAATAACTCACCCTGAGGGTCTAGCACTACAAGAATAGGCGTTGTCATGAGGCATTCCTTCAGTGTCCTAAAGGCCTGCTCACATCTATCTAACCATACAAACTTCTTCCCTTTCCGCTAAATAGAAGTGATGGGGTGCGCAACCTGAGAGAAGTCCTATATAAATATCTTGTAATATCCTGCTAATCCCATGAAGCTACACACCTCTGTCACACTAGTGGGTGTTGGATAATCCATAATAGCTCGAATCTTTGAAGGATTGACTATGATACCTTCCCCAAAAATGATGTGGCCCAAATATTGCACCTCTGTCTGAAAGAACACACACTTATCCAGGTTCCCATAAAGATGTTGTTCATGAAGACACTGAAGAACCTAGTGAAGGTGCTCCTCACATGTACGTGAGTAAATCAGAATGTCATTCAGGAATATGAGCACGAAGCGATCAAAGAATGTCCTGAACACCCCATTCATCAAGCACATGAACACTGTGGGGGCATTCATCAAACCAAAAGGAACCATTGTGAACTCGTAGTGGCCATATCTCGTATGGAAGGTAGTCTTATGAATATATTCCTCCGTGATCCTCAGCTGATGATATTTGTTATCTAAAATAAGATCATGCTTATTTTTGGTTAACTGCACCCATTTTTCCTCCTTTAGTGCTTCAATCTGATTTTTCAAATATTTTAGGCACTTAAGGTTTCTTAAAAGAATCTTCATCAAATGTGAAATTTCTCCCCCTTTCCATAAATGTAAAGAATTCCTTCTAACTCCTCGTATTTTGCAAATTGTGGGCCAGTGGACCTAAGAAGGATTTTTTTCCAAATGCGAGACGGTGGGCACGGGAAGACCTTTCGTCAAAAGGGAAGATTGCAGAGTGGCGGAAGATACTTTAGCACTTTGGAATTTTGTGCAAAAGGCGCAAGTTATAATTGTCAACCCGCGAGCCTAGCGAGGTTTCCTTGCTAATTGGAAAATGCAAATGTGCAATTTCGGGGCCGCAAGGAAATCTTACCTAAGTGGAAATTCGGGCCGACAAGTTTGCCGTAAGTTTTGCACTTTTGTATTTTTTCATAAAAGGCACAAGTTACAATTGTGGGCCTCGCAAGCCCGTGGATTTTTCTTTTCAAAATGGAAAATGCAAGTGGCGATCCGTGAGTCTACGAGGAATTTCAAACTTTTGCAAATTTTCACAAATGGCGTAGTTTTCAAGTGCAGACCCGTGAGACCACAGAGGTTTTTTCGCCAAGTGAAAAAATACAAAGTTGTGGGGCAGAGGATTTTCTACAAAAGTGAATTTTTGAGTCTCATGAGGTCTTTCCACCAAAATCGAAATTTCGGGGTGCAAGCCTGCACGAGATATTTTACACTTTTGCCCTTTTTGTGCAAAAAATGTGTAGTTTTCATTTTTCATCCCACAGTTCGCGAAGACTTTTTCAAAGAGAAAAGTTGTGAAGTTGTGGACTTGCGGGCTTGAGGGAGACTTTCACATTTTTGTAATTTTTGCACAAAAGACACAATTTCAATTTTGGGCCCGCGGAGCTTTTAGGTGCAATTTTAATTTCGAGCCTACGGGGCTATGGAGGTTTTTTAGAATTTTGTGATTTTTTGCAAATGGCGCAATTTGCCATTACAGGCCCACGGGTCCATTTTGCAAAACTTGTTTTTTCGCCATTTTTGTACAGATTCAATGCATAATTTCAAATGGCCCTATCTTTCGACTGGAAGCTCGAATTTGGGCAAGAAAGGACTTTTTGGAAAGATATCAACATCTACTACATGCCAAAAGACATGGAGAACCAACTAGATATCTAATTTGGGTAAGGATCTAGAAAATGTCTTTCACACCATTAATATGAGATCCAATTGCTTTACCAGATACAATTTTATTCGATCCGCCTTTCTTCCTTCTCAAACATGTCAAACAGACATAGAGAAATGACTAGATTTGATGGGTGAGGATCTGGAAAATGTCTTTCACACCATTAATATGGGATCTCGATTCCTTTGAGAACTACACTGGATTCGATCTACCATTCTTCCTTCTCTAACACTCCAAACAAGACATGGAAAACTAGACTTGATAGATTGTAGGTGGATTTGCAAGGGCATTGAGGCCGGTGGTTGAGCTTCCAAATCATATTTCCCTTCTTCTCCTTTTCTCCTCTATTTGCTTCACCTATAAATGTAATATATTGGCTCTTTGTAAACCATTGGACATTTTGGATTTGCCCATTCTTCTCTAGTCTCAGTAGATGAATTTTTGGAGTTCAAAACCCCATTAAAACCGTAATGCTAAGTTTTGCCTCTTGGCCATTGTAATGTTCTGTATCAATTTGTGGAGTAATAAAATAAGTTTTTTGATGATTTCAACCCTATCTTGTGTTCATTTCCTTCATCTAATCTTTCATTACAAGATTGGTTATCTGTGCATGGTGTATGTATTACATTTTGATGGTCTGTGTTTAATAGCAAATCTAGTGTTCAGCATTCCTTTGATGCATCACCTATGTTAGTTTAGGTTTAATTTCTTACATCTTCTTAACCCTGTCTCCTTGGCAAGTTACAATAGATTTTAGAATAGATCCTTTGCAAATTTTATGTGTGCACCTAAATAGAGGAATAGGAACCAACCTTCATCCATAGAGCTTTCCCAATTGCAAATTCCAACACTTTACGAAAACCTCCATGTTATGCTATCACACTAAGAGTATTAACCCATCGAATTGTAGACATTCAGGGGTGCTATGATTTTACACTAATAGTTCCTACGCACACCCGGTGGGACCAAGAGGTCTTCATTTTTATTACAACAAGATTGATGTGCACTTTTTGTAAGTTTTCAGCTTGTAAGGAGATTTGCAAAGCACATTTGGCAACTCCATCCGGTTGACAACCCATTATCTGAGTTACACACTTTCCTTTCATACATTTCCACCCATTTTTCTTTCCACATCTCCCATTTTCTTCCATTCTACGAGGTTGTGCAATCATGCCCTCATCCCCACAAAGGGGAATTCACATTCAAAGCAATAACAGCAGGCAGTCCACCTCCAATTTATTTCTCAACTCATCAAGATCAACATCATGAGCAGATTCAAAACCATTATGCTTACCCATATGAGCAAAGTGTCAAAACCAGCCACTATGGAGCTTATCAAGAACAAGGGTATGCATACAATGACAACAGTCAAATGGAGAATGTTGATCTACTCAAGGATATTTAAAGAAAAGAGACTGACATGGTTCAATCAAGGGCTACAATATAGATGAAAGCCTTCAAGATTGGTTGTAGGGCACCTTGTCCATGGGAAGTCCCTCTTCCAAGACACTACACCCTCAAGAGAAGCTTGACTTCATGGTTGAAATGTTGCCCCAACTTGCAAAATGGACTGAGGATATTGAGGCATATGATAAGTGCCAAAACTATTTTGGCTATGAAACATATCAGAACAAGAGTATGCATATAATGACAAAGCAATCAAATGGATAATGTTTATCTACAGGAGGAGATTCAAAAATGGAGAATGACATGGTTTAATCAAGGGCTACAATACATATGAAATCCTTCAAGATTGGTTTCAAGAACCTTGTCCATGGGAATTCCCTTTTCCAAGACACTACACTCGGAGAAGCTTGAATTCATGGTTGAAATGTTATCCCAATTTGCATAGTGGACGAGGATACTTGGGCATATGAGAAAAGTGTGAGACAACCTTGTCAATGGGTAAGTCAGTCACCAACTCCTTGTCCTTCATTTTCTCTTTCTCAAGCTTTATCATCTCAACATGGTCAAGAGTCAAGCCCATTGTATGCTGCCCCAAGTGTTGATTTCCCTTCTCCATCCCCTAATCTTCCATCTCATCTCAATTATTCTACCCTTTTCCCTTCCAAGCAGTCATCCCCTCCAAAGAAACAAGAAATTCCACTTCCCTCACCACCATAAACAATTGCAAAACTAGTTGAGACCCCATCCACTCCTCTTTCCTTCCCAATTCCATGTGGGGAAGAGATTCCAAAAACCAGTCAAGGAGAACAAAGCAGGAAGGAGAGCCAAATAGAGAAGAAATGACCAAAATCTTGGTAAGCTGGGCTCTTAAATTTGGGATAACAAAGATCCCCTTAATGGTTAAGCCCATAGAGGATGTCAAAGTTGAAGAACAAGTGGTGGCTAAAGCTAAGTTTGCAGCAGAAGGAGAACAAGAAGATCAGCAATTTTTTTGCTTTGAATGCAGTGTCCATAATGACACTTTGTCTGAAGAGGATGTTGATCTAATCCAAGTTGCACAATTAGTCAAGAAGGAAGAAGAACAATCAAATCCAAGTCCAGTTAAAGAGGACCATATGGAGGTAACCAAAGTAGATTCGCAGGCACTAATTCATGACCCGATTGCACAAGAGATTAAAGATCTCTCTCCCATTCAACCTCTCCAAAATTATGATTTTTTGGAAGAGTTTGAACTCACTAGCTTCATATTTAAAGATGAAGCTTCATATGGTGAAAATAATGAAGATTCTAAGATCATCACGCAAGAGGGAGAAACCTCAAACAAAGAAGACAACGAAGATTTTGATTTCCTATCAAACTTAAAAGAGTGTTTTGATGAGGAGGAGCCAGTTGAAATTGCAACTTTTCTCCCCCATCATTCATCCTTCAAACACAAGAACATGTTGTCATGGAAGAGAACGTGCAAGCATAACTTGCAGTTTGAAACATGCCTCTTGAATCAAAGTTGGAAGAATTTGATCTTCCAAAAGCCACATCGAGAGGAAGAGGAAGGGGAAAAGCAAGAGGATGTCATCATCTCTCCCACACCATTCACCCAAGAAGGTCTACAGGAAGACTCCATTCTTGGAGTTGAATTTCAGAGAAAAGGGCACATCCATCATATCAGACCTTGCCCAATCAGGTACTTGGCTTCACTAGAGCCAAGAGAGAAGCCACAACCAATCATACTTGCTTCTAAGAATGAGGGAGATTCTCAAAGTGCCAAGGATCAACAACAATACCTCTTGAAATCAAGTGAGCAATAGATTGAAGAGGTATTTGTTTTGTTTCCAGTTGATACCTTGATGGAGGGAGTGGAGAAACAATTTGCAGTTAGTCTTCCACCCCTAATCTCGCTTATATTCAATGCCAAATCATTTGTATAGATGCCAATTGAAAGGAAGGGAAGTTATTTCTCATCACCAGAGTGTGGTTTTGTTTTTCTCTCTAGTTAGCTTACAATAGGTAGGTTTGCTTTCGGTAGAAGAAGTGCTTGTGCACACTCTACATGTCTTACTTAAGGCATGTATGATTTCATCTTTTACACATAGATTTTGTTTGTATTGCTCCAGTCAAGGTGCATTGCATCATGCCCTTTCGTTATTACTGGTTGAAACTCATAGTTGCATGTGATAAGTGCAAATTTTAAAAGAAAGTAAATATAGAACAACTAAGGTAAATTAGGTTTCGAGACAGTCCATTTCCAAAACAGTTCGGGATCACTAGGTGCAAGCAAATTGGGTTCAAGTTTCAAGAGAAAGATCAGTTTTAGGCTATCATTCATGACACCATGCCCAATGGATGATTCAAGGAAACTGATCATTTCACCTAGTAGGTAGGTGATCCCCGTAAGTCGCCAAATTGTTATCCAAAATAAGCTCATGCTTATTTTTGGTTAACTACACCCATTTTTCCTCCTTTAGTTCTTCAATCTAATTTTTTAGATATTTTAGGCACTTAAGGTTTCCTGAAAGCATCTTCATCAAATCAGAAATTTCTTCCCTTTCCGAAATGTAAAGAAATCCTTCTAACTCCTCATATTTTTCAAAGTGCGGGCCGACGAGCCTAAGAAGTATTTTTAGCCAAATGTGGGCCAAAGGGCATGGGGAAGATCTTCACCAAAAGGGAAGATTTCAGAGCGGCAAAGATACTTTGGCACTTTAGCATTTTACACAAAATGCACAAGTTACAATTGTCGGCCCACCACTGGTGAGGTTTCCTTGCCAAGTGGAAAATGTACATGCGTAATTTCGGGGTAGTAGAGGAAATTTTGGCCAAGTGGAAATTCGGGCAAGTGGGTATGTGGCAAGTTTTGCACTTTTGCATTTTTTCACAAAAGGCACAAGTTACAATTATGGGCACACAATCCCATGGATTTTTCATTTTTCTAAATGGAAAATTCAAGTGGCGAGCCATGGGTCCGTGGGGGATTTCAAACTTTTGCAACTTTTTTATAATGGCACAGCTTTTCAAGTGTGGGCCCACATGCTCGTGAAGGTTTTTTCTCCAAGTGCAAAAAGCGAAGTTGCATGGGGCCATGGAGGATTTTCAGCAAAAGTGAATTTTCGAGCTTGCAGGGGTCTTTTTGCCAAAAGTGAAATTTTGAGGCCGCGGGCTCTGCGGGAGATATTTTAAAAATTTCCCTTTTACGCAAAAAGGTGTAGTTTTCATTTGCACGACATGCGGGCTTGGTGAAGACTTTTTCAAATGGAAAAGTTGTGAAGTTGCATGGGCTTATGGGCTTGAGGGATACTTTCACATTTTTGTAATTTTTGTGCAAAAGGAACAATTTCAATTTTGGACACGAGAGATTTTAGCGCAATTTCAATTTCGAGCCTATGGAGGTTTCTTAGAATTTTGTGATTTTTCACAAATGGCATAGTTTTCCATTGCGAGCCCATAGGTCCATTTTTCAAAAATCTTTTTTCGCCATTTTTGTATGGATTTGATGCAAAATTTGAAATGGCCCTATCTTTCAACCGGAAGCTTGGATTTGGGAAATAAAGGAATTTCTGGAAATATCTCAATGTCTCGTTATACACCAAAAGACATGGAGAACCGATCGTATACCTGATTTGGGTGAGGATATGGAAAAGATCTTTCATGTCATTAATATGAGATTTGATTACTTTACCAGATCAGATTTTATTCGATCCGCCTTTCTTCCTTCTCCAACATGCCAAAAAGACATGGAGAACCGACTGGATTTGATGGGTGAGGATCTGGAAAACATCTTTCATGCCATTAATATGAGATCTGATTTCTTCGAGAACGACACTGGATTTGATCGCCATTCTTCCTTCTCCAACACGCCAAACAAAAATGGAGAACAAAACTTGAAAGATTGTAAGTGGATTTACAGGGGAATTGATGGTGGTGGTTGAGCTTCCAAATCAGATTTTCCTTCTTCTCTTTTTCTCTCTCTCTTTGCTTCGCCTATAAATGTAAGATCTTGGATCTTTGTAAACCGTTGGACATTTTGGCTTTAACCTCGCTTCTTCTCTAGTTTGTAGATGAATTTGTGGAGTTCAAAACCCCCATTAAAACTATAATGCAAAGTTTTTCCTCTTGTCCATTGTAATGTTCTGTATCAATCTATGGAGCAATAGAAATAATCTTGTGGATGATTTCAACCCTCTCTTGTGTTCATTTCCTTCATCTGATCTTTCATTGCAACAATGGTTATCTGTACATGGTGATTGTATTACATTTTGATTGTTTGTTTTTAATAGCGAATTCGGTGTTCAACATTCCTTTGGTGCATCAGCTCTATTAGTTTAGGTTTAATTTCTTGCATCTTCTTAATGATGTCTCCTTGGAAAGTTAGAATCAATTTTAGAATAGATCCTCTACAAATTTTATGTGTGCACCTGAACAAAGGAATAGGAACCAGACTTCATCCGATATATTTCTCGATCGCAAACTCCCACACTTTGGGAAAATATCCATGTTATGCTATCACACTGAGAGTCTCAACCCATTGAGCTGTAGACATTCAGGGGTGTTGGAATTTTACAGTAATAGTTCTTGCACACCCAATGGGACCAAGAGGTCTTCATTCTTATTGCAGTAAGATTGATGTGCACTTTTTGTAAGTTTTCAGCTTGTAAGGAGATTTGCAAAGCACATCTAGCGACTCCATCTGGTCAACAACCCATTGTCTGAGTTGCAGACTTTCCTTCCATCCATTTCCACCCATTTTTCTTTCCACATCTTCCATTTTCTTCCATTCTATGAGGTTGTGCAATCATGGCCTCATCCCCACAGTGGAATTCACATTCAAAGTAGTAGCAGTGCAGTCCACCTCCAATGTATTTCTCAACTCCTCTAGATCAACAACATGAGAAGATTCAAAACCATTATGCTCACCCATATGAGCATTGTTAAAACCAATTTGTCTATGGAGCTCATCAAGAATAAGGATATGCATACAATGACAACAATCAAATGGAGAATTTTGATCTATTAGCGTAGATTCAAAGAATGGAGACTGAGATGGTTCAATTAAGGGCTACAATACAGATGAAAGCCTTCAATATTGGTTTCAGGTGCCTTGTCCATGGGAAGGCCCTTTTCCAAGACACTACACCCTCAGGAGAAGCTTGACTTCATGGTTGAAATGCTGCCCCAACTTGCACAATGGACTGAGGATATTGAGGCATATGAGCAGCAAGGCAAAACTAGTTTGGCTATGAAACATATCGGGAAAAAGAGTATGCATACAATGACAAAGAATCAAATGGAGAATGTTGATCTACTAGAGGAGATTCAAGAATGGAGATTGACATGGTTTAATCAAGGGCAATAATACATGATGAAAGCCTTGAAGATTGGTTAAAATGTTACCCCAACTCGCACAATGGACTTAGGATATTTGGGCATATGAGCAAAGTGTGAGACAACCTTTTCAATGGGTAAGTCACCACCACTCCTTGTCCTTCATTTTCTCTTTTTCAAGATTTATCATCTCAAGAGTTGTCAAGAGTCAAGCCCATTGTATGCTACCCCAAGTGTTGATTTCCCTTCTCCATCTCCTAATCTTTCATCTCATCTCAATTCTTCTTCCCTTTTCCCTTCCAAGCAGTCATTCCCTCCAAAGAAAAAATAAATTCCACTTCCCTCACCACCAAAAACAATTGCAAAACTAGTTGAAACCCCATCCACTCCTCCTCTTGCCTTCCTAATTCCATGTGGGGAAGAGATTCCAAAAACCAGTCAAGGAGAATAGTAGGAAGGAGAGACAAATAGAGAAGAAATGACCAAAATCTTGGTAAGCTGGGCTCTCAAATTTGGGATAACAAATATCCCCTTAATGGTTAAGCCCATGGAGGAGTCAAATTTGAAGAATGAGTGGTGGATAAAGATGAGTTTGCAGTAGAAGGAGAACAAGAACAAGAAGATCAACAATTTGTTTCTTTGAATGCAAGTGTCCATAATAGCACTTTGTCTCAAGAGGATGTTGATCTAATCTAAGTTGTACAATCGCTAAGAATTAAGAAGAACAATCAGCTCCAAGTCCTGTTAAAGAGGAGCATATGGAGGTGACCAAAGTAGATTAAGAGGCACTGAATCATGAGCTGGTTACACAAGAGCTTACATATCTCTCTCCCATTCAACCTCTCCAAAATTCTTATTTTTTGGAACATTTTGAACTCACTAGCTTCATGTTTGAAGATGAAGCTTCATATGGTGAAAATAATGAAGATTATAATATCAACATGCAAGAGGGAGAAACCTTAATACAAAGCAGGACATCGAAGAGTTTGATTTCTTATCAAAATTAAAAGAGTGTTTTGATGAGGAGGATCCTGTTGAAATTGTAACTTTTTCTCCCCCATCATTCATCCTTCAAACACAAGAAAAAAATTTCATGGAAGAGAACGTGCAAACATAACCTCGCAATTTTCAACATGCCTCTTGAATCAAAGTTGGAAGAATTTGATCTTCCACAAGCCACATCGGAGGTAGAGGAAGGGGAAAATAAAGAGGATGTCATCATCTCTCCCACACCATTCACCCGGGAAGGTCTACATGAAGACTCCATTCTTGGGGTTGAATTTCGAACAAAGCACACATCCATCGATCGACCTTGCCCAATAAGGTACTTGGCTTCACTAGAGCCAAGAGAGGAGCCACAACTAGTCATGCTTGCTTATAAGAATGAGGGAGAGCCTCAAAGTGCCAAGGATCAACAACAATACCTCTTGAAACCAAGTGAGCAGCAGATTGAAGAGGTATTTGTTTTGTTTCCAGTTGATACCTTGATGGAGGGAGTGGAGAAACATTTTACATTCAGCCTTCCACTCCTAATCTCAATTATATTCAATGCCAAATAATTTTCATGGATGCCAATTGAAAGGAAGGGAAGTTATTTCTCATCACCAATAGTAGGTTTTGTTTGAAATTTCCCATCTCTCTAGTTATCGTAGAATAGGTAGGTTTTCTTTCAAATAAGAAGTTCTTTTGCACACTCGCATGTCTTACTTAAGGCATGTATGATTTCATCTTTTGTACATACAATTTGTTCATATTGCTATTCATATTGCTTCACCAATCAGGCATTGCATCATGCCCTTCATTTGTTACAACAAGAACCTCATAGTTACATGTGATAAGTGTAAATTTCAAGAGAAAGTAAATACGTAATAACTAAGGTGAATCGGGTTTCGAGATAGTCCATTTCAAAAATAGGTTCATGATCGTTAGGTACAAGTAGTTGGGTTTAAGTTTCAAGAGAAAGGTCATGATCAAGCTATCATTCACAACTCCATGCCCAATGGATGTTTCAAGGCAACTAATCATTTCACCTAGTAGGCAGGTGATCCCCATGAGTCACCAAATTGTTATCCAAAATAACCTCATGCTTATTTTTGGTTAACTGTACCCATTTTTCCTCCTTTAGTGGTTCAATCTGATTTTTAAGATATTTTAAGCACTTAAGGTTTCCTAAAAGCATCTTCATCAAATTGTAAATTTCTTCCCCTTTCCCGAAACATAAAGAAGTCCTTCTAAATCCTCATATTTTGCAAATCATGGGTCAAATGCGGCCTAAGAAGGATTTTTTTCCAAATGTAGGCCGGCGAGTGTGGGGAAGACCTTTTGCCAAAAGGGAAGATTGCAGAGAAGTGAAGCGGTGGGAGATACTTTGGAATTTTGGAATTTTATGCAAAATGCGCAAGTTACAATTGTCATCTCGCGGTCCCTACAAGGTTTCCTTACCAAGTGGAAAATGCAAATGTGCAATTTCGGGACCGCAGAGGAAATTTTTCCCAAGTGGAAATTCAAGCCGATGGGTCTATGCGAACTTTTGCACTTTTGCATTTTTTGCAAAAGGCACAAGTTACAATTGCGGGTCCACAAGCCCAAGGATTTTTCTTTTGCTAAATGGAAAATACAAGTGGCGGAGCGATCGGGTGGTCTATGGGGAAATTTCAAACTTTTGCAACTTTTCGCAAATAGCACAGTTTTCAAGTGTGGGCCCACGAGCCTGTGGAGGTTTTTTCTCAAGTGCAAAAATGTGAAGTTTCTGGGCCACTTGAGGATTTTCTACAAAAGTGAATTTTTGAGCCTGTAGGGGTCTTTTTCGCCAAAAGTGAAATTTTAGGGGCATGGGCCTACGGAGATATTTTACACTTTTTCCTTTTTGCACAAAAGGTGTAGTTTTCATTCACACCGTGTGATCTAGTGAAGACTTTTTCAAAGGGAAAATCTATGAAGTTTCAAAGCTTGCATGAGCTTGAAGGAGATTTTATCTCTCGAAAATGCACCCTATAGAGAGATGGCTCCAGGTGTTCTAAGCTTGCAAATTTAATCTCTCTCTTTTGTAGATACAATGGAAACACCTCAGGTCTGTGGGTATACCTATTTTGAGGTGAGTCTCTGATATCAAGGTTGGTTCCTTATTGATGTATCCTAAAATAATTTTTCTAGGGTTAAGGGTAAAATATGGCTGTAAAATAATTAAAACTGAGGTGATACACCAAATTTTTATGAGGGATTTGACTGATTATATGCACAATTGATATGGGAATAATTATTGATGCACGAGCCAACATTTTTCTATAGAATATTAAGGGTAAACACTTTGATGTATTGAGGGAAAAAATCACAACAATACTTTGCTAAGTTAAAATGCACACATTAATACCATGCAAAAATTACTAAATTTGTAAAATTGTCGATAATTAATCGGGGAATTCACATTCACAAGATTAATGGAAACATACACAAGACTACAAATAATTGGAAATGTAGAAAATACTTCACATTCAAAGGGAAAACTCGCGTAAACCGCTTGACTCCTATATCTAAAAAGTCCTCCCTTTTTGTGCTTTTCCAAAGCACATATATATAGCAAAATTAATTCACCCACCCTTCCTAAAAATAGACTAAGGCTATACTTACCCATGCATCCTATTTTTATCCTTTATTTATTATTAAATAAAGGAATAAAATAAAACAAACTAAGTACAAAGAGACATTAATAGCCTTTGGTTACATCTCGACCAATCAAGTTGACTATTCTATTTTTAGTAGAAAAGCAAGGGTGAATAATTTGCTAATAATAAATCTTCTTTGGTTGACAAGTCTCCTTCCTTATGCATGTGAATTTGTCTTCTTGTCGATTTTGTCCTCTTGTAAAGGCATGCAAAAATAAACTCCCTGTGAGTGAACAAAATAATTACAATACTTCTGCAATATTTGATAGATAATTCATCCACTATAGGGACCACTTGTCCATGTGCACATGCTCAACTTTTCTCTCTCGTAGTCCGTGGGGCCACCCTTGCACTTCACCATTAGTCCTCATTGGTTTGGCCACTCTTGTGGACTTAGAAAATTACCATGGTTTTGAAATAATACAAGGGCACTTTGAAAAAGGGGAACCATATTACATTCAGCCACCTTTGATAACATATGGTATATCATAGTCTCTGTCACTCTATAGTTTTCATCCTTGCATTATTCCAATGGAAAAAGGTTGAAAAAACCTTTTATTTGATCATTGCATACATGATTTGGTGACTTTTGGTATATTAGAAACTTAGACTATAGTTGAGACCTTTGTAAGTCAATATGCAATGATTTTTTTAAATAAAAAGGGGTTGGCCCCCTCGTGACGATGACTCACCCCTCAATCATGGTGTTGGTGGCATCGTTTACTCAGGTTGAGTTAGGTCCTTTGATGCGTACTCATCAATATTTGTCCTTGTGAGCCCGCATTGTTAATTTCACCTCGATTAGGTTTTTAAACCCACAATTAATGTGGCTAGTGGAAACTTAACCATGGTGGTTGCATTGATTTTGGAGATCGATTCTTGAGAATTGATCTGTGTATTTGTCAATTTGGGATCGTTTGATCACTAACTCTGAGATAGTTAGGTTAAGCCACAGCTGAGGTGGGTGAGTTAAAACAAACTGAAACCCATTCATTTTTCATTTCACCTCTAGTTCGTGGGTGAAGCCCTAGCAAAATTTTCTTTGACTTCATGGTTGGAGTCTTGAAGCTCGACTCTTGAAGTTTGTCTAGTGCATTTACCGAGCTCTACGAATTGGCTGCCATGGTTTCTTTTGAGATTTGTGAGGTTTTCTTTGTTCTCAAGATCTCTATGTTGTTTCTTGGTCATTCACAAGCTTTCCCTTTGAAGTGGGCACCATTGTTAATCACTTTGATCTCTGTAAATTGCAAAGAAGAAGTTCTAAGAATCAGTCTCATGAGGTTCTCGTGCATGCACATGCTTGGATTCGCCATTGACATTGTTTTAAGTTCTCTATGATTATTGTGTTTGCTCATGTATTTTACTCAAAATGAGGTTCTCAGCAATACCATCCTATACACAGTGAGTTTCTTGCTCCGATATTTGTCACTTCTGTAGCTTTCATTGTTCTTACGATGGAGGCATTGTCCTCATGTATATTATTTTGTTGTGGGTTTTCTAGCTTTGAGCTTGATTTGAGAGCCATTTGTGTGTTATCTTTACTTTGTATTCCCCTCGACTGAAACCATTTTCCCAAATCGTACTTAACTTCCGCTTCTCCTTCATTGAGGATTTGGGTCTGAGGTGTTTGTCATTTTTACTCTTTTAAGTAGCTGAGAACCTTGATATTCATATTCCTGGATCTTGTGGAGATACTAGGTCTGCACTATTATTTCTTAATTTATGTGATCTGCAGTCGCTTTGATACTTCTTCTATTCTCACCACTTCTTTTAGCATTTGTTGTATAAGTGACATGGGTATTTGAGTTTCAGTTTCATCCTTTCTCTGATAGTTTCCTTTTCACTATGGATGCCATTCTTGTGCCATCAATATCCATATTTTCTGGGATATTTTCTTTGTATTATTTTCCTAAGATTATCTGGGTTTCTTTAATTTTGAAAATCTCTGAAACGCCATTAAAAGAAAACCCCATTCTCTATTTTGGTTGCTTTGAATCTTCTCGATTTGTATTGATTCTACCCCTGGGAGCATCTATAAGCTAAAATAAACTTGAAGCTCATGTTGTGTTTTTCTCCTAGTGATATCATTTATTGATCTCCCATGAAACTGTAGATCTGTGTGAGTCAGCTTATTTCACCTCAAATGTATATTCTCAGTATTATTTTTGTGGATATTGTTCCCGAGAAAGGTTGCCATGATTTTGTTGAGTTACCTAACTTGATCATATTCTCAAACCGTATTCTCTTTCATACATCTTTTCTATTACTACAACATGATTTTCTCTCTTTTTATGAAATTGAAATTTTGTATCTTGTATGAATATTTGGGCTCTTTTGTTTATTGGGATGTACTTTAATTTGTAGCATAACATGATGTGCATTTCTTGTTGTATCCTCCGATATGAAAATCTTAAACACCATGCTAACAAAGTGATCCCTAAAAGTGTTGGGAACTTTGTACTCTCCCAAAATTCATAAGTATATTGTAATTTGTACTTTCTCTTACAAAGATGATTGTCATTTCATAGGATTCTCATTAAGCTTCAATTCTAATCACGCACTTGTACTTAAGGCATATACAAGTAATAATTGGTTTTATAGTTTTGATCTATGATGATGCAACTATTTTGTTGTATGAAAATCTTATCTACCTCTATAATTAGAAATTGAGAACAATCTCATTTTAATTCTCCGAGATTTGGAACATCCCCAAATTGATCCTCGTCATGAATAGTGAAATCAATATTCTCAGTAACTTTTATGTTACATTACTTAAATTTTTCGCAAATTGAAAACAGCTTTTAGCTCTCTTTTCACTCTTATAAATCAATATGCTACATTATTCTTTGTTTAATCTTAGTGGAAATTCTTCAATACTTCCCTTTGTTCATATCACTTATTTGATCAAGATCTGTAATTTATTTTTTTCATAGCTTTCGAGAATGTATTAGTGATGAAATAACATGATGGAAAGACATAAAATTTCCATTTTATATGGTGAATCCTCACAAAATTTTCTCAGATTTCCTTATCCATTATGTTTCAAATTGTAATTTTTATCTCATTTCAATAAACCTCACCTTTATATTCTGATTCTTCTGCAATCTCATTTGTTTGTGATGTACTTGAAAATTTCCTGTGAATACCATATTTGCACCTTTTGAATGCATGTTTTTCTAAAATTAGAAATATAAGGAGTTAAAATAAAACCCCAAGCTCAAAAATTGACAACCATTTCCTTCTCTTTTCGTACCATGGTGTAGTTTGCAGAAGACAACTAGTGCAACAATTCAGAAAGAAAAGAACACCTCCTCGAGGCAATGATGGGTTTACTTTACCTCCTTACATTTTCAGCTTCATAAATATATGCATTATTTTTCCTTCAGTTATTTCTCATGGCTTGTGTGAGAAAAATATGTACAAATATTCTTCATGAATAAAATGAAAATATTTTCATTTTATGAGATGTATGTTCTTCCTTTCTCGTACTTTCTTTCATTTGTATGGATAATGAATGAACCTATACAACTCAAAATGAATAAATAATTCACTTAATCATAGAAATACATAAAAATCAAGTGCACTCTTCAAGCCGCTTATTGAAAATGCAAACCGCTTGTAAAATCAGAATTGTCCTTCAAAATTGCCACCTACTCTGCAGCTTTAGAACATCATGTATGATACATGCTGCCCTTCCTACCTTCCTTAGGGCCTTGCAATGGTTGTTTACAGCTGTTACATAGTTTTGACGAGGGTTTCAAATGGAATGGCTGCATCTATGAGGCATGGCGTTCTTTAACTGTACCCAAGTTATAGTTTTGATCCCAAATAACTTCCAAATTTTCAAACCAAACAATTAAAATTGCATCTTTCTCCGAGATGGTTGTCCCATACATAGCCAAACTCATAACTCAACCAATCTGAGAAACTTCAAAGTTTCGAGTTGACCTTTTTAGCATAGGGTGTAAAAATGTCAAAATTTCTAGCGATCCTATGGGGAAAGCTTCCTGCTAGCTTGTAGACCAATGCCTTGTTCTTTTCCATTGGGCATGGAGTCCAAACATGTAACCAAAATATGCCTTTTCAGAAGGTCCAATCCTTCCAAAAAGAACTAAAATTGGGAAAGGATCTGGTGAACTAGATCACGTGCACAAATGCACTTTATTGAATTGAAAAACATTGCAATGTGTAGGAACTGCACTTATTAAAAGGGAAATCCTAATCTACCCTACTCTAACCAGCAAAACCGAGGCTAAACAAAACCTAAAATAGGAAGTGAAAAGTATCTCCCCTTTCTCCAAAACCAAGGCCATGAATTCAGCTCTAGAAACCAACAAAATGTCAAAGCTGAAAATAAGATATGTACCTTTATTTCACTCATCAGATCAGTCCAAGAAATGGGAAGCACCTCTATCTGATCTGTAATCTATTCTGACATGATTTGAGGCTTTCTATTGAGAACAGATAACTCACTTTTGTGCTCCAAGACAAGCATGAAATCTTGCAATACTATAGCTGGGTGAGAATTAGCCAAATACCAAATAGGACAAGGCCTCTTCACAACAAAATTGTTGATAGTTTTGATTTGATTTGAATCATGAATATCATTTTAAACAATGATCTCTTTCTAAAGTTGTCCTGGAGGTTGTTTTGTGTCTTCTAACTGTTGTAACTCATCTTGAAACTATTTTGAGGTCTACTTCTGCTCTACAAGTTGTTGTTTAATAACTGTTATAAGTGATCTTTCAACACTTCTATCAAATGATTCTACATTTCTCATATCCTCCATGCAATCTAAATACTCAAGATCATTCTCTTCTTCTTCATAGGCACTGTCCAGATACATGGTACAATCAAAAAATTGAAGATCATCTTCTTCATTTTCATAGGTATTTATGTGAAGTTGTTGTTCAGATCGCCTTTATGGACATTCTGAAACTAATCTAAACATACTTCAGCTCCTTTAAATTGTTATACCATAACTGATCTTTCATCTTGATTATTCTAGTTTGACATATAATCTATAAGATCAAAATTGTCTGGTTTTTCTGCACAAGATCTGATTTGAGTAGCATGTTGTTCTGAGACATTCTTCTCCCAAAATGGTTCTTCCAGGAGGGGATAATAAAGATCTGTATTTAATAGCATCTCTTCCTCTTTTTCAATTACAAGAGGTACCTTATCAACCAGAGGTTCATTGAATGCTAAAACTAAAAATTAGTGAGTTTTATAGGTTGTTCTTCACTTTTGCAGTTTACTAAATCTGATAAGAAATCAACATCCTCAAGTTGTAAATCTGAAACACAATTTCCTTGAATTTCAACCTCCTTTTTATTCAAAATTGATCTATCCTCTTCTGATATGGTTGTAAGTTGCGTATGGTGCCATCATGCACACTACACTCAGAATATGCAGATTGTTGATCATCTTCCAACTATTCTTGATCTACAAATTATGCAAAAATTCCACCTATTGTCTTTTGATGGATGCCCCTCCTTGATCTTTTGATTCTCTCTTTCCTGGACTGGAAGTATGGGTAAAGAAGGAGTGGGCTTAGTTTTAGCTTCAACTGGAAAATTTTGGACAAGAGGTTGGGGTATAAGATCTGCATTTAGAAAAGCTTCTAAACACCAACTTGGACACTTAATTTTGACTTCAATATGTGATTGTGGGGTAGAAAAAGCAGGAATTGCAGCAACTTGATAATATTAAAACTGAGGAATAGGTTGCATTTGTTGACAAGGAGAATTTATAGGCATTGAATTTTGATAGGGGAGGTAAGTGGGAACATCCCATTGATAGGGTTCCTTAAACTGAGGCCCATCAATCTTCACTCCTAATGATTTCTCAATTTGTTCCTTGATAGCTAAGTATTCCTACTTCAAACTATTAACCTCGATTCTAAGACCTCTTCACCTTTTATACTCAAAGCATAATCCTCTGCATAACTTTGACCTTGAATAGCATAACCCTCATATTAATAATCATATTGATTAACGGGTTTGGGTTATAAGAATATTCATTATGATAGGGTTATGGAATTGGTCTAAAAGAAAAGGTGAATAAAAACTACTTGTTTGGGCTGATAATATTGCTAAAAGTGAGGGTTCATGGTCAGTAGGACCTCATAGAATACTCAACTATGAAAACAGATCTCACAGCTCACAAAAACAATTGATAAAAACAAAATAACAGATCTGATTTTCTTGAAAAATATCTAAAAACTTCACTAAAAAAATTAATACTTGTTTAAAAGTGTTATACTTGATCTCGGAATCGATTTACAGAGTCACCAAATGAGTTCTTCTTCAGATCTTGAATCTTTAGAATGCATCAATAGTAGTTCTTTCCAAAACTACTATGCATGGTGTCTGATCTGCTTGAATGATGAAACACCTTTGAAAAGTGAAACTTTTAGCTGTGTGAGTGTCCCACTGGGCGTGCCAAAAATTGTTATCTCTCGAAAGTGCACCCTATAGAGAGATTGTTGCAGGTGTTCTAAGCTTACAAATTTTATCTTTGTCTTTCATAGATATAATGGAAACACCTCAGTCCCGTGGGTATACCTATTTTGAGGTGAGTCTCCGATATTAAGGCCGGTTCCTTATCGATGTATCCTAAATTGCTTTTTTCTCAAGGGTTAAGGGTAAAAGATGGCACCAAATAATTAAAACTAAGGTGATACACCAAATTTGTATGATGAATTTGACTGAGTATATGCACAATTTATATGGGAAGAATTCTTGATGCACGAGCCAACAGTTTTCTACAAATATTAAGGGTAAACACTTTGATGTATTGAGGGAAAATATCACAACAATACTGCTAAGTTAAACATACACATTAATATCATGCAGAAATTACTAGAATTTGCAATAGGGTAAGATAATTAATTAGGGAATTCACATTCACAAGATTAATGGAAACATACACAAGACTACAAATAATTAGAAAGGCAGAAAATACTTCACATTCAAAGGGAAAAACTAGCAGAAATTGCTTCAACACTCCTCTATCTGAAAAGTCCTCCCTTTTGTGTTTTCCCAAAGCACACAATATATAGCAAAATTAATTCACCCACCCTTCCTAAAAATAGACTAAGGTTGTACTACGCCTATGCATTTTATTTTTATCTTTTATTTAATAATAAATAAAGGAATAAAATAAAACAAACTAGTACAAAGAGGCATTAATATCCTTTGGTTACATCTCAGTCAACTGAAGTTGATTTTTCTATTTTTAATAGAAAATCAAGGGTGAATAATTTTCTAATAATAAACCTTGCTTGCTAGGAAAGTCTCCTTGCTTATGCATGTGAATTTGTCTTCTTGTCTGCTCTGTCCTCTTGTAAAGGCATGCAAAAATAAACTCCCTGTGGGTGAACAAAATAATTACAATACTTGCAATATTTGCAAAATAATTCATCCACTATGGGGACCACTTGTCCATGTGCACATGCTCAACTTTTCTCTCTGCAGTCTTTGGGGCCACCCTTGCACTTCACCATTAGTCCTCATTGGTTTGGCCACTCTTATGGACTTATAAAATTACCATGGTTTTGAAATAATACAAGGGCACTTTGAAAAAAGGTTGAAAAAACCTTTTATTTAATCATTGCATACATGATTTGGTGAATTTTGGTATATTGGAAACTAGGACTATAGTTGAGACCTTTATAAGTCAATATGCAATGATTTTTTTTAAATAAAAAGGGGTTGGACCCCTCGTGATCATGACTCAACCCTCAATCATGGTGTCGGTGGCATCGTTTAATCAGTTGAGTTAGATCCTTCGATGCAGCATCGTCCGATCTTCATCCTCGATGAACTCCGCACTATTGATTTCGACCCTCTGCTAGGGCTTTAAACCCATAATTAATGTGGTCATGGTGGAAACTTAACCATAGTGATTACGTTGATTTTAGAGATCGATTCTTGAGCATCGATCCGTACTTGTTTTTTATCATTTGATCACTAACTCCTGGTGATCTAGGTTAAGCCATGGCCGAGGTGTGTGAGTTAAAACAATCTAAACCCAATTCATTTTTCATTTCGCCTCTAATTCACGAGCGAAGCCTTGGCAAAATTTTCTTTGATGCCATTATTGGATTCTTGAAGCTCGAATCTTGAAGTTTGTCTAATTGTACATTTACCGAGCTCTGTGATTTGGCTTCCATGGTTTCTTTCGATATTTGCAGGTTTTCTTTGTTCTCAAGATCTCTGTGTTGTTTCTTGGTCATTCACAAGCTTTCCTTTGAAGTGGGCACCATTGTTAATCACTTTGAGCTCAGTAAATTGTGAAGAAGAAGTTCGAGAATCAGTCCTCATGAGGTTCTAATGTATGTAATCACTTAACTTCTCGCTTCTCCTTCATTAAGGATTTGGGTTTGAGGTGTTTGTCATTTTTACTCTTTTGAGTAGCTAAGAACCTTGATATTCATATTCCTGGATCTTGTGGAGATACTAGGTTTGCATTGTTATTTCTTAATTTATGTGATCTACAGTCACTGATACTTCTTCTATTCTCACCACTTCTTTTAGCATTTGTTGTATAAGTGACATGGGTATTTGAGTTTCAGTTTCATCCTTTCTCTGATAGTTTCCTTTTCACTATGGATGCCATTCTTGTGCCATCAATCTCCATATTTTCTAGGATATTTTCTCTGTATTCTTTTCCCCAGGATTATCTGGGTTTCTTTAATTTTGAAAATCTTTGAAACACCATTAAAATAAAACCCCATTCTCTGTTCTAAATGCTCAAATCTTCTGAGTTGTATTGATTCTACCCCTGGGAGCATTTATAAGCTAAAATAAACTTGAAGCTCATGTTGTGTTTTTCTCCTGGTGATATCATTTATTGATCTCCCATGAAACTGTAGATCTGTGTGAGTCAGCTTATTTCACTGCAAATGTAGATTATGTATTATTTTGGTGGATATTGTGCCTGAGAAGGGTCACCATGATTTTGTTGAGTTACCTGACTTGCTCAGATTTTCAAACTGTATTCTCTTTCATACATCATTTCTATTGTTGCAACATGATTTTCTCTCTTTTGATGAAATTGAAATTTTGTATCTTGTATGAATATTTGGGCTCTTTTGTTCATTGGGTTATACTTTAATCAGTAGCATAACATGATGTGCATTTCTTGTTGTATCCTCTTATATGAAAATCTTAAACATCGTGTTAACTCAGATCCTCGAAAGTGTTGGGAACTTTGTACTCTCCCATAATTCATAAGTATTTTGTAATTTGTAATTTCTCTTGCAGATGACTATTTATGGGCTTCTCATTAAGCTTGACTTCTAATCATGCACTTGTACTTATGGCATATACAAGTTTTAATTGTTTTACAATTTTGATCTCGTGATGATGCAATTATTTTGTTGTATGAAAATCTAATCTGCCGTCAGAATTGGAAATTGAGAACAATCTCATTTTCATTCTCGAGATTTGGAACATCCTTGAAATTGATCTTGTGATAAATAGTGAAATCTTAATATTCTCAGAACTCTTATGTTACATTACTTAAAAGTTCTCAAATTGAATAAAGTTAGCTCTCTTTTAAGCCCTTATAAATCTGAATATGCTACATTATTATTTGTTTAATCTTAGTTGAAATTCTACAATACTTCCCTTCGTTCAGATCACTTATTTGATCAGTACTGTAATTTATTTTTTCATAGCTTTCAAGCATGTATTAGTGATGAAATAACATGATGGAAAGACATAAAATGTCCATTTTACATGGCGAAGCCCTGTCAAAAATTTTCTCGATTTCCTTATCCATTATGTTTCAGTGTAATTTTTATCTCATTTCGCTTAACCTCAGCGCTTATATTCTCATTTGTTTGTGATGTATTTGAACCAATTCTGTGAAAACCATATTTGCACCTTTTAAATGCATGTTTTTCTGAAACTAGAAATATAAGGAGTTAAAATAAAGCCCCGACCTCAAAAATTGAAAACAATTTCCTTCTCTTTTTCAGGTACCATGGTGCAATTTGCAAAAGACAACTGGTGCAACAATTCAGAAAGAAAAGAACAATTCCTCAAGGAAATGATAGGTTTGCTTTACCTCCTTACATTTTCAGCTTCATAAATATATGCATTGTTTTTCCTTCAGTTATTTCTCATGGCTTGTGTGAGAAAAATATGTACAATTATTCCTCATGAATAAAATGAAAATATTTTCATGTTATGAGATGTATGTTCTTCCTTTTTGTACTTTCTTTCATTTGTATGGATAATGAATGAACCTATACAACTCAAAACACTTAAATAATTCACTTAATCATAGAAATACATAAAAAATCAAGTGTACCTTATTGTCGCTTATTGAAAATGCAAATTGCTTGTAAAATTGTAAATTGTCCTTCAAAACTGCCACCTATCGTAGCTTCAGAACGTCATGTCTAATACATGCTACCCTTCCGCCTCTCGTGGCCTTGCAATGGTTGTTTACAGTTGTTGCATAGTTCTAACAAGGGTTTCAAATGGAATGGTTGCATCTATGAGGCATGGCGTTCTTTAATTGTACCCAAGTTGTAGTTTTGATCCCAAATGACTTCCAACTTTCCAAAACCAAACAATTAAAATTGCATCTTTCTCCGAGATGGTTGTCCTAAACATAGCCAAACTCGTAACTCAACCAATCTGAGAAACTTTAAAAGTTTCAAGTTGACCTTTTTAGCATGGGGTGCAAAAATGTCAACAGGATACTTTCACATTTTTACAATTTTTGTGCAAAAGGCACAATTTCAATTTTGGACCCGCAAGGCTTTTAGGCGCAATTTCAATTTTGGGCTGTAATGTGAGAGGTTTTTGGAATTTTGTGATTTTTCGGAAATGGCACAGCTTTTCCATCATGGGGCCCGTGGATCCTTTTTACAAAACTTGTTTTTTCACCATTTTGTACAGATTCGATGCAGAATTTCAAATGGCCCTTTCTTTCAACTAGAAGATTAGATTTGGGCAAGAAAGGACTTTTTTGGAAAGATGTCAACGCGTCTGCTACACAAAATACATGGATAACCGAATGGATATATGATTTGGGTGAGGATATGGAAAATGTCTTTCACGTCATTAATATGAGATGTGATTGCTTTACCAGATCATGTTTTATTCGATCTGCCTTTCTTCCTTCTCTAACACACCAAACAAACATGAAGAACCAACTTGGATTTGATGGGTGAGGATCTAGAAAATGTCTTTCACGCCATTAATATGAGATTCAATTGCTTTAAGAACTACACTAGATTCGATCCGCCATTATTCCTTCTCCAACACACTAAACAGACATGGAGAACCAAACTTGATAGATTATAGGTGGATTTGCAAGGGCATTGATGGATGGCGGTTGAGCTTCCAAATCAGATTTGCCTTCTTTCCCTTTTCTCCTCTCTTCACTTCATCTCTAAATGTAATAGCTTGGCTCTTTGTAAACCGTTGGACATTTTGGCTTTACCCCTCCCTTCTTCTATGGTCTATAGATGAATTTGTGGAGTTCAAAACCCCCTTTAAAACCGTAATGCAAAGGTTTTCCTCTTAGCTATCAGTAATGTTCTTCATCAATCTGTGGAGCAATAAAAATAATTCTATGGATGATTTCAACCCTCTCTTGTGTTCATTTCCTTTATCTGATCTTTCATTGCAATATTGGTTATCTGTGCATGGTGGTTGTATTACATTTTAATGGTCTATGTTTGATAGCAAAGCCGGTGTTCAACATTCCTTTGGTGCATCACCTCTATTAGTTTAGGTTTAATTTCTTGCATCTTCTTAACCCTGTCTCCTTGGCAAGTTAGAATAGATTTTAGAATAGATCCTCTACAAATTTTATGTGTGCACTTGAACAGAGGAATAGGAACCGACCTTCATCCGAAGAGCTTTCCCGATTGCAAAGTCCCACACTTTGGGAAAATCTCCATGTTATGCTATCACACTGAGAGTCTCAACCCATCGAGTTGCAAAAATTCAGGGGTGCTGTGATTTTGCACTAACAATAACCCGACTTAAGATCTATCTTGGAGAAAATTGTGGCCCCTTCATCCGATTAAATAAATCATCAATGTGTGGAAGGGGGTGACGATTTTTTATCATTACTTTGTTCAACTGGTGGTAATCAATATACAACCGTAGAGATCCATCCTTCTTCTTTACAAAAATCACCGGTGCACCCCAAGGGGATAGAGTAGGATGGATTAGGCCTTTTCTAGAAGGCCCTCAAGCTTACAACTTGAGCTCACAGAGCTCAGAAGTAGTCATCTGATAAGGTGCTTGTGAGATAGGATCTTCTCCCAGAACCAAATCTATGTGAAAATCTATCTCACACGGGGTAGAACCCCGGTAGCTCCCCTAGAAAGACATCGAAAACTCTCTCAAGATGCGATGGTCGTCGAGAGAAGGTCTACTAGACTCATCCTTCGATATGTCACTAATCATAACAGAATACATCCGACAACCTCATCTCACACACCACTTCACTTGCATGCAGAGATGGTGCGAATGGAAATGGGTATCCTAACCCCTTCTATTACTAACTCAACTCCTAGATCATCTATACAAGATATAGTCTTATGGTAACAATCCACTCTGGCTCTATGTACAAACAACCAATCCATGCCCAAGATGACTCCATATGAACCCAACGAAAGGATATGAAGATCTGAGGTAGTGGTGAAGGGTCCTAAATCCACTACATACTCCTTAACTAAGGAGTCTACAAAGATTTTGGCTCTAGAAGCCATCTCAACATCCCAACTAAGACCTTGCCTAACTTCCACCATCCTACAACGCTCTACTAAAGATGGTGCAATAAAAGAATCAGATGAACCATAATCAAATAGAATGGAGGTAGGAATACCACTAATGCTACCTGTCATCTCAATCATAGTTCTCTCGGTGCTCATTCTCGGTGGTTCTTGACAGCTGCATACATCGATGATCGCACCCCATGTCACCAACAAAGTGGGCTCAAAATCTACGTCTTACCCTTGTTACTAGGGTTATGTGGGCACTCTCTCCAATGATGTCTAACAACACCACAACCATAACAACTTCCTGGCCCTCTCTAATGAGATGCAGCTCCAGCCGGTACTCTAGAGATCTATACTATGGATCCTGATGATCCGGCTATGGACTACAGAGTTCTCTCGCTAACGAGCTCCTACCGACCGAGCTCTCAATGCACCTTGTTTCCTAAATGGGACCCCTAGGAGGAGGCCCCATACTTCTCCCCCTCTGCATCAAATCTTTGTGGAGGTTTGTAAGGTAGACGGGTCTACTGCTGCTGCTTCGATGTGGTGGCTGTTGTGATGGCCTAAAAGATGACTCTTGAACCCCGACCACCACAAGGAGGAGGAGTTGACCCCCTCAATCTGCTATCCTGCATCTGCTAGATGTGGCTCCGAACTTTGTCCCTAGCTCATTGCAGATCTTCCCCGAGTCTCCTCTACTATATAGGCCTTCTCCATGGAACTCGCTAAGGTCTGCATGGATAGTGGATACGTACCACAACTCCCAAATCTAAATGCAGGCCCCTGATGAACCTGTGAATCAGATATCTTCTCATCTTGCACATAGTTGACATACTTTGAGTAGGTCCAAAAATTGACTCTCATACTTAGTTACAGTCATAGATGCCTGGTGGAGGTTGTGAAACTCGTTTATCCTCTGCTGAATGAACCTTTGAGATAAGTACCTACTCCTAAACCACTCCTCAAAGAGCTCTCGAGTAATGGTCTTTGAATCAACATGGAGCTTTTGCTCCTCGGTCCTCCACCAGACACTTACTCCATCTCTCAGAATATGGATCGCAACATGAGCTTTCAATTTGCTAATACTACAAAGGCAGAGCTTGAAGCACCCGCTCAAGCTCACCAACCAAGCCTCTGCCTGAAACCCACATGTATCTCTAGAATAGTGTGACAGTCGTAGCTTAAGGATCTCCCTGATATGGTCTGCAGCTATCGACTGGTGACCTCTAGGCCTCTCTGCGTGCTCCTCACTAGGTCTAGGGCTCCGAGACCTATCCCTCTATCCTAAAATCATGGCTCCCTTTCCCCTCTGCAATGACTATGCTCTGGTGACTCCATGTGGGAGTTTTTTGCCATATGCTCCTCACTATGCCGAGGAGATGCACAAGCCTCAATGGATGTCTCCCTATCATGTCTGGCTAAACATCCTCCTAAGGACCCTCCACGTAAAGCGGCATTGACGTCCTAAAGCATCTATAAAATCTGAGGTAGAATGGTCGCTGACAACATGCTCAAGGTGGCAAGTCTAGGTCTATGTGAAAGGACCCCTCGTCTTGTCCGTGCCTCCTACATAGACCAAGGCAAGAGTTAGTTCATTATTCTAGGTTTTATTTAGTTTTCCATGTTTACTAAAATATATAATTTTCAAACAAAGTTGTTTTCTAGGTTTAGCATTGTTCTAAGTCTAATATTGTACTAGTTTTAATGTTCGTGTCTCAAGTTCTCATGTGTTCCCAAGGGTCCAAGCTTTGAACCCACAGATCTGATGCCAAGTGTAATTCCCATTAAAACGTCCACACGAGACCCACGAATAACCTAGGGTTAGCTAGAAAAATTATGGAATATTTTTTTTTAAAGCATGCCCACAAAAGGTATCAAAACAATGATTGCTTCATTAACGTTTCTAGCCAATTATAACTAATAGATAAAATTTTCCCATTATAATAAACATTAAACTCACATTCAACTTTAATCAATCAAATCTGACTAAGCATGGAAAATTTACCTAAGTGTTATTTAAATACACAAAGTAATTCCTACTATGGTTGAATAACCCACAATTAAGTCTCAAGGGTAAAGGGGCTAATAAAGACTAAAGTTAATTAATCCCAAAAGGTTTTAAATCATTAACAATGTACCCATTTGACATGGGGTTAGAATTAATGAACATATTACTACCCTAAACGTAACCCCTTAAAAAGACAACCCATGTTTTTAAAATTAAATCATTTAAATTAGAAGGTAATTTCCACTCACCCACTCTCTACCTATTTTTTGTAAGGATGAATCTCATCCCTTGGATGGATTCATTTAGGACCCTTGATGAGGAAAAAGGGCATCTAACCCTAAAGCTTTCTTAAGAAAACTACTTTCTCTCTTTCATTTGGTTCATTATTTTTCCTTTTGTTTTACAGAGTTGCTTGGAGGAGGAAGAGAAGCCATTGGAGGCCCTTTTAAGCCCTTGGGAGGGATGGACATGCTCCATTATTTTCTTGTTTGTTTATACCCTTATTAGGGTTTTAAAAGTATTTAAATATTTTCTTAACTCATTTTCCTTGTATTTGCCCAAATGGGCTTATGGGGTTTTTTTTTGCCCATTTTAATTAAATAACTACATTAGGTAAGTATTTTCATTTTGATAGAATACATATACATACATACATACATCTATGTATGTATTTATTTTATGTTATTAAAACTTTTGAAAATTTTCAATGGGTTGAAGAAACCTAAATTAAAAATTAGATATACATATATTCGGCCTGAAGGAAGGAGGCCGCGGCTGCACACAGCAAGGAAAGGCGCAGGTTTAAGATTATTGGTGGGTGGCATTTTTTTTGTTTTGCATTGTTTAATTTATCAACCAAGGCAATGTTTAGAAGTTGGGATTTAATTGAAAGGGGTTTGATTATTCAAAAGTATAGGGGTGGGGTAGTGGAACCCACCCACCACCACCAATAGCTAATAAATCTCCACCATGACCACGGTTAGGCCTATCCACGGGTTGCTTTGTTTTAAGTTTTTACTTTAATAAATTCTACACTTTTGTTTTAAAGTCTCACATTTATAATTTTTGTTTTATGAGAACTTTTTGGCTATATTAACCACATGTACACATAACTTTATATATATATATATAAAAGTGCATTAAATGTTTAAATATATTAATATTAATTTATTATTAATATTAATAAGTTGATTAATATTAATAATATTTTAATATTGATAATACTTCAAGGTAACAAGATTACTATCAATAAGTAATAATAAATTTATGTGAGCTAATGTTAGCAAGTAAAAATCTTGCATTAGAATCTCCCCTTTTTTATATATACTTACAATTTGATATTGTAGTGAGAGGTAGGAGAAAGTAGATTACATTTTCCTTAACCATTTATTTTTGTAGATTTGCAATAATTTCTAAATGAGAATTACAAGCTAACCTTAGAAATTACTTTCTTCATTAACCAAGTAAAAAGACAATTGCAAATTGAGTTCTAGGAGATGATCTATTTTATTTAGCAAGTAAAAGATCACTAACACTTAAGTTCTTTCCATTTCAACATACAAATTTAAAATGTCTTTCAACCAATATAAGAGGATGAACAATTATAACTCTTTCACTATTTTATAAACCTCATGGAATACAAAGAAGTAACCATCCCTTTTTATTTTTCAAACTACTATTTTCCAATCATTCACACAAACAATTATAACCAATTTTTTCAATAAATCTTAAAATGAGAGCTACTAACTTTCCAATAGTTTTTTTTTTGAACAAGAACAACATACTTTTGTGGGAAATAAATCAACTTCAATGGAATAAGTTATTTCCTTTTTATAAGATTATTTTCTATCTAAAAACTAACTTTACAAACACAATTCTTTCCTTTCCTTATAATATACAACTCAAATTTGAAATCTAATAATCAAACAACTTTTTTTTTTCTTCACAAATACTCATACAATGTCTTCCACTTGAAGTGGGAAAAACTTACAAAAATGAAATCTAAAAGGAATGTAATATTACAAGTCTTCCACCCTAAGTGGGAATAACAAGAAAGTTTTCTCACAAGGAAATATTTCTTGAGGACACCAACAAAGCTCCATGCTTCACATCACCAATAAGAGAGATCCACCATACTCCATTTGATCACAACAAAAAAGGGGGAAAGGCAACACTCTCCACCCAACCAAGAATTCCAATGAGGAGGAGAAGTCATCCTCCTCATTGGCCCCCGAGCCCCAACCACATTGCAATGAAAATAGATTTAACTCATGGCAAGAAAACAAGATTCCACATCACAATACAATATTCTACAACTATACCAAAATCCAACCAATACAACTACAATCACAATCGGAAAGAAACAAAATACACAAGGCTTCAACATGCAAAAGCCAAAGGAGTAAGATCTATGGGAGGTCACTTATGCCTCCCAATGGGAAATGGGTACCCACCTACAAACTCTCCAATAAACATCTCAAAACCCTTACACACTCTTATGCATCCCCAAGTACCTCTTATACCTCCCACATTATCTTATGCCTCCCTACAATCTCTTATGGCTCCCTCATAAAAATAGACCAAGTAAGAAATGCAAGTGATTTCTTGTCTAAAGTGGGGCACCCAACCCAACTCCTTCCAAAACATGAACCGAACTCTTATGCCTCCCCACAATATAAGGTCCCCATAGTCCCCTCCTACACCACACTTAAGCAATCTACCCAAACAACCAATAAGCATACCAAACACTCAAAACCTGCACATATACACAATAAAAAGGAAAAATATTCTACAAGAGTATAGATCCTACCTTTCCATGGTAGAGTTTGATCCAAGTGTCCCACACCAAGCTTATTCAAGCCCAAAATCACCAAAAGCTCCAACAAATCCACAAGCATTCCAAAATCCTCTAACTCCCAAAAATGCAAGAGCACAAAGAAATGAAGTACCCCCCAAACAAGCAAAAGAACTTTAATAAATAGAAAAAGGAGAGAGGAGGGTGAAGTGGCTCCATGTAGAATACCACATCATGCATCCTCAACTCCACTTCACAAGTCAAACCTCAACCCCAATGCACCATAAATTGGTGGGTGAGAGGAATGACAAGTTACTTACACACACAATCTAAGCCCATACCCCTTAGGGAAAAATAAATAAATGCATGTAAGAAATTGCACTAAGAACTTACAATTTGTCTTCCCAAAACACATGATGGGGTCTAATTTTGACCCCCCAACCCATAGGTAGGGTTGGTATAATAAATTTTGAGGTGTGGGATAAGTTTAACTTGTCTCAAAAGCCTCCAAAATTGGCCCCTAAAGATAAATCCGAATTTTTAAGGAGAGGTGGAGTGTTCCACACTCAAGATTACTTACACTTCACTTACAACACATAAACCAAAGAACCATCTAATCTAATAAATGAATTATTTTGTCCCATCCATGATTAGTTTAGCAACATGATTAAATCACCAATCTAGACACAATTAAATAATTAATAAAGGGAAAAATACATCACTAAAATTATCATACTAAAATTAAGTAAAGGAAACTAAATGGAAGAATAACACATAACCCCTTGGTCACAATTGGAGGTGATTCTCCCCCATTGGGACCCCCTAACAACAATTCAAACACACACATAACAAAATACATGTTGCCATGGTGACCTTGTTGAATTTATCTAGCATTCTAATGTGGTTGGTCTCCAATCCCCCCGATGTTTGTTGTGACATGTTTACCTGCAAAATACATAACACCTCCTTCGGCCTCGTGGCCGTATCAAAATATCCAAAATAAATATAAAATATAACTCCACAGCTTATCTATTTATGAATCAAAACATCATTAGGAAAGTTATGATATCATTTACAATTTCTAACAACATCTCGGTCCTACATTTCATCAATAACCATATGATCATAAGATTAGTTCAATTGTCTAGTCTACTCAATATGAAAAAATATCGCATTTCGAAATATATATATATATATATATATATATATATATATATATATATATATATATATATATATATATATATATAACCATGTCAACATCATATCAACATCAATACATAATGTCTCTAATAATCCACACGTATCATATATGAATTGAAATCAACAACATTCCATTATCTCTAACATCTAACGTCATGTTAAATCAAAAGTTACTGATAATATCCATAAGTACAGTTGATAGTATCATAATCAATAACAAAAAGGTGTTAAAGGGAAGTGGGCACTACACTAAGGACATGGAGGTTGATTAGTTTGAAGAAAAATGTTTAAAGTGGAGTTGAGCACATCTTAAAGGGAAAGATTAAAGTTGTATTACTGTTAAACGTTCACCTTTCTCCGTGATTGACCCTAACTCCCTTAGGGTCCTTGATTTCTGGGAGGGTGAGTGTTATATTGAGTATGTCAATTCAACCTTTGGAGGTGATGCTATGGAAGGGGTTGATGATGGTTAGAACATGGTTTGTTCTAAAAAAGATAAACGTAAGCAATCTTCTCAACCGGCCTCTGATAGAGTCATAAGGAGCATATATTTAGTCTCGCGCCCCTTTTATTCTCTTTTTCTATTGTCATTTCCATGTTTTAGTGCGGTGTTTATGTTGTGGTTGTGCCGCATTTTAATGGATGGAGTTTTCTTTATCTCGGTTGTGATGTTGTTGTCTTTGTGGTGAAATTGTGTTGCCTTTATGTTGACTTCACGTTGATTTCGTATTGTCTATTGATTGGTTTTCTCTCCAGTATTGATTTTGTGTTTTGGTTTTCATTGTTTATCCGGTCTATAGAATTTTTATATCTTGGTAGGATCCTTCCAAAAACCTTTACCCTTAATTAAAAATGTTTTTGGTATAAATAATATTTCATTTTTCCTTTACAATTTGTGTGTGCCTTCCAATGGTACAGTTGTCTCAAGGTGGCGTGCATCTTCTTCACCTGGCATGAGCTGAATAAGGTGCACGGTGAGCCTCTGTCAAAATATCCTATCTCAAACCTCCATCTCTACTAACATATATCTAACCCCTATGTCTGAGAAGACCATCTTCCTCTAATAAAAATCCATTAAATATCCCTTCAAGGGGCCTCTGAGACTCGATCTCTAATATCATTGCAAGGTAGAAGATGTCGTGATGAAGCTGCTACAAAATCTTGCTCTGTAAATCTGTACCCACTGAAGTAAACGTAACCACATACCTCCACCTGCTCAGGGCATCTGCAACCATGTTCTCCTTCCCCTTCACATGCTCTATCTCCATGTTGTACTCACAAAGCAACTTCATCCAACAACACTTACGAGAGTTGAGATTGGGCTACGTGAAGAGGTGGCGAACTTAAGTGATCGATCTGAGTGTAAATATCTAGCCAAGAAGGAAATGTCTCAACCAAACCAAGGTATGAACAACTGTTGTAAGCTCAAGGTCATGAGTCAGATAATTGAGCTCATAATCCTTGAGTTTGTGAGACTCAAAATCAACCACTCACCCTCCCCGCATCAACACACTGTTAGTCACGCCAATGAATCATATGTGCAAATGAAGAACTCACCATGAGGGTCTGCAACTGCAAGAATATGCGATGTCTTGAGGCATTCCTTCGCTTTCTGAAGACCATCTCACACCTATCTCACCATAAGAACTTCTTCCATTACTGCTGAAGAGAAGTGATGGGGTACGCAACCAAAGAAAATTCCTGAACAAATCTCCTGTAGTATCCTACCAAACCCATGAAACTGCACACCTCGGTCACACTGGTGGGTGTTGGCCAATCCTTGATAGATCAAATCTTGGAAGGATCGACTACGATACCTTCCCCAAAAATGATGTGGCACAAATACTACACCTCTATCCGAAGAGTGCACACTTCTCGAGTTCCCGTAAATTTGTTGCTCACGAAGACACTGAAGAACCTTGTAAAGGTGCTCCTCGTGCTCCTCACACGTATGTGAGTATATCAGAATTTTGTCAAGAAAAATCAGCATGAAGCAATCCAAAATGTCGGGAATACCCCATTCATCAAGCTCACGAACAACTGCGAGGGCATTCGTCATACCAAAAGGCACTCTTTGTGAACTCATAGTGGTCATATCTCGTATGGAAGGCTTCCTATGAATATTTGCATGTGTGATCCTCGGTGATGATATCCGGACTTAAGATATATCTTGGAATATATTGTGCCCCCTTCATCTAATCAAGTAAATTATCAATGTGTAGAAGGGGGTAACATTTCTTGATCATTACTTTGTTCAAATTGACGATAATCAATATACAAACGTAGATATTTGTCCTTCTTCTTTACAAAAATCACTGGTGCACCCTAAGGGGATACACTAGGATGGATTAGGAATTTCTCCAGAAGGCCCTAAAGCTATAACTTGAGCTCATAGAGCTCAAGGGTAGTCATCGTATAAGGTGCTCATGAGATAGGCTCTGCTCTTAGAACTAAATCTATGTTAAAATGCATCTCACATGGGGAAGGTAACCTCGGTAGCTCCCCTTCAAAGACATCAGAAAAATCTCTCAAGATGTGATGGTCATCAAGATATGGCCAACTAGACTCATCCTCGGTTTATCACTAACCGTGACAACTACAACTAAAGAACCTTGTCATACACACATGACTTAAGCTACATAGCGGAAATAGTGCGGATAGAATTGAACCTCCTAACTCCTATTGTTGAATCCAGCCCCAAATCATCTATACATGATATAATATTATGGTAACAATCCACTCTAGCTCTGTGTAGATAACTAGTCCATGCCCAAGATGACTCCATACGATCCCAACGGAAGGATACGAAGATCATAGGTAGTGGTAAAGGGTCCTAAATCCACTACACACTCCTTAACTAAGGAGTCTACGATATTTTGGCTCCAAAAGACATTTTGAGGTCCCAACTACGGCCATGTCTACCTACCACCAGCCCTCTGATGCTCTACTAAAGATGGTGCAATAAAAGAATCAAACAAACCAGAATCAAATAGAATGGAGGTAGGAATACCACCAATGCTACCTGTAGTCTCTATCATAGTGCTCTAGTGCTCAACTTGGCGCTTCTCAAGCGCCACATAGATCTAATGGCTACATCCCATGTCACCGACCGTAGGTTACGAAATCGAGGTCCTTACCCTCTTGCTTAGGGTTTAATGGGTACTCTCTCCATGATGTCCAACAACACATCCATAACAACTTCTGGTCCTCTCCAATGAGATGTGGCTCCAGTCGGTACTCTAGAGTGCATGTCATGGATCCCGATGATCCGGCTATGTACTCTTGAGGTCACTTCGACAAGATCCTGCGCCGACTAAGTTCTCGGTGCACCCTATTTCCTAATGGGACCCCTAGGGGGAGGCCCTATACTCCATACCCTCTAAGCATCGAATCTTTATGGAGGTCTCGAATGGTGGACAAGCATGTTGTAGCTACTACCGAGGTGGTAGTTGTGGTTGTCTTAATGAAGATTGTGTAGAAGTATGTCCACCATGAGGAGGAGGAGATCACCCCCTCGACTGTTATCCTACATCTATTGTATTCGGCTCTACACTATATCCCCACCCCCTACCGAGTCTTTCCCAGAGTCTCCTCTATAATATAGGCTTTCTTAATGCCCTCTGCTAAGGTATGCGGTCAATGAATGCGCACCGCACTCCCAAATCCCGGATCGGGACCACGATGAACTCCGTGAATCTGACCTACTCGTCTTTTATATAGTTAACATACTGAAGTAAATCTAGAAATTGAATCTCGTACTGAGCTAATTTCATGGATGTCTGACGTAGGTTATGGAACTCATCTATATTCTGTTGAATAAACTTTTTAGATAAGTATATGATCATGAACCACTCCTCAAAGAGCTCCCAGGTAACTATCTTTGAGTCTACGTGGAGCTTCTGCTCCTCAGTTCTCCACCAGACACCTGCTCCGTCCCTTAGAAGGTGAATTGCAACACGAGCTTTCATGTTGCTGGTGCATGGGGAAATCTTGAAGCATCCTCTCAAGGTGACTAACCAAGACTCTTCCTAAAAACTACTTATATCTTAAGAAGAATGAGAAAGGCATAACTTCATGATCTCCATGATATGATCTACATTGATGATTTGTTGACCCCTACATCTCTCTACATGCTCCTCCCTTGGTTTAGGGCTCGAGATCTGTCTCATGTCACGAAATCCACATGTCTCCATGTCCCCCGTGTGTTGAATCTTCTTTAGCTAACTCCCATGGGAGTTCTCTCGCCATATGCTCATTGTTATGTTTAGGAGAACCATGAGCCTCAACTGATAGCTCTCTATCCTGTCTTACAGGTCATCCTCCTAAAGATCCTCTGCATATATCGACATTAACGTCTTGGGCGTCCGTAATATCTGAAGTAAAATGGCCACTACAACCTGATCTGGAGGTGGTAAGTCTAGATCTACATGCAAGAATCTCTCATTTAGTCTACACCTCCTGCATAGACCAAGGTGAGAGTTAGTTCATCATTCTAGGTTTTATTTCATTTTTCTAAGTTTTCTATATTATAAAAATATCATATAATGTTGTTTTCTAGGTTTAAAATTGTGTTAGGTTAAATGTTCATGTCTCGTATTTTCAAGTGTGCCCAAGGTCCAAGCTTTGAACCCATGGCTCTGATACCAAGTGTAACACCCACAAATTTTCCCACATGAAACCCAAGAACAAAGCTAGTCAAACTAGAAAAATTATGGAATAATTTTTTTGTTAAACACACTCATGAAAACAAGGTTAACATTTACAGTCACACTTTCTCGTTTTAAAATTTCATTAAATTAATATTATTAATTTCCCCTTAGATCCCCTTTTAATTAAAATAATAAAATCTCTCAATACTATCTAATAAATTAATTAGTCTAACACAAGACTTAGACTCCCTTACCATTGGTTTTAATACACTTACATTTAACCTTAATTAGAGTTGCTCAAAATAATCCCAAGGTTATTGTGGTCTATTTAATTAAATAAAAAATTTATTATACCCACAAGGGTCAAAGTTGGCATTAATTTAAAAGGTCTCTAATAAGACATTTGGGTTAGAAAAGTAATAACACCCAACCCTTACACTTACTTAAGTGGCCCCACTTAAATCCTACCCATGCATTTTAAATTTGAATTTCTCTCACCCACTTCCCACCTACTTTTTGTAGGGATGAATCTCATCCATTGGATGGATTCATTTGGGGCCCTTAGATTAGGGAAACTATCTAACCCTAAGTTTGCTTATGAAAAGCTTTTTTCTCTTTTGTTTGACTTATTGTTTGTTTTGTTTTGTTTTGTTTTGTAGATTGGTGGAGGAGGAGGAGGAAGCCATGGGAGCAAGCCCAAGCTCATGGATGAGCAAAAGTGTCCTTTTATTAAGGATTCCTTTCATACCCTCATCTAGGGTTTACACTAATGTATTTATGTATTTTGTTTATCTCATTATTTAGCATTTTCCTAAATGGGCATATGGGTTTTGCCCCATTTTAGTGATATGGTTAAATTGGTATATGTATTTACTTGGGTAAAAGAATATGTGTGTGCGTGTGTATACATATATATATTTTCTTTTTACGAGCTCTATTTAAATAAAAATTTAATAAAACATATATATATATATATATATATATATATATATATATATATATATATATATATATATATATATATATATATATCAGCCGTGTGGAACCACACAGGCCGCGTTTAAAAGTGAAGGGACGAATGCGCGAGAGAATATCGTGCCATGGGGGTGGGGGTTTATTGTATAATGGGAAGTTAATTGGGTTGTGGGGAGGGTCGTGGCGACCCCACCCCCATCCCATAAATATATTAAAAATATCAATAGCATTATTAATATCAACATTACTAATATTTTAATATCACTACTAATTTTAATGAGTAATAAGATTTATATTATTCACTAATCTTAATTTTACACTTAAAATATCTTTTATAATTTGATAGTATTTTGATAAGAGGTTTAAAATCAATCCAAATTCCACTTGTTACATTAAATTTACATTGGGTTTATATATAAATTTATAATAACTTAATAATAAATTTACATACTCTAATAAGGCTATGGTCTAAGTGGTAATCAAGCAATTTCTTTACTCCACTAGATTTAGGAATCAATCTATTTTATTGACCAAGTAAAAGACAAATAAAATTTAAGTTCTTTCCATCTACACATATAAAGTTTGAATCTCTTTTAACCAATAAGAAAAAATTCACAAATATAGTTTATCTTACCATCATATGCCTTTCAAATAATACAATAGGAATTAATGTTTCTTTCCTTTGCAACATACAATTTTTCAAACATTCCCACAAGAAACTTTCAACAAGATTTTCCAATAGTTTTTGAAATAAAGCAACACACCTAAATAAGAACAATGACCCAACTAAAATTATAACAAGGTTGTGTTGTATATATCTTCCCCCGCGTAGATATAGACAAACGAGAAGATTATGGAAATCAAGGAAAATCAAAATCCTTCATTTCGGGTTTTGAAAGTGCATTGCGTATGGTCGAAAACATAACATTTATTACGTCACCAAGCACCTCGCGCAAAGCACAAAGTGTCGACATGGAAAAGTTGCGCCCAAGTTGCATGTTGGGCGCACGGCCTAAAGTGTCGACATGGAAAACGTCGTGCCCAAGGCACGGGTTGAGGGTGCATAGCATAAAGTGCCGACATGGAAAAGTCGCGCCGAGGCACGAGTTGGAGGCACAAAGCACAAAGTGTCGACATGGAAAAAGTCGCGCCCGAGGCACGGGTTGGAGGTGCGAAAAAAAGTGTTGACATGGAAAAGTCACGCCCAAGAGACACGGGTTGGGGCGCGCAAGAAAAGTGTTGACATGGAAAAGTCGTGCCTAAGGTGCGGAGTTAAGGCGCACGGCACAAAGTGTCGACATGGAAAAGTCGTGCCCAAGGCGCAGGTTGGAGGCGCAAAGCACAAAGTGTCGACATGAAATTTTCAGCGCCTATGGTGCACGTAAGAGTATGTCAACATAAGGATGGATGCACCGAGGCACATCTTCAGGAGGCACAACATTTTGAGCATTGACACCCTGACAAAAAGCAAACCCTGACCCAAATATTCAAATGGCCATAACTTTTCACAGGGAGCTCGGATTCACGCAAGGTTGGACTTTTCGAAAAGCTTACGAGGTCCTCTATCCAACTACAACTAGATATCTTTAATTGGGTGAGAACAAGTTCTTCAAAAATGCAAAATACAATTCGCCATTTTTTGGGTTTGCTAAGGTCCTCACCTACCGCCATAATGAGATGAATTAAATGCAACTTGGAGGTGGTTGGGGTAGATTTGGATTTCCTCTCTCTTTTCTATCTCATTCTTCCTATAAATTGTAAGGAGGGGCTTCTTTCTAAAAATTGGACATTCTTGTTTTGCCCCTCCCTTCTTCTCTATAGGTGAATTTGTGGAGTTCAAACCTCTCATCCAAAACTCAGTAATGTAACTTTGCCTCTTGGCATTTTGTAGTGTATTGTATCAATCTTTGGAACAAATAGTACATGTCATGGATGATTCTCAACCCTCTCTATGTTCATTTGCATCCTCCTAATCTTTCACTGCAAATCTGGTTATCTGTGCATGATCTTGCATTGCATTTTAATGGTTTGTGTTTATTGGTAAGACAGATGTTTCTTCATTCCTCGGTGCATCACCTTTGTTAGTTTAGGTTTATTTTTTATGCATCTTCTTACCTGTCTCCTTGGCAAGTTAGTTTAGGTTTTTAGTAAGCCCTTTGCATTTTTATGTGTGCATCGAATAGAGGAATATAAACCAGCCTTCATCCGGAGAGCTTTCCCGATTCACAAGGTCCCAAACTTGGGAAAAGCTCCATGTTATGCAATCGCCCGAGAGTCTCAACCCATTGAGTTGCGGGACGTTCGAAGTGCTTGTGATTTGCCATCAACAATTTTGGCACGCCCGAGTGGGACCAAGAGGTCATTCCACAAGATTTGAAGGAATTTTCAAGAAATTTGGACTTAGAAATTACAAGTTCTCCAATTTCAGATTTTTCACTTTCCAGGTTGAACTCTAAAATCGATTTTCAAGGGCTTAACTTGCTCAAAACAAGTCAAAATTTCACCACCTAATAGATCTGGGGGTAATCTTCAAAAGGGTATCTTTAGTTTTTTGAAATTTTGATTTTTGATTTTTCAGAGTTTTTTGAATTTCAGATTTCAGGATTTCGGAAGTCTGGCATTTTCGGGTTTTTGGGACTTGTCATTCCAAATCAAATTCCAAACCCTAAAATCTCAAATATATAGGTCTTTCAAAATTTTGAGTTTAATTTTTGTCGAGTTTGGTGTGTAACTTGGCAAAATCTAGCCTTTTGAGGCTCGTTCCCCAACACATCTGGCGACTCCGATGGGATATAATTCAGTGGTATAACATCACAGGTTGCCCAGGTACATGAGAAGAATTTGAACCAGGTCTGATACTCAAGAAGAAGGGTTATTTGTCTACTTATAGTTATCACCAAGTAGAGGAAGGAGAGGAAGAAGACCATAAAGATCACCATCTCCACCTAACATGACTTTATCAACCCCTCCACCTGGTAGACCTTTCATCCAATCAATAAGGGTTATTAGGCCAATCAGAATGGCACAACAAAACCCTTTTGTCAACTTCACTAGCAGTAGCCCACTTGCCCTCAATGCACAGAACCCAATTCCAATTACAGCATTGAAGAACATTCCATTTTTCACTGGAGAAAATCATACCACTCCTGGTGATCATGTCAAAGACATTGCTAACATTTGCGCAATCCACGAGATAAATGAAATGGATGTTACTGTCAAATTGCTGGCATCTTCGTTCAAAGGGAAGGCATTACAATGGTTTAGGAGCCTTAGAGTTGGTTCTATCCAAAATTGGAATCAGTTATGCATAGTTCTCCATGAGCAGTTTGGAGAAAAGGGAGACAATTTGCGTCTACTAGAACAATTGACAACTATCAAGAGAGCTCCCAATGAGCAGCTGACTGACTTCAACTTCAGATTTCAAAGGTCTTGGGATAGGATTCCAGTGCTGTTAGGCCAACAGCTAAAGGTGCTTTTCTATATTATCTTAAGGCTTTGAATTCCGATATTTCTATGTTAATTCAATCTATGGGAGGCACAACCTTACCTGTTGATTATAGCATTGCCATTAGGGCTGAAAACTATCTTATTCAAGCTGGTAAGCTGGCTCCTAGACCTCATATGCCCTTGTATCCAAACTTAGAAAATCCAAGAACTAGTCAAGCACCCACTTTGGCTCCTATTCCCACTCCTAGAAATCAAAGTTCAAATGAAACTTCTACTTCATCCTCTAGTGCTTCAAAAGAACTCCAAGAGGTCATGAAACAATTACAAAATTTGGGAAATGAGCTGGTTACACTCAAGAGGCGGCGGACCCAAAGCTTTAGACCTTCTTATCGACCTCAAGCTCAACCTAATAGGCAACCATACCACCCAATAGGCCATCCAATCTAGCCTGCAAATCAAAGCCAACTAAGGCCTCCCACTAATAGACCATTTCAACCTTATAACCCCAATGTTGCATCTGCTTCTAAAGCATTAGTACCAATGCAAAACAACATAGCTCAAGAGTATGATTGGTGTTTCCCATGCAATGAACCTCACAACCAATCTATGTGCTTTAATGGTGCTTTGAACCAAGCCTTGATGGTGACAACTACTGGCATAGAGGGTGAAGTGAGTCGAAACAAATCAACAACAAGGGACATCTCAAGCAAAACACAACTCCAAATGATACCGCACTTGTGAATTGCAAGTGAGGATTTTGTGGCATGAATCAAACAATTTCTCGAGCGTAGCAGCTAACACAAGATCAAAGAAGAGGAATATTGGTGAAGGGCGGTCATTGGCTCCAAGTGATCTACAACCTTCCATCACTCCACAAGGTATTGATAAGCAAAATACAGTTCCCAAACACGCAAGGACAGCCTAAACCACCTTCTAAGCCAACTCAAATGCCAATTGTTTTTGCCCATGCACAATAAAGGAATGTGCGAGCTAAAGGAAAGCAAAGAGATGTTTCATCCCCATTTAGCATCATTGATCAAATGAAGAATACAAATGTGAATATATCAATGTGGGAATCTTTATCCATCCTAGGCCAAAGAGATCTTCTACAAGATGCCATGAAGAATTGGTCAACTTCAAACCAGTAGGTCCATATGCAAGAGAATGTCCTCACAAATGTTTCTCAGCCTGAAGGGAATCATGGAGGACAACAAGGTAAAGTTTTGAAGCCCCCTCCATTCTATGTTTCATTAATCATTGGGGATAAACTAGTACACAATTGCATGATTGATTAAGGGCAAGTAGTTCTGTCATGCCCAAGCAAATAGGTGATCATTTGGGTCTCCAATATAAAGTCATATCAAAGGGAGTAGTGCGATTGGATGGGACAGCAAGCAACGGTGGGAGTAATTAAAGGTTTGAATCTTACCTTGCATGCATGCCCCAACGTTACCATTTTGTAAGATGTGTCGGTGATAGATTTGCCACCACTCTTTGCCCTATGCTTATCAAGGATTTCACGGCTAGAATTGGAGGCTACTTATCTGTGACTACTCACACATGTTGTTCAAAACAAGATATGGTACTAAGGTCACAATCGATCCGAACCAATTGCAAACTTTCATATTGAGCCTCATACTCCAAGCCAAATCAATGTCAATTGTTCAACATTTGATCAAGAAGATTATCCAAGCACAGATGACGCTGACACCAAAGTTGGAAGCATCCTAGATTTGACTCTTGATGAATGGGCAAGCAAGGTGCAGGTTTTTTATCCCTACCAAGAAGTAGAAGAATCTGAGCTAGGAGTCTATTGCATACATGAAGAAAACCACCTATTCCTAGCATCACCAAAGTAGACCATGAGGATGACAATGAGGTATGGCAGTTTTTTTTTTATGGATCAAGGAGTAGGCAAGGTGTAGGAGGAGGAGTTATGCTTGTTTCATCTCAAGGCATCAAATATTATTTATGTTTCCAGTTTTCTTGTTCAAACAACACAGCTTGAATATGAGTCCTTGATTCATGGACTTCATTGGGCCAGGAAAAAGGGCATAAAGAACTTGTAGGTGTTCGGGGATAGCGAGCTAATCGTCAACCAAGTTAGGGGACAACATGCTACAAAGAATGACCTACTGAGGAACTACAAGAATAGGGTATGGGACCTCATTGAGGATTTGAAGCTTTCAACATCGTGTCCATACCCAGGAAGAAAAATGAAGCCACAGATAGGCTCGCAGCAGTTGGAGCAACATTTGATGTGGTTGACAACATCATAAGGGAAAAAACACAACCACATATGCATGTGATTGTGAGGCCAATAGTTCCAGATAATAACACAAGCTGGCAGGTGTTTGAGAACGATCAACAAATCATCAATTTTTTACAAGAAGAGGCTGAATTCTCAACTAGGAATCAGGACAGACTAGAGCAGCAGTACGGGGATCAAGTAGTGCAACTACGGACAAATAAGCTTCCTAAGGGTTTAGTAACATTGGAGTCTATCTTCAACCCTAACGACCAGTTCCGTAAGGAAAAGGCTAACATACAAGTCAAGAGAGAAGATTCAAGAGCCAATTCTGGTTGGGGAAGGTAAAACACTTCAAATTGGTAAAGTGGCCACCGAGTAGGAGAAATTAGATTTCATACGACTTTGCTAAGAATTTCTAGATGTCTTTGCTTAGAGCTATGAAGACTTGAGAGGATTCAATCCGAAGTTGGCACAAAATACCATAGAATTGGATCTAGATGCTAAGCCCATCGGGTAAAAGCGAGAGACCGAGTCAACCCTCACATTGAGCCTCTAATGAAGAAAGAGCTAAACAAGCTAATAGAGGCAAGCATTATATTCCCGATCAAGCACTCAAGCTGGGTTGCAAACTTGGTTCCGGTCAGGAAGAAGAGCGGAGAAATTAGGTTGTGTGTGGACTTCCAAGACCTCAACAGGGCATCTCTCAAAGACCATTACCCACTTCCTTCAATGGAACAAATATTGCAAGTGGTGTCTGGTTCGGAGAGATTCTCTCTCCTAGATGGCTATTCAGGGTATAATCAAATAATGGTGAAAGAAGATGACCAGTTTAAGACGGATTTCACCACCAAATGGGGAACCTATGCCTACAAGAAGATGCCATTTGGGCTATCAAATGTTGGAGCCACTTTCCAAAGGGCAATGGATATGGCATTCAAGGGATTGATCAATAAAATAGTTTTGATATATCTTGATGACATCACTGTATTCTCAAAAAATGCAGCGGATCACCTCTTTCATTTGAGGCAGGTATTTCAGAGGTGTAGAAGATTTGGGGTATCATTGAATCCCAAAAAATGCATATTCTTGGCTCACGAAGGAAAACTTCTAGGCCATATTGTTTCAAAGGAGGGGTTGACGATTGACCCAGAAAGAGTTGAAGCAATTCGAGCGTTGCCATTGCCAAGTCACAAGAAGGCTCTTCAAAGCTTCTTAGGAAGGATCAATTTCGTCCGCAAGTTTGTTCCAAACTTTGTAGCTCTCATAAAGCCAATAACGCTGATGTTGAAGAAGAGCATGGCATTTAAGTGGACATCTGAAGGCAAGGAAAGTTTTGAGGCAATAAAAGAGGCTATATCTCAAGCTCTGACTCTCGTCAATCCATACTTCTCCAAGGACTTCATGCTTTATATGCCTTCGGTGGTGGAGACACAATTTCTGCAATCTGGTATAGAAAAACAAAGAAGGGTTAGAACAAACCGGTTGCTTTCTTCAATCAAGGCTTAGAGGAATACAAAACTAGGTACTCTTTCATTGAAAAGCATGTCCTTGCAGTGATCAGGAGCTTAAAGAAATTCAAGCACCTAGTCTCAAACAACAAGATCCAATTATTGGTCTCTCATGCGGGAGTCAAGGACTTCCTTCTAAACAAGGATCTGAATGAGAAACGTGCAGGATGGATCACTCGTGTCATGGAATATGACATCAAATTAAGGTCACTAAGCTGGTCCGTGGAAAGGGATTATGTGAACAACTAGCCTCAAGTCAGCAAGTTGAAGCAGGTGATGAAAAAGAGACTGTCTTGGTATTACAAGATGGACAAGAACAAGAGAATGATGATGTGCCCGCTCCTTGTTGGACTCAGAATATGATACACTTCCTATAGGCAGGCCTATGCCCTCTAGAATTGAGCAAAGCAAAAAGGAGATACTTCATATTACAAGCCATTCCATATGTGCTTGTTGATGATGTTTTGTTTAAAAAGACATCAATGGATTTCTATTGAGGTGCATTAGGACAGGAGTCAAATTGAGAGGGTGATACGAGATTTTCACAATGGAGATTACGGAGGACATTTCACCCCACGAGTAACGACTCTCAAGATAATGAAGGCGAGTTATTATTGGATGACAGTGTTCGGTGGATGCTATACATGGATAAGAAAGTGCAAAAATGTGCACTCTTCACGGAAAAGAAAGACTAGCAACGCTTCCATTGCACCCAATTTTGGTTGACCAACCATTTATGCAATGGGGATTGGACTTCGTCGGGTCATCAACCCAAACTCAAGCCAAGGTCACAAGTGGATTCTCATGGCAATGAGACTATTTCACTAAGTGGACCAAAGCGAGCGCTCAAAGAAGCAAATGAGTCTAACATACTAAACTTTTATGAAGGAATAGTGACCGGAGTTCGATGTGCTAGCCACTATCATATCAAATAATGCATTGGCATTCATAGGTTCCAAGATTACATAATGGGCTGTTAAGAATGGAATTTATTTGAGCACCTCTTCAAATTATTACCCGCAGGGTAATGGACAGGCAAAGTCCACGAATAAGAATTTGCTAAGGATCATCAGAAGGACTCTAGATGAAAACCAAAGAACATGGCATACCAAGCTAAAATCAGCATTATGGGCTGATAGGATAACACCAAAGAGGTCTACAGGTAGTTCTCCCTACAAGTTGGTCTATGGGAAAGAGGCAGCATTGCCTATATCGTTAGAAATGCCAAGGCATTAGAGCTCATGAAGTAGTTGGAGTTATGCGAGTTCAAACCAATGGAGGCCGTATGCAAATTTGATGGAATTGGAAGAAATAAGAGAACATGTAGTTCGGATGTTTGAGAAGGATCGAGGCCTTAGTAAAAGATGGTTTGATAAGAAGGCAAGAGCAAAGACCTTCCAGGAAGGGGACCTAGTTCTGAAATGGGATGCAGATCGAGGCAAAACCAAGAAGGCATTCCAAGTTTGATGCCATTTGGAGTGGCCCCTACATGGTCACAGGATGTAAAAGTAGTAATACCTTCCATTGTCTACATTGCATGAAGAAGAACTTCCGATTCCGGTTAACGGAATCTATCTTAAACATTGCTACTAAAAGGAAAAGGTTTACCCTTGTAAATATTAGCCTAGATTTCAATTCCTCTAAGTGCGGATGCACATTGTCTTGTTGTAGTTAGGTTTCAATTTCCCTAAGTGCTTCGACACAAGTTTTGTTGCTCTCGAGTTGAATTTCTACAATCCAAAGGTGCTCTCGAAAGAAGGAGTTACGGTATCAGGCTCGGGATCAAAGATCAAGTTGGTTTCAGGTTATTGCTTATGACTCCATGCCCAATGGATTGCTAAAAGGCCACTGATCTTCTACCTAATAGGCAGACGATCCCGTTGAGTCACCAAATTGTTGTATATATCTTCCCCCGGTAGATATAGACGAGCAGAAGAATATGGAAATCAAGGAAAATCGAAATCCTTCATTTCGGGTTTTGAAAGTGCATTGCATGGTTGAAAACACGACATTTATTGCATCACCAAGTGCCTCTAGTGCAAAGCACAAAGTGTCGACATGGAAAAAGTCACACCCAAGGTGCAGGTTGGGGGCACATAGCACAAAGTGTCGACATGGAAAAAGTCGCGCCCAAGGCGCAGGTTGGAGGCGCACAACACAAAGTGTCGACATGAAAAAAGTCGCACCTAAGGCGCAAGTTGGGGGCACACAGCACAAAGTTTCGACATGGAAAAAGTCACGCCCAAGGCACAGGTTGGGGGCACACAGCACAAAGTGTCGACATGGAAAAAGTCGCGCCCAAGGTGCAGGTTGGAGGTGCAAAGCACAAAGTGTCGACATGGAAAAAGTCACACCCAAGGCGCAGGTTGGAGGCACAAAGCACAAAGTCTTGACATGGAAAAATTCACACCCAAGGCGTAGGTTGGAGGAACAAAGCACAAAGTGTTGATATGGAAAAAGTCCCGCCTAAGGAGTAGGTTGGGGGCGCACAACACAAAGTGTCGACATGGAAAAGTCGCGCCCAAGGCACGGGTTGGAGTGCAAAGCACAAAGTGTCGACATGGAATTTTCAGTGCCTATGGCACATGTAAGAGTATGTCAACATAAGGATGGATGCTGCCAGAGGCACATCTTTGGGAGGCCCAACATTATGAGCATTGACACCCCAACAAAAGTAAACCACGACCCGAGATATTCAAATGGCCATAAATTTTCACAGGGAGCTCGGATTCACACAAGGTTGGACTTTTCGAAAGCTTACGAGGTCCTCCATCCAACTACGACTAGATATCTTTAATTGGGTGAGAACAAGTTCTTCAAAATGCAAAATACAATTCACCATTTTTTGGGTTTGCTAAGGTCCTCACCTATCGCCATAATGAGATGAATTAAATGCAACTTGGAGGTGGTTGGGTAGATTTGGATTTCCTTTCTCTTTTCTCTCTCATTCTTCCTATAAATTGTAAGGAGGGCTTCTTTCTAAATTTTGGCCATTCTTGTTTTGCCCCTCCCTTCTTCTCTATGGCGGGTGAATTTGTGGAGTTCAAACCTCTCATCTAAAACTGTAATGCAACTTTGCCTCTTGGCATTTTGTAGTGTATTGTATCAATATTTGGAGTAAATAGTACATGTCTGTGGATGATTCTCAACCCTCTCTATGTTCATTTGCATCCTTCTAATCTTTCACTACAAATTTGATTATCTGCATGATCTTGCATTGCATTTTAATGGTTTGTGTTTATTGGCAAGACAGAGATGTTTCTTTATTCCTCGGTGCATCATCTTTGTTAGTTTAGGTTTATTTTTATGCATCTTCTTACCCCGTCTCCTTGGCAAGTTAGTTTAGGTTTTTAGTAAGCCCTCTGCATTTTTATGTGTGCATCTGAACAGAGGAATAGGAACCGGCCTTCATCCGTAGAGCTTTCCTAATTCACAAGGTCCCACACTTGGGAAAAGCTCATGTTATGATATCACACCGAGAGTCTCAACCCATTGAGTTGTAGACGTTTAGGGGTGTTGTGATTCACCATTAATAGGTTGTTTTCTCTTCAATCACATTTCCATAATATCAAGAACTTGTTACACTAAGATTGTTTCTCTTTCCAACAATACATTTCAACTTAATAAAAAAATGTTCAATACAACTTTACTTACAATACAATACTATAAATCTTCCACCTTAAGTGGTAATTTTATAAGAAAAGGTAGCTATAATGAAGGATTTCTTAGTCTTCTACAAGTACTCTAAGTCTCAAATCTCCAACAAGGCTCCATCTTTTTTTCACTTAATCACAAAAACAAAAATTGGGGAGAGGCACCACTCTCCACCCAACCAAAACTCCAATGAGGAGAAGAATCAATCCTCATCATTAGCCCCCCATCCCTAACTACAAGGCAATAATGGATGTATCAAGCACATGAAAATTATACAATGCTTCCACACTTACTTTTAATAAAATTTCACACAACAAAAATAACAACAAACACTCATTTTTAAGCACAACAACATCCCAAAACAATGGCTCTAAAACAAGCCAAGTAGAGAAAGGAATATGGGGATACCCTTATGCCTCCCAAGGGTTTGGATTCCCACCTCAAAAATCCTCCAAAACACAATCAACCCCAAAATCTCTTATGCCTCCTACAACTACAAATATATGTCTCTTATGCCTCCCTCACTCTTATGCCTCCCTCTCTCTTATGGCTCCCACAATGGAAAAAATAACAAAATAAGAATAAGTTAGAGCATCCCAACCCACTCCCTCCTAAATACCCAAATAATCTTGTATTCCTCCTAACATATTTCACTATCTCAACAGAACCTAAAGTCATTTAACTACCCAAAATTTCAAGTAAGAAATACATTCATTCAACACATAACATACAAGAAAAAGAAGAAGAAAACAAGGGTACAAGACCCTACCTTTCCATAGCAAGACTCCACTTCACAAGAAATTCCCAAATTCCTCCAAGATCAAGAAATTCCAGGCAATATTCAACTCCAACAAGCAATCATTCCAAAATGAGAGAGCCAAAACCAAGCAAGTAACCCAAAAACTTCACAAAAATTCCAATAAATAGAAAAGAGGGAGAGGGAGATGATGTGGCTCCATGTAGGATGCCACATCATTTCTTCTCCATCCCACATCACCAAAGTCAAACCCATACCCCAAAGCATAATAAATGGGTGGTTGAGAGGAATGACAAACCTCTTACACACACAACTCCAACCCACACCCTTTAAGGACAAAATTTAAAACACATGTAAGAAAGTGCAATTAAATCTCACCTTTTTTCCTTAAAAAACACATAATGGGGTATATTTTTGACCCCCAACCCATAGGTAGGGTTGGTATAAGAAATTAAGAGGTGTGGGATAAGTTTAACTTATCTCACAAGCCTCCTAAAATGGCCGTTAAGCCTAAATCCAAATTTCTCAAGTAGGGTGGAGTGTACAACACTCAAAATCACTTAAACTCAACTAAAACAAAAGAACCAAAGAACTAAATACTCTAATAAATGACTTATTTTTGTCGCATCCATAATTAACTTAATAACATGATTAATTTACTTAATTAAGACACATTAATCAATAATGATAAAATGGAATTACATCAAAAATTAAATCACATACTCCAAAATTAAATAAAAGAAAGGAAAAGAATAACACACAAACCCTTAGTCAAAATTTGAGGTCATCCCCCCCATGGGGACCCCTTAACAAAAAATAACAAAACAAAATATTACACAAGTTTCCATGGTGACCATTGTTGTATCCATCCATTATTCCGATGTGGTTGGTCTCCAATACCCCTTTGATTGTTGTGATATAATTACCTGTAAAATCACACAATACCTCCTTCGGATTGTGGCGCATCAAAACATCCAAGATAAAATATACACATACAAGTCAACAATCATCCATATGTAAATTAAATTATCATTTAGACTAATAATGCTATTATTTTAAAATTCCAACAATATCTCAATTTTATATTTTATCAATACCAATAAGATCACAAGATTAGTTAAACTACTAAATCCTAATCAATATGACGAGAATTTTGAATGTCGAAATATATAAATATGTCCACAACACACCATCATCAATATAAAATGTCTCTTTAAGAATCCACACAAATCATACTATGAATCACAATCCATCAATAGTCGAAGTATCTCCATCATCTAACATCATGCTAAGCCCAAATAATACAATAATATCCATGTGTATAGTCAGAATGAATCGAAATCAAAATATAATAAGTGTCGAAAATAAGTGAAAACTACATCCCCTCCCCTTAGACTCGACATCCTCCTAGAAGTCACTGAAATAGGTGCAGAAATTAGACTCGTAGCAATGTAGCATCCTCCCATATAGAAGCAGTATCATCATACCTATCCCATTGGACTCGTACCTGATCAATCTCTACCTCGAAGGCCCGGGTCCTCCGCTCTAAAATACATGGGCTCCACCATCACCTGCCCCTAATCATGTACTGCAATGAGGTCTAATATAATACATGAAAAGGATCAAAGAATGTACCTCTTAAGTTTAGAAACACAAAATACATCGTGAATACGAGACAAGCTAGGTGGCAATGTTAGATGATATGCCAAAGGACCGATATGCTCCAAGATCTCAAAGGGACCCAAAATATAGGAGCAATCTTAAAGCCTTTTTCAGTAATGTATAGGGGCATTTATGGGGGCCTAACACGAAGAAACACGTTCATGCCCACCTCAAAACTACAATTTGTCCTATGTTGATCTGCCTACTTATTATGTCCTGTCTTGAGCCTCTTGTAATCTCTTCCTGATCATAACAACCTGCTGCTCCATATCCTATAGTAAAGTCACCCAAGAGAAACTCTATCCTCCATTTTGTCCCAACTTAGTGGTGTCATGCACTCTCTCGCCCTATAGTTCCTGAAAAGGATCCATGCCTATCAAACTCTAAAACTATTATTGTACAAAAAACTCCACAAAATATAAGTACTCTTCCCACCTCGATGATGGTCCAAGACGTACATCCTAAGCATGTCCTCAAGGATCGATTCACTGCTCGGTTTGTCCATCCTGTCTCGGGGTGATAATTTATACCGAAGTTGATATTCATCCCGAGAGTATCTTTGCGTGGTGTCTAGAAGTGAGAAGTGTACAAAGGATTGCGGTCACAAATGATCTTTCACAGAATCCCATACAATCTGACAATCTCATCTAGGTATACTCGTGCCACTTTGCACTAGCTGTGTAGGTGGTCTTCCCCAAAGAAAATTTTCCCAATTTCGTCAATTTATCCACCGTGACCATGATGGTTTCGTGGTGGTATCTCAACATCGGTAACCCAATTATAAAATCCATGGAAATGGTGTCCCATTTCCACTCCGGTATAGCATGAGGGAAGAGAAGGCCAGATGGATGTTATTGCTCGCCTTCACCTTCGACTCTCTAAACAACGTGACACAAACCGAGGTATGTTTCTATGTAGTCCCATTCAATGGTAAAACTATCTCAATGTGGCATGCATCTTCTTCACCCCGGATGGGTGAATAAGGTACACGGTGAGCCTCACAAAATATCCTATCTCAAACCTCCATATCTAGGAACATATATCCGACCCCTGTGTCAGAAGACCATCGGCCTCTAATGAAAATCCATCAAATATCTCCTCGAGGGCCTCTAAGAATCAATCTACTGATTTGGGCTGCAAAGTAGAAGTTGTCGTGATGAAGATACTTTGTAAAATCCTACTTCACAAATCTATACCCACCGAAGTAACCATAACCACATGCCTCCAACTACTCGGAGCATCTGCAACCAAATTCTCCTTCCCCTTCACATTCTCTATCTCCATGTCTTACTCACAAAGCAACTCCATCCAACACCGCTGACGAGCATTGAGATTAGGCTACGTGAAGAGGGGGTGAAGACTCAAGTAATTAGTCCTAAGTGTAAATCTCTGACAAAGAAGGAAATGTCTCCACCGAACCAAGGCATGAAAAACTAATGTAATCTCAAGGTCATGAGCTGGATAATGGAGCTCATAATCCTTGAGTTTGTGAGACTCAAAAGTAACCACTTAGCCCTCTTGTATCAACACACCTCCTAGTCCTGTCATGTGCAAAGCATCTATGTAAACGAAGAACTCACCCTGATGGTCTAGCACTGCAAGAATAGGTGTTATCGTGAGGTATTCCTTTAGTGTCTTGAAGTCCTACTCACATCTATATGACCATAATAACTTCTTCCTTTTCCATTGAAGGGAAGTGATGGCATGCACAACATGAGAAAAGTCCTGAACAAATCTTCTATAGTATCCTATCAAACCCATGAAACTACACACCTCGGTCACACTAGTGGGTGTCGGCCAATCCATAATAGCTAGAATCTTGGAAGGATCGATTGCGATACCTTCCACGAAAATATGTGGCCCAAATACTGCACCTCTATCTGAAATAATGCACACTTTTCCGAGGTTCTCATAAAGTGCTGCTACTCACGAAGACACCAAGAATTTGGCGAAATTTCTCCTCATGCTCCTCACGTGTATGTGATTATATTAGAATGTCATCAAGAAAAATGAGCATGAAGCGATCTAAAAATGTTTAGAAAACCCCATTCATCAATCTCATGAAAAATGCGGGGGCATTTGTTAGACCAAAAGGCACTACTATGAACTCGTCATCGCTATATCTCGTATGGAACATTTTCTCATGAATATATACCTCCATGATCCTCTGCAATTAGTATCCAAACTTAAGATCTATCTTGTAAAATATTTTTCCCCCATCATATGATCAAATACATCATCAATGCGTGGAAGGGGGTAACGATTCTTGATAGTTACTTTGTTTAATTGGCGACGACAATCAATACATAAATGTAAAGATATGTCCTTCTTAAAAAAAATCACCAGTGCACCCCAAGGGGATAAACTAGGATGGATTAGGCCTTTCTCTAGAGGCCCTCTGCTACAACTTGAGTTCAGGGGTAGTCATCCGATAAGGTTCTCGTGAGATAGGCTCTGGTCCTAGAACCAAATCTATGTGAAAATATATCTCACGTGGAGGAGGTTACCCTAGTAGCTACCCTAGAAAGACATCAGAAAACTCTCTCAAGATGTGATGGTCATCAAGAGATGGCCCACTAGACTCATCCTCAGATTTTTCACTAACCGTGACAAAGATATAACTATAAACCTCGTCACACACACCGCTTAAGTGCATGCAGAGAACTAGTGTAGATAGAAATGGGCCTCCTAACTCCGGCTATCACTGACTCAACTCTCAAATCATTTGTACATGATATAGTCTTATGGTAGCAATCCACTCTAGCCCTATATGTAGATAACCAATCCATGCCCAAGATGACTCCATACGATCCCAATGGAAGGATATGAATATCGAGAGCGGTGGTGAAGGGTCCCAGATCCATTACACACTTTGCGTAACTAATTATTCTACTGAGATTTTGGCTCAAGAAGCCATCTTGACATCCCAACTATGGCCCCTCTAATTACCACTAGATTGCAACGCTATACTAAATATGGTTCAATAAAAGAATCGGACGAACCGAATAAAAAAGAATGGAGGTAGGAATACCACCAATGCTACATGTAGTCTTTATCACGGTGCTGCTGGGTACTCACTAGTGGTTCTCAACCGCTGCATAGATTCGATGGATATGTCACATGTCGATGATTGTAGGCTCTAAAATCGGTGCCTTAGCCTTGCTACTAGGGTTATGGGCACTCTCTCTAATGATGTCTAAGAACACCACATCCATAACGACTACCTGGTCCTCTCCAATGAGATGCGTCTCTGCGAGAATCTAGAGGTTTGTGTCATGGATCTCAATGATGTGGATATGGACTATTGAGGTCGTTATTAATGATCTCCCGCCGAAGCTCTCAAGTGCACCCTATGTCCTAATGGGACCCCTAGGGGAGCCCCATACTCCATCCCCTTTGATTGTCAAATCTCTGTGGAGGTCCGAACAATGGACAAGTCTTCTAATGTTGCCGAGGTGGCTATTGTGGTGGCCTGAATGAAGACTATGCAGAACCATTTCCATGACCAGGAGGAGGAGGCGACCCCCGACCTTTTATCCCGAATCTGCTAGATTTGGCTCTACACTTTATCCTTGGCCTCACCGAATCTTCCCCAAATATCTTCTTCAATGTAGGCCTTCTCAACAGCCTCTGTTAAGGTCTGTGGGTGATGAATCCGCACCTCACCTCCCAAATCCAAATTCAGGCCCCTGATGAACCTGTGAATCTTGACCTTCTCATCCTGCATATAGTCGACATATTGAATTAGGTCCGTAAATATTCTCTCGTTCTCTACTACCATCATAGATTCCTAATGTAGGTCATGGAACTCATTTATCCTCTGCTAAATAAACATCCTAGATAAGTATATTGTCCTAAATTGCTCCTCGAAGAGCTCCTGGTAAATGTCTTTGAGTCTACGTGAGATTCTTTCCCTCGATCCTCCACCGACACTGCTCAATCCCTCAAAATATGAATTAAACGGTGATATTTCATGTTGTTAGTACATGGGAAAAGCTTGAAGCACCCACTCAAGCTCACTAACCAATCCTCTTCCTGAAAACCACCTATATCTCCCGAAATAATAAGACAAACATAGCTTCGGATCTCCCGATATGATTTACGATTGATGAACATCGACCCTAGGTCTCTCTGCTTTCTCCTCCCTCATCCTAGAGCTCTGAGATCTGTCTATGTGTCCTGAAATCCTATCTCCATGTCCCCTCTGAGGTGACTCCTCTCTAGTTGTCTCCACATGGGAGTTCTCTTCCCTATGCTCATTTCTATGTTTAGGAGAAGCACGAGCCTCAGGCGATGGCTCTCTATCATGTCTTGTAGGTCATCCTCCTAAATATCCTCCGTGTATAGTGACATTAACGTCCCAAGCGTCCTGTAATATCGAGGTTAAATGGTTGCTACATCCCGATCTAAAGGTAGCAAGTCTATATCTACGTGTAATAATCCCTCGTCTAGTCTGCGCCTCCCGCATGTAGACCAAGGTGAGAGTTAGTTCATCATTCTAGGTTTTGTTTCAGTTTTCTAAGTTTGCTATATTATACAAATATCATAGAATTTTCTTTTATAGGTTCAAAATTGTGCTAAGTTAAATGTTCATGTCTCGTATTTTTCAAGTGTGCCCAATGGTCCAAGCTTTGAACCCACAGATCTAATACCAAGTGTAACGCCCACAAATTTACACTGCACGAAACCCAAGAATAATAGGAAAAACTAGAAAAATTATGAAATAATATTTTTTTGTTAAAACCTACTCGCAACACTAGGTTAAAATTAACAGTCACACTTTCTCATTTTAAAATTACATTAAATTAATATTATTAATTTCCCTTTTGATCCTCTTTAAATAAAATAATAAAAAATCTCAATACTTCTTAATAAAATTAGTTAGTCTAAAGAAGGATTTAGGTTCCCCTATATTTTGTTTTAATACAATTTAATTCCACCTTAATTAAACTTGCTCAAATTAATCTCAAGGGTATTGTGGTCTATTTAATTAAATAATAAAGTTCTATTATACCCACAAAGGGGTCAAAGCTTGCATTAAATAAAAAGGTCTCTAATAAGACATTTGGGTTAGAAAAGTAATAACACCCCTACACATACTAGAGTAGGCCCAAATAAAGTCTACCCATGTAATTTAAATTTGAATTTCTCTCACCCACTTCCCACCTATTTTTTTATGAATAAATCTCATCCATTGGATGGATTCATTTGGGCCCTAGATTTGAGAATCTATCTAACCCTAAGTTTGCTTATGAAAATCTCCTTTCTCTTTCTTTGTTTGACTTATTGTTTTGCATATTGGTGGAGGAGGAGGTGGAATCCATGAGAGGCAACCTCAAGCTCAAGAAGGATGCACATTCTCCCTTTTATTTTTATATCCATTTACACCCTCTCCTAGGGTTGTATGTTTTTATTTATTCATTTTGCTTATCTCATTATTTGAGTATGTGTCCAAATGAGCATATGGGTTTTGCCCCATTTTATTAAAATGGTTAGAATGGTAAAATTATTTATTTGGGTAGAAGATTATATACATACATACATATACATATACATATGTGTGTGTGTGTGTGTGTGTGTGTGTGTGTGTGTGTGTGTGTGTGTGTGTGTGTGTACATTTTATTAAAATTTTATTTTAATAAAACCCAAAATAATAATAAAAATATACAGTGATTTATATATAGAAATATATATATATATATAAGAAATGAATTTAAAGAGGATGTTGGTCGATTAGAGTTTTACACACGATCGTAGTTCGCAGAGTGACTTCTCAAAGAGTAGTGCGCGGGGGTTGGGGGCGATTGTCACCCAAAGGAAAGCGTTTGGTTTGGGGGAGGGTCATGACCCCACCCCCCATCCCATTTGTTAATGGGGTGGGGGGTGGGGTCGATGACCCTCCCCCAACCCTTTCTTCTGAATTACAATGATGTCGCCCATATACATCGACCCAACCGAATTTCTATTAGCCCCTTTTTGTTGGATAAAATAAACTTTCGGTTATTTAGCAATGTTTAATATTATATATATATATATATATATATATATATATATATATATATATATATATATATATATATATTATTTATTTATTTATTTATTTAACTAAGTCAATATTATAATTAATATCACTATTAATAATATTAAAATATGATTACTATTATCAATAATGATAATATTCATATTATTAATAATATTAATTAACCTAAGTCTTTTACTTAAAATTTCTTTTAACATTTGATAAAAATATAGAATGTAAAAGAAAACTAATTATATTTCCCTTATAAATTTATAATAAATTTACAATAAATTTATTCAACCAAATGAGACTAGGTCTAATAGTAGCCATTTATTTTTCTTTACTCAATTTGATTTAAAAAGGAAAATGATCCATTTGTTGACAAATAACTAAGCAATGAAATTTTTAAAACTTTTCCATAAACACATATGAGGTTTAAAATTTCTTTAATCAATACAAAAGAATGAACAAATATAGTTTACTTGCTATCATATGTCTTTCAAGTATTTCAATAAGAATGAATATCTCTTTCTTTTTCCAAATACAACTTTGAACCATTCACACAAGAAATTTATAACAAGATTTCCCATAGTTTTAAAATAAGAACAACACACCTAATGAGACAAAAAATCAACTAAAATGAGAACAAGTTGTTTTATTTTCAATCACATTTCCATTATATCAAGACTTGTTACACTAAATTTTTTTCTCTTTCCAACAATACATTACAACTTAATAACAAAATATTCAATACAACTTTTCTTTCAAATACAATACTATAAATCTTCCACCTTAAGTGGGAATTTACAAGAAGTTTTCTACAATGAAGGATTTCTTAGTCTTCTACAAGTGCTCCAAGTCCCAAATCTCCAAAAGAACTCCATCATTTCTTCACTTGATCACAACAACAAAAATGGGGAGAGGCAACACTCTCCACCCAACCAAAAATCCAATGAGGAGAAGAAACAATCCTCCTCATTGGCCCCCGAGCCCCAACCACAATGCAATAAGGGATGGATCCAACACATGGAAACTATACAATTCTTCCACAACACAACAAAAATTTTCACAACCATTTCAAGCACATTCAATCACAAGAAAAATGAACACAATAATACAACTTTACAAAATACACAAGGCTTTAAAATGCAAGCCAATGGAGCAAGGATCTATGGGGAGATCACTTATGCCTCCCAATGGGATTAGGTACCCACCTTAAAACCCTCCAAATACATCTAAAATCCCCTACACAACTCTTATTCCTTCCTCAAGATCCTCTTATGCCTCCCGCATTCTCTTATGCCTCCCAACAATCTCTTATGTCTCCCTCAAAATAAAGTAAGGAATGCAAGAATTATCTTATCTAAGGTGGGGTACCCAACCCAACTCCCTCCCAAACATAAAATTAACTCTTATGCCTCCCTACATATATATTTCCCCATAGCCTTCTCCTACACCTTACTTCTACCCAAGATCCCAATAAGCACATAACTCATTCACATACATAAATATACACACATATAAAAAAACAAGTAAAAAGAGTGTAGCTCCTACCTTTCCATGGTAAGAACTTGACCAAGAAAACACAATCCAAGATCCTTCAAGCTTAATCCAACACCAACAAGCTCCAAGAATTCAACAAGCACTCCAATAACTCTCTAACTCCCCAAAATGCAAGAGCACAAATGAAAAGAAGTAACCCCTAAAAAAATAATTAAACTTGCATATATAGAAAGAAAAGAGGAGGGTGAATTGGCTCCATGTAGGATGCCACATCACTCATCCTCAACTCCACATCACAAGTCAAACCTCAACCCCAATGCACAATAAATGGGTGGTTGAGAGGAATGAAAACCTCTTACACACACAACTCCAACCCACACCCCTAAGGAAAAAATTTAAAACACATGTAAGAAAGTGCAATTAAATCTCACCTTTTGCCTTACAAAACACATAATGGGGTCTATTTTTGACCCCCAACCCATAGGTAGGGTTGGTATAAGAAATTAAGAGGTGTGGGACAAGTTTAACTTGTCCCACAAGCCTCCAAAAATGGCCCTTAAGCCCAAATCCGAATTTCCCAAGTAGGGTAGAGTGTACAACACTCAAAATCACATACACTCAACTAAAAACACAAGAACCAAAGAACCAACTACTCTAATAAATGACTCTTTTTGTCACATCCATAATTAGCTTAATAACATGATTAATTCACTTAATTAAGACACATTAATCAATAATGATAAAAGGGAATTACATCACAAATTAAATCACATACTCCAAAATTAAATAAAATAAAATAAAATAATAACACACACAAACTATTGGTCACAATTGGAGGTCATCACCCCCATGGGGACCTCCTAACAACAAATAACGAAATAAAAACATTACACAAGTTGTCATGGTGACCATTGTTATATCCATCCATAATCATGTTGTGGTTGGTTTTCAATCACCCTTTGATTGTTGTGATATATATACGCATACAAATCAATAATCATCCATATATAAATTAAATCATCCTCTAAACTAACAATGCTATTATTTTAAAATTCCAATAACATCTCAATTCTATATTTCATCAATACCAATAAGATCGCAAAATTAGTTACGCTCGCTAAATCCTACTCAATATGACCAAAATGTCGAATGCCGTATATATATATATATATATATATATATATATATATATGTCAACAAAACATCATCATCAATATAAAATGTCTCTCTAAGAATCCACACAAATCATACTATGAATCACAATCCATCAATAGTCAAGTATCTCTATCATCTAACATCATGCTAAGCCAAAATAATACAATAATATCCATGTCTATAGTCGTGAATAATCAAAATCAAAATATAATAAGTTTCGATAAGAAGTGGGAACTACATCCCCTCCCCTTAGACTCGACTTCCTCTTGGAAGTCACTGAAATAGGTGTAGAAATTGGACTCGTAGCAATGTAGCATCCTCCCATGTAGCAACAGTCTCATCATACCTGTCCCACTGGACTCGTACACTGATCAATCTCTCTACCTCGAAGGCCCAAGGTCCTACGCTCTAAAATATGGATGGGCTCCACCATCACCTACCCCTGATCCTACACCTATAATGAGGTCCAATCTAATACATGAGAAGGATCTGTAATGTACCTCCTAAGTACAGAAACATGAAATACATCATGGATGTGAGACAAGTTTAGGTGGAAATGTTAGACGATAGGTTAAAGGACCGATACACTCTAAGATCTCAAAGGGACCCACAAACCTAAGAGCAAGCTTAGAGCCTTTTCTATAATAGATAGGGATCTTATGAGGCCTGACATGAAGAAACACCTTCGTGCCCACCTCAAAACTATGATCTGTCCTATGTTGATCTGCATACTTCTTCTTCCTGTCATGAGCCTCCTATAATCTCTACCTGATCATAACAACCTGTTATTCCATGTCCTGTAGTAAAGTTGGCCCAAGAGAAACCTTGTCCTCCAATCTGTCCCAACTCAGTGGTGCCCTGCACTCTCTGCCATACAGTGCCTAAAAAGGAGCCATGCCTATCGAACTCTATAAACTATTATTGTAGAAAAACTCAACCAAATACAAGTACTCATCCCACCTCGACTGATGATCCATGATGTACATCTTAAGCATGTCCTCCAATATCTTATTCACTCGTTCTATCTGTCCATTTATCTCAGGGTGATAAGATGTACTGAATTTGATCCTAGTGCTGAGAGCATATTTCATGGTAGTCTAGAAGTGAGAAGTGTACAAGGGATCGCGGTCACAAATGATCTTCCGTGGAATCCCATGTAGTCTAACAATCTCATCAAGGTATACCTGTGTCACTGCACTAATCGTAGGTGGTCTTCATTGGAGAAAAGTCACCACTTTCATCAATGTATCCACCGTGACCATGATGGCATCGTGGTAGTATCTCGATGTCGGTAACCCAACTATGAAATCCATGGAAATGGTGTCCCATTTCCACTCCGATATGGTGTAAGGGAAAATAAGGCCAACGATTTTCTGATTTTTGACCTTCACCTTCTGACACTCTAAATAGCACGACACAAATTGAGCTACATCTCTCTATAGTGCCCTATAATGGTACAGTTGTCTCAAGGTGGCGTGCATCTTCTTCACCCCGAGATGGGTTGAATAAGGTGCACAATGAGTCTCAATCAAAAATCCTTCCTCAAGCCTCCATCTCTATGAACATATATCTAACCCTTATGTTTGAGAAGATCATCTACCTCTAATGAAAACACATAAAATCTCCCTCGGGGCCTCTCGAAACTCAATCTCTGCTCTCTGCTTTCTGAGGTAGAAGTTGTCGTGAGGAAGTTGTTGCAAAATCCTACTCTGTAAATCTATACCCATTGAAGTAGCCATAACCACATGTCTCCACCTACTCAAGACATCTGCAACCACATTCTCCTTCCCTTTCATATGCTCTATCTCCATGTCATACTCACAAATAAACTCCATCCAACGCCACTAATGAGCATTGAGATTGGGTTGCGTGAAGATGTGGTGAAGACTTAAGTGATCAGTCCTGAGTGTAAATCTCTCGGTCAAGGAGGAAATGTCTCCACCAAACCAAGGCATGAACAACTACTGCAAGCTCAAGGTCATGAGTTAGATAATTGAGCTCATAATCCTTGAGTTTGTGAGACTCAAAAGTAACCACATGGACCTCCTACATCAACACACCTCCTAGTCCTGCCAATGAAGCATATGTGTAAAAAAGAAATCACCTTGAGGGTTTAGAACTACAAGAATAGGTGTTGTTGTGAGGCATTCCTTCAATGTCCCAAAGGCCTAATCACATCTATATGACCATAAGAACTTCTTCCCTTTCCGCTAAACATAAGTGATGGGGTGCGCGCAATACGAGAAATTTCTGAACAAATCTCTTGTAGTATCCTGTCAAACCCACGAAACTACACACCTCGGTCACACTAGTGGGTATTGGCCAATCCATAATAGCTAGAATATTGGAAGGATCGACTATGATACCTTCCCTAGAAATGATGTGGCCCAAATATTGTACCTTTGTTTGAAAGAATGCACACTTTTCTAGGTTCCCGTAAAGGTGTTGCTCACAAAGACACTGAAGAACTTGGCGAAGGTGTTTCTCGTGCTCCTCATGCATACGTAAGTATATCAGAATTTTATTAATAAAAATTAGCACGAATCGATCTAAAAATTTCTCGAAAACCCATTCATTAAGCTCACGAACATTATGGGGGCACAAACCAAAAGGCACTACTATGAGCTCATAGTTGCCATATCTCGTACGAAAGGTTGTCTTATGAATATCTACCTCCGTGATCCTCATTTGATGGTATCCATACTTAATATATATCTTGGAAAATATTGTGACCCCCTTCATCCGATCAAATACATCATCAATACATGGAAGGGGTAACAATTTTTTATCATTACTTTGTTTAGTTGATGATAATCAATATACAAATGCAAAGATCCGTTCTTCTTCTTAACAAAAATCACTGGTTCACCTAAAGGGGATACACTAGGATGGATTAGGCCTTTCTCCATATGGCCCTCCAGCTACAACTTGAGCTCACAGAGCTCAAGGGTAGTCATTCGATAAGGTTCTTATGAGATAGGCTCTACTCTTAAAACCAAATATATGTGAAAATCTATCTCACATGGGGGAGGTAACCCCGATAGCTACCGTGGAAATACATCAAAAAACTCTCTCAAGATGTGATGGTCATCAAGAGATAGCCCACTAGACTCATCCTCAAATCATGCACTAATCATGACAAAGATACAAACTAGAAACCTCGTTGCACACACTCTTAAGCCGCATAGAGGAAATATTGCGGATAGAAATGGGCCTCCTAACTCCAACTATCACCGATGCAACTCCCAAATCATCTCGTACATGATATAGTCTTATGGTCATAATCCACTGCGCCTGTGTGCAAATAACCAATCCATACCCAAGATGACTCCCGGGCGAACCCAATGGAAGGATACAAAGCTCGAGGTAGTGGTGAAGGGTCCCAAATCCACTACACACTCCTTAACTAAGGAGTCTACAGATATTTTGGCTCCAGAATCCATCTTGATGTCCCAACTAAGGCCTTGTCTAACTACCACCAGCCTATAATGCTCTACTAAAGATAGTTTAGTAAAAGAATCGAGATTTAAATAGAATCAAATAGAATGGAGGTAGGAATACCACCAATGCTACATGTAGTCTCTATCACGGGCTCGATGCTCGGTCTAGTGGTTCTCAACCGTTGCATAGATCCGATGGCTACGTCCCATGTCACCAACTTTAGGCTCTGAAATTTGTGCCTTACCCTTGTTACTAGGGTTCTATGGGCACTCTCTCTAATGATGTCCAACAACGCCACATCCATAAGCAACTTCCTGGATCTCTCCAATGAGATGTAGCTCCATCTGGTACTCTAGAGGTCTTTTCATGGATCCTTATGATCCGGATATGGAATGCTTGAGGCCATTGTTGATGAGCTCCTACTAACTGAGCTCTCGGTGCACCTTGTGTCCTAATGGTACCCCTAGGGGGGCATACTTCGTTCCCTCTCGAGCGTCGAATCTCTCGCAGGAGGTCTAAACAAAGTGGACAAGTCTCGCTCTGCTGCTACTACTGGCGCTGCGGCCGTGGTGTCTGAATTAAGATTCCCTAGCCAACCAACCAACTCCCCAGCCAACCGACATCTTCCACCATGGCCTCCTCCCAACTTGGCTTTCCGAGTAGCTCACCGAGTTACTCGGCGAGTTGTTTTGAGCTCGATGCCTCAATAAGCCCCTATAGGACATTTAATCACACATCTTTATTCTTAAGGGGATTTTTCCTTTTTTTTTTACTGAGGTTGATTGGAATAAGTTCTGGAACACTAAAATATTACATTTTCTATTATGGGATTTTTTTGACTGATTTTGGAGAACGAAGACCGCCTATTGCACTGAAACGAGTACTGATCCCGAGATGGCCTTGAATGGCCCAGATTAGCTTGAATACTTTCTTAATGCCTATGAATGCTCCCCAATATCCCAGAGACTATCTATGACCTATTTACAACCTGTGGGGCCCACTTAGGAGCTCGTGATTACTTTGGGATGCTCTTGGATAATTTTGGCCCGTGGAGGAAAAATTGTGAACATGCGATCTGATGTTTCTTGGGCCCCTATGACCAGGGGAAGCTATAGTTACTTTATCATATTGGCACAATTCTCAAGCAGTTTCAAGAGTAGTTTTCAAAGTAGATGTACGGTCCCTACGACTACTAGAATGCATTCTATCTTATTTTTATACTTGGATTGAAATGGATCAAATATGGAATAAAACAAGATCACACCATCTACAATAGTGTATAAATTCGGGAATCAACCAGGATGGAGAATAAAAGTAGAAATTTCTTCCCAACACTCTTTTGTTATGGCATGAGATTGCCCAAAAACTCATTCTTGGCGTGAGATCACTCAAAATAATAACTTTTGGCATTAGATTGCCCAAACAAATTGACTCTTTTACAACATTTCAGATAATTTCTTTCCTTTAAATCTTCACGTGTCGATGCACATGTTATTTTCTATACTTGTTCACATTTTTAGGTAATTTTACATGTTTTTTAGAGAGCTTTCATCTTGACGAATTTGACTACTATTTCTATCTTCTTTTGCATAGCTCCGTCTTTAAGACCCAACAAGAAGCAACAACACACTAACAAAGCACAACAACAACAATAGGTACAAAAATGAAACAACACATACACTTCAACCACCGGGTCAGCCTCCTCTTCCTTAGCTTCCACACTTCATTTTTATCACTATAATATTTTTCTTATCTCTTGGCCACACTTTTACCATCAATATACATGTTTATTAGGTATGTATCTCTTATGTACTTTATGTTATCAAGTATTCACTCAACAACATAAGGTGGGGAAAATGTAGACACAAAATCATGCACTTGGGTACATTTCTAGGTTCTAATCACATACTACTATTCATATGATTCCTAAGTGAGAAAACTAGTAATTGGTATCTATATTTGACATCTTTTATAATTTTTGGTTTCCTCTTTTGTCTTACACACCCCACAAATTTAGTCTAATCTTTGTTGCTTTATCTTTATTGGATTTACACACCAGCTTCCCAGCCCGGACGTCAACACCTGTGTTCTTCGTCATCCCTTCCGGTTCCCTCGACCTCTTTGTATCTTACTCATATCTTTTGGGCCTTTTTTATCTTTTTGGCATATTTTTTTCTTATGGGTCCCCCTTTTAGTTATTGGTTACAAACTTTAAACAAAGGAATCATATAAATACAAAGCTATGTGACCAAAATAAAGGACGAAGATCTAAGCATCTACTATCATCACCTAAGGTTACATCCAAAGGCAATCTAAGAGAAACAAAGAATCCATCTAGTACTCACTCAATGTACAAGGGACTACATTTTCCACATACACGTATAAGAGGGAAGTTCATTTTTCCATCCACACATCTATTTACTTTGTTACATATAGCTATTTCTCTCTATCAATTGCATCTTACACAAGATCTTCCAACGACTTCGATTATTTCAAACACTTCACAAGAACTACATGGAATTTGAGATGTAGAGTAGTGTTCGGTCGTAAGTTCACTCTGTTGGGTAACTTTCAGCGGCAATCCAAATCACCATTTGCATATTTATTTTTAATGGGTATCAGTAGGATATCATTTGTTTTTATGGTTATAAGTGAACTCTCGATCAACTAGCAACATAAACGTGAAATCCAAATGACAACCTCGCAACACGGAAAATTTAGATTCGACCATTATCACATCACGGGCCCCGAAAGATGGCTCGAGTGCCCAAGCACCCATGACACACTCCCCAAGTCACTTGTCTAGTCTCATTTGGAAGATCCATAATTTACCGCACATGGGTGTGACAATCTTCCCTTCTTTTTCTCGGTTTCTCCAGTCTCCACAGCCTCAACATCATGCATAAATAATCTAACTCATTCTTTCCCTCTCTTTCACTCGGGTTTCGATTTATTAGCTTATTGGATTATGTCAAATTTATACTTTAGCGTTTATGTATCATACGTGACTCGCAATTAGGGTGTAACATAAATCTATTTTTGTTAAATCATACGGAAGAACCAATTGAATCATCCAACACCTCTAGTCTTGATATCAACAAGACCTCAAACACATCCACATCTACCATATCCAATTTAAACCCGCTTATGACCTCTTTGAAAGCCTTTTAAAATAAACCTCTCATTAAAATAAATAAAACCTCATTCCATGACTATGTATACTAAGATCATATACAAAATATCATTAAATCCACTATCTAACACAGAAACCATCTATCTAAGAAAATAGAAATTATATCATAAAATCATTAAGCAACTTCACCACAAGTTACAAAACCCCTACCTTCCATCTTAGAGCCTCATCCTTCATCCAAATTCACAGTCACTATCACTTAATCCAAGGTCATTTCTCAATCGAAACCCAAAATTGTCGCACAAGAAATGACCTCCTCTACCAAACCTCTAGGTCATCAAATGAAAGACAAATCCCATCAACCTCGGTCTCGGTAGGGTACTAAACTACAACCCTTGAAAAAATCATCCTATTATCTATCACAACATTACTTCCTCTCAATCCATCGACTCTCGAGGGTGGAAACCCTATTGGTACAACTTTGAAGCATTCTTTAAGTACCATCGCACTTCAGACATTCCACCGAGGACTATAAATCCTTCAACGCTAATATTTGAAGCCTTGATAACAAAAGGCTTCTCCTACATATCTAAAACATTCTAAAAAGATGAAGCAAAATCATCCAACGCTTTGAACCCATACTCTTTAAACCTTCATCCAACACTCCATATGTGTCCAAAAATAGAAGCATTCTTTTAGAAAAATGGTGTTAGTTGTCTTTTTATGCTCATTGAATGTTATGGCTATAATATCATTTACTCGAGTTTCCCTCTATATTTTCTTAATGATGTCCATAATTAATTCATGAATGTACACACTCCCTTTTGTTGAGACTATGGGAATTTCACCTCAAAGGATCACTGATTTTTTTTTACATAAAATCCTTGTTGAACTTTCACATAATTTAGTAAAATTTCTATGTGATAATGAGTGTGAGTTCTCATTTATAAATATGTAGGTGGCCTACATTATATAATAATGAAAAAATTATTTGTTTAGATTAAAAAAATCATTTAACTACCCAATGAGAACTATTATTATTTGAGTCAATTCTATTTAAATTTATTTCACCAAATCCTCTTTGTAACTTATTAGTTAACTTTACTATAATAATAAGGTCTAAGTTTGACAATGTATCATAAATGTGAATTTTCCTTCACATCTTTCTTTCTTTTTCCAAGTATCATAATTATTTTAAATAAATTATGAGTAATACCCCTAATTATAGTTTACTTGTATAAACCATTTTCATTATTCTTTCCTTTTTATTAAATGTTGACGAAATTTGTTGAGGAATAGGTATTAACTTATGTTTTGAGCCATTTGTTTAACTACCTATTCTTAGTGAGCCATTTGTTTAATCACCTATTCTTAGTGAGACATTTTTTTAACTAACTATTCTTAGTGAGTCATTAAATTTATGCTCTCAAATTATGTGAAAGGATCATATGATGGAGATTTGTATAAAATAACTTTTATATTGAAGAGCTCATGGGAGTGGTAAAAGGAAGAATAAATTGAGATACTTGTGATTCGATGGGAGAGATGTCATACGATTATGTATTATAGGTGGAAGGGCTAGCCCTATCCAATTTATGAATGGAAAAGCCTTTGGAATTCTGGGGAAATTCCTTGAGCCTCAACACTAATTGAAGAACTAGGTAGGACAATAAGACATAGTAAAATCATTGGACTAACAAAAACAAAACCAATTTGTGACACAATAATAATATACACATATCAATATTTGGGACATCAAATAAGTCATCATAAACTTGAGGAAATAGTTAGTGAGACTTAGATATAGGTGGAACACTCAAACTCACCATTATATGAATAAACTAGAGGGAAAATAACATATATGATTGGAACATGAAAAGAGGGAGTGCTTACCACATTTGTAGTGGTTTCTTAAAAATTTAATGTGGGTGGCACATTAGAGCTAGAACCATCTTCATGATAACCTAGCTCTGTGAAGAGAGGTGTGGCATTTTTGAAGATGAAGGAGGATTAGGAATTCCTTTGCTAATAGATTTACTCAAGCCCTCAAGTTTTACCTCTTACTGATTTTATTCCTCATCTTCTTCTTCCTCTCACGGGCAATGTAATTCCCTCCTAAATGACCTATAATTACACATTTCTCGTATAAAATGTAACCTTCGTTTGGGGATTGAGGAAGATATGATCCTCTTGGATATACTAGTGTCTTTGGATAGTTATCTATCATGATATTGGGTTTTCATGCAATGTAATGCTTTCTCACTAACCCCTGAGAGTTCCTATATCTTAAAGTAATGGTTTCTCACTAACCCCTGAGAGTTCCATCTAACCTTATCCATTTAACAGGGGTGAGATGATCATATAGGGCATTGTAAGCTACATGTATGGGTTGGCCTAAGGGCCACAAAGGAAGCAAATTGTATTTGAAATGTAGCCTAGCAAAAATCGCATCTACTAAATAAAGGTCATGTAGAATCCTTACTTTTATTTTAAATGAAATAGACTTCACTTCTCCGATAGATTTGAGATAATTAGAAAACCAAAAGGTGTTTGCAATCCTCTTTTATGGTTCCTACTAATATAGGAACTCATGATTGATCAACAATATTAGTTCTCTTAGCTCACCAAGTTTGAATGAGAATAAAAACACTCAAGTGCTATTTATTTCAAAAATGAGACCAGTTTACTTCTTTTGATCTTTGAAATATGATTTGCTCAAGAAATGTATATTATTTTTAAAGGATCCTTAATAGCGTTCATTTTAAGACCCCCTTCAAAAAAATTATTATAGAACGGGTGTTGAATCTCCAAAATGGACTTTTGAAACAATGACGAATATCCAAAAAAATATTTCGTGGAAAACGTGATTTGGCAGTCCTAGTTTCCTAGATTTCGCATAGTTGGACAGGTGTTAGATGGTACGTCTATTTATAGTCAAATGAGTGAGTCGACGTCCTTCCTTTTGAGGTCGGATGGACTAGGTTGTATTGTCATCTCACCCCCGTTAAATGGATAAGGTTAGATGGTTGTCTCTCCCTATTAGATGGATAAGGTTGACGCCTCTGTCTCTTATACATTGCAAGGACTATGTTAGATGAACCGTATTTTCTCTACTAGTTGTACAACGTTGGACATCCATCTTTTTTTGTTTATTTTTCATGGATATAGACGCATGTCTACCACCGTGACTATCTCTTCAACATTGTACAAATTCATTGTGCTTAGATGGCACTAGGTTGGATGATCACATTCTACGTTTTCTCTCCAATGTGCGGACCGTCTCTTTCTTGGCCGTTAGAGGTGTAGGACTGGTAAGCTTGGACAATCCTCTATGTATCGAAAAAGGAATAAATACAATGAATAAATACATATAAAATGTGGCTTTCCGAGGTGTTACCCCGAATTCCCACCGGGAACTCGACTCCGGACCCCCACCGAGGAGGCCATCTCTCTCGCACCCGCAAGGAGTACACCTCGTTGCAAGCCCTGGACCATATGTATTATACCTTGGCGAATATGAGTGCACTTTGATTCGTAATGCTCGCAAAATACATGCATAAGTTAAATTTTATGTGTAAATTGTAGGCGAACTTACCCATACTAATGACCCGTTGGCTGATTTTAAGCGAACCGGAGGTAGCCACTCGAAAAATCGCCATTTCTAATTTTCAAAATCCCTACAAAAATTTACCACTAAAATTTTCGTCGGGTCCGTAATGGTGTTCCATGTTTTTCTCAATGTTACGCACTATAGGTAGCTCAAAGAATTAGATCCGAGATGACCACATAATATAATCCCCGACATTCGTGTAAATCAAGTTTCCTTCTTTATCTTCCATGGTTGAGTTACAACTATTATCGGAGCTATCTTGCGGAGTTCAAAGGACATCAAGTTGTTGGTGTCATGATGTCATCCAAGCCATTACGCTGGCCAAATGAGGAGAGGCCGATAGTCACACCCGATGAGTGATCGAGAAAGACTTTGAAGACAACTCGAATCTACAAAGAAAGAACATTATTCCTATCTTCACATACCATTGTGTTGGAATATTTTATTTTATTTGTGTTTGGCTTTTATGTAGTTATTTTGTAAGTTTTGTCTACCCATTGTAGAACATATATTTTATTTTGTTTTTCTCGTGGCTTTTGTGCAATTATTCTGTGACGTTTTGTCTACGCAACTCGCTTTTCCTATTGTCCACACGATGCAATCCTATCATTATTGTTGATGTCATCATTCATTTAAGAAAACTGTCTTTAGTAGTGAATTGTCAAAATCGAGAATACATTTGTTTCATCGCTTTTATTATTTTTTAAGTCATGTTTGACTAGTTTTAGGGTCACAGAGCCATCCAACAGCTTTTTTGAATTTGGACATTTCGCAGGTTTCAAACCATCGAACTCCTACCTATCGACCGTTAGAATGCCCTGAGCAACCACGCAAACGAAAATAATCACAAATGCAACCATTTTCATATATTATAAGTTCCTATTATAAATTCGAGAGCATAAAATAGTTCCATATATTACAAGTTTGTTGTAAACCCAAAAATACACTCCACAATATAATGGATTATATAAGACCTCTCCCTTTCCTCTAATTCTAATTCCACTTAATTCTATAAGTTCTATAAGACCTTTCTTTTTCTCTAATTCTAATTTTATATGGTTTATATTATATTCAATTGAATGTAATTCTCATCATAAATTAAATGTTACAATATAATAATTCTATGTAATTTTATTTAAAGTATAAATATATTAAATTATATTAAGAATTTTTTTAATTAGATTAGGTAAAAAAAGGATTTTGAAGGGAACCTGTAAACCCCGTGATAAGCCCCAAGATAGAACGATGAAGCGCCAAGGAGAAGCATAATAAAGAAACAGATCCAAAGGACCACAAAGAAATAGACCGACAAGACGCCAATGAGGAGGAAGCACAAGAGGATAGAAAAGGATACAATAATAAAAACACTTGACCAAAAGTGATCCTAACCTCCAAGAACTCCCCCGATGAGAACGACGGGTCATGTTAGAGGGGCAAATAACCATCTTTTTTTCCTTCTTTTTAGTCACACATGGCCACCCATCCTTAAAAACCAAAAGCCTCCAAAGAGGACTATTCATCGAGCAATTTACCTCTACCGAGGTCAACCACAAGTGCCACATCATGAGGCGGTGGATCTTCTAGATTTGACCAGGGAGCAGTGGTGGGATCCTCCGTCCCAAGCACAAACCACGAAGCTTGCATTAATTCCACCACCCGATACACCAACCGCCCTAGAATTTGAATTGTTTTCCTCCTCCACACTAGTGTAACCCGTCACAGTCATCATCGCCTGACCGTCAAGGCACCAACGCACTACACACGACGTCATTGGTTTTGGTCCCTACCAGTGGGGTTTCGTGCTCTTTCGCTCTCCTCAATCACTTTTATTTCACAATGTCGGGCTCACTATTTTAGAACGCCCACATTTTACACACACAAATACAACAGTAAAAAATATCATAATATTTTTTTGATTACTTACATTGCTCACTACACAACACCATAAGGGCTCCAAGTAGAGAAACTCAACAATGCATGCGAAACTTACATAAGTCATCTACTCACATAGACACGTGACAACATCATATGCATGTCAATGCCACACTTTCCCAATGAACGAATGCTAGAAATGACCCAACCACAAGAAGGGGCCCCAAGGATTAGCAAATCCACAACACATTATTACCATGATTATTATATCTTAGTTACGATTAACATTCCAAGAACATTATTATGCAAGGATAATTTTATCTCTTTTTTTTACCTACAGGTTCTTAAATTCATTCCACATTCCACTTACAGTTCACCATTTAAGTTGGATCTTTATCCCTTACGAAAATCTCCATAACTTACATAATTATTTGTCAGATTTCAATTTGCATACAAAGATCCTAATTCTCTTGTTCTTATGTTAAGCTTATGCTTCTCAATGTTTATTCATGTTTAAATTTTACCCTTACTACAAAAGTGAATCTAATGTGACGTCAAGAAAGAATCTTAGGATTTGAGAGAGAATTAGATTCAAGATACCTTTTCCCACGAACATTATTCGATCATGGTATCCTTATTTCCCTATCGCAGTAAAAAAAAATAGTTCAATAACTTGTTGAATTTATTCACCATTTCTACATCAATTAAAATAAGATTAATAAATTGTAAGAGGACGTTGACAATAAAAGGGAGTTACATGATTAGCATGCGAACATGTAGGGGAAGTTATTTTTCTTTTACAGCTTATAGCCTTACAATCTCATGGGGATTTTTTTAATTATTTTTTATTACAACAACATGGTTTTTTTTATAAAAAAAAAAGAGGACGACTAACAAAAAAAATTCAGTTACAAAAAAAGTTGGCTCTAATGAAGCCTATCGGCCAATAATAAGGTCTAAGTTTGACAATGTATCATAAATGTGAATTTTCCTTCAAATCTTTCCTTATTTTTCCAAGTATCATAATTTTTTAAATCAATTATGAGTAATACCCCTTATTATAGTTTACTTGTATAAACCATTTTCATGATTCATTCCTTTTTATTAAATGTTGACGAAATTTGTAGAGGACTAGGTATTAACTTATGTTTTGAGCCATTTTTTTAACTACCTATTCTTAGTGAGCCATTAAAGTTATGTTATCAAATTATGCAAAAGGATCATATGATGGAGATTTGGATGAAATAAGTTTTATATTGAAGAGCTTATGGGAGTGGTAAAAGGAAGAATAAATTGAGATACTTGTGATTGTGATTGGAGAGATGTCATACGATTATGTATTGTGGGTGGAGGGACTAGCCCTACCTAATTTATGAATGGAAAAGCCTTTGGAACTTTGGGGAAATTCTTTGAACCTCATCACTATTTGAAGAATTAGGTAGGACAATAAGATACAGAAAATCATTGGACCAACAAAAACAACACCAACTTGTGACACAATAATAATATACACATATCAATATTCGGGACATCAAATGAGGCATCATAAACTTGAGGAAATAGTTATTGAGACGTATATATTGGTGGAACACTTTGAAACTCACCATTATATGAATAAACTAGAGGGAAAATAACATATATGATTGGAACATGAAAAGAGGGAGTGCTTACCACAATTGTAGTGGTTTCTTAAAATTTTAATGTGGGTGGCACATTAGAGCCGTAACCATCTTCATGATAACCTAGCTCGGTGAAGAGAGGTGTGGCGTTTTTGATGATGAAGGAGGCTTAGGAATTCCTTTGCTAATAGATTTACTCAAGCCCTCAAGTTTTACCTCTTATCGATTCCTCATCTTCTTCTTCCTCCGTTGGAAATGTAATTCCCCCCTAAATGACCTGTAATTGCACATTTCTCTTATAAACTCGTAATCTTAGTTGGGGATTGAGGAAGATATGATCCTCTTAGATTTATTAGTGTACGGGATAGTTATCTATCATGAGCTTGGGTTTTCATGCAAAGTGTAATGTTTTCTCACTAATCCTCGAGAGTCCCTTTATCTTAAAGTTTCTCTACTTGTGAATGCGAGATGGTTCGCAAATTCAACTATGTTAACAACTTAAGGCCAAATATTAGATTCAATTTCTTTCATCTTAAAAGGGATATAAAACCAAATTGTTTTTGTTTGGCCTTAAAAATAATTATAATTCCATATACATTTTGCGTTGCCATTTCATTTGTCACAAGTGCATAAATTTGACATATAATAGGAAGATATAATCAACCATCAATCTTAATATCTTGCAATCATCATAATATCACTACGATCCCTATTCCATGATAGATGCATTATTTGGAAATTAGATCTCGACATCAATAATGTAATACCCATAATTATGATCATATAGGGCCTTGTAAGCTACATGTATGGGTTGGCCTAAGGGCCACAAAGAAAGCAAATTGTATTTGAAATGTAGCTTAGCAAAAACTCGCATCTACTAAATAAAGGTCATGTAGAATCCTTACTTTTATTTTAAATGAAATAGACTTCACTTCTCCGATAGATCTGAGATAATTAGAAAACCAAAAGGCAGTTTGCAATCCTCTTTTATGGTTCCTACTAATATAGGAACTCATGATTGATCAACAATATTAGTTCTCTTAGCTCACCAAGTTCGATTGAGACTAAAAACACTCAAGTGCTATTTATTTCAAAAATGAGACCGATTTACTTCTTTTGATATCAAATATGATTTGCTCAAGCAATGTGTATTATTTTTAAAGGGTCCTTAATAGCATTCATTTTAAGACCCCCTTCAAAGACTTATTATAGAATGGGTGGTGAATCTGCAAAATGGACTTTTGAAATAATGACAAATATCCAAAAAAACATTTCGTGGAAAACGTGATTTGGCAAGTCCCGCTTTCCTAGATTTTGCATAGTTGACGAGTGTTAGATGGTCATATTTATAGTCAAATGAGTGAGTCGGGCGACGTCCGCCCTTTTGAGGTCGATGGACTAGGTTGGACGTCCTGCCTCTCATACATTGCAAGGACTCGTGTTGGATGACCATATTTTCTCTACTAGTTGTCTGAACGTTGGACATCTGTCTTTTTCGTTTATTTTTCATGGATATAGACGCATGTCTACCACCGTGACTATCTCTTCGACACTCGCATACGCCTATCGTGCTGCTAGATGGCGCTAGGTTGGATGATCACCTTCTATGTTTTTCTCTCCAATGTGCAAACCCGCGTTTTTTCTGGCCGTCGAGGTGTAGGATGGCAAGCTTGACAATCCTCTATGTCTTGAAAAGGAATAAATACAATGAATAAATACATATAAAATGTGGCTTTCGGGCGTGTTGCCCCGACCCACCGGGCGCTCGGCCCTCGTACCCCCACCGAGGAGGCCATCTCTCTCGACCCGCAAGGGTGTACACCTCGTTGCAACCCCTGGACCATATGTATTATACTTGGGTGAATATGAGCGCACTTTGATTCATAATACTTGCGAAATCATGCATAAGTTAAATTTTAAGTGTAAATTGTAAGCAAAGCCCGACCCATACTAATGACTCAATCGTCACCAAAATTTTAGGCGAACTGGGAAATAACCGATCGTTGAAAAATCACCATTTCTAATTTTCAAAATCCCTACAAATATTTACCACTAAAATTTTCGCCGGGCTGTAATGGTGTTCCTTGTTTTTCTCAATGTTACACACCATAGGTAGCTTAAAGAATTAGATCTGAGATGACCACATAATATAATCCCTGACATTCGTGTAAATCAAGTTTCCTTCTTTATCTTCCATGGTTGAGTTACAACTATTATTGGAGCTATCTTGCGGAGTTCAAAGGATAGCAAGTTGTTGGTGTCATGATGTCATCCAAGCCATTACGCGGTCAGTGTACTATTGTTTTCGGCTATTGCTATTAGTTGGAAGGCGGTGGGGCGGTGCTCTGGGAGTGGCTGATTTTTTTGATTTCCCCGTAATGTTTGGCTAAATATTTACTTGAACTATTGCTAGTCTAATGTTAATGTTTATAATCCGTGGCAGATGATTGGGTGAGCTTTGTGCCCTCATTGTCTGATTGTATTGTGCGCGCGCCAGATATGCCCGGTTTCCGTAAAGTTTTGTGCCTTTTCAAGGTGGAGGTATTACCTGTTTTCCCCCATTGGTTGCTGCAGCGGCTGCTTCTGTTGTGTCCAGTTGGCTTCCTCCATGCAGGAGCTTGCTGTAGAAGGCGGTGTTCGGAACATACAAGGGTTTTCCCTCCTGCTGTCTGCTGTGTTTGCTGCGTGGTCCTGCCGTTTTCAACATACGGGTAATTTCCTTTTCCTTTTCTGTTTTCTTGCTATTTCCTTTCTTATTGGAATTTGCTCTGTTATCTGGGTGCCATGGAGTATCTGGTAGTGTAGATGATAGTCAAAATTTGCAACCCCTAGGTTCTCCGCTTAACCTAACTTCTAAACCTGCTCTACTGGATGGAATCTCTTCGAATTTTGTGTGAGATTGGAGGTGGGGCGCATGCTGATTAAGCAGGGGATTCTAAATTCCTAGACTTTTCTTACTCAGAACAACTGAATTAAAGTCTTCTCAACATTTTCACTTTCCTATAACTATGATTCAGATTCAAATGACAGGAACGTTACAAGATTCAGGTACTCACGAGGTAGATAGGTGTGTATTCTTAAGGAACCCCGACATGATGTCAATAACAAGCCACGGGTCCTACAAATGTAACAAAAGAGATTCAAAAGAGGCAGGCATATTTTCTTAACACATAAAATGCCTCTCAAAGGGACTGTTGTAATACAACTTAATTCTTTAGAGACATAGAAGTCTGAAAAGCAAGGTCAGATCTGATTCAAATCAAAACAGACTCTTACACAGCCATACTTCGGTGTCAGTTACTACTGAAACTGTACCTATTATATATTTTGAATTACAAACTCACAGTCATATAGATGAAATTATGGATTTGCGTAAAAGTTGCAGTTTACATAGATGCTCAGGAAGTGCTGAACACAGTTGAGTTGATTTATTAGAGAAGACAGAAGCATCCAAATGAGGAAACTGGAGCATAGATCATGTAATGGTCTGATGAACTTATAAATAAGCTACGTAGGAATCTACAACCTTTTACGAATAATATCTTGGAAAGCACAACAGAGATTGCGAACCAGGGAAAATTAGCATTTATAGATTCTGAATAATGTCTTCCAAGGCACAAAGAGAGAAAAATTGCCAGCAGACGAGGTAAAATTACAAGTCAAAAGATCCTGGCTCTCATACAAGCTAGGTAACCGGTACGTGGGTACGGTTCGGGTACGGGTATGGGGATCCGGGCGTCGGTACGACAATTTTTTGGGGGCCCGGGTGCGGCACTAGGTACGGCAGTACAATATACATATAAAATATTAAAAATATTTTGAAAAGTAACAAGATAAGCAAAATTCCAGCCTTACACATGCATAGATTAAACAAATCTGAAATATACATAGGTGAAATAGCGACAAAAGTTAAAACATATTGATAATTCATTGTTCGAACTTATAAGTAATACATTGTTCAAATCAAAATGTTACAATGTAACATTGTAAACACAAAAATGAAGATACATCAACATTCTAATTAGTAATAGTCTAATGGCTCTGCATCTTCTCCAATGTCTTCAACGAGAGCATCACTACCATCACGTGGTTCATTAGAACCACAAGCACCAGGAGTACAACCAAAACTATCAGCAATGCCGCTCCTGCTAGCCCCACTTTGCAGCTCACGCAAAGTACTATCTAGGTCCGGGTCTAGCAATGAAAGTTGGGCAATGGGAACATCCAAGTTTGGAGTCTCTGGGTCTATATCCCAACACTTTGTTGGCCCTTTCCTGTACTCATCCTTCTTATGTGATAGAAGGCGCAGGTTAGAATGCACAAAGACCAAATCCTCTGCCTTTTTTGCTCCCAACTTGTTGCGGTTAACTGAGTGGATAAATGAATATGTACCCCAATTCCTCTCAGCTGAAGAAGAACTCACAACCTATTGAGGCAAGCCGCAAAGTCAATGCAAAATTAAAATTTTAAACTTATAAATATAAAAGTAAAAAAGAAAGAGTTAAGAAATTAAAAAAATTAAAATCTTACTTGTGATAAAACTTTTATTGCAAGTGGCATGAGGTAGGGGTATGCTTGTCCATGGAGGTACCACCACGAATAAGCATCCATCCTGTATTTGTCACGAAGAGCACTAATGGAGTGATCCCTGGAGGATATGAAATTCACAAACTCGCCTCTAACCATGTCTTCTACTTCTGGATCTGGGAAGATTCTAGAAAATGCCGCCTTATACCCCTCACTAACTTCAACATCCCTATATGGTGGGACCCTCCTAGGCAAAGAAAGGATCTCTGCGCTATAGTATTTTGGAGTCAAGGCAAAAGCAAGAAGATGCAATGGAGTAGTCATTTTGTTCCACCTTTCAATGAGATGTGAGTGCACTTCCTTGAAGAAGGTCTCTGTAGGATCTTGCTCTTTGGCATTTATGATGGTCTTAATTGACTCAATCATTGAGTCAATTCCATCATAAATCTCACCCATGCATGGATGATCCATATCAACAAATCTCAACATACTCACAATGGGCTCAGTAAAACTAAGCAAGTAATCCACACGATCCCACCATGTTTCATCCAGGATCAACAATTTCACATTTCTAGCCCTCTCACTGTTTGCTTGCCTCCATATACTCCAAAGGTCACTGATAACCATGCCACTCAATGCCTCTCGCACCTTCACAAGCCGTCTCAAGACGAGCGTGTGCGAGGCAAATCGAGTCTCAACAACCTAATAAGAAATCAAAAGAAATAAAATTAAGACAAGTAAATTTAAAACATTCAAAATTCTACAAATTACAAACTTATAAAATTAATTTAATGAATTTTAAAAACTAATAATTATTTTTAAAAATAAAAAAGAATGTTACGGGCTACCTTCAATAGCTGCAATGTTGAGAATTTACGAAAGATGGCTTGGGACATGTGGTGGTTGCTGACAAACATTTGAATCTCACTTGCCTCCTCATATACTTGTTTGATCCAAGCAATTTTTGTGCCCAATTTTTGTAACATTGAGGGAATGAACCGCACAAGGTGTCCAGAATATGTGTCCATACCGTGCCTCAACCAACAACCCTGCAGCTCTACAATTTTTTGCATTGTCCGTTACAACTTGGACAACATTTTGAGGCCCCACCGCCTCAATAGATTCTATGAGGATGTTGGCAATGAATTGGGCATCCTTCACTTGCCCCTCACAATCAATAGCCCTGAGAAACATTGCCCCTTTAGGACACACGACAACCACATTGATCAATGGCCTATTTGTTGTATCTTTCCATCCGTCAGAAACGATGGACACTCCTGTTTCGAGCCATTGATTCTTGATGGGTAACAATGAGTCTTCAACTTTTTTTTTTTTCTTTTGACAATAAGGTGGTGCGCACCTTTTTATACCACCAGCTAATGTACCCTTTAGGGGCTTCATTAATACATCTCACCATATCTTGCCAGTATGGTGATCTAACAACATTAAATGGGACACCACATGCATAAATAAAGCGTCCAACACTTTGGTTAGCTATGTCCCTGCTTTCATTCTGGAATGCCCTTTCCAATGGGCCTACATCTTTTGTTCTTTTGCGAGAAAGAGGTGAATCCTCTTCCCCTCCAGTTGCAATAGGTGTAGACAAAAATGGGTGATCTGGGGCCACAACATCAACAAAATTAGAAATAGGTGGCTTGCTAATGGTACGTGATCTTCCTTTTCTTGCCATAGGATGATTGGATTTTAATGCCATTGATGTATCTTGCATGTAAGGTCTTTGCACGTGGCAACCCCTTTCCATCCAACCCTCCATATGTTCTGATTCCGTGGCCAATAGCCCCACACAAATGGGCTTTCACCCAACTGAAGGAGCTCTTAAATTGCATATTACATTGTGAGCAAACCCAAACAAAACCCCCTCCACTGGTAATTGTTCTAGTTGTTTGACATAGCTCCAAAGGGGGGAGGATGGATCACTTTTGTTAAGGAGACCTTTACTACTTTGACCCACAAAACTAGAACTCGCAGCCATTTTAAGTTTTTAACTGCACAATGCATTTAAAAAAATGAAAACAAATTTAGTCTTGAGAAAATGTTGGAAGTTTAAAATTTAAATTTAAATGAAATCAAATGTAGAAAAATGAAGCTTAAAAGTTAAAACAATAACAAAAAACAAACCAAAAAAACAACTAAAAAATAATAAAATATTAAATACAATTAACAAACTAAAACACTTTAAAAAATCACAAAATACTTACCTCAATACACCCAACACCAATAATGCAAGCTCCTTGAACTCCTTGTCACTTGTTGCAAGCTCCTTCAACTATATGGCACTTGAAATCAACCCTAAGCAATTGAAAATAGTGGAAAAATTGAAGGTGAGAGTCAAATATGCAAATAAGAGGCAAGAATGCAAATGTGAGGTAAATGACTTGTTGTTGTTGTTATAGAGTTTGGGCGCACAAATTAGGGCTTAAAAGAATATTTTAATGTTTATAAAGTCGGTTTGACCTTTTTTTGACCAAAAAACAAAAAAAAAAAAAAAAAAAGCGTCAAAAATCCGCGGGTACGGGCAGGGTTCTCCCTGCAGGGCCCGGGCGTCCATAGACGTACCCGGCTGTACCCGGGCCCTGCAGGGAGAACCCTGCCCGTACCCGCGCCGTACCGGACCCGGACCCCTGTACCCGGTACGAACTGTACCCGAACCTGCAGCCCTTAGGGGCCGTACCGGCTACCTAGCACACAAGCCAATATAACCAGGAGAACAAATCATGGACACAACCAAAGGCAAGTTAAGCCAGCCAGTACAGACCAAACATACTTATCATAGTTAACAATGTTTAGAAAAGAAAAGGCGGCATATTGGTTCAGTCCTCGATAATGTTTTGTCGAAATTCAAATCCACCACTAATGTACAGTCCCTTGCACATTCTTTGCACACTCAATTCTTCTCCTACCGTGGTCCACTCTGCAATTACCACACTTTATGTTTGTTTCTAATGTGTAATCAATGGCGCAAACTTCAAACTGCCCTGGCACATAGATGATGCCACAAATTATTCTCAGGCCTCTGTGTCAATTGCTGCAAATTACCTAGCTTGGCGCACCTGTTTCATATTCTTTACCATAGAAATTTTCTACTGTAACTGCATGTACTTTCCAAAGCAATCACTTAATGCATCTGGATTAATGATGAGATCTGGAACAATACCTTCTATTGTAAAAGGCATATTTTCTTGCTCTTCTATAAAACCTACAACTCCTTTCTGACCATGCATACTGGAAAAATTATGTCCAAGTGAGGCTGAAATTTGCATCAGAAGGCTGTGGACTCACATTTCCAATTAAAATATCACCACTACATAGGTCTGATGCAATATAAGGCAATCCATCATCATCAAGCTTATCTACCCTGAGGTTTGCTGTGTTTGGATGTCCACAATCTATGTCTAGATTGGATGAAATTTTAGAGTTGCTGTCATCACAGTCTGTCTCTGATGTAAATGTATGCAAATGCATGGTTGAAAACAGCCCATGATCTATTGACGCCTGGTTTAAAACCACAAAGTTTTCCTGATTGTATCCATAATGAAAATTGACCTAAATGGCAATATCAGAATGACCAGCTAGAAATTGTACATTTACAGGTGGATTCATGCAAACAGAGCATTCTTTCCTTCTCTCTTTCCTCGTGTATTTATATGTAGATGTGACCCTTCAGATTTCATGTTGCTCTTCATCTTCTTTGTGGCTTCTCACATTCTCCATGCTACAAAAATAATTAAGGTAAATTTAGTTTTGCCCCTGCTAACATATGACAACTTATTTTGAAATCTGTTTGTTTTCTTTTTCCTTTTTCAATAGAAATTTGTTTTGTACATCTTTGTATGCAAGCTCATCAAGCTTATCTACGTTGAGGTTTGCAGTGTTTGGCTTTCCAAAATCTACGTCTAGCTTGGATGAACTTTTAGAGTTACTGTCATCACAATCTGTCTTTGATATGAATGTATGAAAATGCATGGTTCGAAACAGCCCATGATCTATTGACACCTGGTTTAAAACCACAAAGTTTTCCTGATTGTATCCATAATGAATATTCACCTGAATGGCAATATCAGAATGTCCCGTTAGAAATTGTACATTTACAGATGGATTCGTGCTTCAATAGTGTAAGTTACAGTAAAAATGAAATACTTGTGTCATAGAATACCTAGCCATAGAGAAATATCCTTTGCCTACGAAAAGATGCATAAAAAGGAGACGTAGCTTACCATTTTATATGTACAGTAAATCCAAAGTTAAGTCATTGTACATAGTGGAAACTAGTTACAAACTCTTACTGCGCCAGTGAGTAAAATATCTTACTTTCTGCTTAGCATACATCACCAGAAATTGTAAGTCTCTATAACCCTGGTGATGTTTAATAAAAACCACATACAATTTCATGAAAAAAATTATAAATATTCATCTCATTTCATCTAAACCTTTCAAGAAGCAGGTTCTCAAATATGAAGACTAATCAGAAGACTCCAGAGACATGAGCCAAAGCAATAAAATTTGAATCGAAGTTTAAGACTCACTTATATCTCCATGATGGGGCAATGAAAAATAGAAGGAACCTCTCCCAAAACTGATTACCAGGTAAACTCTCGATTGCCATGTAAGCAAAGTAGCCCCACAGGACTGATGTAGGAACCTTTTTTATAATAGGCATCACACCAACACAGACGCCCACAAGAATGGACTGCACCAAATTGCTCATCCGCTGCTCTTTGACTCTAACTGGAAGCAAATCATCGACATGCTTTTCAAGATCAAAAACATGCCCATTCATTTCAATGTCCAAATGTTTATCGCTTTCAAGTCCTTCAATGAATGCAGAGTAAAAATGCCAATATATGCCGCCCTTTAAATAGACATGAAAAGAAAATCAAGTGTTCTGTCAAAAAATGGCATATCCTTACCTATATAAATAGTTCTAATATCAAGTACAAGTTTGAACAATTTGAACTTGTGTTCAGTAGGTAAGGACAACAAAACTTCAATCTAAAAAGATTATATGCAAAAAATTCAAGCTTAGTTGAATGTACAGAGCTTGGTGAAGGTTGCCCAGAGTCTATTTTCTATAACTCCAAGTGTGTGTAGAGAAACTGCATTTTAAAAAAAAAAATTTCTTCAATTCAATTCTTTAAATTTGTCCAGAGCCTATTTTAAATAATTTGCAATGTGTGCAGGACAACTGTAGTTTTGTTTGTAATTAATTTCATCAATTCATTTAATTTTCCCAGAGTCTATTTCATCTCCTGTATTGATTTTAATCTCTTATGTACTACACCTTATGTGTAATTTTATCCATTAAGTATATATTCCCTGTTTCGAATCTTTTATTAAGGGCAACTGGTAATTTATGCGGTTCTGTTGGGTTCAAATAATGTGAATTCTGCACAGAAAAACTGCAGACTTTTTTTTATAAATTGAAAGAACAAGTAATAATTTAGAGTTATTAGATTATTTGATTTCTGTACAAAGCAACCGCGGTTTTCTTATGCAGTATTTTTAATGAATTGTAAGAACAAGGTAATGATTTAGAGTTAAAAAAAAATTGTATTCTGTGCAAAGAAACTGCGTTTTTTAAAATAATTTTTTTATTTCCGTAATTGCTAATGCACCAATAGGTTAATGTTATTTTCTTATTTACTGTGTCGTATTCAGGTACAATTATCAAAACGTTTGCAATTGTTGTTACCTTTACATTGGCAATTAGATCATAAGAATCACACCATCTTAAAGGTTAGTAGTTTCACAATTTGCTATACGCCTATATATGGTTTTCCGCAACAATTTGTATTAACATTGTTCCATTTCTTCCATGCATAGACCTACATATACATCTTGAAAATGTGTCCTTATAACCATATTCATTTTCTTATGTTCTATGCAATATATTTGGACACAGGTATCAAATTCTCATAACAGCCCAACAAAACTGTAAGAAACTCACATTACTTTTACGGTTACATCTGTGAAGGTATGTAACACCATCTACAATATCTTTTCAATTTGATTTAGTTTCGTGCAATTCATTGCCCAATTTTTTTTGCCTTTTACTTTTCATTGGTTCTTGGTTTTTTCTTCATTGCCGGAGTCATATTTATTGCTTGTTTATTTATTTCACTGACTCATGTTCTTCTTTGGTGTTGACACTTGGCTGCATGCATGGCTTCTACGGTTAAAGCATAGAGTCGTGCGCAGAATGCTCTAAGGGATGAATTATTGCATTTAATCTGCCATGAAAGGTTGTATGTCAGTCTCGGTAAAATCCTTTCCCAGTATGTAAAATCCTGCGATTTTGAAGATACAGGCATTTTTCTGAGTATCACATTTCATAGGGTTCAGCTTTTAATGAAATAGTTATTGTTTTTTAAATGGATCTGTTTTCTTTTGCTTGAAGGCTTGCTGGTATTTTCTTCCGGCTGTCGCTTTTCCCCTTTTTCCCCAAATGTCCCGTGCCTTGTCTATGCTTCACCATAAGTTTTTCAGCAGTTTGGATTCGAATATTTTGGATTTGGTTGCTGGCAGTGAGTTCATTGATTACATTATGTTGATGAGTGATCAGTCATTAAACTATTAAGATGTACTCAACATGTAGAGAGAGCGTGAGAAAGGACACCCTGGCTGGAGAACTCATCCTCGCTCCATGACATCTCTGTCATATGCATAATCAGTATGTAATATTAAATGAGTATGCATTTTTAAACTGTACATAATAATTTAATTGTTTGACTTGCCTGAGTGGGCTGTTTCAGAAGTCTATCAAACGGTCCATGAGACCACATTTCTTTGAAGCATTCTATCAAACAGTTCATGGGCCTCTTCAACAAATCCATTTTGTGCATATCCTGCAACCATGGCATTTTATCAAACACTTCACATGCCTTGTCTATGCTTTCACATTTTGCATACATGTGTGTCAGGCAGTTGCAACTACATCAGTCAAAATTCCTCTATCCATTATGCTTTGACGAATGTCCATACCCTGTTCCAAAGCTCCCATTTTGGCACAGACAGCAAGCATGCTGACAAAGATTGTGGAATTTTCCTTCACATTTGCCAATTGCAATTGTATGAATGTTTGTAAGTAATCAGGATACTGCTAAATATGGATTGCAGTTCCTGCAACTAATTGAATAGGCCTCTGATCAGTAGCAGCAGGTGCCTAATTTTGATTGTTATATTTTTTACACATTATAAATTGATATATAAACTCCATGTCCCATCGTTGATTGGGATCAATACAATGGCTAAGTGCAAGATTGTCGGGTTTTGCATGCGCTTTGCGTAGCAGTTCCTACAATTATTGCTATTTTTTTTTCCATTCTCAACGATTGAGGCCTTGTATAGAGGAATATTTGGTAGTATGGCATTTCCCTGCAATTCAGTACTGCTCTTAATCACTGTCTTTGATGGAATACCAAGAAACTCTTCATAAATTCTACATGTATTCAAAGCATATTTTCAAACTACCTCATTTACACATTCGTCAGTTCAACCAACATTCCAACAGTTGTCTTCAATAAATCCACAACAGGTCTAAATACCAGGAGCACAAACATCTTCAAGGCACTGGTTTGTGTCCAAGCTTAGACAAATGATAACACTGCCAATGGTTTAGTTTATCTTTTTGGGAGCTGGTCTAGGGCCATCACCATCAATACAAATAACAGTGTAGATAGGAGCTCCCACCAGAGCTCCACTTATTGGTGCCACTACATACACCCAAATGGCTTTATAGTTGCCTGCTGCAATTGCAGGACCCAGAGTTCGGGCTAGGTTCATTGAAGCTCCATCGCTTGTTCTATAGGTACCACAAAATAAAACAAATAATTTATTCTCTTCGATCTCCACAAAATATTATAAAATAAAAAATAAAAAAAAATTGTGTTATTTAATAGTCTCTTACCCTGCAATAAGTATATTAAGGGTGACGGTGGCACCAACAGCGATACCTGCCAGCTCACCCACTGGACCCTGTAACCATAAAAATGAAACAGAAACTCAAAAGTGCCAAAATATGCTTCTGATAAGCATTCCATAAAATCCAATTGCAATGATATAACCACTCAGAAATGGCTATCCTCATAAAATCTGATGTATGAAGCACTCAAAGATGAACTAGAATCAACAAAAAGTATGGTATTTAAGAGAACAGTAAAAAACCGTTAGAATCTGATCAAACCTCAACATCAAAATACCATTGAAAAAAATTATGCAAAGGATGATTTTGCAGTTAACAACAATTCTACTAGAGGGCTGTTTAAATCATGTAGCTTATTTTTACCTTTTTGGAGAATTATGTATTTTTTTTAGCATTGTTATGATTTTATCATTGGTTCCTATTTATTCATGTTTATCTAGTGCAAAGTGAGGACATGTCCATATGGCTAACCAAATGCCCAAAGATACTACCAGAGGTAAAGCTCTAAAGTTGTTAGTACTTTTTTGATACCATTTCTTTAGGAAATCATCGACAGCCTCCCCCTGCCATCCTCTCCTACAACCTGTCATACCTTCCGTGTCTCTCCTGACCTTACCAGTATATGGACATGTAGTTAATAAATTGTCTATTGTTTCAGACCCCTATTTACACAAGGTACACCAAAATTATTTCCTCCACCATGAACCTGCTTCTTTATCTGCACTTAGAAAGATAGCTTTGACCAAAGCATTCTCTTCTCTGATTGTAGCCTGGCGCCATTTCAATTTCTCCACAGATGCTCCTCCCTGTTCACCTTCCACCTCTATATTCAAATTATAGCTCGCAATTGATGCCTTGCTGCAGTCCTCGATAATGTTTTGTCGAAATTCAGATCCACCACTAATGTACAGTCCCTTGCACATTCTTTGCCCATTCAATTCTTCTCCTGCCGTGGTCCACTGTGCAATTACCACACTTTATGTTTGTTTCTAATGTGCAATCAATGGCGCAAACTTCAAACTGCCCTGCCACATAGATGATGCCGCAGATTATTCTCAGGCCCCTGTGTCAATTGCTGGAGATTACGTAGCTTGGCACACCTGTTTCATATTCTTTACCATAAAAATTTTCTATTGTAACTGCATATATTAGTGGAAAATATGTATTGTTTTGTATTTAGCGTTTCGTGTTACACGTAACTGCTCATGCACAATTAGAGTAATGCAAATTGAGTGTTCAATGGATCATAGTCATGTACAATGTCGAAAACGTTTGCAATTACTATTTGTATTCATAGTTTTGCATTTCTTCCATACCTACAGTTACATATACATATTCAAAATGTATCTTTATAAGTTTTCCCATTTGCTCATGATATATGCAATATGTTTGGATGCAGGTATCAAATTTCCGATAACATTTGAACAAAGCAGTAAGAAAGTGACATTACTTTTACAGTCATTTTTTTGTGAAGGTATGTATCAGCATTTACATTACCTTTTCAATTTGCTTTAGTTTCGTAAAATACATATACATTTCAGCTTTAGAAAATAGTACATCCAATACTGTATGTACTGAAATTTAAATAGCTAAAGTTGTTGAAAAAAACATGAGTAGAATTACGAATGATGTAGGGATACCGTTATGTTTGTGGAGCCTATTTTCATGTTAGAGTTTGGTACACCTTCCATGTGTTACACTGGATATTTTTATAGCAAAATCCCGCTCGCCGATGAGCAGTCAAAGGGCGTTCGGGGTGAAGCCCCCGAAGCAAATTTTCATGGGTGGTTTATTAACCCATGGGTAATGGGTAACCGTTATGGGCTGGTTTTGGGCCCATGGCTTTTTTCGGTACCCATTGTTTTGTAAAACCGCCTCTTCGGCTACCTATTGATGTACTTATATATAGATGGACATACAATAGGATTGATATGAGTGTTTTTGTGAAGGTGAATAGTGTGTGCGAATTCAAGTGCGAATTCGGGAGGGTTTGTTGAGCGCAACTCCAAACAAGATCTGGTTATTGTAATTGTGAAGACTGTTGGCTTGTAATAAAATATGAGCAAGTGTTCTTGGTGGATGTAGCCCACATTGGGTGAACCACATTAAATATTGTCTTCGTGTTTTGCATATTTCATTTCTGTAATTTCTATTCATACTTCTTATTATTGCGATTCTGAGGAATTATTCCGCATTAGATTCTATTAATTCCTAACGAGATACGAGTTTAAGAATTTCCATGCAATTGAAAAACAAAATGCGGAAGAGGATAGAAAATGACGCCTAAATAGAAAATACATTAAACATAAGCGAACAACAAAATGGAAAGACACTTTAGATCCATGCAAGAACCTAGGCTTCTCAATAATGAAATTCCAAATGAAAAGGAAGTAATTAATGCCGAAACATATATACCTCAAAATATGCCGCCGTTTATTGATTTTGAAACTGCATTAAAATATGACCACCTATTTGAAGCACATCATTCAACTACAATGCAGGCGATTGTCTTTTTGACACAATTCAAGTATTGCTTGCATTTTCAATATACGTCAATCAAATTACGTATAGGTACAATAGACTATTTTACATCATGCTTAAACAACGGAGACCCAATGGCAATATCGTCATATGAAAATGAATTGCGTATTGATATGCTCTTTGATTTACATGGAATATACGATAAAAACATTTACTTGCATAGAATGTGGCTTTCTGCAAACGAAAATAGAAACAACACTTTGAAATAGGTCTATGGGGCGATACATTACTCAGTATCCATTGGGTGTCTAAATGGCTAAACATTTCGATTTGTATATGGTCAATCACTCACAAAAGAAAATACCTTCACTTTAACAAAGAGTCGTTGACGCCACCATATTCGATACTATTTCACTTACGAAAACCCAATTTGTGGCCATTACGAACCTTTGTTCGTACGCGTAATGAGCCCGGACAGATTGTAGATATCCATACAAAGCTATCGCATACTTGTAATGACCTAGCTGGGATTTGGAATGCCATAGCTTTTGAAATAGAAAGGTGTGGCTTTTTAAAAACACGATTTCGATAATGACTATGGAAACAACATGTTTAATGCAATTAGTCTTTTAACAAGAAAATTTTAGCGCATGATAGTTCTTCGCCGCTATATGGCACAAACTCTAACTAATGTAATTCTAGGAAAAGATACATACGCAAATAGATGCTTAGAGCTATGCAAGCCAAACCTTGATAATGCAACAGGAAATCAAGTTTTCGACCCACAAACATATCTTGCTTTAGTTGGACTACCATATGGAACAAGTGGAATCGAAAGTAGCGATTTATGTTTCTTATGGCTTTCACATATTTTGGAAGCAAAAATCCAAAAATGGTCAGCAACAACTAAAAAAATTGTTTATGTATATGAGCTTTGCTATGACCAAGAAGAACATTCAATATCATGTCGTATGAAACAAATACAATGCACATTCATTATGAACCTGCTGAGCTATTTGCATATAACAACAGCAAATATTATGCATACGCCAATAGAAAATACGATAACTAACGAAATGCATTTCACCATAAACTATGGAAATGGCCCGACCAAGTTTAGGCAACATTCAACATTGCCATTTCCTAATGCAAGTGCAAATGTAAACGTCAGTAGAAGATTGCGGCATCATAAATCCTACATCAGAAGAACTAAAGCAAAGGAACAAGAAATCCAACAAGAAAAGGAAATAGAAAATGCATTGGCCAATCAAATGCAACCTTCCATAACCAATGGAAATGACATAAACGAGTGTAGTCAACAGACAACAATACCATTTTCTACGGTAAATGCGAATGCGAGTATTCGTCTGAAATTACATCGGCTAAAAGCCCACATAAGAAAAACGAAAGGCCAGGAACATGCAATACAACAACAAAATAGGCAAACAGATAAAACAATTACACTATATCTCCGTGCTATAGCAGATACACCAACATATGTCTGTGCTCTTTGCGAATGTTTCCAGTTCAGGAAAAACGTAACCACAATTGCCAAGAATACTATGAATGCCTTTGTGTCCATATCCACTGACGTATCAATAAAAAAACTTAGATTAGGCGACAAGATATGTAAGCAGTGCAATAATGCCATTCAACATCAGTTGTTGCCTAAATTTGCTGCTCCTTTCAACATAAGATGAAATGCAAAAATAACTTTAGTTCACAGATTAAGTCTTTTAGAAGAAAGGCTTGTCGCTTTGCGTATGCCATTTGCACAAATACGGCAACTTGGATACAAAAGACCGCAATTTGGCCTTACCGGAACACTTATTAATGTGCCTGTTGACTTCAATTGAGCACAAGAAGCATTGCCAAAGAAAATAAATGAAACCGAAACAATAGCAATTCCGATAAAAAGAAAACTGGAATACAGAAGTCCATATCTGATAGGAAATGTTAGGCCTAACTATGTCATGCAAGCATTGACGGAACTATGTAAATGTCCACCGTATATCGACAACCATGTGGTTAATAATGATTGTGCAAAGTATCTTTGAAATGCAAGTTGCAAAGACAGTAGATGACACTGTAAACGTAAACGAAATAGATTATAATCCTAATGACATTGAGGCCGAACCCGTTTTAGAAACCGTTGTACAAGCTTACGAGAATGCTCATTCAATAAAAGGCCTCCAGAAAATGTTCTTGCAATTGCACCATCAGAAGGATTCAAACCCTTAGGCCTTTTTGAAGACAAATTTTGTGAAGAAATGAGTTTCCCTACTTTGTACTATGGAATACATCGCGACGATGACATTAGAAAAAAATTCCAATACCAACAAATCGCAAAATGGGAACTACTGCATTGTAGAAATGATTTTGCAACACACACTACCAATCTTTTTTTCAAGGCAATCAAAGTTAACCTGCGACAAGTATCGAGCTGTGCATGGATATGCATACACAAAGCTCAACTGCAAGACGACAAAATATATGCGAAAGACCTTAGAAGCAAAACAGGGGTTTCCAACATACTGAAATCGTCTATAGGATTTACAAGTTTAAAAACCATTTGAACTTCGCTTGATTATTTAGCAAAGACAAGGAAAAACATATTTGCAATGATAAGACAACTAGGCGCACCAACTTTTTTATAACGCTAACAAGTGCCGACCACCTATGGACACCACTATGCAATGCGCTATATACTATAGCTATTAAAAACAAAAGACATAGTGAAAACATTCAGGACGATAGCATTGATGCAATTATAAGGAAAAACCTAGTAATTTGTAGCCGTTACTTTAACCATAAGATCACTGCATTTAAAAAATTGATGCTCACCAATGATACTCTATTCGGAAAAGTCTTGGAATTTTTCTTCGTAACAAAATTTCAAAACCGTGGAAATGAGCATGTACATTTTATGCTTTGGATAAAAGATGCTACTGTTTATGGCAAGAGTTTGCACGGAGAAATACAAACCTTTAAAGACAAATACATTTCTACAAATTCATCACTACTTGACGCCAATTTAAAGAAAATGCAAACCCATCACCATACTGAAACATGTAGAAAGCCCGGAAACCACACTGCAGATTTAATTTCCCGTTACCGCCTATGGACAAGACCACGATACTAGAACCTTTACAAAATGCAGATTCCATTGCCAAAGGCATAGCAAAACAATTTTTCCAAAGCCTGCAAACCAAAAAATATAAGCATTCCACAACATTTACTGCATTTCTTGAAGAGCACAACTTGACTAGGAAAACATATCTTACACTATTACAATGTCTTCTCAGCCGTCCTGTCATAATCTTGAAAAGACAGCCACATGATATGTGGACAAATGCATTTGTTCGTAAAGTACCGAACATATGGTATGCAAACAGCAATGCACGGTTCATTTTAGACGCTTACTCAGCTGCAACTTATTGTACATCGTACATGACTAAACTAGACCGAAATTAACAACTGCTTTTCACAAAATTCGTGAACAAGCATCACGAACAATGAAACTAAAATACAATTCATACGTCGTTTAGGGACCAGTTTACTTAATTGCCAACAAATGTCCACACGCCAAGCAGTGCACATTGTTCTTTCACTGCCATTGCATTATGGATCTAGAAATATGATTTTTATAAACACATCTCCAATATCAAGTAGAATGTTCATTTTAAAGCCTCCTAAGTTGATAGCTAAAGAACATGACAACTCCGAAAACATTTTATGTGCTTCCATTAGCGACAAATACAATGTGCGGCCTACATCATTAGACAACATCTGCTTAGCAGAATTTGCTGCCTGCTATACGAAAACATTAGGAAACATAAAACACCGTAAAAAAGCCAAAATCATACGGTATGTAAGATACAATAAACATGTCGACCCAGAAAACTACTACAGAGAAAAAATAATGTTGTTTATACCATTTCATGGGCGGAAGAATCACTGAAGAACAACTTTGAAACATGGTGCTTAGCATTTACCGCCCATCAACCATTGGTAAATGAAAACGAAAACCAATTCATTTCAAAACCGGATCCTCAATGGGAAACATCGACATTGCTGCTTACAACATTGAAAATGAACCGAACTTGACATTCGACTATGACAATGTAAACGAATCTAATGCGCTTAGGCATTTTGAGGAATACGACATTGGAAATGATCTTGCATATGCCACCAAGAAAATAACAATTCATAATCAACCAAGCACCACATTTACCATAAGCAAAATTCCTTTCTTGATAGACACCGAAGAGTACTTTGCTTTGCAGCAACAATTAAACGAAGAGCAACAACTTATAGTAAAGGACCTTGTCATTAGAAAATTGTTAGCTCCAAACGACCCATTCCACTTATTCTTGACAAGTGGCGCAGGCACAAGCAAAACGTATACTGTAAAAGTAATATACCAAGCCATCTGTCGTTTTTACAATAGACAATTAAATAGCGATCCTCTAAAAGCGAAAGGCATTACCGTAGCATATACTGGCAAAGCTGCGTACAATCGTCAATGGTGCAACAACTCATTCTGTTTTCCAGTTACCTTATCGAATGTCGCAAATGCTTCCATTAAGTGGAAATAGTTTAGATACCATGAGCAAGCGTTATAGCGAACTATAGATACTGCTAATTGACGAAGTTTCGTTGATTGGAAGCCGTATGCTATTTAACATAGACAAACGTCTACGTGAAATTATGCATAAACCAACTACACCCTTTGGAAACGTAAATACTATTTTCTGCAGGGACTTATACCAAGCGCAACCGATTCTCGATTCATGGTTATTCAAAAAACCAACCATGCATAACGAAACAATACAATATACATTTTGGCAAGACTATGTCAAGTGCTTTCAACTGGAACATGTAATGCACCAACAAAATAGCATGTTCATATCAATTCTTAACCATATCGAACTTGCACACAAACAAATGCAGATATTGAATATCTAAACCACCACTGCTATAGACCCCCGCCAACAGATCCATGTTTCCCATACTTATTCCACAAAAATGCAAACGTCGACCGCCACAATCAGAATATGCTTTTGCTTTTGCTAGGAGAAATGTACACACTCACTGCAATTGACTAAACAAAACTAATGTCATTGACGATGACTTAGTAAGCACGAAAAGACCAATATTGCCCAAAACTATATTGGTTAAACAGGACATCCGAATAGAATTGATTGGTGGAAACTACAACATAAACGATGGCCTAGTGAATGGCACAAATGGATTGTTCAAAGCTTTTACAACTGGAACACCATCTTTACTATGGATAGAATTTAACAATACGGAGATTGGTAAACTCGAACGTATGAAAATGGAAAGCATGTACACAACAGAATTAGCAAACACTTGACTCCTATAACTGGAATTGTAAAACAAATACACATTAGTAAACAAACTAGTACTCGCATACCAATTCCCCGTCAAGTAGCTTTGTGCTGAACTATACATAGAGCCCAAGGGCTAACAATGGAAGCACTAGTTTTTGACCCTTACAAAGTAAATTACCATGGCCTTGTATACATAGCACTTTCACGCGTAAAAAATATTGAATCACTGTATCTTATACATAAACTAGAACAAAAGAACTTTGTACTGTCACCTGACGTTCAAACTGAAATGCATAGGCTTTTACAGTCTTCCAAATGGATACCATTATACAAGTTCGCACACACAAGCCCCAAACACGTGCGCATTTGCTCACTGAATACCAAAAGTTTAGCACTTCATATTCAACACATAACACATGACTTTGCAATAATGCAATTAGACGTAGTATGCTTACAAGAAACACAGACTACGAAAATGCCAAATGATACAACTCTATTGCAAATATTCGACGTTATTCCTACCATGACTATGCATGGTCTGCTTACATGCTGCAAAAAAAACCTGAAATGCCACAACATTAAAAGTTTTAGTACACCCCACATCGAAAGTAATACAATTGACATTTGTTATTTGAATACACAGATACGAATAGCAAATATATATTTGAAACCATTAAGCCTAGTAAAAAACATTAATAGCTTATTACAAGCAATTACATCTACTGTACCAACAAATATGCAACTGGTAGTAGTTGGTGACTTCAACATTGATATGCTGAAAAGCAAAAGCAGACAAACAGAACTTTACAATGAAATGCAACAGCAAAACCTCTTCCTCGTACCAAGCATGGCAACAACCGACAACAACACACAAATAGACCAATGTTGGACAAATATGAGCATTACAAAAACTACCACTGAAATCAGCCATGCATATTGGACTGACCATAATGCACTTTTAATATCATTGCCTGTTCTATAGCCATGCAAAATACATACTGCCAAAACAATTGCAAATACAAAATACATGGGAAAATCTGCATTGGACAAGACACCTGTTATTAGTTGCGTTTATACTTTGCATACAAGTAAAACCGTGATTTGTTTTCCATACCTATTATTTATTATAAAGCTTATGTCATTGCACTTTTAATATCATTGCTTGTTCTGTAGCCATGCAAAATACATACTGCCAAGACAATTGCAAATACAAAATATAGGGGACAATCTGCATTGGACAAGATACTTGTTATTACTTACACTTATACTTTACATACGAGACAAACCGTAATTTGTTTTCCATACCTATTATTTATTATAAGGCTTCTGTCGTTGCAGCTACCATGGCAGACACAACTCCAGCTGCCCAGGCAGATGTACCCTTGCAACCATCCGCAAAAAGGTATTTTGTTTATGCATTTCACTATCAATTATCATTATTGCAATGCACTCGTAATTCTAATAATGTACGAGAAAAGAAGCGAAAGGCCAACTCTTATATCTATTGATGATATAAACGGATACTACAAGTTTACGGCAAATTTTAAAAATCTTGGGTACGGTACGCTTTTGGGTACGTTTTATATATATATATATATTTATATATACATGTATATAAATATATAAATATGTATATAAATTATAAATTTAAAGAAGCATTTGCATACTTATTGAAATTTATTATTTCTCTATCACGCCTTATTTATTTTAGTGACTATGATAAGATTCAAGGACTTTTGATTGTTCATGGTGACCTTCCTTGATCCACTCAAGACGATAGTATTGCCATATTTTAACAAACATCATAACTAAGCCCAAAAATATGGATCCAAGCTAGCGCAGTGGGACTTTTAGTTCGAGCACGGAGAATACTTGCCATAGAGTTTTGAAAGCTATCCAAAGATTTTTTTAATTACTAATTTGTCTACAAATATCAAAGCTCATGATTCTTTCGAGCAAGATTGCAAGAAGTTGCTTGGTCCAAAATGCAAAAATGGATTTTATGAAAATAAGAAAAATATTGCCATCAATCGTAGAGCTCGAGAAAATATACACTTTTAGAGAAAACGACACTTGAACGACGAAGTCACAGAATGAAAGTTATGGCACATGCAAGTTTTTTCTACATCTTCCTGGACCCTTTCAAAAATGGCAAATTTTTTTCTATACTTGTGATTTTTCCACCAAAATCCAAAAAAAAGAATTGCCAAAAAAAAAAAACTCAGCAATCTTGGCAAGTTTTTTTGACGGTACATTTGAAACATACCCACAGGGGACGAGTGCAGTGCAGTGCGGCAAACCGCATTGCAGGACCCAATCCACTTTCATGACCCCGTGGGTACGTTTCAAAAAATACTCACTAATAACGCGTATAACGTACTTCTGCGATACAGCACAGTACATTTCAGTAATAGTACTGGGGGGGCCTAAACGTTTCAGAGCCTTCTAGCTTATATCTATTTATGATATAAACAACTACAAGTTCAAATTTTTGAAGGCGATGTCATGGCTACATATAAAACAGATTCTTGACAAACAACGAGGAAAAGAACTATTGCGAGTAGACTCGATGGACCTAAAGGCGAATCGACTATAATTGTTAACACTATCGGACTCTCATTAGAAGCCATGAAGCTAAAATATAGATGCAAAAGCCATTCGCGTAACAAACTTTACCATAAGCCCAAAAAGTGAATATGAGCACTTTGATGTTTATTGCTACTGCACGTGACTTTATATTACTGGTCATCGTGAAACCACCGCCATAGAATCTAATTGATTCTATTTGCCCTCATCATATTTTATTCCTAACTCAAATATCCATCAGCTATTGTCCATTGCGAGCATTGTGCAATTGCGGCGATAGTTGCAATTTGTACAGCATGCCAGAAAATAGGGAACCAGTATATCATTGACATTACAGACGGTAACTCGCCCAATGATAAAGCTCGGGTTAGCCTCGCACTCTTTGCAACAACTATTTGACACGCTTCTCATTATGAAATAACTTATTTGAAATTTCCCTTACTGGATGACAGGTATATGTATTCCAGACACTTGCACCAGAATTCCATATAATTGAACAAAAAATCCAAAGAAAAAAACCAGCAATATACCTTTTTAAAAATCTAGCAAAGCAGGGCGACAATGGAGAAAAGACTTTGCGAAGCACCCAATCCACTTTCATAACCCCTGTGAAAGCAAAAATATCTTTGCAACGCCTACAACTACTTCTCGATACAACAGTGCAGGTAGTAATAGCAAAACCATCCTTAACTCAGCCTTCTGCTTTTCTACTGCTTTAATATTTGCAAAACTTACAAACAATTTACTATAATTGTATAGCAGTAGTCCTTATCGCCTTATCCGCATTTTCATGTAAAAGAGCCAATGCCTATATGCGTTGCAAAAATGGCCCTGTCTAAATAAATTTGATTTCCTGTTTTTACAAATATTCATTGCATTCGCATACTTGTACTTTGTAATTTACACAATAATTTGGTTCCTTATGTCCCCAAACGTTTGCATTGGAATTTACACTGAAACATATTTGCATCTATGACTTCTCTACATTTACTACAACCTGTTTATTGCTACTGCACAGGTTGAAGGAACGTTGACTGTGGCAAAGGCGTACTCCAGCCCATTTGAGCCAATTTGCAAAAATTGCAATCTGACCATTGATCGTCTACCACCAATGCATGCAGAAATAGCGTATTGCAGCAACTGCGACCAGGAATGTTCATATGCATATTGCCACCGGCTTTTATGCACCATCAAGAGCGCAGACAAAACATCACTGCAATGCATAGCTAAGAACACAGTTCTAACTGAATTGATACCTTCTCTTACTGCTATAACATATGCGCAGTACATAGAAGACAAAGAACTTGTTATAGAACAGCTATCACGCCTAACAATGCATGGCATCTTCACAGTAGACAAAAACAACATGATCAGACAAATGACACCAACTCCAGAAGAAAGTATGTACCCTTCGACTGCTTTTAAATTCAGAGGAATATTGCGAAAAACACATATGGTGGCCTGATACTAACGCTTACTTTTATTTGCTACAAACATTCCAATGCAATTTCAATCACAAGAAAGCAGCCACGCATCTTCAAGCCATACACTATCAGCACCTGCATTTTAACGTAAACCACTTTCATCATGCAACCTAAGACGTTGCAGATCTTCCATTTCAAATACAAGTGGACGACGATTTATAATGCTACTCCATTTTTTTGTCTACGCAGGCACACAGCTGCGGCTGCACCGCCTATGTTCTCTCCTATTCGCTTCTACAGCTGAGCCAAAAGATTTTGGCTTGTCTGAATGTTTTCAGGTAAATACTTTGTAATTCCCTTACCCATTTGTTGGCATTAAATACCAATTTCTGTTGATGACTGTGAACATTTACAAATATATGTAAATTGACACAGGCTAGCCTTTGTCATCAACTTTTTGTCTCCAGCAACCATTGTTCATTTCATGGCTGATGTAGCTGTTATAGTATCTTTGCAGCAATTGAAATTTGTACTTGGGATCACACACTTTACTTGAGAAATGCACATGGTTTCTGTCAAGGACTCAGTTTTCAGAAACCCCCACGAGGTTCTTAGACTCATTTTACTTGAATTGTTAATTTCTGAAGAGGAAAACAAAAGCGTTTTTAAACTGATTCCAATGCATTCCGTCTGTAGTGGACATGGCAATTTGCTCTAATGGCAATGTTTTTCCTTCTTTTGTTGCTCATGGCATATTACATTGTAAGTTTATTATCCTAGCTTACCTTCCTTGACATTGACATCCCCATGTATTTGTATACATTTTGCTCAGTTCCAGCTAAATGTAGATGTTTTCAGTCTTATATTTGTAGACGCTAGTAGATACTTACATATAATTTATTTGGCAGAGTCAGAAGAGAACCAAGGACTTATGGATTTCAGCAGCTGCTCCATTCACCTCAGCGATTGTAGCTATTGCCTTCGGCTACATTACCATTGTCAGGAATCTGCATCCAACTTTGGAAGCTTGTATTGTTTTACCCGTGCAATTTCCTTACTGTCTGAAATACCAACTAGCAATATGCGTCTTAAAAATCAATAATCCAATATGCATATATATCTAATCGGTATGGCTTGGTTACAGGACTTCGCAATGGAGGCTATTCTGACGATATGACTCTTGCTGCTGTGGCTGGTATTTTTCCATCTAATTGACCTCTTTCTGTATTTCGTTTTTTAGCATGTTTTCATTCTTTTCTATGGCAATATCTCCAAATTAGACTACAAAACTGGGACTGCAGTCGCACATTTTTCTGAAAACACAATGACAAAACTAAATCTCCTTTTTTTCTTAATGTTAGTTTCACTGCAGCAGCTAAATGCTACAAAATTTTTATATGAGTCTTATTACCTAGAATCTATATAATTATCTTAACTCACCATCCATCTACCATCCGTGCATTCATTATTTGGCTACCTAATTTCATCTCTCGGAAGTTATCAGATACTTAGGTGTGGATAGACGCTGTGCTTCTTGTCCAAAACTCATACATGAATACATTATTATATTTTTCTGAAGGTGGACCATGTCTTAAAGTATTGATGAGTATCCATGATGTTTTTACTGTTTTTGAAAACATCATCAAGCGAGTTTAAATTTGGTGTAAATCAAGAGAATACTTAGTTCCTATTGCACTGATATTTATTGTTTTTTAATTCCTTATCAGGTTCCTTTTCTTGTTAACTTCTGTAGACATTCTTATTTTTTAATGTGACATCTATGCCCTCCTTAGCATTGATGGTTATTTTTTAAAGCTAGTTATTCCAATGTCGTAGGTGATGGTAACTTTTATGTTAGCCTTCAAATTTGTTTTGTATAGATTCATTGATGCAATAAGGATTTGGGATTGAATATTGTAGCAACACTTGATGCAACCATTAATTTTCATATGTGCATAAAAAATAGATTCAGATTGTCATAATGTTTCTGGTTAACTATCGTTAGATATTATATTCATCTCTTACTTGGCCATACTAGGGTAATGAGTTTTTAAAAGAATGCTTCAACTTAGTATTGTTTTGGACACTGTATTTACACTGTCCACTTTTATATATTTGCCTGATTTATCGAAATTAATTAATTTTTATGATTTTATCTAGTATTTTGCTTTAATTTTGTCGATTGAATACTTAGGTACTGGTCTTCTAATTTACAGGGGCACATAAGAGACTGATTAGTTCTCCCCCAGTTACGATCTTTGTTCATCCTCTAGCAAGCGATCTTACGTTTTCAAGGTGCATTCATCTTTGGGTGATCTATGCTTTATGTCAAGAAATTTAGAGACATCAGTTCTTATTTTTTATTTAATATACAATGGGCATGCAGTTACTTGAACTACCTGAGGAAGCAAACTTTTGTCCTTGAGTCATACAACACAAATGTGAACTGGATAATGAACCGCGGTCTATTTATTTTTCACTGCTATTGTTCTTGGGGTTATGTCTCACCTTTTATTATGGCATTCTTTCATCTCACTGCTGCTTTGCGATCCACAGTCAGCAATTACCCTTTCAATGAGGCAGCTATCAGCACTGGTATGCCTGATAATATGCTCATAGATTCCGCTGAATTATTTGTCCAATATGGTCACTTCCTATGATTCCAGATAAACTGGGTAATTTTATTGATTAATTAATTGGGTTATATGAGAATTGTGAGGAATCTTTTTGTATTGATATTTGAACATTCAATAGTCATTTTTTTGGGTCTTTTCCACTGAATAAAAGGTGGAATCTGATAATCCTTTTCTACAGGCTTGATTCTTGTAGGTTGCTTGGCAGTATGCACTATAATAGAAATTGTTTCTGTTTGGAACATTACAAGGGTAGAAATCAAGCTTTGCAATGCACTGTCTCCGGAGGAGCCACCTGTCTCTATCAGGCTATATAACTGGGGTCTTGTATGTATCATTTCCATTTTGTATAGATTGTATAGTATAATTACTTCTAAGTTGTTACTTGGTGGGCTTGGTAGATTAATTACTTGACTTCTCTGGTTTCTTCACTAAACAAAACCGTGGGAATACACTGTCTCTTGATACAGGTATTTATAGCAATGGTGGTTGATAATTTTCTATATCCTCTGTCAGCATTTTATTCGCACTTTACGCAGTACATTGACTGGTCAGGAGTTCGGTATCACCTAAAAAATGGGAAGATCTCTCAGGTTAAATGTTGAACATTTGGTGTTATGATATTTTTTGAGTTGTTTTTTTCTCAATTGTGGATACTATTATTACATAGATTTGCATCTTACCATATTGTTTTTAAACCATAAAGGATTCTAGTGAATATGTCTTGCAAAGATTGCTGCTGACACTAAGAGTATAATAGAATAAAGTCTCTTCTTTGATTCCAAGATTTTCTCTATGTGAAAATGGAGACCTTTTGGCAATGGATTTCGTGGCCGTTTCGAGTCCTAGCTTCTGTTTTTCCTTCTTTTAAAAATAAGGGTATGTTCTCCTACTTCTATGTCATCAAACAATCCTCTCCTGCAAAGAGCATTGATATCAGGTTTCTAAACTTTGTAATGGTTACTCAGTGTACAAACAATGTTATTGATTTGGGGCATAAACTGTTCAACAACACTGCTTTTTCATCCTCCTGAACCTTAACTCCTTTTCTGTTTCATCAATCAGTTTAATCATTAATGTGCTTACGTGCCCTGTCATTGTGGCACAACTGCTACTTTAGGATAAATTTTGCATTTTATGCTTATATTCTAAGCAATTCAATGAGTCCTTCTCAAGTTTCCGTTGCTGATTTTTCCAATTGTAGTAGATGTAATTATGTGTCTACTATTCCTAATCCAATTATAGATTCCCCCACTACCTTTAATTTTCCATTCAGCTAGTTTGTGAGGTGTTGTAGGTTAATTTCTAGTTGTTACATTCCAGGCATTCTTTTGCATGAATGCAGTTGCGGTTTCACTTTACATGTGTGAAATAAAAACCTGTTAAATTTAAACCATGTTTGTGAAGAATCGACGGCATTAGAATTGATGAGATGCACAGACCATTTTTATTTCAGTTGGCACTGAACAAGAATGTTTGCTGATTGACACAAAATCCTTTTGTGCCAGTCATCACATAGACCCCTTACTCACTAGTGGGTGAAACTTCCACGTATGCAGTGGCAAGAACTTTTGCTTCAATTAAGGACTACCAGGTTGATGGAAACAAGGAAATGATGGCCATGGCATTTATGAACATGGCAGGGTCTTCCACACCCTGCTATGTCACATCTGGTGTATATTTAGATATATATATTCCAGCGTCGGTTTCCACACCACAACATTTCTGAAACTCCAATTTGCTATAGCACAAATCGTTGATTCACATCATTTTCTATAGTCACAGTTCACTACAAACAACAATAACCTATATGCTTATATTCATACTTTTCAAAGACACTTTGTTTAATATTAATGGATTCACAGACTTTTACATTGACCTTCATCAAATGATACTCAAATGACTTGAAATTGAAACTGGAGCATCATACAAAACTATATTTTTCCAAATGTTTATTAAAAGCTTTTGTATGATTTTGTTTTGTAGTAGTTCGGTTTATGTTCATTATATTTTACGTAATTTCCCTCACGACCTTATGGAAAGTTTGTATAACATCAGGTTGTAGATTGATTGAGAGCTCAGAAGTGGTTAAAAGGCAGATGGGGGAGCAAGAGCAAGATGTAGAGCTGCAAAGTCTACATTTTGCAGATTTGCATCTGGGCAATGCACAAAGAAGTCAAGCTGGAGGCCAACTCAATATGCCTCTTGTGCAGAAAAATCATTTCTCCAATGGTTTCTCCAGTGGTTTCTCTAGTGGTTTACTCAATGTTAACCAAGATACAAAAGCTTCAGAAGGTGCTAGTTCTCAGTTTTCAAGCATTGCTTCTGGTAATCCGTGATTTTCTTGCTTTGAATTTGAGGAGTTTTATGGTCGTGTTTTGTACAATTTGCTTCAGTCAATGCAGATCTCAATGGCCTTGATCCAACACTGGATCATTTCAGCTATGTGTTAGATGTGCTTGAAAGCGAGCAGAATAATGAAGTAGAGACAAAGAATAAAACTGACAGCAATGATGAATGGTAGGAACTATTAATAGTCACGTTTGTTTATCTGTTTGCATTTGAAGCAAAACATGCAAAACCATTAGTTAATTTGTTGATCATAACTTATGAAAAGTTAATTTGTTGATGATAGGTAAAATCATAATTGTTTGTTGTACGTGGAACATGCAGCACTATTGGGCACAACCTTCCTCATTGCCCCTTTTCAATTTTTAATGGAATTAAAGCATCACCCCATACGGAGAAAACTAAGAATCTTACTATATTCAACAACACAGCACAGGAACCATCCACCTCTGGTTTCACCCAGGAAAGCACTAGTTGCTCTCTTTGTCTTGGTATCCTAATTCTATTTTAAGCTTTATAGTTTTTGTCTGATTATGCAACTCATCTACTACTTAGATTCTGAAAGTTTTCAATTATACATTTAATGCAGATTCCATTGTGGAGCAGGTGCAGTTAACATGACAACAAGGGTTTTGCATTGACTGTACTCCAAAGGTGAGACATTCTCTCTATTAAAAAACTATAATGTATATATTTTAAGCTGAATAAATTTTGGGTTATGTTATGGATTGATACCATCACAAAATCATGTTTGGACCACATTCTTAGGATTTGTAATCATCCTTATGTTGGAAAACCATCACAAAACCATGTTTGGACCACATTCTTGAGATTTGTAAGACTGTCATGGCCATGTTTGGATTTCATGCTTTTGGTGTTCTTTATAAACAATGCAGAAGGTCCACCATGTCTAAATCAAGAGAACATGCTCTTTAAATTCTATGAAAGGAGATAATTCTATATGTTTCTCATTTTTAGGTGACTTCTAATCCATGTTTCCAATAAAAGCTTCACACTCTCAAGCATTGCTTGTCTTTGCTTTATGTGTTCCTTTATGGACAATGCAGAAGGTTCACCATGTCTAAATGAAAAGACCATGCACTGCAAATTCTGTAGTCTTTGGGGAGATAATCCTTAGTTCCATCCCATTTTTCATAACTATAAGAAAATTCAAGTTTTAATGCTTGATAACACTTTTAATGGGCTACTCTTTCCCCTGACAATGTTTGTGAATCTAAAATTGGATAGGATGAATTTCTTGCCTCAGCTGAAAGGCCATGCAAAAGTGGAAAATATCGTCCATCCTACTATTGGTAAAAACTGCAAGATAATAATTTATGCAGGATTTTTTTCTTCTTGCTTATTATTCTGATTGGTAAGGTTGCATATGTGGAAATGTAAACTGCCTTAGTTTTACATCCAATGCAAAGTTTGTCCTTTTCTGATCTGTTTTTTGCTGCCATGGCATAAATATGATTGCCTGTAGTGGACTTTTCCATGGTTTTCCTCAAAATTCTAAATTGTGATTCCTGCACCAAAGTTTATACTGTCTTTTCTCAGTATACCCGGGGCTTTTAATCCCGGAAAGCAATTTTTGTGGTTAACATCTTCTGTGGTATTTTGTTTTTGAAATGACATAAGAACCACTCTCAAATAGCTTGTGGGATTCAAATTTTAAGGATGGCTGAAAAGAACTTAGACTATGGATAATTTACTCATTATAAGCTGGATCCATTTGATGAAGGTCATTTACAGAGGATGGATGAAGTATTCTACAAAACTGATGTGACAAAACTGTCAGCTGCACCTGATGTCAGCAACTACTTGGTAACAGAGGTTAGGCTTTGACAACTTTTTTTGTGGCGCTGATTGAGTTTAATGTTGTCCATTCATGTTTCAATTATTAAGTGTAAAGTTTGATAATTGGAGATGTTTGGTTTTCTATTGTGTCAGGGTTGAGGATAAAGCAGCCACAAATAAAAATGTCAGTTTGCCTATATCTAATGGCATGGAAAACTCTGAGGTTGAAAAGAAGTGGAATCTACAAGAAAATTTCTTTATCATTTTTATTCTTCAATTGTAGGTTTATAATATAAATTGTGATTAAAAATTTGAGCTAATTTCCTGCCTCTTTTTGGGGCATTCTTATATAGGTGCACAGTGTTCCAAATTGTAAATTGAATTTTAAATTTTTTCTGTACATAGCTTCACATTTTGCACTCATGCTTAGTCAGAGATTAAATCTTAGCACAATTCCAGGCTAAATTGCAGTTTAAAAATACAGTTTGGATTTCAAATATAGTTTACTTTTTTGTCAAATTTTCTCGGATTTTTCTACAGTTTGCACTCGGCAGTATAGCCACATGAAATATTAACTTCATTTCAAACAATAGTTAAAATTTCGGCCTATTTCCTTGCACGTTTCTTCATTTTTAGGTGATTTACATGAAATCTTTTACCTTAATTTTCCACTATTCTACTACACGTTTGGTCTAAAATTTTGCACTCTACTACAGTCAGATGATTTCTGTATTGGATTTTGAAATACAATTTTATTTTTTGTTGCTTGTTTCTTGATAATTTCACACTCCTATCGAATATGGTCTATATTTTGGTATATAGAGTTCAATTGTTTGATTATATTGTCTCAATTTTTGAAATGAACATAATTTTTCTAATATAGATTTCAATGTTCAAAACTTTGATTGTCTTCAGGATCAGAATTTACTCCCAGACACAGGCCCTGGCAGTGTTCTTTTCGACTATGTCCTCTGAGTGCCTCAAGAAAGTGGAGCTCCATAATGGTCAAAATGCTATTGTTGCTGTGAATGTTCATTATGGATACAATCAGGAAGACTCTGTGGTTTTAAACCATGCATCAATAGATCGTGGGCTGTTTCGAACCATGCATTTCCATACATTCACATCAGAGACAGATTGTGATGACAGTAACTCTAAAAGTTCATCCAAGCTAGACTTAGATTTTGGAAAGCCAAACACAGCAAACCCCAGGGTAGATAAGCTTGATGATGATGGATTGCCTTATATTGCATCATACCTATATAGTGGATGTAAAATGAATGGATTGAGTTTCAGTATCATTTGTAATTATGTTAAAACCTCAAATACAGATTATTATTTGGCTTCATTTGAGCCCTTGAATAACCTTTGGTGCAAATATAGAGGAAAAGAATCAAGAAAATTGTATCTGTACAATAGTCCGACATGGGAAAGCCTCTTTTTAGTGTATTTCTTCCATAGAATTGTTTGTTACACAATTGCAACAATGCTGGGATATTTTGTCCAATTTTTTTGAAAACTACTCTTCCACAACTGTGATTAGGCAGAAATTACTTGTCACAATGTATCTGCTTATTGTATCAATTTTTCCATTGTATATTTTAGACATGCATAAAACACTAATAAATTCGCAATACGCTTTCACGGCAGGTACTACTGCTGCAACGCAACCCTTGTTCCGTTGTGTTGGAATATTTTATTTTATTTGTGTTTGGCTTTTATGCAGTTATTTTGAAGTTTTGTCTACCCAATTCTGTAACATATATTTTAATTTGTTTGTCTGTGGCTTTTGTGCGATTATTTTGTACGTTTTGTCTACGCAATTCAGTTTTTCCTATTGTCCACACGATGCAATCATATCATTATTGTTGATGTCATCATTCATTTAAGAAAACTGTCTTTAGTAGTGAATTGTCAAAATCGAGGATACATTTGTTTACTTGCTTTTTATTATTTTTGAAGTCATGGATGACTGGTTTTAGTGTCGAGATCTATCCAACAGTTTTTTGAATTTGGAAATTTCGCCGGGTTTTTAAACCATCGACCTCATACCTATCGACCGTTAGAATGCCCTAAGCAACCACGCACACGAAGATAATAACCACAAATGCAGAGACCATTTTCATATATTATAAGTTTCTAATATAATTTTGAGAGTATAAAATAGTTCCATATATTATAAGTTTGTTGTAAACCCAAAAATACATTTCACAACATAATGGACTATATAAGACCTCTCCCTTTCTTCTAAATCTAATTCCACTTAATTCTATAGGTTCTATATGGACTATATAAGACCTTTCTTTTTCCTCTAATTCTAATTTTATATGGTTTATATTATATTCAATTGAATGTAATTCTCATCATAAATTAAATGTTACAATACAATAATTCTATGTAATTTTTAAATTTTATTTAAAGTATAAATATATTAAGAATAATTTTTTTATTAGATTGGGTAAAAAAAAAGCGGATTTTGAAGGGAACCCAGAAACCATGTACAAGCCCAAGATAGAACGATGAAGCGCTAAGGAGAAGTAGAACAAAAAAAAAAGATCCAAAGGATCGTAGAGAAGCAGTGACGACGAGACACCAATGAGGAGGAAGCACAAGAGGATAGAAAAGACTACAATAATAAAAAACACTTGACCAAAAAGCAATCATAACCTTCAAGAACTCTCCCCAATGAGAACGACGGGTCATGTTAGAGGGCGGATAACCATCTTTCTTTTTCTTCTTTTTAGTCACATATGACCACCCATCCTTAAAACCAAAAGCCTTCGAAGAGGACTCTTCATCGAGCAATTTACCTCTATCGAGGTCAACCACAAGTGCCACGTCATGAGGTAGTGGATCTTCTAAATTTGACCGGGAGCGGTGGTGGGATACATCACGAGCACAAACCATGAAGCTCGCATTAATTCCGCCACCTAATACACCAACCGCCCTAGAATTTGAATTGTTTTCCCTCCCTGCCACCTGGTGTAACCCGTCACAATCATCATCTAGACCGGTCGAAGGCACCAACGCACTACACATAACGTCATTGGTTTTGGTCCCGACCAAGGGGGTTTCGTGCTCTGTTTCAGTCTCCTCAATCACTTCTATTTTGTCAATCTTGGGCTCACTATCTATAACACCCACATTTTACACACAAATACAACAATAAAAATAACGAGAATATATTTTGATGACTTGCATTGCTCACTACACAACACCATAAGGGCTCAAAGTAGAGAAACTCAACAACGCATGCGTGACACTTATATAAGTCATCGACTCACATAGACACATGACAACATCATATGCATGTTGATGCCACACTTTCTCCAATGAACGAATGCTAGAAATGACCCAACCACAAGAAGAGGGGCCAAGGATTGGCAAATCCACAACACATTATTACCATGATTATATCTTAGTTACGATTAACATTCCAAGAACATTATTATGCAAAGATAATTTTATCCTTTTTTTTTTTTAACCTACAGGTTCTTAAATTCATTCCGCATTCCATGTACAGTTCGACCATTTAAGTTGGCTCTTTATCCCTTACGACAATCTCCATAACTTACATAATTATTTTCCATATTTCAATTTACATACAAAAATCCTAATTCTCTTGTTCTTATGTTAAGCTTATGCTTCTCAATGTTTATTCATGTTTAAATTTTACCCTTACTACAAAAGTGAATCTAACATGACGTCAAGAAAGGAATCTTAGGATTTGAGGGAGATTTAGATTCAAGATACCTTTTCCCATGAACATTCTTCGATCATGGTATCCTTATTTCCCTATCACAGTAAAAATAGTTCAATAACTTGTTGAATCCATTCACAATTTCTACATCGAAATTTTTATTTAGGTTTATATATATATATATATATATATATATATATATATATATATATATATATATATATATATATTTTTTTCACGAAGTTTGATCTCACCAAGGAAATTCATATTATTTTTAACACAAGAAAATGTAGAATTGAGTTATAAGGACTCCAAGAGTGACATTAATCCTAACTTCAAATCTCTTTTTTTTTTTTTTTACTCTTATATGCTTTACTATTACATTGCACTATGGTCTCATTACTGGCATCACTTTATAACAAAAAGAGTTATGAAAGTACTTGTCTAACATCTTAAAGAAGTACATGATTAGAAGCATTAGAACCACACACGAACCACAAGTGATTTGTTTTCAAAGTGAGATCCCATTTTCCTAATTTCACGATACCACATGTGAAATTTCTTTTATTCTTAATGTCATAAACAACATAACAAGGGATTATGGAATCAAGTTTTCGATTCCTCTGGTTTCTCTTAAGTCAACATCTTTCAAATCAATTTTGTTTGCAAAGAGTTACTTATAATTTTCTACCCACAAGATAACCTCCCAATCAACTAAGGTTTAGTTTAATTCCAATTTGCACTCAGGGATCTACGCCCTATTATAGATCAAATTAAGGTGTAAAAACATATTTACCCTATAAATCCTCTGAAAAGACCAAGGCACTATAATGACACTAGCCAAGGTAACACATTTAGTTGTGAGGAACTAATGATATCATTAACAAGAGTTTAATTCATAGTACAACTATTTCACTAGCTCCATTTGAGTCGTCTGGATCCCACATAGGGAATTCATTCAAAGATGAAGTTAATTTCTAGATCTAACTTCGTAAGACTTTGTAGTCCACTAGGATACTAAAGAAATGTTAGTTCTACTTACTCTAGAAAAAGTTTATCCATGCCATTCCTAAGCTTCAAGTTCACCACGATGTCGCTAAACATATCGGCTATGATGAAAAAATCAAAATTGGGCTCTTAATTACTTAAACTAGAAGGTGTCATCGAGTGCAAAAGTTTAAGTTTATTCTACAGTTTCAATTTCTTCTATGCTAAGAAGGATCACACATGAAGACAAGTTATGAACAAATCTTATACTAGAGTTGATTGTTATATTTAGAATTCTTTATTATATTTTTAAGGTAAGGAACACAACACCAATTATAATCAACAATTGCACACTGTAAGTGCACTACAAGGTATTAAAATTCAATTTCGTTTAACATATATATTCAACTTTTACAATACAAATTTTGGGATCGAAATAACACCCATGGTTAGATACATATTCCCCAAACATCCCTAAACACTTGCAACTCATACACATTATAAAATTGCAATAGTAAATACATATATATTATTTCCATTTGCATACATAATTTTCAATAATACCCAATGAATTAACAACCACACCATTTCACCATCTTTCTTGCATCCTACAAAACCATGTGAGCATGAAATCAATGATAAATCGTTGGCATGGAATCCATCATAATCTAGCATAATTAATGTTATCTAGTCTCCCATTTACATTATAATAATAATAATTTGTATTCGAAAGGAAAAGGGGTTAGAGACATGTATTCATTTCATTTCATTTTGTAACTACGGAGAGAGAAAGAGATACAAAAGAGAGAGAAACACTACTTCCCCAAAATACAAATTTCACACAAGAAGCCATAAGATAGAGTCCCAAACATATATTTACAAGTGTCAATAAGTTTCCACGGTGGTTTGGTAACTTGACTAGGGTCCTGACTTTGTTTTACATTTTCCTTGATGGTTGCAAAAATATTCAAAAATAGGCTCGAAGGCTAAGAAACCACTTTCCAACGTTGTCCTCCAATGAGAAAACACCCACGGTTTTTATATGCCCTCCTATACACCAAGAATTCTTAGGAACTAACGAACTTAGAACTGACGGATGGTTTTAACCGATGGTACGAGTTTTCTGGAGCCAACGGTCGTAATTGGTCCAGTTTGACCTAGTCAAACTGTGACCAGAGGCCTACAAAATGATTTTTCCAAACTATTAAGGGTGTTTTTCTCCAAATTGAAGGTCCCGAAATTTTCTAGTAAAAATACTAGATGTTTGCAAAGGCGGATAAGCAAATTTCATCGTCATGGTTGAAATGCCGAGTTGATATGAAACCCAACTTTTCAATTTTAACAACCTCCTAAAAGTGCAACACGGGTAACATGGATCTTAGGGGTCGAAAAGATCATAGACGATAAATCGAGGTTGATCTAAGGATTAAAGTGACTCCTCACATAACAAGGTACACGAAGGAAACTTAACATCTCCTTTTCGAGTTACAAAGTTTGATTTGCGAGTCTTCAAAATCATGATTTATTGGATTTAACAAGGGAACAATCAACATATATACAGGAACTCAACCTCAACTTGACAATAAAAAAATTAATGTAGCAATCTAGTTTGGTTAGGAAGCTTGCTAGATCATCTCAAAATGAGGGTTTAGTTCATGGTTGTCTACCAAGGGATATTTGGATTTCGAAAGTTACGATATGAGATCTTATTGTTTTGAAACAAGTTTATCTAAAACAATCAAATGTATGATAATCCTAAGGTTTTAAAATTTATTTCGTTGCAAATGGAAAACTACAATACGAGAATTATGAAAGATAAGGAGAGATGAACCATGCCTGGAAAATATTATCATCCCCAGTGTGAGCGGTGCTCCAGGTGGGTTCATCCACATTCTACAAGGCTCCAAGTCTCTTTTAGCATCTTGTCAAACAACTTGCGTGCATCCACAACCCCTCCATAAAAAAGAAAAATAGAGCTTAGGTACCAAACTAGTTAGTTACTAAAGTCAATTTGTGGGAAGTATGTAATGAGTTCCAATTTATTTTAAAGCATCAAATAAATAAGAGAAAATAGAGTTAGGTTTTTACAAAAAGAAGGTATATCTAACAGAGGACTAACCTAATGAACAAATAAATGAAGAAAAATCGATTTGGGAGAATCCAATGGAATGAGCTATAAAGGTTAAGAGTGACCCATTGAAAGCCATATGCCAAGCACGACCAAGTCACCACATACCAACCGGCGAGTTAGGTAGCAATTCCATGACGAGCCAACAAAACAATACTTAGCGTGGCCTAAGCCACCATGTCCACATCTTATGTTGGGTTCCAAAAAATTGAACAAAGTGTGACCAATGTCACAAATAGGTCTAGGCGGTCGATTTGAGGAACGGTGAGCTACAGGTGCAACAAACTCGAACTAAACCCTCACCATAAAGCCCAAATGGAGAATTAGCTCGATCAGTTGGGTGATATGGAGATGGCTCACAATATGGGCACAAACCGATCCGTCTGTTGCAATAAATCACCAAGTTGAGTACATATAATTAGGCAGCGAGAAGAAGAAACTAACTGTGGACATCTATTTTTCTAATTTTAGATATGTGCTTACAATGAACAAATCGAGCCCATGAAGATGAAACCCACAAAAACCCCATGAAATTCAAGGTTATAAATAGAGCATAAGAAATGGTTGCAACCAAAAATGTGAACCTAACAAAGAGATACCCATCATGAGCTCTTGAATGAGCCTACAACAGCGAGCTACCAAAGTAGAGAGTTTGGAAAGCACTTATAATGGCAATTTGTTTGGAAACGGAACCCAAAAAAAACCGGTGCAGAGCACCAAATACCACAGTGATCTATAAATACCTCTCCTTTTTCATGCCTATTCAACAATACCATTCAATTTCATAACCAATAACCATTGCATCCTAAGATATAACATTTCTCTGAGGTTTTATGTCAAATAATGTGTATGCCTTGTCTACGCTCAAACATTTTTCATACATATCCAACAATCGAAACATTCCATGAAACTACGTTTCTTTGAGGCATTTTTCAAGGAGTCCATACTCTATTTCAAAGCACACATTCTTGGCACAGCTGGGAGGAGTGGTTGACAAGGAAATCCAATCAAATAAACACCTATCAAATGTAGTTGCTTGTAGTTCCCATGGCATCTCCAACAAGTCCAATTTTTTTTACTAAATATATTAACTTGACATGGTTGGGGAGGATGCGTGCTAGGGAAAGGATCTGTCAGGGAGTCCTATACACCTACAACCCTGCAATGATATTAAAATATTTGAATAAATCTCATACTTATTCATTCTCCCTTACATTTTGGTCTAAGACCATGCCCTGCCACTCTGAAAAAAATATGTCTAGTCCTCCCCCCTACATCTCCTCCAACACGCCTCCTTTCTACATTCTCAACCACCATTATTACTTCTTCACCAACCTCAGTAATTTCACTTCTACTACCATTTCTCCAAGTTTTTATTTTTGTTTAATAATCTATTTTTTTATTTGTTGGGCACTACATTTCCCTCCCCTTATAAGAGCATCATCCTCAATACGACAAAAAACCAAAGTTTGAAGGTTAGGTAGGAAAGAAATTAAATAATGACACTTGTTGTTTAACAAAACAAATTTTCGGTACAACGTGACCACACCAAGCAAAAACATAAAAACTAAAATTTAGCATTATCTTAAATTTTAATGTTTTGTGAATATTGGTAGTTAGTTATCTTTTACTTTATTACTAAATTAGTCTTTTCTTTTACAATATTTATTAATCTCAAGCTCTTAACATTGATTGTTAAAATTTTTAATTATCTTATGTTTGTGTGTACCCAACAGTAATTGACATCAAGGTGTCACACAAAACTCAACACAACAAAAATGACCCATGAGACAACTTGCTACATAGTTGCACTACAGTATCACATCACAAGAACTCAACCAAACCTTGGAAATAACATACATATCCTTTACAACACAGTACTTGTCACACATGCTTCTGATACAAAGGTAATGTTGATGCGTAATCACAACACCCATGAATGTCTCGTAACTCGATGGGTTGAAACTATCAATGTGATTGCATAACATGGAGCTTTTCCCAAGTGTGGGAATTTTCAATTGGGAAATCTCATTGGATGAAGTCCAGTTCCTATTCCTCTATTTAGATGCACACATTCAAGTTTTAGAGGATCCACTCTAAAATCTACTCTAATTTGCCAAGGAGACATGGTTAAGAAGATGTAAGAAATTAAACCTAAACTAAAAAAGGTGATGCACCAAAAGAATGTTGAACACTTTCTCTTCCATTAAACACAAACCTTTAAAAATGTAATACAACCACCATGCACAGATAACCAAAACTGTAATGAGAGATTAGATGAAGACAATGACCACAAGAGAGGGTTGAAATCACCCACAGACTTATTTTATTGCTCCACAGATTTGATACAATACATTATAATAGCCAAGAGGAAAAACTTGCATTACATCTTGAATGAGAGGTTTGAAATCTACAAATTCACTTGCATACAAGAGAAGAAGGGAGGGTGTAAATCCAAATTGTCCAACCCTTAGAAATTCCCCTCCTTGCAATATATAGGAAGAATGAGAGAAAAAGAGAAAAGAATTTCGAATCCACTTCAACTACCCCAAAAATGCATTAAATTCTCCTACAATGCAGTGATGGGTGCCACTACAAATCCCATGCTTGCATGTACTATTCCTTGTTGGGCAAGAAATGAAGCCCATACCTCATCATTATTGTGGTAGGTGAGGAGCCTCGGATCTTAAAAAAAAGGTGGATCAGTATTTCTTCATTTTTACTAACTTAGTCTCAATGATTTTAAGTTATCCAATCGTATTTGGGCGAGAGACCCCGTGAGATTTCCCAAAATTCCTTTCTTGCGTAAATCTGAGCTCCCAGTCAAAAGTTATGGCCACCGAAGGTTGAGGTAGTATTATGGAAAAATGGCGGGTGGTTGGCTCTATCTTTTTGGGAGTCTGAAAAACATACACCCTCAAAAATCCTCAAATTCAAACTGTGGGACATTTCCATTTCAAAGATGGAATCAATGTTCATCCGCCAAATTGATTGAGATTTCCGAAACTCCAAAACTCCAAAGCCCAAAAGTCCAAAATTTCAGACTTTCAGAATTTAAAATTTCGAAGGTTGAGTTGTGATTTTTGTGTTTTGGGGCTTGAGAGTTCTAAAACTGCAAAGTCCAAAATTTCATACTTTTGGACTTCAGAGTTTCAAAAAAATTCGACCTTTTTCCGTTTGGCCCCTCGAGAGTTCTGAAAGTTTGAAACTTGAAAGTCTAAAATTTCATACTTTCAAAGTTCGGGATTTTGGACTTTTTCTTGTTAACCTACACATGCTTCCCGAGATCTCCGAAACCCCTGAAATCTTGAAAGTCTAAAATTTTAGACTTTCGAGGTTTTGGGTTTGAGAACTTTCTACCTCATTTTTACTTTATGCTCGAGAATTCCAAAACCCCGAAACCCGAAAGTCTGAAATTTCAGAGTTTAGGATTTCAAATTTGTTGTCCATTTTTCGAACTTCATGCCCGATAGTTCCAAAACCCTGAAACCAGAAAAGTTTGAAATTTCAGATTTTCGGAGTTCGGGATTTCATATACTTTTTGGCACCTTTTTCCGCTCGGCCTCCCGAGATCTCCGAAATGCCGAATGCCCGAAGTCCGAGTTTCGGACTTGGGCATCCATTCTTTCTCCGAACTCTACAACTCACTCAACCTTCATCAACCAAATTGACCAAACTCAAAATGCAAGTCCCCAGAACTGAACAACTTCATTTTCTCCTATGTGTAAGGTCATTTTTTTCCTTTTGCCTGAGAGGAAAAAATGGATAACAGTACTTATAACGTAAGCAAACTACACAACATGGAACTCCCAACATGTACATATATAGGGTTTCACGCAACTCAAAACCATAACTAAATTTATATAGGGTCAAGATGGAAAATCCATCATCCCAACAATGAGGAGCATCAATCCTCAACATCATGAAACACAAATGAACTCACAAGAGTACACATAAATCATAACACCAACTCCACGCACCTCCCAAAACATCACAAAACAACTCCATATACCTCCCAAAGCATCACAAAACATATCCATATACCTCCCAAAGCATCACAAAACATCTCCATATACCTCCCAAGCAATAAAATAAAGATAGATTTTCCTTTTTGCTCCCCAAAAGAGGTCGTCCACCCTATGGCCCTAGGCACATAGAGTCCAAACACCTCTAACCCAAGTGACATAATAACTCATGGTTCAAAACCCACTAGTTATTTGTAACTCCTTGGGGCATACCCCTATACAACGAAGTGGGTCCATAGGTTCTACCACTCCATGGTGAATCCCATGACCCTATTCCAACACATTACGACATTAGAACCAACATAAAAATCCATTTCAAATGCCAAGTGGCAACAATCCCAAGCCTTGGGCTAGGCTATAATTTTGTAAACTTAAAAATAAAATTTAAATCTAAGAAAAAATGGACAAATAGCCATAGTTAGTGCAAAAATTTGCATGTTAGTGCAACAACCAAATAAAATGCCCAAAATATAAGAACATATCAATCAATAAAACTACTGGTTCTTGTAAGAAAAGATAAAATGTTCAATTTACGAATAAAATACGTATATAGGAATAACACATTACAATAACTATGTGGCCTTATACAACCACCAAAGGGGTACTCAACGAGTTGCTGACACTCGGACATCGAGCCTCAACTCGTAAAATAACATATCAAATAATGTAACTATCATCATCTCTATCCTAATCATCTCACCACCACGAAATATCTTGGACAAGAATGTCATGTAAATGTTATAATGATTTTATGTTAAGCATTCACTCAACTTGAAGCATCAACTCCAATACTTTAGTCAAGCTTCCACTTGGCCTTTAACAAGCTTGAACTTACATGGAAGCTTCAACTCCCAACAATTCAACTAAACTTCAACTTGATCTTCTATAAACTACCACTTACAAGGAAACATCAACTCCTTGTGTGCTAAGCATCCACTTAGACTTATTCTCTTATTTTGATCACTTTTATTGTGTTATCTCTCACAACAAATTATGATCACTTCTTCATCTCAATTTCTTCTCTTCTCACTCTCCTTCATCTGTTATAAGTACCTCACTCAAAGCATCTTCTTCATACATATCATATCATGGCTCTAGTTTCGAGACACACCTCTCAAACCTTTTCACTTTCACATCTACAACTTCTCAGAGATTTTTTAGTCCTTAGAGCATTAATTACATACTCCCTTTCATGTCCTTACTATACATTCAATAGAATTTTCTTCAACAACTACACTTCAAGCACAAGTAAGAGTTTATATCATAAAGGAATATACACTCAAATTTATTTTTCACTTCACCTCCTATGGCCCTTCACCTACATATCTTTTCAACTCATAAAAGGAGGACTTAATGACATCACAAAAATTCCAACTAGCATTAATTACATCTGATTTTGTGTCAGTTACACACTCATGAGTTACACAACCTATCAAGATGCTTCATATTCTTGTTGACCAAATTCCCTCATTCATGTTCTAATTAGTGAACAAATACTAAATAAAATAAGTAACTCCAAATATGTGATGGTTTATGGTTCCTTGAGATGGGATGACGATGTACGATGCAAAATGATGGATCCTCCTCCACAAAGTGAACTAAGTGACCTAGAAATCAAAAGAATATCTATAGAAAAATATTGTATTAATAAAAAGGATGGGAGGGTTATGTGACACTATTAGTCCCGAGAAGTGAAAACTTCCTAGGATGGATGTCAACCCTTGTTTTTGATAGGGATAAGATAAAATAAGATATTGATAAATTTGATGTAGAATAATTTGAAGTAAAATAGAAACTGAAAAGCTAGATATGAGATAAAATGTAGATATGATATAAATAAATGTAAAGTAAATCAAACATGGGTGGGTTGATGGTGACCCAAGAATACGAAGGCCATACCGATCGGCAAAGTGACTAAGGTGGATAACCTAGAACAATGATGTAAAATGTATATATGAAGGTTCCTAAGGTAGATTCGAAGCCGATGATGCGCCGAGATGATAGACAAGAACCTGTAAGAGATATATGAAAATATCTAATAGCAAATATGCGAGAAAATTATGGAAACTAAGGATGAATGTAATAAATACGCACCCATTCAAAGGTAACCAAGATGAGTCGGCAGTGCTTAGGGGTTGACATAACATATTTGAGATGGTAGGGAGGCAAAATGATAGGATCTAAAGGATGGATGGATGTGGAAATAGAAAACATGATAGATGGGGATATGAATGATATAGAAACTAATGGAAATACGATTGGGTCAATGGTGACTAGACATGGTTGATCTAAAATTGGACAAAAACAGGTGAGTTGAAATGAAGACCTACAATCAATAAATGAAGACTCGGGAAGGATTGAGGTAGAGAGATATTGATCACACTTTAACCTACACAAGATTTGATGATGATAGTTGCAAAAGAGGGCCCAAACATGCAATGATAAAAGAGGGCTTTAAATATAAAAACATGGTCACAAGATCTCCAAGAAAGATTCAAGATTACTATAGTAGTTATAGAAAAAAGTGACAAATGAAAGCAAGATCACAAGAAATATTGAAGACTACAAAATTACATCTTGAGAGAAGAAGGGGTATGGGAAGATTTATAGGACCAACGTAGACCCAGATGGGTCACCACCAATTGTGGGGATCCATCCATTTAGGCGGTGGGAAGGTGATGAACTCGAGATAAAGAGTCCAATTGATGCGAGATTATGGTTTGAAAGAGATAAATGAGTTAGGGTTGCATAGAATGAGTAAATGGGTAGGTGGATGGTGGAAAATATTAAATAAATTCCATGGAGAGGTGAAAACATTAAATGGTGGCCTAGAAAGGATAAAATAGAGGATTTAAGAAGAGGAAATAAATTAAATGGGAGTTTAGAATTAACTAAACATGATTAGGGATGAATAATAATAGATGAATTAATGATGGAAAATAATGATAGGTGGGATAAATTGAATTTAGGAGAGAAGAGGATAAATTTGAAAGGGAAGAGAGGTATGCATGTAGAAATATGACAAAGAGAGAACACGGGGTGAGGGATAGTGATACCAAAAATTGGTGTCTATATTTTCCCCATTTTTGTCAAGTGGTTTGTGTTGGGAAAGCCATGAGACAAAAATGAGAAGAGATGAAAATATGATTGATGAGGTGCTCCCCCTCAAACTAGGGGTCAACGACATGAAGGGAAGTTGATCACGATTTTGAAAGAGATAGATGAAGAAGGAAAGGGTGGAAAGGATGAGAAAAATAAAATGATGAGATAAGATATCCTAGATGAGGATAAATAAAAATTAAAAAGTAAATAAAAATATGATGGTGATTTTGGAATCACTTCGGTAGGAAAAAAATTACGCCTCGATGGAGATGACAGAAATGTCCTACAGACCTATGAGTCGGAAAAAACCACTACAAAATGGAGGGAATCCAATGGGAATTTTCTCAAATGGATGTGCAATCCATGGGACCAACGGGTCAAAGGAAGACATCAAATATGCACAAATAAATGTGAAAATGGTCGAGACAACGGTCGTGAAAAAGGATAATGTTGGGAAAAAAAGTGAAAATATGCGTCAAGGGTGGGACAAAAAAAAGAGATAAAATAATGGTGCCCCAAGAATGAATAAAAAGATGGCCATAATGGAAAGATAATGAAGGATAAGATAATGGTGCCCCAAGAGGAATCACGAGGATGGCCACAAAGGCGCACTACTATAAAATGATAGATGTGATAGATGATGAAGCCCATGCAGGACACAGTAAGGATGCGATATGAGAACCACTCAAGGAAAAAGTGGAGAAAATATAATTTGAAAGGAAGGATTGATAAAAAAAAATGAAGAGGGAGATTGATAAAAAGATGGTGGTCGGGTCGATGATGACCGGTAAGGTCAACGACGACCAAAGATGAAGTGGTGGAGACCCAAAGGGGTTAGTGGGCTATATAATCCCCTGAGTTGGCCGATTAGGCTCATTTTCATTGTGCAAAGTGACGATCAAGAGTGCTAATATAAAAAGAGAAAGTGATATTTGAAAAAAGGGAGGCCTAAGAGCATCAAGAAGTGTCGATGACTCACAGGGGATGGTAAATTCCTAAATCCTAGCTTGTTTTTAAGCATTTTAATTTTTGTCGTTTTGTTTAGTTTTTCTCATTTAATTTTTTTTTGGATTGATGCAAGGGGCATTTGCTTGAAAATGGACGCGGTTTCGTCGACCAAGCCTAAATTGGCATTGACTCAACCTTGAGGTGTCGACTGAATTTGGTTGATGTTGACCCAACCTAGGTTGGTGTCGAACATGGGTAGAGATGGTTAATTATCAATTTTGATCGACAGAGTCTAATGTTTGCATGTTTGATTGGTTTTGCAGTCTTGAGAGACCTTGTAACTACAAGATAGAGTCTTAGATTTATTTTATCGATCATAGGGGATGTTACATACACTTAGTTTGATCATTTAGCTGCAGATTAGATTGGGTTGATTCCCATTACCAATTATTTCCATGAGATGTAGGGTTAATGATTAGACTGGTGGATAGATGGGATGTGCAGACGAGCACATTTTGGTTTAGGACGGGTGAGATGACCATCAAACTCAAGGATGTATTTGCATCTTAAGGCTTCCTATATAGGGTGAGCCCATACATCCCATCATGTTTGATAGCAAATTGGGGGTTTTGATATGGATATTTGGAGCCAATGCCCACAAATTACCTTTAATATCTGGGGAATTTTCTTATGAGATGAGATATGAGCGGGGAGTGGTAAAGAGAAGATTGATTTGCATGATGATGATGTACATTTCATGTAATGCACTTCCAAATTTAGAGGGCATTATATTTCTATGTGCATTAATGAGACATACTAGCAAATATTGTAGATCACATGGCGGTGTTTGTATTTGCACCTACCTTTCCAAAGTGAGGTATATCATGAGTTGAGTATACATACTTGCGGAGGAGGAATGGATGGATGTGGGGTTCCTTCTCCATTGTTGGGATTACAATCATAAAATAGTGATCGTGCCACTAGGGTTATCATGGGTAATAAGTGAACACATTGAGTTGGTAGTTGGATTCTTGATATGGCGAGCCAACCAAGATCATGATGATAAAGGAGAGAGGGGATCACAATGGTACACAACTATATTATCATAGTTGGATATATAATATGTGAGATAACAATCATATCGTGATTATCCCGCATGGCCTAGGTGGATATGGAGTTGGAAGGGATGAAGAAAATAAGGTGGGTATAGGGAGGAGGCCCAAGATGATAGAGGTTTTACAGGTTTGATAGGGTGAGGCGGTAGTTCGGCATAGTGCAGACAGTTGCCTAGAGATCCTATTAGATATAAGAGAGATGAGTCGAGATAGGTATATTTTTATTCCCGATATCCTTGACCCATTAAAGTAGGCACGCAGACACCATGGGATGATGATGATGATGTGGGGGTTGGAGTTAGATTGATATTGGACCCTTAACGGCCTATGACATATATTCTTGGATTTATGATTTTGGTTGTGTTTCATCATGTGTTATGTTTTTTGATTCATGGTTTAGATGATGCTTTTGTTATATTTAGATATGGATGTTTGATCATGATGTTATAGATTAGATGTAGATGATGTGGATTATAGATTATGATGATTATGGGTTATATGTAGATGTTATGGGTGATGTATTATATATATTTGGATTATGGATTAGATGTTATGGATATTTGTATGATTATAAATTGGATGTAGATATTTGATTGAGATGTTATGGGTTTGATTATGAGGAACTGATAGTGATTATGTTTTAGAAATAGAGTATGATATGGATGTGATTAGCATGGATAGATAGTTTTAGATATGATGAAATAATGGATAAATAATGTGATGGTTTATAAATATGTTAGCTATGATTGATGTTATACTTAAAAGTACATACATAGGGATGGATAAATTAGGAAGAGTATGATAAGAACATATTTGATGTGATGGAAAGGATGCAACTTCAATAGAAGGTGACCAAAAGGAGATGAACGAAACTTGATCGTAGTAAGGAGCACACAAAGAAATGATGCTTCAAATAGATTGGAGGTAAACAAGAAAAGGATCCAATCAAGGCAATGCACTTGCAACCAATAGCAGTGTTAACACATAACCATCAATAGGTAGTAATCCCAAGGATCGCGAGGGAAAGCATGGAAGGTGGACTTATAAACCTAGTGTTAAAAAAATACAAGGGGTTTGGATGACACTTATACGCAGGAATAAAGGTTCTCCATAGGTAGGTGTTCCTAGGTCTATGCCCCATCTCTGAGAAATATGATGCAAACTGATCAATGCGGGAAGTTTTCCATGAATGGGAAATATGATCGATGTGGGAAGCTTTCTTAGGATGCTTACTTCTAAAATTTTCTTTTCTTTTTATTTGTAAATAGATAGAAGTCTAATCATTGTGGGAAGCCTTCACTGCCATGACATGAGATGGTAGCCATCCTTCGAGGGATTTGTCTACATTTTGATTTATGATTTTTTTTAATCTTTGATTTTCTTTTTGTAAATGGGAGGATAAGATATGCATGATATTTGTCCTTAGAGGGATCCATCTATACTTTTGGATATTTTTAATTTCATGAAAATTTGTCCTTTGAGGGAGTAGTCTATTTTTGGATATGATAGCTTTTAGATGAGAATCCGAGATTTCAAATTTTTATGGAAGATATGGGGATATTTAGGTAGACCACTTAGGAGGGGATAGAGAATGTATGAGTGACATTTGTAAACCCTTAGTATGGTTTCAGTAGGTAGATAAGAGGGAAATGGATGTAATGATTATGGAGTTCTCACCAAAAGGAAGAACATATCCAAGAGGAATATTCTATGAGCAGATTCATGGTGCCCATATTCAAGGTCATAGATAGGAAAGTGATAGTAGACCACATAATTCCAAATCATTATGATGAAATATGGAAGAGGATAATGATGGATGGATGACCACTGAGATAACTAAGTTATCAATAGTAGGTATGTTAATAGTAGAAAGGCCATAAGTGCAATGTGTTAAGAGGTTTCATTTCCGGATTAGCATTAAGAGAAACTAGATGATAGGATCCAAACCCATACTTATGCATGATAATATAAGGTCCAATACAATTTGGATCAAACTTTCCATGTTGAATCCTTTCTAGAGTAGTGACGTTTTATTTTCTTTAAGGACAAGGATGTTCCTTGAGCTGTTTTTTATAAGCACGTTTTATGCACTCTTGATAGACATGATGATGGTTGAGAGTGAGAAGGAGACATTCATCTAATAACTCAAGTTGTGTTATATGCTCTTAGTGATAGTCATCAACAGAGATAAATTCATGAAGAGAAACATGCAAGGATGGGATTTATACTTAAAGAGGAAAACAATTTCAAATTCATGGATGAGAGAGAAATGAGTGGCTCTTGTAGAGGTGCAAATGCTAGTCCAATACGCCTAAAGAGAGAAGGAATATGGAGTTACCAATTACGACTGAATTTATCAATAGTATTGGTAAGAATATTGTGAAGAGTTTTGTTAGTGGCTTTGGTTTGGCTATTAGCTTGAGGATAGTATGGAGAAGAAAATCTAAGTTTAATTTTGAATGAACCATGAAATATTTTTGAGGTATTTTTCTTTAAAGTATTTTTCATTTCCCATGATGATTTAATGAGGAACACCGAAATGGAAAATGATATGTTGATAGATGAAATTAATAATTTGATTAGCTTTAGTTGATGTGAGTGGAATTTTTCCACCCATTTGGTTAAGTATTAATTAGAAATGATGATAGAATGATGGTGTTGAGAATAATGTCAATTGATGAGGCCAATGAGTTCAAGTCCCCATTGTGAAAAATGTCAAAGGTCCTGATTTGGCTACAAGGCCTGATTAGGAATGCGATTAGATTGAAATGTTGTTGGAACTTGGCACATTTATTAAGGTATTCATAGTAGTCTTGATTAATAGATGGCCAATAATAACTCATGTGAAGGATGCACTTGGTGACATCCAAACCGCTAAAATTTCCACCACATATACCATCATGAACTTCTTAGATATCACGAGTGGATTCAAGACGTTTAAGGTAACAAATAAAGATACCATAGAAGCCATGCTTATAAAGGATTCCTCCAAGGATGACATAGTGGTTAGCGTGTTGAATAAAGGACCTCCTATATTTTTAGATAATTAAGAGGGAATGATTAATTGAGAAAGATAGTCAAAGATTTGGTAATACCAAATATCACGATGATTAGATTTGATGAGGTTGACATCATGTAATTCACTAAGATGAATTGGTTTATCAAGGAAATGAATGATGATGGAGAGGTTATACTCTTTCATAGACTAAGGTATGAGAGATGCGAGAGAAGACATAGTGTCTGTGAAATGATTAGATGAACGAGGGATGGTTTGAATGATGTAGAAATCAAATTCTTCAAGAAGGAAGTCGACATTATCTTTATACTTTTGAAGGATCTAATTTTTATATTGATAGTTGCCTTTGACTTGGTTAATGATGAGTTGAGAATCCCCATAGATGTAAAGAATTTGGAAACCAAATAATATATCCATTTTAAGGCCTAATATGTGAGCCTCATACTCGGCCATATTGTTGGTGCATTCAAAGTTAAGTTTATAGGCGATAAGAATAGGAGTGTCCCAAAGAGGAACGATAATGACATTGGTGCCTCCCCCTTATCTACACTTAGAGTTGTCAAATAAGAGTATCATTTTAAGAGGAGAATATTCATGTTCAAATTTGTTAATAAATTCATCTAGAAATTATTCGTGAGAAAGGCAAGTATCGGAAGAGGGGCTTCAGCTAATTTATCTCCAATAACTTGGCCCTTGATTTATTTCGGAGAGATGAAATCTAGGTCAAAATCATTCATGAGCATGATCCATCGAGTGATTTAATATCTATGATAATGCTTGGAATACATGGTCTTAAGAAGATGAAATCTAGTGACAACAAAATTTTGTGATTAAGAATATAATGGCGAAGCTTAGAGGTGCCGAAGAAAATATCGCAACACAAATTTTCAGCTTCAAGATAGTGAGTCTCATAATTGTGAAGGGTGTAGCTAATGTAATAGAATGCCTTCTTCCTACCTTTCTCATCATGATTTTCCAACATGGTGCCAAGATCATGATCAAAGGTAGAGACATAGAGATAAAAAGGCTCCCCTCGCGTGGATGGGCGAAACACATGCAGAGATAGGAGATATTGTTTGAGATCATCAAAGGTTTTTTGGAAGTTTTCATCCCATTTGAATTCAATGTCTTTACGAAGAAGGTGCTTAAAGGGTTGGAAATGGTTAGAAATTTATGAGATGAAAAGATAGACTTGAAGTTGGCCTTGAATAATGTGAATCTTATTTAAGTTATAAAACGAAGGCATCTCAAGGATGGCTTTGATTTTTGCGGTTTCAACTTGAATACCTTTGATGGAAATGATAAAACCAAGGATTTTACCAGTATCGCTCCAAACACACACTTAGCTAGATTGAGGGAAAGGAATAAGAGGATAAGGCAATCGAAAGGATCTCAAAGGATAGCAAGGTGATTGCGAAGATGCTTAGATTTTCTCAAAATATCCTTAACACAAATTCCTCTACGGTCTTATGGATGAGATCATGAAAGATGTAAGTCATGACTCCCTAATAGGTGGCTCTAGAATTTTTCAAACCGAAGGGCATGACATGATAGCGAAGGTCCCCCAAGGAGTGATGAAATAGGTCTTATGTTTGTATTTTGGTGTGATGAGTATTTGATTATTTTTAGAAAATCCATCCATAAGAGAAAGCATATCATGGCCTGTAGCAAGGTCTACAAGCTGATCGATGTTAGGAAGACAGAAATTGTCTTTAGGATAAGCGAGATTAAGATCTCGAAAGTGAGTGCAAATGTAGAGATTTATTGAAGCCTTGGTAATGGGTATGATATTGGATACCCATTGCAAATAGTCAATATGGATGATGAAATTAGCAGAAAGGAAACATTGCCACTCTATTACACAAGGAGGGAAACTTGATGATGCATGTGGCAAAGTTTCTTCTTAACAGATTTACATTAGGAAAGGTAACGATGTTTTTGACCTAAAACCCCAATGGACTTGTGAGGCTTATACGCAGATCGATCTTAGTTAAGGATGTACTTGGTAAATACACCACCACCATGCTAAATATAGAAAAATAAATAACAACATGCAAGATAATTTAATCCCGAAAATCTAATTCTTTATACATATATCAAAATCTATTACATCACCTAGTACATATACATCTCTTTCACTCCAATATCTCTTACAAAATATAAACAAGGTACTCTCATATGAGTCTTCACAAGCCTCCTTTTCATAATACATTGATTACAATAAATATAAAAATACAATCTATTTCAAAGGTCACTTCCTTTGACTCATTTCTCTGTCAACTTTAGTCACGATATGGTTTGCTTATTCTTCACTTCACGAGAATTTTGTCACTTCCGTGGATTATTTCATTCTTCCTTGGATCTTATTAGTATTTCACAACTTCTTTCCTTTATGCAAGGATTTACTTCATTATGTGAATTTCCTCCTTTACCCTTGGCTTCCTTGGTTTATTACGACTTCCTTCTCTGTATCACGGATTTGTAGTCTTTGGCAGTTTTTATCCTTTGTACGTGGCTTATCTATTATCTTCCGTGACTATCTCTATCTTATTGTGGTTATCTCCTTAGAATTGTGGTTTTTACCTTAACTCCTACCAACATTATCCCCCTCTTAAAATTTGTCTCGTCCTCGAGACAACAATTGATGACGTATTTTTTATTCCTTCCTTAAAAATTCTTTCCAAAATTTGGATCAATGGGCATCAACCACCAGGACTTAGATGTCTAGCGTAGGGAAGGGTTCCCTCACTCGACTCGCCTGACTGGATTTATGGGATGCCAAGGTATAGAAGCATCAACCTCCCCAGGAACTTAGATGTCTGGCATAAGGAAGGGTTCCCTCGCTCGACTCACCTGACTAGGTTTAATGGGATGCCTCGACCTTTTATCTTCTAAGGTGTACTCTGTGGCATGTACTTTGTAATTTGGGGAATGATATTATTTTCATAGTTTAACCATGAATTCAAATGAGTATTCACTTGATTAATCCATTCCTACAACTATGTATTCTCTTGAATCAATGACACCAATTGATGGAGTAGGATGTGTTTGTAGTTCCATCAATCTTGGGCAAGTGTAGTCTCTTATTGCATCCACGTCAAAGATTTATCTGATGTAGTGCTATAGTCTTGCATGTTGTAAATATTTATTTCCACCGCCGTTGTTAATTTTTATATTTTCTATAAGTTATGTTAATTTGCTTCTTTGTGTTCCATCTTCATCATTTGTAATGTCATATTCTGTGGAAATCTTATGTATTTCTTGTTCAATTTTTTCCATCTTCCCCTTGTCTTCTATAGTCATGCTTGGCCATCCAACAGTGTATGTGTAGTATATTATGGCATTATTCAGTTTTGTCTCGAGCTTCTTCACCGTTGTTTGAAATTCAGTTTTTTTTTTCTGATTCTCAGCTATGTGAGGTTTCTTGGCATCTTCTTGGTATTCTTTGATTGCATATTTGTAGATTAGTTCTTTCTCTATCTCTAAGTTGATGTGGTGTTCCTTCAAGATTTCACCCACCGCGTACTATGTACATGCTTTTATATAAAGTGTAGTATCAATGCGGATCTGTGGCCTCTATGTTTGGATGTTGATGAGCATGTTTTACATTGCCTCTTCCAAGTCTACACACCTTTTCATCCAGTCTTGAGTAGCACTCTGCTCTAACACCTGATTGCAACTAGTTTTTTTAGAGGAGTTAGTTTATCTAAATGGACCTTAAATCCTTCCGTGGTTTTTTCAACAACTCCTTGTTGCAATTGGAAATATTATTCTTGTTTTCTCTTTTGTAGAGCTTGCTTGATTCTTGCTAGCGAGTCATGAGGTGTAGGTGGAGTTGTCAAGCTGGAAGATGATATTTTTGATGCATGTTTAGCCTATTATGCTTTCTCCTATTCTTATTTTTCTTTTTCTTCTTACTTTTTCCGTTCATGCTCGCTTTGGCTTTCTTATCTTCCTCTCCCTTTTGCTACTTTTGTTTTTCTTCTTCCTATTTCTTCTCTTTTCAGCCTCTTCTTTCTTTTTCTTCTCTACTTCTTCTTTCCTCTTCTTTTCTTCTTCTTCTTTCTTTTTCTTCTCTACTTCCATTTCTTTCCTTTTCTTGTCTTCTTTTTCTTTCTTCTTTTCTCTTCCTCTTATTTATTTTTCTTTTCTTCTTGTCCTTTCTTCTTTTTCTCTTCCTCTTCTTCTTTATTTTTCTTTTCTTTTTGTTCTTTCTTCCTTTCCTCCTCTTCTTTCTTTTTCTTTTCTTCTTGTTCTTTATTCTTTTTCTCTTCTAAATCAATTTTTCAGTTTTCTCTCTTCTTCTACCTTTCTCTCCTTCTCCGTTTTCTACTTACTAATTTCTTCTTCCTTCTATTTCTTCTTAAACTCTTCTTGTTCTTTTTGCTTCTTCTGTCTTTGGTATTTTGATTCATTTCCTTGTTTCTATTCCTCTCTCTCCCTCTTTTGTTTCTCCAATAAACCAATTAGCTCATCCACTTCCTTTATGCACTGTATTATGCTCTTGGTGTGGAGTTTCTTTTGTTTCAAAGTAGTTCGTTCTTGTTGAAGTATGGATAAGTGGTGTGTTTACTCTAACTCTATGGGTTCATGTATTTCTATTTCCAATGATGATGTCAACAAGTGACTTATATCCTCGATTATAAGTACATGCTTCTCTAGATAGTACACTATGACTTCTGCAATAGCCATATGTTCTCCACCTGTACTTACGGTATATTATTGGGACAACTATGAAATTATGCCAATAGTTAGACTTTTTGGTAGTATGTATAAGCTTGTTGACTAATCCATGTTTCTTCTATGGTTTCACATCTTCTAAAATTGATGGTGCTTTGAAGGGTCTTGCGGATGTGGAGGTGATGGAGTGTAAGATTTTTCTTCCTCTGATTCAGAAGTGACTTCTATTTCTTTAGATTCTATTTCTTCTTTGGCTTGGTTGGCTATGGATTCTTTCAACTTAGCCTTTTCTGCTAGAGATTTTTGTCTTTTTGTGATGGGTTTTGTAATGCTAGGGGATTTCTTCCATTTGTATGTCTTGGGAAGGGATTTTCTTGATTCTACCTTGTCCACTTGTGTGGAGAATTTCTGTCAATATTATTCAAATGTCTCTTCAATTACCTCATCAAAATTTGGCAACTTGGCTTTGGTAGAATTGACAGCAGACTTTGAATTGCTTCTATAGAGGTAGCCACTAGTTCATCTGATGCCTCATAAGGTAATGGAGGTATGTGTTGTGTGCACGGAAGTAGTAAAAATGAATGTATAGTCAATGTCGGCAATAAAATACACCTCCTTTTCATATTTTGCAACAGCTTGCTCTCGATATCCTAGATTTGTTTCCAATGATTTGTTTAACCCTTTTTATCCAGCCTAACAATGATGTGATCTGAGTTACTACATCCAGAGTAGCCATATGTTCCCAAATTTGTTCTGCGATAGGTTTATTTGTCTGCCATTCTATTGTGTTTGTTGTATGAGGTAGGGTTTTTGTGAAGTACATAGCCAAACATATCAACAATGAACCGTAGCAAAAAGTATGCTTCCTCTCTTTTATCCTCCTAGTATTTTCATGGAATTATGCCGCTAATAGTTCTGCAAGATTATACTCTGAATGAAATTGAACCATATCTAGGGCAATCAGGCGCTAAGCCCGTGGGCACCATCCTCTCTATTGGTGTGATAAATTTTTAGGCATATAGATTTAGTGACATACCTTAATGTGTGATTGGAAATATCTGATATTCGTACTCCCCGTTTTGATTTTGTGATGCCCATCGCTCAAGTTGTATCTTTTAGCACTATCTTCTTTTTGGTAATTGTAGAACACCCTTTATCCCATAAGCCAATAACCCTAGCTATCACCTCTGTATTAATCTGATATGGTTCATCTAAGTACAACATCTGATTATGGAGTCTACTCAATAGAACTCGAAGTATGGAATCTTCCCGAGGAAAGTAGGGTATTCGACTCCAAACATTGATTTTTAATTCCTTGATAAATTCAGCATTCTTCTTGTATACCAGTGCTTTTGTATTTGGATCTTCTTCTAACAACAATGCTCTCTCTACCTTGAGTGTTGTGTGATCATATTCCAGAATTTACGAGTGTATGTATTTTTGTAGATCTCTCGCATGTGTAACTTTGAATGGAATGTGCGAGAAGGAACCCTTAGGGTTATTGGTGTATGAATTCATGGAATGCTTAAGAAATTTTGGCTTGGGAAGGTCTTCTTGTGTGATCTTGACTGGAACATCCATTTTTCTTTCGTAATTTTCCCTCATTGTGCCCTAGTTTTCTTCTTCGCACTTGTACTTTGATTTTTCTTCTAGCTTTTTGTGCCTTAGTTTGGTTCCCTTCAACACATTTTATACTATTGTTGATCCACCTACCAAATTTATTGCTACTTATGCAAAAAATTTCTTCTTTGTCTGTAGAAATTTGTATGACTCCGTGTATTTTCTCGTGTTTTTGTAATTTCCTTCATTCGGTAGTTTGTTGTTTGTTCCATGGCTTGTTCCTTAGTTTCTTTGGACTGCAGATTTTCTCCTCCTTCGTGTCACGGTTTGTGCTTCCTTTTTCTTTATTTCTTGGAATTATGTATCACGCAGACTTCATGGTATCCTTTCTTTCACGGTTTTGTTGTCTCCTTCTTTATTTTATAGATTTGTTGTTTTCTTTTATGTTGCATCTTTTATCTTTTTCCTTTCTTTGCTTCCTTTCCCTTTGTATGTTACCTCCATGGCTTATATTTCTCATTCTCCTTCTTTAGGGTAGAGATGCCCTTGCGGGTTTTCATCCTACCCCTTGACCTATCCGTCGAATTGTCAGTTTTCAAATAGGCCGGTGTTATTTTATTATTTTTATTTTTATTTTTCTTTTTCTAAGGGTAGAGATGCCCTTGTAGGTTTTCATCCTACTCCTCAACGTACCCTGCCGAATTGTCGGTTTTCAAGTAGGTTAGTATTTTTGATTTTTTTACTTTAATTTACTACTATGTTATGTATGCCTTTAATTGGGCTCCATTTACATATCCTGTCATCTTGTTCAATTGTAAGGTTTGTAGCTTTATTGCTCCTAAATATATTATTTATTTTATAATATAAGGTCCTAACATCTGACCTTCATTTTCCTAGATGTTTGTACTTGTTGTCATATAGCAAAACTTAGTCTACCACATCAAATTGTTTATTCTTTATAGTTTGACCTAAAACCCCAATGGACTTGTGAGGCTTAGGTGCATATTGTTCTCAGTTAAGGATGTACGCGGGAAATACACCACCACTATGCTAAAGACAGAAAATTAAATAACAAAATGCAAGATAATTTAATCCCAAAACTCTAATTCTTTATTCATATATCAAAATATATTACATCAATACATATACATCTCTTTCACACCAATATCTCTTATAAAATATAAACAAGCCACTCTCATATGAGTCTTCACGAGCCCCCTTTTCATTGTACATTGATTACAATAAATATACAAAGTTACAATCTATTTCAAAGGACACTTCCTTTGACTTGTGTCTCTATCAACTTTAGTTAGGATATGGTTTGATTTGTCTTCACTTCACGACATTCTATCGGTTTTGCTTCTTTCAGTCTTCCACGTCTCTTCTTAGTATTTCACGACGCGTCTTTCCTTTATGCATAGCTTTACTTCATTATGTGGATTTTCTCCTTTACCCGTGGCTTCCTTAGTTTATCGCTTCTTCCTTCTTTGTATCGCGGATTTGTAGTCTTTGGCAATTTTTATCCTTTGTACATGGCTTCTCTATTATCTTTCCCGACTATCTCTATCTTCTAGCGGTTATCTCCTTAGCATCGTGTCTTGTACCTTAACTCCTGCCAACAATGTTGTAGAAAATGATGGAAGGATCGAGGCCTGACATGTTGGCGTATGACCATGAAAAGGCTTGGTTATGTATATTAATGAAGGAAGTGAAAAATTCAAGCTTGTGTATATCAAGGTATTGATCAACTTTGAGGATAAACAGATCTTACGGAGTCCCTATGTTGATGTCGATGGTGGATTCTTTAAGTAGGGTGGATGTGTTTGGCAGTAAGGTATTACAAAGATAGGAATATTTTTCCCCCATGTAAGAGAGAGTGGATTCGTCCTCAGTGTATTGAAGTACGTAAATGGTAGGGAATATTCCTCTATCATTTTTGTAAATTGAAGAGGAGGGATCTAGTTTCATTTTCATATTGATAAGTCAGTTGTCATAAAGTGATGGTGGATATTAAAAAAATCCAGAGGTGATAGAAATTTTTTATCCATATCCATAACCTTGTGGGATGGAGAAGATGGAGGATCGATGTCCATGAGAGCTAAAGATGGTGGAAGAGGGTTTACAGATTTTTCCTTATAACCCAACCCAAATTTTTCATGGGGTTTATGAGATTGATCAATGACGAGGTCATGCATTCCTTTTTCATAACACCATATTCCAAATCCTTTCCAGGAACAACAATGAAGATAGGTGTAGGCAAAGGATTTATTGTAAATAAAGTCAAATTTGTTTCGTATAGTTTGGTGTGTGGATGAGTGTCAATGTGGGAGGAAGGGAAATCGATGCCACCATATATGAAATTGGTTCAAATATGAGGTGGAAAAAAGAATGATATCCCCAACATTAGGTTGATACATTGGATATTTTTCGGGTCTATAAGGTGTTGGAAGAGTGCTAAGTATGAGAAGGTGATACTCCCCCAGTGTGAGATGATCCATTACTTTGTATAAATATTCTTCATTAGGAAGCTTAGATGCAGAGACCGATGAGCTAGTAGAATCCTTAGAAGAATAATGTGTGGGAATGAGCATGTTGTTAGGAAGATAAGTCATGTGACATGCTTTAAAAGGAGTTTTTGTGGGGAGAGTTAATATTTTCCCTCATGTTCATACTTGATGCATTGATGAAGGGTGGAAGGAACAAAAACAATGCGCAAATCCATGGTCTTCCAAGGAGGATGTTGTTTTGAAACTCCCCTTCTATGATATGGAATATCTCAAGGAGGATATTTTCACCAACACATATATGAAGAATAACCATGCCCAAATCAAGGGCAACAACATCATTGAATGCACAAAGAACCATGGGTGATTGGGTGACAATGGAATTAGGGAGCTTAAGCTGATCAAAAGTGTGAGATGAGATAATTTTTATGTTAGCCCCATTGTCAATCATATAAAAATAGATTAAAGTGTTAGTGGTGTGCATGGTGATGAATATGGGAAGGTCATGTTATTTGTCATGGATTTCAGTATCGTCAAAGGATATAGATGTGGAAGAAGTGAGTGCTCCAACAAGATATGTAAAAGACTGAGCCTCATCGTTAGTAGTGGGGATATGTTTGAGAGCTTTAATGATATATTTCTTTTGGTTTGGAGAGCTTTAGATAATCTCATAAAGTGACATCTTAAATTGGTCCTAAGTAAGTTGTTTTGTAATGCTTTGTTCGGTGGGAGTAGGTAGAAGGGTAGCTAAGATAGACACCTTACGTTTTGATGAAGCGAGCGAGAAGAGTAGAATCACTAGAAGGAGTGGTGATAAGGAGATTGGATTTTGATTGCGTGGGTGGTTGGAATTCATGAGGATGAGAATGGGTTGTGACCCAAACAACATTTATGATAAGAGGCAGAATGTATTTATGATAATTTTAAGTTGGAGGAGGAATGGTAACATAATTTTTGGATGAATGAGGAGATTTATATGTCTTGGTAGATGAAGGTTGGGATGAAGAAGTTAATTCGGTAGATGGAGGAATGTGGTCCCCTTCAACAATAAGGTCATCCTCATTGATAAGATTATGAATGATGGTTTGAAGGGCTCTACAATGCTCAATGTCATGCCCTGGTGCATGATGGTATGCACAAATAATATTGGAATCGAACCATGAAGGTTGTGGACCATGTGGATTGAATGGTTTGATTGGTGGAAGAGTGATTGTAGATGTTTGGAGTAAACATTGAAATATTTATGTGTAGGGACTAATGGTAGTTTTCAAAGAGGCCATAGGTGGAGTGGATTTGAGGATGGTGGATGAAGGTAGAAGGGATAATTTATTTTGATGAGGCTTTATAAGGGCCTTTGATTCTACCTTGGGCATTGAAGAAGAAGAGGATGATTGTGTCTTAGTCTCAGTTTTAATGATTGGTGACTTGGATGGTTTGGATTATGTAGATTATTTAGAAGGAATTTCAAATTTGGAAGAAATATTAGATGGATTTGACTTGGATTTTTTGATAATGGGGATCTTGGATGAAGGGGATGGTCCTAAAATGGATGGAGATATTCCCAAAAGTGATGATATGACATTAGATTTATTATGATGGTTATTCTTAAGAGGGGGAGCTCTAAATTTTTATGTGGGTGTATGAGAGATTTTTGGATGGGCACGCCAAGGTTCTTAGTCTTTCGTTGTGAGGATTTACCTTTGGTAGGGATGATGACTATTTCAACTGGAAGGTCTATAGAAACATAATTGGATGATGTATATTGTTTCATAAATGAGGATATTGTAGGTGGAATAGGTTTTTGAATGATGCACTTGATGATATTTAAAGGGGTTATATATTGTGTAGATGTAGGAATTGTGGATGTAGAGATGATTAAAGTTGCGATGTGGTGAGAGTGTCATTTTAGATGTATTTTTCATAGTGGATGATTCAAATGGTGGTAGCATTGATGCGATTGTAGATTTGGATGTTGATGTGGGTATAGTCACGTAGTAGATGTGTTCAATGTGGGAGTAGGTGTAGATGTGTGAGATGAAGGAGTTGAGGTAGTTGTAGATAAAGTACTATAGATGAGGGATGAGGATGTGGGTGTTATGGATGGAGAGGTGGGTATGATCGAGGTTAATGTCAATGTCATATTTTTAGTTGTAGTTTATGTTTATATGATGGGTGTAGATATTGATAAATTTGTAAGGGAAGAGTCCAAAATAGTGGTGGATGTAATGGATGACAAAGCGATGAGTATAGGTGATGGTGTCGAATTTTTGTCTATAGTATTAATTCTATAGGAATTAGGTGGTTGTGATGGGGAGGTGGATTTTTATTGTTGGATGCATGATTAGGAAAGGGTTGTTTGAATATGTCAAGTGGTTGATTAGGAGACACATTAGGATTGTCCATTTGGAGGTCTCCATAGTCAAGAAGTTTTTTTATGACATCTTTAAAAGAGCGACACTTCTTAATTTCATGGTCATGTGAACTTGATGATATGTGCAATAATGTTCCTCATGATACCATGTTGGTTTGGATTGTGATTCGTCAAAGAATTGGATGGGAGGAATTCGAATGATATTGACACCATTAACTTGTCAAATATTTCACTTTAAGATTCCCCAAGAGGAGTATAGTTAGGAAGCGGTCTAGAAGCACATTGTGGAGGCTCTATATGAGAATTAGATGTGGAAGAGGATTTAACCATGATGACATTAGAAATATTCTTGGATTTTTTACCATGTGTGGAGGATTTAGTGAACTCGGATTTGGGTTTGTTTGATCAAAGTTTAAGATGGACTTGCTCAAGGGTGCAGAGTTCAAGTTTACGAGCCATGGTAAATTCCTCCTTAAAGGTCTGAAATGATTGAATTTGAATATTAGATAATATATGCTTCACACAATAATGTGAGAATAGTTTAATAAGCTTACTTTGTGGAAGGGAAAATGATAGTTGATTAATGATTCTATTTCATCATGCAATGAAGTCTTTGATAGACTCATCATCATTATGTCCATACAGGTTTGTGATACTGATATTACGCGCAATATTGATTGAGAATTTTTTAGGAATAATTGTGTGAGTTGGGTGAAGGAAAAAAATGAATGTTGTGGGATGCCATTATACCATTCTAATGCGGTTCGCTAATGAAATGGGGAATATAGGAAGCATGAGGTATTGATCATGGGAGATAAGGTAATATGCATGTCTGAAATCATGAAGATGTTTTGAGGGTCCTCCTTGTTGTTGAAGTTAGAAAATTAGGCATTTTCAAGTGAGGAGGATAAGGATTTACAAGGAAGGAGGGATTGATTGGTTCATTACAGATTTTTTCATATGATAATGTGGTTTTGGACCCCAAGGTAACAGCTTCAAGATTATCCATTCTACTCAATAGTGCTTGCATGGGATCATTAGATGGATGGGGTTGTGAAGTTGAAGGATGAGATTGTGATGCATAAGAGGTGGATGGGTTATGTATTTGATAATTTTTATATGTTTTTGGATGTGTTGGTGTTTTTGGAATTGGTTAATAAGGGGGGATGTAATTAAGGGGTTGTGATTGAATGGGTTGTGATGAAGGTTGTTGTTGGGAAATGAGGATGTGGTAAGATTGGTTAGATTGAGTGGGTTGTTTAGAGATGGGGATGTTTGATTGGTTTACCATGGGATGATTTGGGATGTAAGTGATGGGTGGTTAGGATACTTGAGTTGGTTGAGTGAGAATTATATAGTAATAATCACCTCGAAGAGGTGGTTGATGGGTTTACATTGATTCAGATGGATGGGGCTATGAAGTGATCACATTGGCATGGACATGAGAAGTGGAGATAAGAGGAAATGTTGAATTATGTTATTTAGATATGGGAGGAATCAAGTGTGACTCTTGAGATGATTGAATGGGGGCACAAGTGACCGTAGTAGATGATGAGGTAATGGGGATAGAAGAAGTGATATTATTGTTGAAACTAGTAAATTTAGGGGGATAGGGACCACCAATTGAGTGTTTTGATGATTATTAGGGAGTGAAGAAGAAGGTTGATTAGGATCAAGCTCATGTTGGGCCGAGGAAAGATCATTCATAGTTCTAGGAAATAAGAAGACAAATTGTTATGTGAGGACATGTATAGATTCGGGATTCGAATGATATGAGTAGATTTTTTGTAAGGGAGGTCAATCAATGGGGAGATTGATAGTATTATGAAGGATATATTCATAAAGAGAAACCATATTAGCATCTATGATCTCCTAAATTTTTCACACCCACAAGTGATGGGAGGAGGCCCATATGCATTGATAGAGGTGGCTGAAGGGGGTGTTGTTGATCTAGATGAAATGGAGTGATGATAGAGACGAGGATTAGTTTCGACATAAGTGTTAGGTTGGACCAATTGAGTGTCTAAAAAAAGGTGTTGGAAACAATGGGTGTTGGGGTTAGCACATCGGTTGTGCAGATAATATATCAGATCTAAGCATACATGCAAATAAAAATGGATATTCTACCAGAAGAAATATACAATTCAAGAGACATAAATCAACACAAGATTTAACGTGGTTCACCCAATGTGGGCTACGTCCACCAAGAAACAAGCCAATCTATTATCCAAAGCTTTGACAAGATATACAATGAAGATTTACAATCTTCCACACCTCTCAGATGTTCAGTACTTTCTTCCTCAAGCTTTTGCCTTCTTCACCAAGAATTCTCTCCCTCACAATTATCTTTTAATTATGATCAATTCTCTCCTTCTAAACCCTAGCTTTATGCTTTAAATAGTCGTTTAAGACTTTAGGGCACTTAGCCATGTAATTACATTCATTAAATCTATTCTTATGATAAAAATAGATATAAAACCCGATAGTTAAATAAAACCTCGTTACACAGTAACCGATGCTTTTAGTTCTCGCCCAATCATCACCGATTATAACTTGCCCTAACCGATGCTGCGAGTTCTTTCGTCATTTTCCCGCAAGTTTAATTACATACTAAAACATGAGTAATTTAGCTCCATACTCAACAATGGGTTGAGCAACGGTGACAGAAAACGATCAATGGGGTGGAGGTAAGAATAGAAAGTTTGGAAGTTTAATGGGAAGTAGTAGTGGAAATAGGAATGTTGTTTGATGAAATGTTTTGTTCCCTTTGTTTTTATTGGGATCCGTGATAACCGAAATGAAACAACCAATAAAAAAAAATATGTTTATTTTTAATTAAAGCAAGTAAGTCAAGAAACAATTTTTTGATTATCTTGATTATTAGAAATGTAAAAAGAAATGAAAAATGGGCTTGATGGGTGCCTAGAAAATGACAATCTATGAATGGTTTCAGGTAGTTTTGGTTGGATTCCTTGATATAACCAAAGGTACATGAGGCACAAATTTGTGATATATATTGGTACAAAGCTTGGTATTAGGGCCTACCCCCTCATTTCATAGTCCACATGTGATAAGGGAGTCGGGTGTTTAGCCAATATACCAGTATACAACAAAAATATAATGCAGCCAGAACACCATGGTATATTTCCTATTGGGTGATGAAATCCCAATAGTTCCACCTAGGAGGAAGTTTTTTCGATGTGTAAATTGATGCGTGTGTTTTAGGATGTGTGTGATGAAGTGTATGAAAAGTGTTAAACTCCCTAGTTAAAATATATTTCCAAGAAAGAATGAAAGAGTTATTTTTAGATCCAAAACAAAGTGTGTAGATTCAATGAGAGAAATAGAAAAGTGATTAAATGCAATAAAAGAAAGAGATGTGGAAAAAAACAAGGAATACATGGATAACGGTTTTCCTTTTTATCTGAATTTTTAATTTTTTAAAAAAGCAAGAAAAATCCAATCTAAGCAACACGAACCAATGCATGCACTAAAGCAATTAATTATCCTTCCTATGACATTAGTATAAAATAGAAGAAAGGAGATGAAAATGAAAAACAAATAACAAGACTCGTCAAGAAAGGGTGGGTCCCACCGAGCATGCCAAAATGTTGACCAAATTCCTTTGTTCCTTTTCAGATTAGTGAACTAGTACTAAAGAAAATAAGTCAATCCAAATTTGAAAGGGTTTATGGTACCTCGAGATGGGATGACGATGTAAGGGTGAAAATGATGGATCCTCCTCCACAACGAACTAAGTGACCTAGAAATAATGAGAAACTCGATAGAAAATATTGGATTAGTAGACGGATGGGAGTTTTTCCTAACACCACATCGAATCCGAGAAGTGAAATTTCTTAGGATGGATGTCAACCCTTATTTTTTATAAATATAAGATAAAATAAGATATTGATAAATTTTATGTAGCAAAATTTGAAGTAAAATAGAAATTGAAAATCTAGATAAAAGATAAAATGTAGATCGATATAAATGCAACAAATTAAATCACACTTGGGTGGGTTGAAAGTGACCCAAGAATGCAGAGGGCCATTTAATGGTGAATGAGGTAGATCAAATGGAATAACAATGTAAAATTTAGATTTGAAGGCTCCCGAGACAGATCTAGAACTCGATGATGCACCGAGATGACAGACAGAATCTGCAAGATATCTTGGACAAGATCTAATAGAAAGGATGCAAAAAAATTATGGAAAATAAGGATGAATACAATAAAGACAGATCGATCGATGATGACTAGGCTGATTCTATGGTGACTGGGACCGATAGAACAAATCGAGATGGAAAAGAGGAAGAATTATAGGATCTAAAGACTATATGGATGTGGAAACAAAAATATGTTGGCTTGGTATCTGAATAATAGAAAGAATGTTAAGTTGATGGATACCAATCAGATCGACAGAGACTAGGGCTGATCTAAACTTGGAAAAAAATAGATGGGCTGAAATGAAGACTTGTAATCAAGAAATTATGGCATGGGAAAGACCGAGGTATAGAGCCCCTAATTATAGCTCAACTCCGCACAAGATATGATGATGATAGTTGTAAAATAGGGCCCAAACATGCAATGATAAAAGAGGTCTTCAAACCTTCCAAATATGGACATAAAATCTCTAAAAAAGATTCAAGATGACTATAATCAAGTTATCCAAAATTCACCCCTCAAGGTAATTTTGATAACATGCATCAAATTCTTTAGTCCCAAGCAAATAGATTGATTTAAGGCCCGAAATCATGTTTTTGGGGCCCCCTCAGCTTCCTTCTAACTCTCCCATCCAAGAAGAAAACCCAGCAAGCTTCAAAGATGTGAAAAAATTGCAAAAGCCAAGCTTGGTGCCGGAAAAATGAAGAAAATCGGCTAAGTCCTAGTCTGCACAGCAGTTGGGACATCGGGGCGCGAATTGGCCGAAAAGCCACCAGGCGGTCTGCACAGCAGTCGGGATATCGGGATGCGCAGGGCGCAGAAAGCTGAACCGGCCGAAAAAATGAAGAAAATTGCCTAAGTCTTGTTTCGCACAGTTTGGGACATCTGGGTCAAAAGTACGCGGAGGACGCGGATCGGCCGGTTTGGCGCAAGTTGGTCCATTTCGGGTGGATCGGAGATATTTGTCCCAGGCAGCTCAAGACAGTTGGGCCAAAGGTACGCGCGGGACGCGAGGGACGTGAAAAGCCAAACCGCCGAAGGCAGAGAAGAAAAGTCAATGTTTGACCCGTGAAACTTCAAACGGCCATAACTTTTGACTCCGAGCTCCGATTTTCACAAAATTGGACTTTCTGGATTTCTTATTTTTAATGAGGGTAGATATATTTAAATAAAAGAAACATATTCGGCTCTAGTCAGTTAATGCTCATTCCCGTCAAATGACAGAAAACGCCTGCTAGACCCAAAATAGCTGCCCGCACTCAGAAGGCCATAACTTTTGCATTTCTCAACGAAATCACACAAAATTGGTACCGTTGGAATCGTGGCTCCAAGCCCGATGCACAAAAATCAAGAAATTCTAGATTTGGTGAGAGATCAATGGAGATTTTTATAAAACGTGGCCGAGTTCATAACAGTGTTTTATTTGGTAGTTGGGAGTGCAATTAAGAGGCATGGTCATCATTCTTTCTCTGCTGCAGCACATGGGACAGTATGGGGAGCCTTTTGCAAGTAATGTATAATCATTTCACTCCATTTAATGCCTCTTACAAGTGGTTGAAGGACATATTTCAGGATTTACATTTTCCCTTCTCTTTCTCTACTCATTTTTTCTATAAATTGGAGTGATAGGCTCATTGTAAGGGGGAGAGTTTTCAGATAGCAAAGCTCTGTCAAAATTGCTTTGTGAAGCCAATGTGCTGCATGCCCTTGTAGTGGAATCCTTGCATGGTGATCGAGACCCTTAACTTGTAATAGATTGAACTGTGCATATCATGAAGCAATAAAATATCAGTTTGTGGATGTATCTTCCCCTGCTATGTTTTCTTGCATTCTTCTTGCCCCTTTAATCTTTCTACAAGAATATTGTGTCTATTATTATGTTCTTGCAGGGATCCATTATCATTGCGTATGCTTGGAATATTGTTGTGAATGCATTTTACTAGATTATAGAGAACTGTCATCACCTCTTCTAGTATGCACCTTGCTTCTGTATTTCACACATTTGGAGACTACTCTCACACCTCTCCTTTTCTGGTGTATCACTACTTTAGTGTAGGATTTCATTTTATGCATTCTCTCTCCCTGGTCCCTTGGAAATTTAGATTAGAATAGTTATTTTCCCTGCATTAGAGTAGATTGTGGCAGGTAGTTTAGGAGTAAGAACCAGCTTTCTCTGGAGGTCTATCTCAAGTAGCAAGTCCCACAACTTGGAGATAGTACCCATGTTATCCAATCACACTATGAGTTCAAGTATATGCACTTGTACAAACATAAGGGTGCTGTGATTCGGTGATAACAATAACAACTGCAGATAAAGTAACAAATGAAAGAAAGATCGTAAGAAAGCTTGAAGACTCCAAAATTTCATCATGAGAGAAGGAGGATTAGTGACATATTTATAGGTTTGTGACAATGACTGAATGGGTCACCACCGATCATGGGGATCCATCCATTTGGGTGGTGGGAAGGTGATGAGCTTAAGACAAAGAGCCCAATTGATGTAGGATTAGGGTTTGGAAGAGATATAATGAGTTATGGTTGCATAGAATGGGTAAATGGGTAGGTGGATGGTGGAATATATTAAACAAAGGCCATGGAGAAGTGAAAACATTAAATAGTGGTGTAGAAAGGATAAAATGGAGGATTTAAGAAGAGAAAATAAATTAAATGGAGTTTAGAATTAACTAAACATGATTAGGGATGAATAATAATAGATGAATTAATGATGGGAAATAATGATAGGTGTGATAAATTGAATTTAGGAGGGAAGAAGAGAAATTTGAAAGGGAAGAGAGGTATGCATGTAATTGCTTATGAAAACTTTTATCTTCTTCCCTCTTGTGAGTTCCTTTTATCTTTTTTTTTTTTCTTACACAAATAGATTAGTGTCTCAAGAATGCATGCATGTTACCAAACTCTTTTTATAACCTCAGTAACTCGTTAAACACTTTTTAACTCACCATTTATTATTCATTCTTTTTGGAGCTTCATACATGTTCATGGAGGTCCGAAATTACATTCATGGAGGTGCTTGAAATTTCAAGGAACGGGTATTCAAATCTTGGATAAGGTGGTGAGTGGTATCTACATTACCTTCAGATGCCTAGAGGAGCTTCATCACTCTCATTCAAGCAAGAACATGCTGATTTGAACAAGCAATAATCAGATCTTCACACTCAAAAATACAATCCTCAAAATTTGATTACTTAGAGCACTAAACCTTGTCATCCAACCACCTATCATACATAAAAATGAATCTCATGGAATCTTATTTCACATCTAATTGATAGAATTTAGAAAAAAATAGCAAGGACCATCATTTTGCTCCATCTTCTCAAATTGGTCTGATTGGGTTATAGTGTTCTCAAGAACTAGTCTTGGTTCCTCATGTTCAAACATCTTTAAAGTGATCTCTAAGCTCAGTTATCACTTTTAACAGTTTAAAGACATCACAAATAACAAGTACAAGCATTTAGAGGCATACATTGTTTGAAAAAAACTTCATCTACTTGCATGTAGCAACAATATTCTTCACTAGCTCAAAATGGCAATTTTGGATCATTTAAAATTATGCATGCAAACACTTCATAAAACCAAATAAAAACACTCTTAGTTAATATGGGATACCTTCATGTTACTCTGACCAAAAATAATCACTTTATGATGCAATTCATCATGTATTCCCTTATACTACCATGTATGGTGTCTCTTCATTGCATTTTGAAATGGTAGGAGCGCAAACACACCTGTATCATCACATTTTTCCAAAGGAGTGGTCCAGATAACTTCATGAACATCACGCTCATATCTCCAACATCCTTCATAAAATATTTTAGCATGGGTTACTTTGTAATTTTAGCATGTACACTGAATTCTTCACAAAATAGTTGATTTATTGAGGGGCCCACCATGTGTCAAGAGCTCAAATCACCATGGAAATAAGCTCTAAGGAATTATCAATAATCTCAAGTCATTTTCCAATAAAAACAATTCCATTTTTAGGCTTAAACAAAAAAATTCTTCATACCACTCTAAACTCGGGGTTTAGGATGGTTTAAGTCACTCCACAAAAATGAATAGAACTTTCTTGATATGTGAGCATCATCAAGAGGCATACAAGTATCAACTTTCCTAGTTATGATTTCATGGGAGTATTTTAGGTGATGTGAAGTCAAGAGAGAGAGAATTAATACTGAGAAAATTTGAATTTCAAAAGGGATTTTTCCCTCCAAAAGATGTAATTCCATTGTAAAGACATGTCAAAGAGTGTTGGGTGTTTGTTGAGGTTATATAAGTATCTTATTAGGGTGTAGAATTAGTGTGTTGAGTCTTTGTGAGCTAAGGAATCAATGTAAATGCCTAATTTAGTGAAAGGATGGTAGTTATGAGTCTAGGAGGTAAATGGAAGCCCAAAAGTCACAAAGGCTCAGTCATAATGAGTCTTAGTAATTAGTTACAATGCTAATAGTAGGTGCATGCAAGAAAAATTTGAGTATAGGGGAGTAAGTAGTGTGTTTTGGAATCTCATTCATCGTGTAGAGGAAGAAGAGGAGTTGGAATGGAAGGGAAAATGTTGGAATGAAGGAGAACTCTATGATTTTGGATGTAAAGGTGAAGTAATACATAGATAAACCAAGTTTGAATACTTTGTCTTGTCTCTTTGAGACTATTCCTGAGTATTGTAGTAAAGATAAATGAATCCTCTTCTACATGCATGTTTATCCCACCCGTTGGAGTGTTAATTAATTCCATGTTTTTATTAATTCCAAGTTATGAAATATCTGATCCCCTATTCTAATGAATGGCAATAGAAAGCATTTGATAGGAAGAATTACCAAACTATGAACTCTATTATCTAATGTGTTTGTTTTGAGGAGATATTTGAACATCAAAATCAGGCTAGAGGTGAGTAAATACTCTTTTCTTGAACTAGTAGTGACCCCGGTTGTGAATTTCTCGTGAAAAGTTGTTAAATGGTCATTTTTGACTCATGTGACTATACTTTTCTCGAACTAATGCATTGTCAAGTTCATGAATCTTTATGGAGTATTTCATTTTTATGACAATCTCATCAAGACTTCTTGATAATTATTTTTCAACATTTACCAAATACCCTTAAGCATAACCAATCTCATCAAACTTATGTTGAGGATTTCATGCATACCCCTATCCGCATGCAAGAACAATTGGAATCAAGGTAATGAAATCATTTCTCCCTACAAAAACTTACTACTTGTAAGTTAGGAATCATAAAGGATTTGAAATATAATTGGAGATAAAATTTTAATTCTTGAAGTTAAACTCAAGGGAAGTTATAGTATTTTCTAAATCCATGGGTTTTGATAGTGCACAAATCAAGTCCTGACTAGGGCATGAAATTTGAGGTAAAGCAAACTAAGTTATTTTTTCCTTTAATTTGGAATTGATGAAAATGGGTATGTTTTTAAGGTGACTTAAGAATAATTTAAAATTTTCATTTGATAGAAAATGATATTATCTTGACATTTTTGTGAGAATTTTGTTAAACATAGTCAAAGGCTAGTTTAGAGGGGTGTTTTGCAAAAAAAGTTGTGTTTTCCTCAAGAGATGAAGCTTGAGATTTTACACATTACTATAAATTCTTAATGGGTTCTTAATAATTCCCTTATTTTTTATTTATAATTTCTAAAAAGTAATATATGCATGACAGTAGGTTGGGGCAGACCTAGTTGAGGGTTTAAGAGCTAAAATGCAAAAAGTGGGATATAAGGAGTTGTGAAAGGAGTTAATTCCTAAGCTTTTACATTCATATAAGGGGTGATGAAATACAACTGAGGAAGGTGATAGTTAATTTTGGGTAACTTTATAAACCCATAACCCTAGTGCTAGAAAAATACATGTTCTCAAGAGCTTGGAAGGGCGGAGTTAAGGTGAGTTAATAAGAGCCTCGGTTTGGAGTATCTTTTGGTGCATTATATTGATGCTTATAACATTAGTTAGAGTGTAAGATAGACTACCTTGTAGGGTGCAGGTATCAGGAAGATAAAAATAAAATAGTTGATAGTGTTCAGGAGCTAGTGAAGAGAAAAGAGAGAAATCCAACCAAGGAAGATAAATGCAAGTTAGTTTACATGACTTGGGATTAATTTATGAATACATTAGAGTGAATAAAGGTAGTAGAAAACTTGAGGTGATGGTAATAACTTTATATGTGTTAAATTATCAATTTAACAAGTTTATATAAATTTAAGGCTTATTATTATGGATCCTCGAACATATATTTAGATAGGGACTTTAGATACCATGCCCTATAGTTCTACATTGCTATATACTACACAGCCACATATAGTTTTATCCGGCCGATTCTATGGCAGACAAAGAGGTTTGGGGGAGGAGGGGGAGTATACATATCCTCTATATAGAGAATATATGGGGCACCCCTATATAGAGCTAAAGTGAAAGTTGATGTTTATAAGCATCTTGACAGCTCAATATATGATTGTTTCTAAATTGCTCGACATCATTTGGTAATAAAGTGTGGATTTGTGGTGATTTTTTTATATTTGAATACAATATTTTTGGATAAATTTTTTTGGAAGTTGTGTGGCAAATGAAGTGGAAAGTGAAGAATTAAGTGAAATAAGAGAAATTGAAGACACCAAAATACATGGTGAGGCCAAGGTGAGGTGTGGAAGAAAAGGAAATTTGAAACAAACTTGTTAGAGAGAGATGGATCAAGAAGAAGCAGTAAGAGAGTTGTAGAAGTTGGTTAGCTACAAGATAAGACAAGAAGAGTTAGAGAAGAAGAAGAGAGAAGAAGCCAAGAAAGAGAAGTAGAGGATACATGAATAATGGATGGAAGAAGAGATGAAAAATATAAGAGAAACCATAGAGAGGTTTACGGAGATAATGGGGGAGAACTAAGGTATGGACTTGATTTTATGAGGAAGAGGAAAGTAAAATGTCCTATGATGCCGATTGTAAGGATAAATCAGAATTGTTAGTTGAAAAGGATGATCAAGAGTGGATAAAATAAGATGAGAAAATAAGAAAAGAGAAATGATAAGGTCGAAATGAAGAAGAATGACTATGAAATCCATAACAAAGAATATGAACTCATGGTAAGAAATCAAATTTCAGAGGACAAAGAAAAAAAAAGTAAGCCAAAGGCGAATACAAGGTAAGTAAAATTAATGAAATCTTTCTTGTTATTGAGGATGAGGTGAGTGAATTCCTTGAAAATTTCCAAAATGAATTTATTTGTGCATTTGAAGTTGGCAAAAGCATGATGGTGAGTAAGAATGTAATGAAGTTTTTGATGATCTTTTACAAATTTTGTTAAATGAGTTGGATGGCAAGAAGAAAAATGTAGGTATAGTTTTGACAAAGATATTTTCTTGGGCATATGATAATGTAAATGAAAGAAAGGAACCATAAAATATAAAGTTAAAGAAGCTTGAGGTGGTGAAGGTTGAGAATGAGCAAGTGGATAAGCAAGAACATGAATCTTCTTGATAAGGAAATGATGAATACATGCACTATATATAAGAGATGAATTGTAATGTATTTTATTTATTTTTGTGTTTGTGTGTATAGGTAAAAATCATGGAAACTTGAAGATGATGGAAGAAAGGATGAAGATCAAGAAAAAGGGAGTAATGTCAAAGCAAATGGAATACCAAATACTACTATGTGGGACCCATGTGGACCTAAAGGATGCAACAACAGTGGGAGAAAGGAAATAAAACAAAGGACACACAAACATGATGAAGACATGCGAAAGAAAGTAAACTATATGCAAGATTTTTCCCCACCATGTTAGTATGATGCAAGGGTATCATCAAGAGGCAAGTATCAATTTTCCTAGTTATGATGTCATGGGAGTATTCTAGGTTATGTGAAGTCAATAAAGAGAGAATTAAGAGTGAGAAAAATTTTGAAATTCAAAAGGGAGTTTTCCCTCCAAAATATGTAATTTCACCGTAAAGGAATTTCAAAGAGTGTTGGGTGTTTTTTGAGGTTATATAAGTGTATTATTAGGGTGTAGTATCAGTTTGATGAGACTTTTGAGCTAAGGAATAAGTGTAAATGCTTAATTTAGTGAAATATAGTAGTTATGGGTCTAGGAGGTAAATGGAAGTACAAAAAAAAAAAAAAAATCGGTCGTAATGAGTCTTAGTGGTCAGCTACATTGCTAGTAGTAGGTTCATGCAAGAAACATTTGAGTATATGGGAGTAAGTAGTGATTTTAGGAAGCTCATTCCTCATGTAGAGGATGAAGATGAGTTGGAGTGGAAGGATAAATATTGGAATGAAGGAAAACTCTATGATTTTGGACTTAAAGGTGAAGTAATACACAGATAAACCAAGTTTGCATACTTTTTCATGTCTCTTTAAGAGTATTCCTGAGTTTTGTAGTAAGTATCAATGAATCCTATTCTCCATTCATGTGTATCATAGCTATGGGAGTGTTAATTGATTCCTTGTTTGTATTCATTTCAATTTGTTATGAAAGATCTAATCCTCGCTTCGATGAATGGGAATAGAAGGAATTTGATAGGATGAATTATGAAATTGTGAACTCTATTAGCTAATGTTTTTCTTTTGAGGAGTTATTTGAACATCAAAACTCATGCTAGAGTTGAGTTAATACTCTTTGCTTGAAATAATAGTGACCTTGTTTGTGAAGTTTTATGACAAGTTATTAAATGGTCATTTCTAGAATGTGACTATACTTTTCTAAATTGATGCATTATCAAGTTGATGATTATTTGTGGAGAATTTGAATTCTATGAAAATGCCATCAAGACTTCTTGTCAATGATGTTTCAACAATTAGCAAAAACCCTTTAATCAAGACCAATATCATCAAACATATGCTAAGGGTTTCATGCATACCCCTATCCACTTGCAAGAACAGTTAGAATCAAGGTAATGAAAGAATTTTTCCTACCAAAAATACTAATAGTAAGCTAGGACTCGTGAGGGAGTTGAAATAGACTTGGAGATCAAAGTTTAAGGCTTTAATTTAAAGGCAAGGGAAGTGTAATGCCCACATTTTATAGACACAAATACTACAATAATAATACCGAATAATTTTTTTACTTACATTTTCATATACATGACACTACAGGATATCACTTAGGACAACACACAACCCATTATATGTTTTCACAAACATTAACCCACATGGAAAACATGAAAACACATGATTCACATCAAGCCAAATGTTTCTTACAAATGATAAGGCACAACATAAAGATTTAACTACAACATAAACTTATAGATAGGATCTTCCCACAACATGATATTTTTAGGATTACACATTTTTACAATCATGTTTTAATCTTTAACTTAATTTATAGAAAGGCTCATAATATGTGAATCATACATTTTTTTAATTTTTTTGCTGGATTTCCTTTATACCGTTTAACATTTAACTTATGGTGTATCTCATTAAATAAGGATCATCTACATTATTTCAATTACTTGTTTAATTCGCTCATTCGTTAATAGGGTATTTATTTACACACAAGGATATTAGGTCTTATCCCTAGGATTCACTCCTAAGGGCATGCATCTTGATCTTATATCATACCTTCGTTACACAACAAAACAAGTGTAAGTCCAAAGGATGTGAAGTTCACATTTTTTAAGGATTTAGGGTTGCGTTTCTTTCATTCATTTATAAATTGATAATTGATTTAGTACACAATAAGTATTATATAAGAAATAGGTTCTTTATCCATAGCAAGAGTATTTAATCACATTAAAAGGAAGATCATGTTTCACTTTACCTATGGAATAACATCTCACGATTACACTTCCCAAGGCCAAACATCAATTATAATTTTACTATAGTTATGCTCCAACAATTAGTTAAGGATTCAAAGGCACTTAACATGGAAACATACTTCCTTATTTTTTTTTCTAGATTAGGTTTCTTGAGTATCATTTTACGTCCAACTTAAGAGGATTTTCCCTAACTAGGTTCATATACCTTTTGTAATGAATTATGTAACTTATTTGTTAATAGGGACATTTATATCCTCATGAGACTACTAGTCCATGTCTTAAGGGATTTGTCTCTAAGAACATAATCACATAGTTTCACATCATACATCCATTACATACTAGGACAAGTGGGAGAGAAAGATGGAGTAGTCCATTGTTTAAAGGGTTAAGGTTCACATTATATTTTACACAACGTAGATCCATTTTCTCACCAAAATATGGTTTAAAAACGTTATAATAATGATCTAAATTTGACCTTTCTCCAAGAACATCATCTTATAGTTACATTTTCACCAAATAATCATAAATTAAAATGTTGCTTTAAGTTTTACAATTAACTCTTAGTATTGCACCATAAAACCCAAATGATAAACGAGATTGGGTATCAAGTTAATTTATGATCCCAACTCTTAAAGATGACTTTCAAGGGTAGTTAGTTATCTTTTCCACCTAACACCCTTCACTCAACATATGTTTCGATTTGAGGGGAGAAGTGGGTTTTACACTATGTTTAATGTTGGTTTCCGATGGAGTAATACCTTAAGAGAACACATTATCCTTACTACACACATGATTACCAATCCTAGGAGGGAACCACATACTCAAGACAAATTTTAACCATGTCATTCCTAATCATCGGGTTCATGACGATGTCGTTAAGCATATATGCTATGACGAAAAACTCAAACTAGGAATCTTATTTACTTAAGCTAGAAGGTTTCATTGAGTGTAAAGATTTAAGTTCATCCTAAGGTTTTAGTTTTCTATGCTAAAAGGAATCACACATGAAGGGTAGTTATGCACGAATTTTATACTAGGGTTGATTGTTTTGTTTAGATTTCTTTATTACATTTTCAAGGTAAGGAACACAACACCAATTATTTAATCATCAATTACATGTTGTAAATGCACTATAAGATATTAAATTCAATTTAATTTAACATATATATCTAACCCCATTTTTTTACTATACGTAAATATGAGGTTAAATGCACATTTCCCAAAGCACCCCTAAAACTAGAATCTCATACATATTCCAAATTTCAATAATAATTATTTCAATACATCAAAAAATGTTGGTTCATCCTCTACAATTACATTATTTCAAATAGCATGCAAAAATGATATTTTTAGTGTCACTTCACCTCCTCCAAGTCTCGATACCCTGTAACCACTACAGGTCAAGAAAATGCTAGCATTGCATCCACCTAAATCTAGCATAATTATCATTTTTAAGTTTTCATTTACATAATAATAATAATACACACGCAACAAGAGAGGGTTAGGGAATATATTCATTTCATTTCATTTCTTAACTAAGGGAGGAGAGAGAAAGAGATAGGGAAGAGAGAGAAACACTATTTTTCCAAAATTCACATTTCACACAACAAGCCACAAGAGAGAGTTTCATATAGTTATTTATACATTTCAATAAGTTTTCACGATGGTTTATTGTCTTGACTAGGGTCCTACGGCCTTATTTCACATTTTTCTACTAGTTGCAAAAATGTTTAATTTTTGCTAAGCTAAAGGGCCATGTCCGAAAACTATCTTTTGATAGGAAAATGCACAACGGGTAAATTCCTACAAGTACTCCTATATACCAAAAATTCACAGAACTGACAGAGTTCAAAACTAGTGAATGGTTTACAAATGGCGATGGGTTTTTTTAGAGCCACCGATCGTAATTGGTCTAGTTTGACCTAGTCAAATAGCGTCCGGAGACCTACAAAACCCTTCAAAATATATCTTGAAAATTATTTTTTCCCAAACTCGAAGGTTGAAATTTATTTTCTAGTAAAACTACTAGAGGTTTGCGAAGGTAGATAAGCATTTCGTTGCTCAAGGTCCAAACGACAAGCTGAAATGAAACCCAACTTTTCAATTTTAAAGAACTTCCTAAAAGTGCAAAACGAAGTAACATGGCTCCTAGAGGAGTGGTGAAGAGAGTAAAAATGATTGATTGGGGTCAATATAAATCTTGATGTAACTCTCCTCATAATAAGGAACACATATGACTCTTGGCATCTCTTTTATGGGGCACACTATGTTGTTTTGCACGTCTCTTGAAATTACGTTTTTCTAACTTTGCAAGGTAGACAGAAATGGGGTTTTTAGTTGATGGATCATATAGCTATCTCTAATACCAATGGACATGAGCATAATATTTTTATACCTTGGGTTTAGTGATGCATAAGGTTGTGGTCACGATACGATGATGGTCAAATTGTAAGTTGGTAGCATAAATCACGAGGTGTTGTTTTATTGATTACACTAGCCGTCTGGTTAAAATATCCAATTGTTTGAGTATCTAATAGTTTAATATTTCTATTATATTGTAAATGAAGAACCAAATCATATGAAAATTATAAAATATGCAGGTAAGGAGACCATACCGAAATATTAGTGTCCGTAGTATAGAAGGTTCTCCGTGTGAGTTCACCCGTATTCCGCAAGGTTTCATCCTCTTGCGCAGGCATTTCGTCAAATGGTTTGTGGAATTTGGAAACTCCCCATTTTTTAATCCCCTTTTACAGATACAGATACGATTGAACCCACTACAATACATATACAAATCTAGATCAATGATTCATATATGGTAATTATGAGGAGATATAAGGATTATAGATTTATCCCATGTGTGGGACGTATTAACCCATAGTGATACTTATTTTGGATAACTATAACTGAGATCTCCATTGCATAGCTACACATAGCTTCTATTTATTTAATTATGAGGGTATATAATGCTAAAATTGTTGTAACTATCCAATTCTTTGCTAATTTACAATGTTAACTTGGGTTTCAACGTGGTTTTGGCCTTTGATCTGAAATAAAGTGCATGTATTCTTATGCAAGGAATGTGACAGTCCGAAAGGGTGTTGATGGAAACCCATGCCTTGTCCACACTCCCGCCAAATACCACCACCTACCACCAATTTCCCCTCCCACACAAACCACCTCACGTTCCTTCACATGGAGTTATTTACTCCATTCACCAACCTTGCCCTCTTATATTTATTTGTATTATATATATATTTGTTTTATTTTATGCTATATATTTTTCTTATTTTATCATTAGTATTAACAGATATTATTATTACTATTACTATAGTTTCAAACAATACATTGTTCTATACATTTGACGTATTATATATAGAAGGATGTTAAAACTTTTACTATCCAACCAAAACAAATAAGGGAAAAAAATTAACCAAATTCAAGGATGGCGTTCAGTTCTCAAAGAGGTATTAATGACCCTAATAGGGGTTTTAATCTTCTAAGTAAGTACCGATGTGCCAAGTGTGGAGGTTGTACCCTAACCTTGATGGTCTGGGAGCTACGGGTGGGGCATTACATTTCCTTCCCCTTATAAAAGCATCGTCCTCGATGTGGCGCAAAATGAAGGTTAGAAGAGGTGCTCATGAGAAAGGAGGAACAATCAATTTATTTCTTTACCAATGAAAGATACTTGTTTCTAAAGTGTGACCATAAGGAAGAAGGCAAGGTTTGACAATCTATTAATGTTATATGAAGATTGGAAATTTAATCTTAGTATTTTCCTTTATATTATTTATCAACCTCAAGCTCTTAATACTTCAATTACTAGGATTTTAGTTTATTTATTTTCATGGGTGCTCATTAGAACTTGACATCACGATACCACACAAGGCCCAAACACAACACTAATGGTCCACAAGACATATAACTACATACCTATGCAAATGTATCACATCACAAGAACTCAACCAAACCATGGAAAGGAACATACACAGTCCACATAACATAGTATTTTTCACACACATATGCTTGACACAATAATACTCATAACATAAGCATACTATAAAAACATGAAACTCCCTATAGTGTGGATAAAAAGTTTTCACGAAACTCAAAACCATAATTGTAGTTACATAGTGTCAAAAAGGGGATCAAAATCATACCCTCAATGAGGGCATCAATCCTCAACATCACAAAACATAACCAGACTCACATGAGTACACATAAATCATAATACCAACTCCATACACCTCCCAAAACATCACAAAAAAACTCCATATACCTCCCAAATCATCACAAAATACTCCATATACTTCCCAAAGAATCAAAAGAAAATCCATATACCTCCTAAAGCATCACAAAACAACTCCATATACCTCCCAAAGCATCACAAGACAACTACATATACCTCCCAAGAATCATAAAAAAATCTCCATATACCTCCAAAAGCATCATAAAACAACTACATATACCTCCGAAAGCATCACAAAACAACTCCATATACCTCCCAAAGTATCATAGAACAACTCAATATACCTCCCAAAGTATCAAAAACAACTCCATATACCTCCCAAGCAATAAAATAAAGACAAATTTTCCTTTTAGCTCCACCAAAGAGGTTGGTCACCCTATGGCCCTGGGAACATAAGGTTCAAACACCTCTAACCCAAGTGACATAAAATCATGGTTCATCAACCCACTAGTTATCTAGAACTCCTTGGGGCATACCCCCATACAACAAAGTAGGCCCATAGGTACCACCAATCCTTGGTGAACCCATGTCCCTATCACAACACATAACAACATTAGAACCAACATGCCAAAATAATAAACAAATTTTCCAAGTGGCATCAAATTCAATTACTTTGGGCCAAGTAAGAAAATAAATTGAAACTCAAGGAAGAATTTTAACTTAAATTTAACTTTCAATAAAATAAAAAAATGGATAATTAGTCATAGTTAGTGTAAAAATTTTCATGTTAGTGCAACAACCAAATAAAATTCCCAAAATTGTAACAACTCAATCAAAACTTAACTAGAACAATTTGTTGGTTCCAAAAAGAAGAGAAAATAAAAGTAAAATTTATGAATAACCACATATAGGGAAATTTCACATCACAATTACTATGTTGCCTTATACAACCACTAAAGGGGTACTCATCGAGTTGCTGGAAATCGGAACATCGAGCCTCAGCTCATAAAATAACATATCAAATAATATAACTGTCATAATCTCTGTATGAATCATCCCTCCATACTCCCACAAGGCTCAACATAGTCTCAACATAGTCTGAGAGGGGGGTACAAGTCACCATCTACTGAGCCTAAGGTGTTCGTGATACACAATATACATGGTGCCCATTGGGAAAATTCCATGCATACCAAACAAACAGGAGTGGGTTTTTAGTCTATGTAAGACTCCACTCCCTATCTCGTACTTGGCTCGAGTGACGGGTCAATGGTACACCAATGCAAAGGTACACATAGGTCATCTATACAAAAACCATATAAGGAGAGAGAAAGGTATAGCTCGCCATCCATCTACTGAGCCTAAGGTGTTCGTGAAACACAATATATATGGCACCCATTGGGCAATGTTCCATACATACCAAACAAATAGAAGTGGATTTTCAGTCTATGTAAGACTCCACTTCCTATCTCATACTCGGCTCAAGTGACTGGTCAACGGTACTCATTTCCTCTCTCCACACATACAATTTTTACCAATTGTTTCCCTTAGGGTCGGTTAGTGTAAGGTTCACAACATAACACATAACTTCATCACTAAGATAATCTTGATTCACACATATTAACCATAGCATCTTACACAAGGTGTATATATAGGGTATAACACAATCATTACTTTCACAGTTACAATACATCATGTTTCCACATAATGCACCCAAAGTGCAAGTACTATACAATAGGGGTCATACGATCACCATATACCCCTAATTCATGACATGAACCATCACATATTGCACGAATTATACATATGATGAACACAATGACTAACATTACAACATATAGTTAATTACAATACAATATGGTGACACACGACTCATCACAACACAGTGTCGACATCACAATACAATCCAATTCACTATACACCAATTTTGTCATACAACACATCAACACACCTACATATCATAGAATGAAAAGATACTCCAACACTCTACAATCCACAATAACATTATTTTCACACACAATAAGGTGGCACATCACACATGAATTCCTTATTGAATCCATGAAAAGGAGAGCCAATACTCTCATCACAAGCACATTAACATGGTAAAAATATGCACTAAGTGACATGCATAACATGTGCATTCATAATATCAAAATTACAATGTTGGTCACATCACAACATATATCACATTAAACTTCCCATTTCCACCACCACCATGTAAAATCATCACAACTCTAATCTATCCCGCACGTTTGAGATCATGAACCTATGCTCTCATACTAAATGTAATGCCCACATTTTACACACACAAATACAATAATAACAATACCTGAATAATTTTTTTGACTTACATTGTGGTATACATGACACCGTAAGAGATCACTTAGGAAAATGCACAACCCATGATATGTTTTCACAAAAATTAACCCACATGGAGAACATGAAAACATGTGATGCACATCAAGGTCACTTTTTCTTACAAATGACATAGAACAACATAACGATTCAATTACAACCTAGATAAGGTATTCCCACAACATGATATTTTTAGTATTACACATTTATTACAATCATGTTTCAATCTTTAACTTAAGTTCTAGAAAGGCTCATAATATATGAATCATACATTCTTTTTTATTTTATTTTTTATATTTCCTTTATATCATTTAACATTTAACTTAGTGTATCTCATTGAATAAGGATCATCTACATTATTTCAATTACTTGTTTAATTCACTTATTCGTTAATAAGGTATTTATTTACACACAAGGCTATTAGGTCTTATCCCTAGGATTCACTCCTAAGGGCATGCATCTTGATCTTATATCATACCTTTGTTACACAACGGAACAAGTGTAAGTCCAAAGGATGTGAAGTTTTCATTTTTAAGGATTTAGGGTCATGTTTCTTTCATTCATTTATAAATTGATAGTTGATTTAGTACACAATAAGTATTATATATGAAATAGGTTCTTTATCCACAACAAGAGGATTTAATCACATTACAAGGAAGATCATGTTTCACTTTACCTATGGAATAACATCTCACAATTACACTTCCCAAGGCCAAGCGTCAATTATAATTTTACTATAGTTATGCTCCAACAATTAGTTAAGGATTCAAGGAACTTAACATGGAAACATACTTCCTTATTTTTGTTTCTAGATTAGGTTTTCTGAGTATCATTTTACGTCCAACTTAAGATGTTTTTCCGTAGCTAGGTTTATATGCCTTTTGTAATTAATTGTTTCGCTTGTTTGTTAATAGGGACATTTGTATCCTCATGAGACGACTGGTCCCTGTCTTCAGGGATTTGTCTCTAAGAACACATTTACATAGTTCCACATCATACACCCATTACATACTAAGACAAGTGGGAGAGAAAGATGGAGTAGTTCATCGTTTAAAGGGTTAAGGTTCACATTAGATTTTACACAACATGGATCCCTTTTCTCACCACAAGATGGTTTAAACACGTTATAAGAATGATCTAAATTTTACCTTTCTCCAAGAACATCATCTTACGTTACATTTTCACCAACTAATCATAAATTAAAATGTTGCTAAGTTTCACAATTAACTCTTAGTATTACACCATAAAACCTAAATGATAAATGAGATTTGGTATCGAGTTCATTTATGATCCCAACTCTTAAAGGTGACTTTCAAGGGTAGTTCGCGCAATATTTTCCACTTAACACCCTCACTCAACATGTGTGTCGATCGGTGGGGGTGTTTACACTATGTTTAATATTGGTTTCACATAGATTACTTCTTTAGAGAACACATTATCCTTACTGCACACACGATTACCAATCCTAAGAGGGAACCATATACTCAAGACAAAGTTTAACCATGTTGTTCCTAACCGTCATGATCAAGACAATGTCGCTAAGCATATAGGCTATGACGGCAAACTCAAACTAGGAATCTTATTTACTTAAGCTATAAGGTGTCATCGAGTGTAAGGATTTAATTTCATCCGAAGGTTTTTTTTTTATGCTAAAAGGAATCACACGTGAAGGGTAGTTATGCATGAATTTTATACTAGGGTTGACTGTTTGGTTTATATTTATTTATTACATTTTCAAGATAAGGAACATAACACCAATTACATGCTGGAAATGCACTATAAGATATTAAATTCAATTTCATTTCACATATATATCCAACCCCATACAATATTTTTTTACCATACGTAAATATGAGGTTGAATGCACATTTCCCAAAGCACCCTTGAAACTAGCATCTCATACATATTCCAAATTTCAATAAATCACAAAATGTTGGTTCAACCTCTACAATTACATTGTTTCAAATAGCATGCAAAAATGATATTTTTAGTGTCACTTCACCTCCTCCAAGTCTCGATACCTACAACCACCGCATGGTCAACAAAATGTTGGCATGGCATCCACCTAAATCTAGCATAATTATCATTTTTATTTTTCCATTTACATCATAATAATAATACACATACAACAAGAGAGGGTTAGGGCATATATTCATTTCATTTCATTTTATTTCTTAACTAAGGGAGGAGAGAGAAAGAGATAGGGAAGAGAGAGAAGAGAGAGAAACACTATTTTTCCAAAAGTCACATTTCACACAATAAGCCACAAGAGAGAGTTTCATACAATTATTTATACATTTCAATAAGTTTTCATGACGGTTTATTGTCTTGATTAGGGTCCTGCAACCTTATTTTACATTTTTCTACTAGTTGCGAAAACGTCTAATTTTGGCTCGAGGCTAAAGGACCACGTCCAAAACTATCTTCCGATGGGAAAATGCACAATGGGTAAATTCCTACAAGTACTCCTATATACCAAGAATTCACAGGAATTGACGGAGTTCAAAACTAGCGAATGGTTTACAAACGGTGATGGGTTTTTCTAGAGCCACCGGTCGTAATTGGTCTAGTTTGACCTAGTCAAACAACGTCTGCAGGCCTACAAAACCCCTTCATAAATCTATCTAGAAATTTATTTTTTTCCCAAACTGAAGGTTGAAATCAATTGTCTAGTAAAAATACTAGATGTTTAAGAAGGTGGATAAGCATTTCGTTGCTCATGGTACAAATAGTGAGCTGAAACAAAACCCAAGTTTATAGTTTTATCACCTTCCTAGAAGTGCAAAATGGAGTAAGAAGGCTCCTAGAGGAGCAGAGAAGAGAGTAAAAATGATCGATTGGGGTCAATATAAATATATATGCGACTCTCCTCATAACAAGGAACACATACAATGTTTGACATCTCTTTTATGGGGCACACTATGTTATTTTGTATGTCTCATGAAATTGTATTAGTCTAACTTTGCAAGGTAGACAAAATGGTTGTTTTAGTTGACAAACTCATCTAGCTCTCGCCAATACCAACAAACATGAGCACAAGATTTGGATACCTTTGGTTTAGTGATGCATAAGGTTGTGGTCGCGACATGGTTGATGGTCAAATTGAAAGTCAGTAGCATAAATCACGAGGTGTTGTTTTATTGATTGCACTAGCCGTCTGGTTAAAATATCCAATTGTTTGAGTATCTAATAGTTTAATATTTCTATTATATTGTAAATCAATAACCAAATCATACAAAAATTATAAAATATGCAAGTAAGGAGAACATTCATAAAGATTTTAGCTTCCGCAGCGTACGAGGTTCTCCAGGCAGGTTCACCCGTATTCCAAAAGGCTTCATCCCTCGTCCAGGCATTCCGTCGAATGGTTTACATGCATTTAGAAACTCCCCATTTGTTTTTATTCCCTTTTACAAACATTTATACCAAGGTATGAACCATTACTACCCCAAGAATCCGACTTTCCGTTATGTTTTGATAGGTACATACCCATTTCAAAGCTCTCCTCTCGCACCATGAGCAAATGTTTCTATAGATCTAATATCTCTTCCTTTGATTGGAATCTTTCAAGGTTTTCTTAGCAACCCACTTGTGAAAATACAACCACCAGTGCATTCCAATCTAAATACTTAGAAGATCAACGGGTTCCACGCAGAGACATAGTGAAAAGGAGAAAAAATGTTGCAGAGGCGTACATGGAATAGAAAAACAAATGACTTCCAATGTCTTAATCAATAGAATCAATAACTCGAAATAAACGATAAGCATAGGAAAAGGACTGGTAGATGTTGGATAATTTTTTTACAAAGGTTTTAGTGCATGTAGCTCCATTTCTCAGAAGCAGTAAAAGAAAAATCAATACAGCCAGACGCCCTGCCTGAAATAAGTGCCTCTGATTCTCAATCTACTTTTTCTTCTACACACAACAAAAAAGGGTAGCTGGAATAAAATTTCCTCTCAGAGAAAATTGATCCCACTTCAGATACATATACAGACTCATATCAATTAATTTTTGCCTCCTTGCAACCGTGGCATTTCGTGAAACTTCATATCTTTGTTAGAGGCATTTAAAACTATACATTTTCCTTGCCTAGGAGTCTAAACTTCTCTGGATTTTGCTGGAAAGTCCTTGTGTGCCCTCACATCTCCCTTTGGCACGGGGAGGATGAATGAGACAAACCTTGCAGAGACATAAGTGGGATAGCTAGAGAGGCAATTTCAACACCTAAAATCAATACAACATCTCCTAAAAATAAAATATGAAGGGAATCGAAAGTATGAATGATGTTGAAATGGTTATAATGCACGTAGAATAGGCTCTTAGAAGAAGAAGAGAGATAAAAATCAATAAAGTTGGACAATATTCCCGAATGAATCTCCTTATAATCCTTAATCTTCTTCTTCCTTTGCATACAAAAAAACAAACCAAAGGCAGAAAGGTGTTTCCTCTCGAGATAATTGAACCCGCTGCAATAGAGATACAGATCCAGATCAACAATTTGTATATGGTAATTATGATGAGATATAAGGATTACAGATTTTTCCCCTGTATAGGACTGATTTAACCCATAGTGGTAATGATTTTGGAAAACTATAAACAAGATCTCTATTGCATAGCTACACGTAGCTTCTATTTATTTAATCATGAGGGTATATAATTCTAAATTTTTGTAACTATCTAATTACTGCTAATTTACAATGTTAACTTGGGTTTCAGCATGGTTTTGGCCTTTGGATCTGAAATAAAGTGCATGTATTATTATGCAAGGAATGTGACAGGTCTGAAAGGACGTTCATGGAAGCCCATGCCTTGTCCACACTCCTGCCACACGCCACCACCTGCCACCAATTTTCCCTCCCATGCAAACCATCCCACGTGCCTTCACATGGAGTTATTTACTCCATTCACTAACCTTTCCCTCTTATATTTATTATCCTCCCAAAGGCTAGGATATTGTTTTCATCTCTCTCATTAATCTATTTCTCTATTCTCAATCAAATGTTGCCATGTGGATTATTTTAAAATTGGGCTAAAGTTTAATTTTCTAATATTGTACTTGAGTTCCATTTCATTGGCCAATCCCCTTATTTGGCAATATTTGTGAGAAAGAATTTGTCTTGCATTGCATTTAAGACTGTCACTGTTTATGATCATCTCATTCGTCAGTCAACTTTTCCCTTTATTTGTGATTGTTTTCTGAGGAAGAGAAATTTTCCTTCCTTACATTTAAGTGCATTTAAGGATATCACTGTGGATGACAGACTTCGTGCTTTTGGGGAACTCAAGAAATTGTCCAAGTTGTTTAATTATATGTTCCACAGGAGATTATTTTCCACACCAAAATCAAACTCAAATACGACAAAGATCGGAACATAGTTATAATTTGGATACTACAGAAACAACTTTTGATAAGCATTCTGTGTCTTACTTACTGTACAGAAAACCGTCGAAAATGACAAACATCTGAGCATAATTGGTATTTGGAGACGGACTTTGGTAATCACTGCACAAAAATGCTCACAATCAAATGACCATGGCTGCTTCCCATGACCGTTTTACAGTCCACAGGCGTGCCGGGGAACTTGTGCGTCCAAACAGTGAAACTCCATAGGGTGTTCTCTTTGTCTCTAATCTTGACGACCGAACCGGAGTGAGACTCCACGCTTCTCAAATCAGTTTTATGAATGCAATAAGACCAGACAAGAGGATCCTGCCAAAGTCATAAAAGAAGCTTTGGGCAAGGTTCTGGTCCACTTTTATCCATTAGCCGGAAGATTGAGGCCCTCACCTCGCTCACCCAGTAAGCTCCTCCTCCACTGCACGGGTGATGGTGTTTCCTTCGTAGAAGCGGACGCCGATGTCTCCTTCCAACACCTCTTCAATAATAATAATAATATGTTGATTCCCCCTTTCACTCTGTGGAGAAATTATTTGATGACGCATTTGTATCAACCAACATTATCGACTCTCCGCTTATATCGATTCAGGTAATGGTACAGGCCCCTCTAATCGTTGCTATTTCATGTCGATTCTGTACCATTTTAATTTAGAAATGTAAAACTTTGGTATTTTGCGAGTAGGTTACGCAGCTAACTTGCGGTAGTTTCGCATTCGCGATGCGCTTCAATCACTGCGTGAGTGATGGTTTTGGGATGTATTTATTTGTGAGAGCCCTTTCTGAAATGGCGAAAGGTGCTCATGTCCCCTCCATTCCTCCCGTTTGGGAAAGAGAGAGACTGCTTCCATGAAAGAAACCGCTGGTTCAATCCCTTGAGTATGATTACAAACAAGATTGCCCTGGTCCTGCCATGGCTGCTATCGATTGGGATGAAGAAGAGGAAACCGTCCGCAAATCTATTGTTTTAAGTAGCAAAGAAATAACATTGCTGAAGAAAGAGGCGGGCAATGGCGTTGACTTGATTGAATGTAGGACATTTGAAATTTTGTCGGCTTATTTGTGGCGTGTGAGAACAAGGGCTCTCAATATCCCTGATAATGAAGTGGTGAGGCTCATCTTTCCCGTTGATTTTTGTTCTCGACTGCAACCTCCTCTTCCATAGGGTTACTATGGAAATGCAAACATTTTGGCATATGCAGACACAACATCAGCAGATTTGATAAACAACGCCCTCTCTTTTGCTACAAAACTGGTTCACGACGCCAAAGCAAAGGTGAATGAGGAGTACGTCTGCTCTGTCATTGATTTGATCAAATTACGACCAGTCCCACCACTTCCTGGTGTCAAAAGAGGGATTGGATTGCTTGTAATTTCGAACATAAGCAGAATTGGGTATAATGAAATAGATTTTGGGTGGGGAAAGGCAGTGTGCGGAGGGGATTCATTGCACACCTTGCCCAGGATAATGAGCCCCTTTATATCTGTGGTTGACGATTAAAAATAAAATGACAACTATAGTTTTCTACATAACATGGCCTCACAATTATAGACCAAATGCAGTTAAAAGGGAATAACAACAAAGGGAAGAGATTAGTATACATTGTTCTCGAGCAACCGATACTGGGGATCTAGGGATGGCCACGGAAATTTAGGGGCATTCTACAACTAGTATGGTCTCATGTTTTTCCTAAATTTTGTTGACAACACCCAGTGAGATATTTTCGGGAAAAGTTTCCTCCAAATTTAATGCATAGTATGTGCCAGGTGGGTAGAAAAAAAGTTAAAAACACTGAACTGTAGGGGTGAACTTCTAGGGCCCCCTCCCCTACGACCTTTAAAACTCAGCAGGCAAAAGAATTGGACCTCCTATTTTCCAAAGAAAGATTCTATTTTTTTCTGTAGCACACTTGAAATGTAATCATGGGACATTTTCCTACAAAACAACAGCAGGAGTGGAAGTCCCTCCATGGGACTATGCCCATAGTGTTTATCAATCTATGAAATTTCAGTGGCTAATTTTTCAAACTCTTCCTGTCTTGCTAATTAGTGATACGAAAACTTTATTCGTTACATTGTTATATTGTTGTGTGTGAATTTTGATATTTACTATTGTAAATAAAAGGTAATATTTATCTTCGATGTTGAAACTCATAAGTAATACTAAATAATAGAACAATTTTTTCTCTAAATCTAATGAGATATCTTTCAACATTGATATTATCCATTTGACATGTGAAATATTAAAAATGCTTGATTTTTTTTGTGGAGTTACAACTCGTAGTATAAAATTATTTCCAATTTTTTGAGTCATTGATCGACTCCCACATGTACATGACCATTGAACAACTTGGATTTTGACATCAAGTTGCATTTGTTAGGGTGGCTGAAGAATTTGATAAGAATATTCTAAATTATCTTTGGATTGTTCACTATTGTTGATTTTAAAAATATTGTTCCTTCAGGGCACTCTAGAAGACTATTTGGCTTAATCTAATATCTCGAAATACAATATAGCTTCTCGCAAAAGCCTGGTTAATAGAAAATTTGGTTCACATCTACTAAGTTAAAGATTAAAAAAAACTATTGTCTTTGTGATAACTTTGTTGCCATCCCCTTCAATTTATTTTTACTTGTTATGTATTTCCTTCAAATGGAAATACTTCTTCAAATCGGTGAATCAAAAAATGTTTTTCACACATTGTATCATTGTAATCTATACGAAGTACTTGATGTGGAATTACTCAAAACCCTGGTTGTGCATTAAAAGTTTTCTGATATACTATTTCCTTTTTTAACAAGCTACATGTACTAACAATATGAAACATAAGGATTAATTCTTCATTTTTGCTTTCTTTGATGTGTACATGCGGAGACGTCAAAAGGGTTAGACTGTCAATACAAATGATTGAGTTAATTCATCATAACTAGGTAAAAAAACCATTTTTCTTCTTTATTTAACAATGGAATGATCTACTTCTCTGCTTGTGAGCTTGGTGTGTGAGCTCGGTCTTATGTCTAAAAAAATGCACTCAATTCATTTTTGCTGCTATTTGCAGGTAATTTTCTAGTACGCATGCTAAGGGGTTCGCTCATTTCATTTTACATTTCTAAAAATTCTTGAATCCAACCCTAAAGCTTTAAATCTTATGAAACAACAATTGCTATATTACAATCTTATCAATGCCAATTTTTTGGGTCCCCCTAAATTCCCTTCACTCACCACTTTCAAACCACATGTTAAAAATATTTTTCGATTAACATTTCAACATGACAATGACCCTCGACATCGAATTCCAAGAAAGAAATATACAAAGAAAAAAACTACTCTTATCTTATCCTTTGTTCATAACAAAATCCTCCTCCTCAACAAAAACTACTTCTTCGGCAGGATTTGCCATATCATGGCCTTGTTTGTATTATCAAACAATACATTATTCTATATAATTTACGTATTATACATGAAGGATGTTAATACGATTACTAACTAACAAAAACAAATAAGGGAAAATAGTTTAACCAAATTCAAGGATGGAATTCAATGCTCTGGAGAGGTATTAGTGACCCTTATCGGGGTTTGAATATTCTCGTAAGTACCGACGGGTTAAGTGTGGAGGTGGTACTTTGTTGACACTAAAATTTTTCTCCGTAATTTCTACTTCATTAATGTATGTATTAGGAATAAGATGTTGTTAATTATAATTAGTAGTAGCGTCGATAGCAGATAACGGCTAATTGTCGTGCGATGCGATGCCGCCAATAATGTATAGTATGGTAATAGTCAAAAGTACAATAGGAATGTTGTGGTAAAAAATAAATATTTGTCGTAAGTGGTCCGGTAATGTTAAAATGTCAAAGTTAGGGTAAGTAGAGAAGTAGGGTCTACATGATTAGGAATTAGAAATATTATATTGGTAATAAGGACAAGTAGTGAGGTCATAAATATTTTGTGTATTTTATTTGTAAAAAGTCTAAAAATGTGGAACCCATGTGAAATGATAAGGTTTATCTTATCTTTAAAAAAAAGCTTACATGTACAAATAAGAGTTATGGAATATGATTCGTCAGAGTAGATTTCTTATCCTATCTTAGAGATAAGATGGATAAACCCGGAAGTTCTATAAACAGAGAGGCCACCCCTCTCATTTAGCATAGAAGGAAGTAGTGAGAAATATTGTATGAGTAAGTGTGTAAAGGAAACCATCATTTTGAAGGTGTATTAAAGAAGCCATTAAGAGGTGTAATTGTGAAGTTTCTCCCATAGTTATTGTTGGAAGGTAAGTGAAGTCGGTAACACTTGAAGTACCTCATGGGTGAGATTGTAAAAATTTCATGTTGATATTATAATTTACGCTGATATTTCAGATTTATCATCATTCCTTCTTATCATAGTCTATGGTATTCTTGTGTTATGTATGTTGTTGTTGTGTTTCCAGTTACATCCAACAAACTAAAAAATGTGCATTAGTAAATAATCATAGCACGAGGAGTTCTTGGTGAAGAATTATCATAGTGCCGGATTGGTGTTGACATTTTGGTTCCGTTGCCAAGATCATTCCTCGTTGGTGGATTTTCTAGAGAGATATCCCTACTTAGTCAAAAATATTTAGAGGGTAACTTTGTTTTTACTGTGCATAGTGGTTACCATGTTAAAGTCACTACCGCAAAGAAAGTCACTTTTTTACGTGAATAATATTTACCGCAATAACTTCACTTTTTACCGTGAATAGTGTTTACCACAAGAAAGTCGCTTTTCTTGCAATAAGTCAAGTTTTACCATAGTTTATCATGGTCATTTCTATTTTCTATTATAGTGATTCAAATTATTTGTGCACATAAGTCTTGTTGATTGTACTTGTGGGTTGGTATTTCACCGTAGTTACTTTTGAAAATGGGGAAGATTCCTATTTTTTCAGCCCAATCTAATGAAGATGCTTCGTCTTTCATTCAAGAGTTTAAACGATTTTGTATATGTAATGGCCTTATAAGAAGGGAACAATAGAATGAATATTTTCCTACCTTTTTAGATGGTTCACCCTTAGGTGGTTTGAAACACTAGGTGATAATGTGAAAAACTCATGGAATTTATTAACTCGAAAGTTTTCTTGAAGAATTTAGTGAACAACAAAAATATACAGATCTCATGATCGATATCACAAAGCTATCCCAAGGAGAGAAGGAGAAGATAAGGGATTATCATGCTCGTATTCTAGAGATAAGAAGGAAGCTCGATGCCCAAATCCGGAAGGAAGGATTAGCGGATGGGTTGATGAATGGCGTGGATAATCTCCTCTGTAAGCACTTCATTCTTAGGTTGAAGCCGAGAGATCGACAATGAGTGAAGTATGACCGCCCACTACCATTGAACAAGCAAAGGAGATTGCAAAAAGGCAAGAAGAAAGCATGGAAGAGGAGCCCAAAGAAATTATTACTAGAGTAGAGCCTACACCAAAGACCTTTGGTCCGTAATCCACAACCACTCTCGATGAGCACAAATCTTTCTCCTAGTACATCTACCGAGTATGAAGATCTGCTCGTAAAGATGGGCCGCTTAACTATTAATCTTCTTCAAGGAAAAGAATTTAGTTCTCATGGAGGAGATAGAGGTCCAAAAGAAATATTTCTGAAGTTGTATGTTATGCCTTGTCATAAAAGGGTCATTATAAGTATAATCGTCCGTATAGAGCTTCTACATCTAGTACAAGAGATAATGATAAAGGAAAACACACTGTGAATTCTTTTGATGTAGTAGATAAGAGCATAAATAATGAAGTAGATGTGTTTGTAACAAAAAGAAAGAAAGAAAAAGATAACCAAGATGGAAATGATCCTAAGAAGATGAAAGGAGAAACTAGTAAGAAACATAGGAGAAGAAAGTTGGGTGTGCAAGATTTTCTGATTTCATAGGGACAAGGACCATACTCCATCTTAGAAGATATGTCCAAAAGGCCTGCAAATATTACATATGGTCAACTCTTGGCTATGTCTTCTAAGAAGAGGCGGGAGCTGCGAAGTGGACTCAATGCTCGATGAAGGAAGGAGGTTGAGGTCCCTATTTTGGAGGTAGAGGCGGATCCCTACGCTCCACAAGCTGAGGTATTATGTAATGGTATTTCAATTCATGATGTCTTAGTTAATGGAGGTGTTGCGATTAATGTAATAATCGAGTCTCGTAATGAATATGTTGGGTTTAAAATTGATCGCCCTCAACATTTATGTTAAGGTCATTAAATAAGGAAAAACTAAACCAAAAAGTGTTGTTTCAAATGTGGCAATATCTCATTATGGGTGTTGTATGTGTGGTATACTTTCGGTGATGAAAATGGTACTTGTGTGTACCTAATATTCTTGGGAAGACCATGGCTAAGGAGAGTTTATGCAAGAAACTACTAGAATGAAGGCTTCATAACACTTGAACATGGTAGAGAGAGGGTGAAGATAAACGTGATCCCTTGGCATCATAAGACAGAACCTGTGGATTCAAGTGATGAAACTAATGATTGAACATACTCTGATTACTCTAGTACCAGTGAAGTGGACATAGAAGATGAAGAAAGTGAGGTTGATGTTTCAGTCATAGATATCCTTCCAGTCACACCGACTCATGAACCCATAAAATTATTTGAAGAAGAAATTGATGATCATCTCCAACAAATAAATATTGGTGATGCTGTGATGGAGAGTGAGAAGGAATCCTACCTCCATCTCTTTCGAAGGTATATACACCTATTCACTTTTGATTACAAGGAACTCCATCAAGTAAGTTGGGTAGAACATTCTATTGAGATGGTAGATGGTGCTAAGCCCATAAAGAAAATGCAATATAGAATGAATCCTAATTTTTCCAAGATTGTAAAAGAAGAAATAGATAAGTTGCTTGATGCAGGATTCATATTTGCTATGGAGAATTCAGAATGGGTTTCTCCCATTGTGATCTCAATAAAAAAGAATGGGAAGCTATGCATTTGTGTTGATTATGGGAAGCTATGCATTTGTGTTGATAAGGCAACAAAGAAGGATCATTACCCTCTTCCATTCTCAGATTAGATCTTGGATGAAGTAGCTGGCCAGGAGTGCTATAGTTTTGTTGATGGATATAATGGATACAACCAAGTTTGTATAGTGGAGAAAGATCAGTTGAAGACCACATTCACCACTCCTTGGGAATGTTTGCTTATAGAGTTATGCCTTTTCGATTGTGTAATGCTCCGGAAACGCTCCAACGTTTGATGAATAGGGTTTTGAACCCTACATTGGAAACTTCATCGAGTATTTCTAGATAATTTTTACATTTATGGGAGCAAGATGGACCACCTACACCAGATGGAGACAACATTTCGAAGGTTAGATGAAGCACAAGCCTCACTAAACCCTATAAAGTGTGTCTTTGGATGTTATAAAGGTGTTTTGTTAGGGCATGTTGTATCCAAAGATGGTATTGGTACTAATCGATAAAGTTTTAAAAATCAAAGAGTTACCATTTCCTATGAATAGAAGTAAGTTGAAATCATTTTTAGGCCATGTGGGTTATTATAGAAGGTTCATCAAGAATTTCTCAAAGATTGCATAGCCACTAACCCAGTTCTTAAAGAAGGATATTACTTATGAACCAGGAAATAAGGTGCATGAATATTTTGAACAACTAAAGGAAGCCCTGGTGTCTTCACCTGTTTTAAAGAATCCAGATTAGAGCAAGCCATTCATTGTGTATACTGATGCCTCAGATGCAACACTAGGAAGTACTCTGAGCCAAAAGGATGAAAATGAGAATGATCATCCAGTTTACTTTGGGAGCAGACAAATGAGCAGTGTTGAGGTAAATTATACTGTAATTGAAAAAGAGGCTCTAACTATCATTTTTGCTGTAAAGAAGTTTATAAATTACTTGCTAGGGCATAAATTTATAGTTGTAACAGATCATCAGGCTCTAAAATATATTGTAAATAAGCTTAACCCATCAGGGAGGATAACAAGATGGATAATTTTGCTACAAGAATTTGAATTTGATATTATAGATAGGCCAAGAAAGAAGCATGTCAATGCAGATGCACTCTCTCGAGCCTATGATGGTTTAGGTTCATCTTGTGATGATGATGATTTCCTAGATGTAACATTGTTATCCCTTGACACAATCCCTAGTGAATACATAGATATTTGGAATTATTTGAATGAATTCAAGTTTCCTGATGGTGCCAATGCAAAGACTAAGAGGAAGATTACTCAAGCCAGTCGTCCATATTCTATTCTGCATGGAGTATTATTTTGAATAGGACCTGATGGATAGTACAAGAGGGTAGTTGGACGTGATCAAGGGAAGGAGCTGATAGAAGAATTCCACAATGGTACATGTGGAGGACACTTCTCTGGACAACTTACAACAAGAAGGATCTTGGATACAGGTTATCACTGCCCACTCTTTTTAGAGATTGTTATAATTATTGTAAGACATGTGATATTTGTCAAACACATGGTAACCGTAAGACTTCATCAGCTCCATTATGCCCTATTCTTCCACTTGGTCCCTTTGAAAAGTGGGGAATAGACATTGTAGGTCCACTTCCAACTACCCCATGCCAAAATAAGTATATTGTAGTTGCCACAGATTATTTAACCAAGTGGGTTGAAGCTAGGCCATTGAAAACAACTTCCATGGATGAAGTGGCAAGGTTCATATATGAACGCATTATCACTAGATTTGGTTGTCTATTAGAAATTGTAACAGATCAAGGAAGCCACTTCATTAATGAGGTGGTAGAATCCCTATTCAATAAGTTTTATATTAAGCATAGAAAGGTAACAACATACAAGCCAAGCACAAATAGACAGTGGAAAGAACAAATTTTGTGTTGTGTCAATTTCTAGCAAAAGATGCAGCCTTGCAGGTACATAAGTGGGATAAAAGGATTCATGCAGCATTGTGGGCATATAGGGCAACATCAAAGTCAACAACATGATACTCCCCATTTCAGTTGGCTTATGGCATTGATCCAGTTCTTCCTATTGAGTTTGATATTCCCATTGTGAGAGTTATGAAAAATGAAAGGATGGATGAAAGTGATTCAGTAAAAGAAAGGTTGGTACATCTTCATTTGCTAGAGGAAATGAGGGAAATAGCGAAGGATACAAGCTATAAGAAGAAAATGAAGTAGAAGGAATACTTTGATTAAAAGATCCATTGGTCTCCATTTCATGTGAATGACTTGGTTCTAGTATATGATTCCAGATACAAAAAATAAGATAGAGAAAATTTCTTCCCAAATGGATGGGGCCCTACAAAATAGTAGTCAGTGCATGAAAATGATACATACCGATTGGAGGAATTGGATGGCACTCCCATTACGAAATGGGTCAACCACGACAAGTTAAAGATTTTCCAAGCACCAGAATAGTCTACTCCGAGGACGAAGTAGAAGCTAGGAAGGGGGAAGATGTCGACACTAAAATTTTCCTCCGTGATTTCTATTTCATTAATTTATGTATTAGGAACATGATGTTGTTAAGTATAATTAGTAGTAGCATCGATAGAAGATAACGGCTGCCGGTATGATGCCGCCAATAATGTATAGTACGGTAATAGTCAAAAGTACAATAGGAATGTTGTGGTAAAAAGTAAATATTTGTTGTAAGTGGTCCGGTAATGTTAAAATGTCGAAGTTAGGGTAAGTAGAGAAATTAGCCCGTCTACATGATTAGGAATTAGAAATATTATATTGGTAATAAGGACAAGGAGTGAGGTCATAAATATTTTGTGTATTTTATTTGTAAAAAGTCTAAAAATGTGGAACCCATGTGAAATGATAAGGTTTATCTTATCTTAAAAAAAAAGCTTACATGTACGAGATAAGAGTTAAGGTATGGAATATGATTCGTCGAGTAGATTTCTTATCCTATCTTAGAGATAAGATGGATAAGCTTGGAAGTTCTATAAATAGAGAGACCACCCCCTCATTTAGCATAGAAGGAAGTAGTGAGAAATATTGTATGAGTAAGTTTGTAAAGGAAACCATCATTTTGAAGGTGTGTTAAAGAAGCCATTAAGAGGTGTAAATGTGAAGTTTCTCCCATAGTTATTGTTGGAAGGCAAGTGAAATCAAGTAACACTTGAAGTACCTCATGGGTGAGATTGTAACAATTTCATGTTGATATTATAATTTACGCTGATATTTCAGATTTATCATCATTCCTTCTTATCATAGTCTATGGTATTCTTGTGTTATGTATGTTGTTGTGTTTCCAAATTACATCCACCAAACTAAAAGTCATGCATTAGTAAATAATCATAGCATGAGGAGTTCCCGATAAAGAATTATCATAGTGCTAGATTGGTGTTGATAGTACTTCTAACCTCGACGGCTAGGAGCTATGGAGTGGGGAATTATAAAGAAGAAAGATAAATAACCTATGATTTAGATTGTAAGGGGAAATCAGAGTTGTTAGTTGAAAAACGATGATCAAGAGTGGAGAAAATAAGAAAAAAGAAAGGATAAGGTTTAAAATAAGAAGAATGAATATGAAATCCATAACAAATAATATGAACTCATGGTAAGCAATTAGATTTCGAGGACAAAGAAAAAAAAGTAAGCCAAATGTGAATGCAAGGTAAGTAAAATTGATGAAATGTTTCTTGGTATTGAGGATGAGGTGAGTGAATTCCTTGAAATTGTCCAAAATGACTTCAGTTGTGCATTTGAAGTTGACAAGCATGATGGTGAGTAAGCATTTAATGAAGGTTTCAATGATCTTTTACAAAGTTTGTTAAATGAGTTTGATGGCAAGAAGAAAATACAGTGTACGATCACAAAGATAATTTATTGGGCATATGATAATTTAAATGAAAGAAAGGAACCATTAAATATAAAGTTAAATAATCTTGAGGTGGTGAAGTTTGAGAATGAGTAAGTGAATAAGAAAGAACTTGAATCTTCTTTGACAAAGGAAATGATGAATACATGGACTATATATAAGAGATGAATTGTAATGTATTTTTGTTATTTTTGTGTTTGTGTGTATAGGTACAAAGCATGGAAACTTGAAGATGACAAGAAGAAAGGATGAAGATCAAGAAACAAGGGAGTAATTTCAAAGCAAATGGAAGACCAAGGACTACTATGTTGGACCCGGTAGACCTAAAGGATGCAATGATAGTGGACCAAGGAAAGAAAACAAAGGATACACAAACATGATGAAGACATGAGAAAGAAAGTAAACTATTTACAGGATTTTCCGCCACCATGGTAGTATGATGCAGGGGCATCATCAAGAGGCATTCAAGTATCGCTTTTCCTAGTTATGATGGCATGGGAATATTCTAGGTTATGTGAAGTCAATAAAGAGAGAATTAAGAGTGAGAAATTTTTTTATTTCGAAAGGGAGTTTTCCTCCAAAATATGTAATTTCACCGTAAATGAATTTCAAAGAGTGTTAGGTGTTTTTTAGGTTATATAAGTGTCTTATTAGGGTGTAGTATCAATTTGATGAGTATTTGTGGGCTAAGGAATCTGTTTAAATGCTTAATTTAGTTAAATATAACAGCTTATGAGTCTAGGAGGTAAATGGAAGTTCAAAATTAAAAAAGAATCCATCATAATGAGTCTTAGTGGTCAGTTACATTGCTAGTAGTAGGTTCATGCAAGAAATATTTGAGTATAGGGAATACGTAGTGAGTATAGGAAGCTCATTCCTCGTGTAGAGGATGAAGATGAGTCGTAATGTAAGAGAAATGTTGGATTGAAGGATAAATCTATGCTTTTGGACTTAAAGGTGAAGTAATACACGATAAATGAAGTTTGCATACTTTTTCATGTCTCTTTAAGAGTATTCTTGATTTTTTTATTAAGGATCAATGAATCCTTTTCTCCATTCATGTGTATCCTAGCTATGAGAGTGTTAATTGACTCCTTGTTTATATTCATTTCAAGTTGTTATGAAAGATCTAATCCCTGCTCGATGAATGGAAATAGAAGGCATTTGATAGGATGAATTACCAAACTGTGAAATCTATTAGCTAATGTGTTTCTTTTGAGGAGATATTTGAACATCAACTCGTGTTAGAGGTGAGTGAAGACTTTTACTTTAAATAGTAGTGACCTTGTTTGTGAAGTTTTATGACAAGTTGTTAAATGGTCATTTCTAGACTATAACTATACTTTTTTGATGCATTATCAAGTGAATGACTCTTTGTGGATTATTTGATTTCTTTGACATTCGTATAAATACTTCTTGTCAATGATGTTTCAACAGCTTAGTAAAAACCATTTAATTGGGACCAATCTCATCAAACCTATGTTAAGGGTTTCATGCATACCCCGTCCATGTGCAAGAACAACTAGAATCAAGGTAATGAAATCATTTATCCATACAAAAATAATACTTGTAATCTAGGACTCACGAGGAGTTGAAATATACTTGGATATAAAATTTTAAGGCTTGAAGTAAAATGCAAGGGAGGTTATAGTATTTTCTTTAATGCATGTTTTTGCAGACAAAGATACCAAGTCTTGACTAAGACATGAAATTTGAGGTAGAAAACTAAGTTATTTTTTCCTCAAAATTGGAAGTAATGAAAATGGGGATGTGTTTAAGGTGAGCCAAGAATAATTTAAAAGTTTCATTTGCTAGAAAAATATATTTTCTTGACAGGTCTTGTATGAAGTTGGTTGAACATAGTCAAGGAGAGTTTAGAGGGGTGTTTTACAAAAAAATTTGTCTTGTCCTCAAGAGATGAAGCTTGATATTTAACATAGTACTAAAAAGGATTAATGGGTTCTTGAGAATGCCCTTATTTTATATTGATACTTCCTAAAAAGGAATATATGTTTGCCAAATGGTTGGGGCAGACCTAGTTGAGGGTTTAAGAGATAAAATGCAAAAAGTAGGATAGAAGGAGTTGTGCAAGGAGTTAAGTCCTGATATTTTACATGCATATCAGGGGTGATGAAATAAAACTAAGGAAGGTGATATTTCATTGGGGTAATGTTATCCAAAATGTACCCCTTGCTCATTTTGTGGCTAACTCCTTTCATTCTTCCCTCTCTTGTGCCTCAGTCATAATGTTTTGCTTTTTAGGCACCCAAAACCTTCTGGAAATGGCACCATTGGATAGAACTCTTTCTCAGCTTTCCAGAAAGGTAAAGTTTTCCTCCTAACTCCATGTATTTTTGAAGTTATGGCTCGATGGAGTTTTCATGGGAAATTTTCCCCTGGAAGGCCCGCGGCCAATGAGATGACGCCACGTGTCCAAGAAAGTGGTGGGGGTTGGAGGAAAACTTGGTTTTTTACCAAGTATTTGGCAAAGTTTTCAAAAGGGATATTTTGCCCCGCAGTGCTCAAGCTAGCGAATCGATATGCCACGTGTCCGGGAGGAAAATTGAAAATTTTCCCTAAGTGTTAGCACATGGAAAATTTTGAAGGAAAGGCCCGTGCCCAATCATGTTTCACCACGTGTCACCGAACCCTAAAGGCGGAGCGCGGGGAAGATTGGGATTTTTCCTAAGTATTGGCGCAAAAGTAAAAATGTTTGTAGAGGGCCCGCGGCGAATGAAATCGCGCCACGTGTCTCGACTCGGCAGAAGGCGGGGGAAATTTGGGAAATTTTCCCAAAGGAAAAAGGAAGGAAATTTCAAAGGAAAACCCCCCCAAATGCGGACCAATCACATCTTGCCACGTGTCAGGTGGTGGCAAAAAACTCAAGACAAGCCCACATAGAAAATTTGAAGGGAAAGGCCCGTAGTGAATCATGTTTTGACATGTGTCTGGGTCAAAATATGGATCAAGCACCGATGGAAAATTTAAAAGAACAAGCCCGCGTCCAATCAAGCACATGCCACGTGGCCTCAACTCATCGGCCTCAGGGAATTTTTAGAAAATTTTCCAATGGCGAAAACAAAGGAAAATGAAGCATTAAAGGCCCGCGCCCAATCAAAGCATGCCATGTGGCACCTGGAAAGACGAGCGCGAGAATTTTTGGAAAATTTTCCAAATGCAAAAAAGGTGAAAAATTCAAATTTTTCACCCGCCAATCCGATTTGGCCCTATTTTGCCCTAAAAATTCAAATGGCCATATCTTTCGATCCAAAGCTCAGTTTTTCACGTTCTTTATATCAATTGAAAGCTGGTGAGATTATCTACAATATTCTGGGGTCATTTTTGCATTTTTATGGATTTTGGAGAGAGAAAATAAAAATGCCTCTCGCATGTGGTCATGGACGTAAATGGCATTTCAACCATCGTTTTAATGAAGAATGGCTCGCATTCTCTCCCAGCATGGCAAAAAATGTCAGGGGATGGGCCTGTAAGGATGCCCATGCTGTTTTACTACATTTTTGGTCGGTGGTTGAAGCTCTCCCACGTTTTCCCACGTTTCTCTCTCCTGGGGTCGTGGTTTTGCATTGTAAAAGCCAGATTTGGCTCATTTTTTCAAGGGTGAAAACATTTTTCATGTATTGCAGGCTCCCTCTGTCACTTTGAAAGTGATTTTTGGAAAACCAGACCTTTTCCAAGACTGCAACCTATTTTTCCTCTCAGGTGTTGTAATGCAAGTGGTTTTTGATGTAAAAATGACAATACAGGCTCTGTGAATGAGTTTTAATCCTTTGTCTGTGTTGTTTGATTCATTTCTAACCCTCCATTACAGTTATCAGTTTGTGCATGAAGTTTTGTTGCATTTTTATGAACTGTGTCAATTTGCAGAAGTAAAAAATGCTCACCACTCCTTTGGTGTATCACCTTATTAGCACTAGTTTCAGTTTTTTTTTTTTTGCATTCTCCATCTCTGTCCACTTTGGAATTTAGAGTAGGATTTTGAGTTTGAAACCTCTGTATAACTTGCAAGTAATACATCTGATCAGAGGAGTTGAGGAACCAACCTCTAAACTGGAGATTCTTTTCCCATTTTACAAGTCCCACACTTGGGGAAAAGATTCAATGTTGTGTAATCACACTGGATGTCCAAAGTGTCAACTAGAAGTTTGATCAACATCCAGGGGTGCTACTGATTTGCAACAACAGGTAACTTTATAAACTAATAACCCTATTTCTAGAAAACTACATGTTCTCAAGAGCTTGGAAGGACATGTTAAGATGAGTTAGTACGAGCCTAAGTTTGGAGTTTCTTTCGATGCATTATGTTGATTCTTCTAACAAATAGTTTGAGTGCAAGACATGGTATTTGGTAAGGTGGAGGTTTTAAGAATCTAAAAATACAATATTTTATAGTAAGTCAGAGCTAGTGAAGAGAAAAGAGAGAAAGCCAACCAAGGAAGATAAATGAAAGTTAGTTTACATGACTTGGGACGAATTTATGAATACATTGGAGTGAACGAAGGTAGGAGATAGATTATGGTGATGGTAATACCTTTAGGCATGTTAAAATTTTATTTTTTAAGTCTTTATCCATTCTAGGCTTATTGTTCTGGATCTTCCTATGTAGAGCTAAAGTGAAATTTGATGTTTGTAATCATCTTGATAGTTGAATATATGATTGTTTCTAAATTAATTTGCATCATTTATTATTTATTATCCTTTTGGCCTTATAATTTTTTCAACATATTTTTATCTCTATTCTCTTCAAAAATTTATCTTACGATTTATTTGAAGGAGGATCCACAATTTATATCAAACAATAAGAAGTCGTCACCATTTTAGTATACCTTACTTATCCCCCTTTTGAGAAAGTTTCAATATCTTGCACAAAACTCGTCATATGGTCCTAAAATTTTGTCCACACATTCAATAACTACTTCCTCCATGATCTCCAATGTATAATTTTTCATAAATGCACCTCTACCTTCTTGACCAATCTCATTTGTGCATGCTAAACTTGTTTGTCTTGAAGAAAGATCATACCATTGACCATAACCATACCTCAAAATGTTGAATTATGACCTTTATTTTCACATGAGAACTCTTGACAATGTTCCCGCACACTTCCCATTCTTGCATATTTTTAAATTGCTTGTTTTTCTTCATACCCTCATGTTAGGTCCTTGAACTAGGACAATTTGAGCTAATTTACACTACAACTCACCACATCTGAACTTTTCTTCACTATGCGGCCCTTAAACATGTCCTATCATGTGATTTATGACTTTACCATGATTTTCTAACTTCCTTCTGCCTTTACTCCACCTTTCTAGGTCACTTTGTTGCTGTTTCAGGACTAGGGTTAGACATGCTAAATTAAGCTAGTCTAACAAATTCAACTCATGTGCCACTATATTGATCCTTATGACCTTGTTTCCACATCATATACATGTTATAATTTCTATTTCATCATCCAGAATGATCTTACATCACCGTTTAGCCTCTTCTAGTCATTAGATCCTGAAGAAGCTAAGTCTCAACCAAGTGTTCTCGAGCCTTGTCAGTACTTTATTGTCTCGAATCACTTCAAGATATCCTTCATCTATCTGGAACCCTAATTTGTAATTAATATTCCTTTGACATTAGTGAAAATTAAAAATTCACAAGCCAACAATCTCCCCTTTGTCATTGATGGAAAACTCCTGATTCTTCTCCCCTTTTTGCATTAATGAAAAAGTGCATGTTTGTAGTACCTGGTATTCATATTTACCATCTTTTTAGGACCTTATTTTGCATATAAACAACAAATAAAATCATTACTCAAGCTCTCTTTCTTGTCTCTCATTTCTTTAACTCGGTATTGGCCTCCACCATGCATCAACTCATTATCTCCCCTAATAAGATGCCTCCCTAGTACATACACATGCCAACTAACTGACATTAGAATGAATACAACTTTCTGGTTCATAAATAGACCTATATCAGCTAAGAAAACTCAAATATAAGCTCAATTCCTTTGTATTCTAATTGTAGGCACATTTAGGGCTGAGGTCCCTAAAGCCACCTATTAGTGCATTTTAGACCAACTTTGGTCATCCTTAGAAAACCATTCATTGCATTCAAGACCTCATTTTTGTTCCCCTGGAGTCATTACACCACTATTTGACTGATTAAGCAAGATGTTGGCCTCATATCTTGGTGTCATGGTATCTAGGTGAACCAACATCATGAACTATGTCATGACTAGTTTCTTCAAAGTGATTGTAACCTTGTTTTCTTGGTTTAGTGATCTTCTTGGTATTACCACTTTCTCCCCTTGTGAATAGTCATGCAACCTCAATCATTCATCCACTCTAAGACTTCTCAACATAAAAATATCTAATATAAATTCATTCTTCTCCCATTTCTTCAACTAAACCAATCTGCCATGTACTTCACTGCTTTCACACATGTAGCTCCTTATTTGTATGCAAAGCATACTTAATTTATCATGAAACCTTTACTCTTCTATCAATATCTATGATATTAGACTTCAATTTTCCTTGTAGAACATTCTTTTTCATCACAAACATTTGATTTAGGATCATCATTGACTCCCCCTTCCTCACGCAATCTTTTCAGGACACAGTAGATGAGCATTTTAGACCTCTTTCAACTCATTTTATAGTCATTATCATAGTTAGAATGATAATATCTTATATTCACCTTCTTTATATTGCCCCATAATTTATTTTTAGTGTGATTTTCATCTCGCAACTTGTATGAAATCAAATAGATTCAACAATTCCTTCTATACCTACTCAAGTCATTTTGCCTTGTTTTAGGAGAAAATGGTCTTGGTTTAGACAGATCAAGCTAGAAAAATGTACTCTTGTATATTTTTTTCTATACCCAATTGCCTAGGCACACCGGCATTTCATTTATACAAATATGAATGCTCACCCAAAGTACACAAATCCTACCAGGTCCCTCCTTTGTGCTATATTTTCAAGATGTTAGCATGCATGTTCATGATTACCATTATCAAGCATACATTCAGATATAGATCATTACAAATATCATAAGGAAACACATGTAATAATTAAATATACAAATCACATCAATACTAAGATTAATTGTACCATATGATCTCCATATTCATATACATCAATTACTAGAATCCATCCACAATAATCCATTGCATTAAGTCATCAAATAATAGAAGCTGAATACATTACAGTCACTATCACGTAGTCTTGTGCACTAGTAAATTAGGGCATCATAACTCTCATTACATCACACGCTTTATGATCCATGATCCACAAGTACATTGTACCCATAACGATACATATTTATAAGGGTGAGTAATTTCCCTTCACCACTCATGCATCTCAAAATAGACTGGATACCCAAAATTGTCATGCGCTAGTAGCTGCATGCTTTTACAAAGAGGTTAATAATTGATTAATCTATAAATAAACTCTAATTTAATCATATTATTAGTGTGGTCTATGCATGACCTTTTATCTCTACTTAAGTCCCAAAATAGCTCTTTCTTAGCCATAAAGTATTCTTGCTTTTCTCTATACTTGGGTCGTACTCCAACCACTTTTCTTATTTTATCATGTGACATTAAAAATTGGATAAGTCTTGGAATTGATGTTCACAAGTGTGCCCCACTTTAATCGACACTTGCATGTGACTACATGCCCACTTTGTGCACCTTACTATTCCATGCACCCTCTCGATACTTAGGTAATTTGGCCAACCCAACATTACCCCACACTAATTACATTGTCATCCTCAACAATGGGGTTTCACACTTATCTCTCTAAAGAATAAAATAATAAAGAATAAGTTGTTAAATAATTAATCAAATGAAATAATCACTAACGCACATCAATATTCATCTCTTTGCAGGGAGTTCAGGGGTAGTCCTTGTTTATTGTATCTTCCACTTCATTCCACTCTTTGAGTCCCTTCTTTGCTTTCTCTAGGACATCACCACTTATTTTCTCCATTTCCTCGAGAGTCATATCCTAACCCTTTTGCTTCAGTTCCCAGGATTACACCATCCAATCTTGAAACCATACCTTCCATGAAGTCCATCTTGTGCGCTACTAGTACTCCCAGTTCCTTGATGCATTCTTCATGGGGATCATTCTTTTTAAGCATGTTGCACTTATTTTCCACTATGTCGTTAGTCTCTCTTCTCTACCCAAGGTCTATTCCTTCCTTTTCCTCTCTTGCATTGTATATGCCTTGAGGATTTTTCAAGATCCTCGCAGTTTTTTAGTGCTCATGCTTCCTTTCTTAATTCATCCTTCATTATTTTAAACAAGTCATCATACACCCCAATCCGACGCATAATAGTCTTCCTATCCTTCTCCTTTTATTTAGCTATTTCTTTTGTGCTCAACACATGTACACTTGTTTCCTCCTTCAATAGTAAGTTCACTAAGCACTAAAGGTAATACATCAAGAAAGGAAATGTTCTAGTCACATGTTCTTCATCAAATGTGGGTGTTACTCCAAAATTTGTCCCCTTATCTCTTTAGCCATTTGAAGGACAACCTTTACCTTTTGCTCCACTATGTCTTTTTCTTCTACATGGGCCTTTCGGATTTCTTCTTCCTTATTCTTCTTATCCTCTTGCAATTTTCTAAGTGTGGCCCCTTAATTCAAATTCATCCTTGCCACTTCTGCCACCATCTTGGTTAAGGAATTTTTGTCCTATTCATTTATAAACTTCATGGGTTTTACCGTAATGTGAGCCACACTAGGTGATTTATTCATTCGGCACCTTATGCATGCTTCCTCAAATACGTCAAACTCTAGATCATCCATGTGCATTTGTATCATCCAACTTATCTTATTTCTTGTTCGCATGTTTCCTCCCTTGGGGTCTATTATCTCCTAGCCATACAGTTGATCATGGGAGAGTGTACTCTAAAACCTCGCATGGATGATTTTAGAAGGATTGTGTACATATCCTATGTTTGACATATTCATCATTTATTCTCCCTCATTTCTTTTTTGACCACCGACCTACCTTGGGGACATGTGTTTCTTCTCCTGCATCTAAAACTTCCCCTTGTCACACAAAACACCCCATGGTAACCTAATTGTTCTTCATCATTCTACTCTCTTTCTTCATTTATGCTCACTCCTAGTGGCATCTTCCTCATTTCGTTAATTATGCACACTTGTATCATGTTGAGCTTCATCTTCTCTAAATTCCTCCCCTCCTTCCACATCAATTATGGGTGAAGTCATTGTATTCCACTCATTGTCATGATATATGTCCTCTTCTTCACTCTCCTTATTCATGACATACTTGTTCCTTCTCTTCTTTTCTTCGTTAGATATGGATTTACTAGAGAAATCCTCTGTGACCTCCTAAGTGGTTCTTTGCCACTACCCCGAGGGTTTGGTTCTTTTTATCTTCCTTCTACCACCATGCTCATCCACGCCACCTGCACCCTTTTCTTCTTTTATCCCTTAATCCTACGATCAGCCCTCACCTCTTGTTCTTCCTACCTTGGAGAATTCTCTTCTCAGGAATTTTCACACTTGTATTTGGTTACTCTCTCATTCCATGATCTAGTGTGTAAATGTCCTCCACATCCTCCTCCTCATCATTAAGTTCTTCGTCATATTTGGGAGGATTGGGCTCATTATCCTTCATAGTTCCAATCATGTTACTTTCCTTTGGGTATCTCTAAAATCTTAAAATAATTTTCAATGTAATTCCCATTCACTAAATTGGGTTTAAAGTTGAGGTACACCTTATTCACACCTACTTTTTCAACTGCCAAAGAAATATAATTGATAATAATGTCATATGATATCATGGTTTCAATATATGTAGACTTACTAACATAAGTCTTTCCAGAGTGTGCGGTACTCACAATAAGATTTTTCTACATCAAATATCATTTTGTGCACGTTTAAAAATATGTTGACATAGTCTTGGAAGTAGTGCACAGTGAATGCATAAGGGATCTTGCACCAAGGTATCCACTTACCATGCTTCATCCCTAACCTACCAATGTAATAGTGCTACAACACCACAAACTCTTCCTTCTTATCCACCATGATAGGTAAGTCCTTGGGTATGTGTCATTCATGTTTAAATGCTTCGTGCATATACTTATATCACATCTCTAGCCTTTTCTTATATGGGCCACTCATAGTTCCTTATAAGTGTATTTTAAAAATCTCTCAACCAATGAATTATTTTCTTTTGGGAACTTCCATATTTTGTCCTTAGGTTCATCTAGGACCCCAATCTCTATAGATACAATAAATGTAAGGATATCACCCCAACTGATCTTGTCTCCCTTGTGCACATCCTCAATAATAATTTCTTCTATGAAGGAAGATAAGTTGTAAACAATCCCATTCACCATTTTTTTTGCAATTTAGATCCATTTCTTGTCCACTTGGCCTTAACGCTCCTGGTTATTGAAAAATTTTAGAAGGTACACAAAACATTTGACCACAGGGTCATTTATCTTAGACACGTCCATCGTGCGCCCTCCTTTATAGTAAGCTAATTCCACATCGTGGCCTCAACCCCCACATCATCGTCTAAGTCTCTAGAAATTTTAGTCCCCGAGCTCCTCAATCCTTTCCTCCCAATCAAGGGTGAAGTGATGCACACCTACCACCTTATAAAATAGAAGAAGTCTTTGTGGACTCTTAACATCAACCATTGGTAAAACCCTTTAAATTTTCCAAATTATGAAAACTCATAAATTTATAAGACTCTAGCTTTCTCCAAAATCATTTTTCCAACATTACCATAAATAGGTTTATCATCTATAGTCCTCAAATTGGTTTTCTTAACCATATTTTTATCAATTTGATCTTTTTTTTTACTGTAGTGATTATAATCAATCCATTTTATCTTGCACAAATGGGACTCCCATATATGTCCCATAATCACCCCTTTCGGATACTACATTTCTAAAAATTTCTCTTTAGGTGATTCTTTTTCTTTTACATTGGGATCATTTCTTCTCCTTCCTCTTGTGGACATTACAGGTGCTCTTCTGTGTGCCATGATAACCTCTCACCACTTATCCTTGTGGTTTTATACCTTCTACAACTTTTGTGAACTCAAACTCACATTCCCTAGTTGCATTTTTTCCTTTCAAACCCTAGCTCCTCAAACCCTTCTTTCGCACTCCTTTCACTCACTCTAAAACTTCCCACAAAGGAGATATACCATGTCCATGCTTAAATTCACCTATTTTTATGATCTTCTTGATTGCAATCACACTTCGCACTCTTCACACTTTAACTTGCTCTTCCAAGGCTTGAAAACTCAAATATGCAAGGTAAGAATGAACTCGCATGCACCCCTTTTATAATTTTCAAAATTTTCTTCATTAATTACTCTTCACCTACACCATACTCCAGCTTTAATGAAAATTTTATACTTTTTTGATATTTTTTCTTCTTTTTTTTCTTGCCCCAGTCATAACCTTCTAGCCACCCACTTCTTCTCGGCCACATACCTCCTTCCACATGCTTCCAAGTGCCAAAGTACATAACCATCTATGCCTCATACCAAGTAATACATTATTTCATTTCCTACCTTACGTTACATTATGTGAGGTATTTCCCATGTGTGGTCTTTATTTGAGAAATGTTATTATCACCATCCTTCTTATTTCTCATGGCACATTTTTCCTCTTTCCATACTCACACCCTATAACCCAAAGCACCATTCCAATGCACACAAATCTCTTATCCTCTTCATCTTTCTTGTAAGTATTAATAAGGTATCCTTTTTCGTATGCTTGCATTTGGTTTGCCCCACACTAAAATTATGCACGGTCCTATACGCATGAACTCAAACATATTAATTTCCTAGCGTCCATCATGCTTATTATAACAAAACACAAAACTAAATTAACAAATCATAGCAACAATGAAAGGAAACACATAAAAGGGAAATATAATCTAAGTGGAAATATTACCTTATTAAAAACACAAACAAGACTTATTTATATTATGGATTCAGCCTACGCCCATTGAATTAATAAAGAAACATGGTGTCATCCAAGCACTTGTAATAGACAAATGCGTGATTTAAGTATCTCGATTACTATAAAAGTTCCCAACCAATTTACATTCAATTTCTTTAGGTGGCACGCAAACTTGGAATCATACAGAAGGACTATTTTTTCAACCTCAAATTTCTTGTTCTTAATATTCCTATCATTCCATGCTTTCTGTCTGGACTTCTCATTCTTCTCGTTCCAATGTGTAATGGTGCACCCCCCATCTAACTGCATCAATTTTTCAATGTGTTCTTCAACATCTTACTCATCAACAAGTCCACCTACATGAACAATAAGAAGGGATGGTAACATGAATTCAACGGAAATATATCCTCTGCACCAAATACCGACTAGAAAGGTGTGGCTTTATTCAACCTCTTATAAGTGGTCATGTATTCCTAAAGTATAGCTTACACTTTATCATCTCAATATTTTCTCCCAACATCACAAATTTTTGTCAATGTCTGTCTTAATCTTATTAAAATCCTCTGTAGTACCATTGGCTTGAGGGTTATAAGGATTTTTTTATGGTGTGCCACCATAAATTCTACCAATAAAATTTTGATTGTCTCATTAAGGAAATGAGTTCCTCTATCACTAGTCAAGCTCAAAGGACAACCATACCTGCTAATAATATTTTCCCACAAAATCTTGTTGTTGTAGCAGATTGTAAGACAATATTTTGTAGGCATTGCCTCCACCCACCTTGTCAGATAATTTGTACAAGTAATAATGTAGTGTGCACCAATCCTACATGTGGGTGGTGAAATAGGACCTACAAAATCAATAAACCACTTTTGAAAAGGTTGTGCACTCACAATTAGCCACAACAACATCTCATCTTAGTGTACCCCAAGGCATTGATAATGGTCACATAGTTTCACATATTCCTTTTATCCTTGTACAAATCTTCCCACCAAATTACAAACATCAAATCTTACGTGCGTATCATCACCTACATAGTGACCTCCTGCTTATTCCATTATGGTATTCTTCCATAATAGCCTCATGCTCATGTTCTAGAACACACCGGCACAAAACTTCATCACGAATCAACTTGTATAAATCTCCTCCATTCAATTGATAAGACATCACGCATATATTACAAGATACTTCTTCTTCAATGTCATCATTCCTTCATTCGTCTTCCCGGTGCAAAAAAATACCGCAATGTCCTCCAATTTTGTGGGTGTGTTTAATATAAAAAATATGCATCTAACATTTTGTCCTTAATGCTCTATGCATCCTCACCAGAATTGATCCTTGATAGATGATCAAGCCCTGAATTACTTCTTCTTAGGTTTACAACCACTTTGTGAAAAAATTCTTGGAATAGAAGTTTCCACCTACATATACGCCCTTGCAAAATAAGCTTGTTGACCAAGTACTTAAGCATCATATGATTTGTATAGAAAATGAATGGGGTCACTAACAATTACTATCTAAATTTATGTAGAGAATAGATCATAGACAAAGCCCCATGCTCTATAGTTGTGTAGTTATGCTTTGTCACAGTGTCAATTTCCTACTCGTAAAACAAATTGGATGATCCAAAATTCCTTTCCTTGGTTGTGCAAATATTACACCAATTTCCATGTTAGAAGCATCAACATGAACATGAAAATTTTAATCCCACAACGAAAGTGCAAAATAGGTGAAGTAGTCAACATTTCCTTTAGTGTTTAAATTTTTTATTGTTGTGCATCACCCCAATAGAACTTTCCTTTAGCCTTCAATAATTCCTCCAAGGGTGCACAAATCTTTACATACCCTTTAATAAAATTCCTATAATATCATGTATGTCCTAGGAATCCACACACCTCACTTTCATTGGTAGGTTCTTATAAACCCAAGATGATTGCTATCTTGGTTGGGTCTACCAATAATCCTTCCTTACAAATTATATGTCCAAGTAAAGTGCCAAAAGGTGTTGTAAAGATACACTTCTTAATATTAAGTGAGATGATCAACTTCCTACACCTCTTAAACACGATTCATAGATTGTCACAATGATCCTTAACTAACCCACAGACTATAAAATCATCCAAATACACCTGTAAGTACTTATGAATGAAATCCTAAAAATCCTGCACCACAATGCACAAAAATATTACTAGTGTATTGTTCAATCCAAATGCCATCACTTTATATATGCAAAAATACCCTCCCAGTGGTGAAATTAGTCTTCTCCCGATCTTCCTTCACAATGTGCACTTGGTGATAACCTAAAAATCCATCTATAAAAGAATATATCTTGTGCCCAAAGAACTCCTTTAAGGATTTCTTCTATGAACGGGGTGGGAAAAGGATCAATAACACATGAAGCATTGAGTTCTTTGTAGTCCACACAAATCCTTATCCTTATATCCTTCTTGATACTTATAACCATAGGGCTAACCCATTCAAATTATTCAATAGGCTCAATTATACCAGACTTGATCATTTTATCAATTTCTTCCTTTACCTTCACGCGTAGATTAGGATTCATCATGTAAGGCCTCTTCCTAACTAGGTGCACACCTTCTTTAAGCTTGATTTTCATCTCACCTAAATAATGGTGCACTCCCTTTAACTCATGATAGCACCTTGTAAATAAGTCATGGAAGTCATGAAAAAGTTCAATAATCTTAGCCACTTCTTTCTCTGATCAAGTAATCATGAATAATGGCCTCCTTAGGATCTTCCTCCATACCAATTTTGATCGTCTTTATTTTCATATGAGCATGATATACATGCACATTCTTATCTGTAGTTTCCATCACCTCATGCATACCTTCAATGTGGTCAACATCCAGGGTATCAACTTCCTCGACATCTATCATTTACACCGCTTTTCCTTTTATTTTTCCTTTCACCTCGGACCATTTCCTATTCAACTGCTTTCTTCAAGATCCAAAGCGTGCCTTTAAATCAATTTCTCTAAAAATTCTATCAATATTTACTCAAACTTTCACACTATCTCCCAAACTAAGGTGCTTCATAATTTATAGGGCTTCATTGATCGGAGGATTAGTAGAAAAATAATCAAAATTATGAATCATACCTAAGCTCATCTCTAGCCAATTTCTTGTTTCCCTTTTCAATTAAGTTTGACATACCATGCACATGCGTAGCCATGTAAGGTGCAATATAACTTGTGCACCCATAGTGATGGTGGTAAGGCCTCTTGCCCCTCCGTCAAAAGTCTCACAATTCTATATGTGATGCGAGGTAGGGTACTTCCCATGAAATTTTCTTATTTGTGTAGGTACATTTCTTCGAGTGAACTCCGGTGGAGAAATCGATTTTCACTTCTCACCACTCAAAAATTCCATCTCTATGTGTTTCCCACCAAAGTGTTGTCCTCGCAAATTATAGAATAGCATATTTACTTTATCCCCTTCATTCTAACACTAGGTATCCATGGCGCACATAAATGCATCAGGATTTCCTTCACTAGTATACCAAGGTACCCTATTAAATCCCAACCTCCTCACCATGTGTGGTCTAATCATCCTGGTGACTCATCCTTTCACTTCATGCCCAACCATTTCATACGGTTCATAAGCCCAATTATCACAATAAACACTTGTAGTGTCATGTATGCATTACGTGTCTTCCCAATGAAGCATGCCCTCCTTGGATGGTTCTAAATTCTTTGGATCACATACTAACTGAACAATTTTTTTATTAAGGTCTTCTTTTCTCAAGGACTCAACATAGGGCTCTGCCTTATTATTCAACAAGGGTATAATCACGCACTCTTCCTCATTCTCAAAGCTAATGTATCTTTTATTAAATTGTAAATATTCCTTATTCGCATAACACCAAGTCATCCAAGTAATGTTGGGAATTTATTTACTTCAACAAGCTCTAATCCCTAGTAAACTTGACTCCCTGAATTGTAATAGTTGTATCCTTTAATAACCCAATCGACATAGCCCTAGTCTTGTTTTCCATGTACAACACATTCATCGATGGTCAGTAAGGTCATTGTACCCATTTGGTTCTAAGCATCTAGATTTAATACATTCACTTCCACACCATTGCCTATCAAAATGTTGCGAACGGCCACCCATCAATTATTGCATCAAGTGTGATTTCCTTATCAAATTCATGATTCTAAGGTGGTATATTTACATGAAATATCTGTTTTTCATGCTCAAACCCAACGTGTAGTAATGTTTATTGTAATCATTCCCCTAATAGAGGAATGCTGTTATCCTAGCACAACATCCTACACACCTCTTTCAAATCATCAACATCCTTCAATAGGATTTTAAATTTCCTTGCATTATCCGTGTCATGATCATGTTCCAAAGAAACATTGTATCTCTCTATGTAGTTCCCCGATAACTTCCATGGTATCACGATAAAAATATTTTTGGTGCATGTAAATTTGGATATTTAGCATGTATCACCTCTTCCCTTAAAATGAGTGGCTTAGTATTCGTAGGCTCACATGCGTGTGTAGAATCAACACATGTGGTAACCTTTAATGTTTTTATTTCATGATCATGGGTTTTCTTTGGCATCCAATGACCAAACAGTGAATTGTACTTTAATCATTCATGTACCCTTTCCCTATTTCTTATTCTTACTCATGTTCTCATATAAATATGGGCATTCCTCTAACTTATGTATCTTTCTACACCATGAGAAAGTAATGTTCTAAGGGAACTCACAGTGATAATGATCAGGGGATCCACAAGTATAACAATTTCCTCATGGAAACTTGCTCCATCAACCACTGCAACCTCAGCCTCTATATCATGCCCTTCATGGTTATGCCCTTCATGCTCCTTAGATATACTAGTCACATTTTTTTGGCTCTCTCCTATCTCAATGTATTTGTAAATTCGATCAATCAACTTGCAGTCATCGTTGTCATGAGTATCGAATTACAATTATTACAATACATGGAAACCTTATTTATAAGCACGCGTTGTAATATAGGGAAATATCAAACATCATGATCAATCCAATAATAGTGTATGCAATAGTGTACACTACTGCGTGGGCTATTATATTTAGTATGTCCCTCCACTTCACAATCTGTGCACCAAATTCCACCGCACATCTCATGAGCCGAATTAGTAGAAATATTTTCCAGCTTGCTTTTCCATGGCTACAATCATGGCCTCAAAATGGGCTTACACCAATTTCTACCCTTCCAACTTCCTCGGTGCATAAAGTTGCTTCCAAGGCCTCACGTGGATCTATAAAATTCTTATGAGATAACACCCTTCCGAAAGAGGTCAACAATCCACCAACAAACCACTATGCATGTGTTTGTGAGAAATTTTTTTGGGTGGACAAACCTTTGGATTTATTGAAAAATCTCCGAGAATCTAAGTCCCTTTACTTAACTAGTGTAGCTGATGTATATGCATGCACGAGTAAAGGTGGATTTTCCCGTGGTCTTATGGTGGGGATGGAACAGAGGCACTCAATCGACTCAGTAGAAAAGCTAGCAATATCTTGCTGGAGAGGAATTTGTCTAGAAGTTGGAAAGGGTGTAAGAATATGAGGTAGGGTAACTAATGCTACATGTAGAAAATCATATTCATGCACACACACTAGTTAGAAACTTCATCACATACATTCATGAGAAGAAACAACCATGTAAATAGCAACAAGACCAAATAGAATTTATTGATCAAAAAGTATCAAGAAACCCCTTTGTCAAAGAAATCTAGAAACTCCTTCTTCTTGTATTGATTTCTCAAACCAAAGTTTTACATATTGGAGAGATAGAGGAAATTTGAGAATTAGGGGAATGGAAGAATGTGGCTATCTCCTTTGTTCTCTCTATACACTCTTGAGTTTACAAAACCAATCACCAACCCTTTGAAAAGAGAATGGCTTTAAAATTTATAGAAATCTAAATTGTCCTTTCACCTCCCTCACATGACTCTTTGTTTCCATATTCCACTCGTGACCTTTTGTTTTCCATGAATTAAGTATTTCTCTTATAATTTTTAAAGAATACTTTTTACAAATTTAAAATAGGTCACTTAAGTGAATAAGACGAAATATAATGATGACGCATAGTAAGAATTAGAAAGGAGAGAGAAGTGGAGAAGATGTTTCCCTTGATAAAGTTTGATGATCCTCGAATGATGATGGAAAGCTAAGATGCGATGAAACTCCTCAATGTCATGTTGTTCCAAACTTGCCGTTTGAGGACAACTTGTTATTTTTAGTAAGTACACCTCAGGAAACTTACTATTTTTAGTAAGTTTCATAGTTAGCTTTTCCCAACCTCTACTAACTATGGTAGCTTGAATTATTTCTTCTTACTGTGTTTATCTCACCTTTCAGACCAACTAAATATTTATAGCGAGGGCTTGTGCAACCACTTACTATTTTTATTAAGTTTCAATAACGAGCCGAGATGACCCTTTCGATGACTTTTCCTACAATACTCCCTCCTTGTTGACTTCCTTTTCGTATCCCCTTCAAATGGTGGATTATCCAAAGTAATAGACCCTCTACGCATGAAGGCATGTTATTTTTAGTAATTTTTCCACAAATGTCAAGATGGGACAAAAAAGTCTTGAAACTTTGGGTTTTATTTCGAGGTTCCACACACCGTGTTTGAGTAACTCCTTTATCTGAACAAGTGGGTAAAAGATATTTTCATAGCATGGGAATATTACTAAAAAGAAAAAAAAATCCCTACATATTCCAAAATAGGGGCTTAATGGCACAAAAAAATTCACGTGAAACTATATTTTTCAACGATTATGCCCTCTAATTTTCACTTGATTTCACCCACTAGAACCACGAGAAGTGAAGAGGTAGCTTGCTTCCTTTTTCACAGATGTTCTTCATGTGACAGGGAAGTGTACTAAAAAATAACACAACCCTTCATATCCCTAAAAATAGGGACTTCATGGTGAGAAAAATAGTTCATGTGAAACAAGATTTTTAACAATCATTCCCTCCAATTTTCGTGCGATTTCGCCCACCTGGAACCCTGAGAAGTGGAGAGGTAGCTCATAGATTTTTTCCACTACTGTATCATGGAAGCCATTAATGGATCTTAAAATTTTCAGGTCTGGTTTTTTCCATTCATGATGAAATAAATTCCATTGGGATAGGTTTTTGCTTCGGTACTTGATGCAAAAGTTTACTTCAATCTGACAACCAGTTTGATAGAAATTGAAGTTTGTCCTTCGTGGAGCCGAAAGTGAAATCTCTTCTCTGCGAGCAATCCTTGCTGAAAATTAGAGGTTTTAATATGATTTTTAATGGCATTTAAGAGATAAGAACTCAGAAATAGATGGTTTTTCAATCCATGTACCGGTTTGGAAGATTTCTTCAAATTTTGATTTCATGGCAATGGGGATTTCCACTTGTTCTTCTTCTCTGTTCTTCGTTTCTTCTTCTTATCTCGATGAAATATTATTCTAAGACTTATGTATCACCATGGGGTAGAGGATTTAATTTCTTTGGTGAATTTGGTTTGAGATTTGGCAATGGTGGAGTGGTGGACTGAGGTGTTCTCTGCAACTTTTCTTCTGACAGTGAGAAGCAATAAGAAGTAGCTAACAGTTAGAAAAAATTCAAATTTTTGAGTTTGAGTTGGGTGAATTTTTTTCCCGGTGTCCCTCACCTCAAATGGATGTGAGGGACATCAATTTCCACATTAAGAAAGAATAGGACACATGGCATCGATCCGACGGAAGGGAGTGACTGCTCCAAAATTAACTTTAAAGCACTTAGGGGTTGAACTGATAATCCCGATGGTCGTATGGGGTTCCAGAGGTCACATGGGGGCTGGGTGAATTTTTCCAAAGTTTATGTACCTGACCCTTAGGGATTTTGGGGAGATAAAATCCCGCAAGGCTCCTGGAGATGACACTTTTCCTCCCAAAATCTGGCTAAGTCTTGAACTCGCTCCAAGAGGGTAACTTGTGACGATGATAACTTGAGCTCCCGATGGATTTTTTTAGAAACATGTTATATGATCCTAACTGAAAATGGAATTTTGAATCAAATGGTGGGGATATCATGTATTTAATCTTTCATTTGATCCCAGAAAAATCAGATTTTTGATTTGGTACTCCACCCGTGTCGAGAAAAATTGCATGCGGACTAGATGGGCCAAAGTGTTGTGAAATATATTATTTCACCATATTTTATGGCTTGGAATAATGTTTCCGATATGTTTATTTTTCTCCTAAATCCATTCGAAGCTCCCGAATCACTCTCCGAAGCTCTGCAACTTATTTTGGCATGTGCACTGCCTAGGCCTGTGAATCCCCAACTTTGATGAAACTGCCCCAACTACTCCAAATCTTCCCTGAACCTTCCAAAATCACCTTCATGATGTTCATATTCCTTTTAATCACTTCCATGTCCATTTCTTTTGGTCCGCTCCATGTGGTTGCTCTAGTCTTAGGAAGTTCAGTGATAACCCTTCCCACAATTGCCTCTAGCTTGCAATTTTCAATGAACTCCTAAAATCACCTAGGGGGAACAAATGGACTTTCCTAAATCACCTAGTTGGATTGGGTAACGAAAATTTTGAGGTCACTTAGACTGATTGGAGAGATCCAGGTGTCTTGGAATGATAGACTTGAAAATTTTGGCACAGGGGTATAGTTGTCGTGCTCGAAAATTATCAATTTCCCTATTGCACATTTACATGACAACAACTGGATTTAGCTTGGGGACATGCCATGGACTGAGTGCAGCAAATACATGGCATGAATAATCCCAGAATCTCAACAACTCGATACAAATACCAGTGCCTTATCCATTGGGCCCTGCGGAGTCATGTACAATTTACAAGAGAGAAAGATAATGAAGAAGGAAACACACACACACAAAAAGATGGAAAGGAAACACATGACACACAACATAAAGGGAAACACAACACGAAAAGGAAATTATATACAAGGGGAGGGAAATTTACAGATGCGGGAAAATGATATACACATACTGACGACAACGGGTTGAGAAAAGCACATGCCATCATGAAATAGTGGATTGAAGTATGACCATTGAAGCACAAAAATTATTATTTGATAAAAAATGCTTTGGTGATGGATTTTCATGGCTTGAGAAGAATAAGGATTACCATAATTCCATCCTTATACTCATACTGTATTGATAATGTTTCTTCATCCATTGAAAATTGTGTTAACCTCTTGAAACTTTTGCATTTTGAAGATTCCTCTTGATGTCCCGCAAACATGAGACACCATTCCTCCATGTCTTCGAGAGTGGGAAAATTGCTTTTATCATGAAAAAATTCATCTTATTTGAATTACAACTTTGAATTGTCTCTTATATCATAAAAACACTTGGAAGTATTGAGAACAAACTGATTTTCTTTCCATTCAAGAACTTCCCTGAACATCCCGCTTTGTTTCTTTGAGAAAGTGTTTTCAAACACGAAGGTTAAATCATTAAGCTGGAGATATTCATCATCCTTGAGATATTGTTGCAGTACGGGAACATGTTCAATGTGAATCTGAGCTTGGAGGATGGTGAGTGTAGTATGATTTTGGGTCATTTGGTAAGAATCATGCATACTCCCGCTTTGTTGTCTAGAGAAATGGTTACCAATATGCATCTGTTCGGAGTACATCTTCATATCATTTTCAAAATTGCAGCTTTTGGTTTCACCGTATAATAATTCTTCACCCTCTATTATATTTTTCCATATGAACTCTTGCTTTTCATTGATGGACAATTTTGAAATGGTGGGAGCGAGTTGGTTTTGAATATACTCCAAACATTTCTGCAGATTTTCGCCATGTTCCAAATAAATTTCTTCAATGCAAATCAGCTCAATGTTTTCCCTGTTAACTTCTTCCATGGTGGAGGTGTTGTCTTAAAAACTATATATGTCCAAAGGAGATTCATGAACTTTTCTTCTTTTGCACTCGTGAACTTCTTCGCACAATGTGGAAGAAAAATAAATGTTTTCATGTTTATTTTCATCAACCAAAGTATTTGAGAATTCATCAAGCTTATCCAACTGCTCCATCTCAACATCAAAAATTGGTTCACCAAAATAGGAAGCACAAATTGACTCATACTTTTCTTGTATCTCCATGGCCCAGGTTAAGAGTTCAAGACTGATTTGAGGATCCTTAGTTTCTTATGCAGCCTTCAAGATATCTTGTATGGATAGTTCTTCTAAAATTTCCATAGGCTCATTTTTTTCTTCATTGGAGGAATATTCTTGTTGTGCCTCTAGGAGATGGTTAAAAATCTGATCCATATAGTCCCATGATTTATTCGAAACATTCTCGTTCACCTCTTCCATGATTTGTGGTGCCAAAGATTCATTTTTTTGCAAACACGGGCATACTTGATTCTTGACACCTCCGACAAGGAGAAGATGTCCAAGCTTCATGGGAAGGGCACTCCTTCAATCTCAAAATCTATATCATCCTCTTCTTGGTAAGAGGCGAACTGTGTTGGGGTAGCAGATGAGAAGACATTTCAGCTACATGTTGACCATCCAATATTGAGTCTTCTTGCTTAGGTGAAAGATGAAAGGCTATGTTTTTACCGTGATGATGATTCTACTCCCGAGTGAGTCGATGTTGTTTTTAAAAAAAATTCTCCTCGGATTTGAAAACAGAGTGGGATTCTTCCATTTTATCATCCATGATTTCATCGGGAAGAGAGTTTGATTCTTTGACTTCCTCCATTTCTTCATGCAACATTTCTACATCACTCAAAGAATCAAAATAGTAGGTAAGATTATCTATGACCATATTGAACACATCATCTTCTCGAACATGATGTTAGATGAATTTCTTGCACTTATTCACATCTCTCCATTTCATCATCAATTAAAATATGAAAACTTGAAAATATATCATCCATGCTTACTTTGAATTGGCCATCTTCTTCATCATTTATGGAGTCTTCAGAGAGCATTGGATCATCCATTATGTAGAAAGGATCTTCCTTTATTGAATATATTATTCCCCCTTCTATGCTTCCATGGCGTGACTCAAGCCAAATGGAATTGTTGAATGGTGATTCTATCTTCATCTCTTCTACTTCTTCCTCCATGGCATTGCTTTGGATTTCATCGGAAGGTTCCATAGTAAGAAGAATGGGTCTACTCATATCTCATAGATCAAAAAAGAATAGGAAGTACAAATAGGGGTGTTGTGTAACCCCCATGCCTAAACATGGAAAGAAATCAATGACTCATGCCATAGATCAAAAAAGGAAGTACAAATAGGGGTGTTGTGTAACATATGACATGGAAAGAATCTCAATCATGCCACGATGCATATGATGCCACATATGACGCCAGAAGAGGAGTTACAATTCCAAATAAGGAATGTAACTCCTATGATGCATTGATGCAAATGACAATGTCAGATTCTATGACAAAATCTGACACTTGTCATTTGACTTCCTAAGACCTATGACTCTCACAAGGTGAGATGACTCACCTAGGTGATGTGGACGATGACTGGACAGTCACACACACCAACACCCCCCCTTCATCGAAGCCGAGGAAGAGGTCAAGGTAAGCTAGAACAGAAAAAGAAGACTCCCCTAGACAACTAAGAAAGATGTGTCAATGGGCCCCAACAACTAAAGGCTTGATAAGGTGCCCATGTACAAACAACATCTTTCTGGAAAGAAGAAGAGGAGAAGAAGGAGGACTATATAGCCCGAAGAAGATGGGTGGCTACAAAGAGATCTCACCCCAAGAAGAGACCGCAAGTGAAGAAACTTCACCTCAGTGAAGGGCTTGGTGAAAATGTCTCGACTTTGATCAATTGTTATGAACATACTTGTATGTCGATGATGTTTTCATGTATCAGCTCCCATATGAAGTGCATATGAATCTCAATGTGCTTCATCCACTGATGCTAAACTAGATTTCTACAAATCGAGATAGTGCTCATGTTGTCACAGTAGATAATGGTAGGCCACCAAAGTGGATGCCAAACTCTGTCAAGATACCCTGTAACCAAACAACTTATGTGGCAGCGTTAACTACTCCTCTGTATTCTACTTCTATCGATGATATGGCAATGGTGTTCTATTTCTTGCTGGACCAACTGATAGGACCTAAACCAAGAGTGAAATTGTAGCCTGAGGTAGACTTCTGATGATCTAGATCACCGGCCCAATCTGAGTCTGTAAATCCAACCAAGTCAATCTCAGTCCCTCCTAAGTAATGAATACCATCTGTGTGAGTGCCACGAACATAGTGAAGGATCCACTTTGCTACTTTTAAGTGCAGCTCATGAGGCTCCTGCATAAATCTGGACATGATCCCGATGGCATACGATAGATCTGCCAAGTGTGAGTAAGGTAGATCAAGCTTCCCACCAACTATCGATAAAGGGTACCATCAACCAAGGGGGAAGAGCAATCAGAAACCAACTTAATCCCGAAAGAAAAGGAGTAGGTGAGGACTTGTAGTCGGACATGTGAAACCGAGCAAGCAAATCAAGAGAGTACTTAGGCTGCGAGATCATAATTCCCGAGTCAGATTGTGAAATCTGGATCCCAAGAAAGTAATGAAGCAATCCTAAGTCAGACATGGAGAACTTGTTGGCCAAGGAGATCTTCACAGAATCAATGATAGAGGAAGAGCTACCGGTGATCAACAAGTCATCAACATAGAGAACAAGAATAAGCATGGAGTCATCCTATGTGCAGAATATACACATTTGGGTCAGAGTGACACCGAGTGAACCCTGATGCAAGTAAAAAGGAGTCCATCTTGGCATACCAAGCCCGAGGGGCTTGTTTAAGGCCATAGAGAGACTTCTTTAATTTACAAATGAGGGATGGATCATGGACATAACCCGAGGTTGTTCCATATAGATCTCCTCCTCTAGGTCCCCATGAAGGAAGGCACTCTTAACGTCCATCTGGTGGACTTCCCATCTGTTAGCGATAGCGATGGCAAGGGTCAGTCAAATGGAAGTCATCTTCACAACCGAGAAAAGGTTTCTGAGTAATCAACCCCAGCTACCTAGGAGAAACCCTTAGCTACAAGTCACGCTTTATACTTCTCAACTTCTCCATTAGCTCCATACTTTGTTCGATATACCCACCTACACCGAATGATTTTTCTTCCTTTCAAGAAGGGTAAGATCCCAAGTGTCATTCTTTATGAGTGAGGAATACTCCTCATCCATGGCAGAATCCCACTCAGGAATCCCAGAAGCTTCTTGGAAAGATGGTGGATCAGAAGCAGAGGTGAAGAAGGAGTGAGGTCCAATGAAGTCTAAGCGAGTACGTCTCTCATCCAAAGGATCTCCAACTAAATCTCCAGCACTCTGTAAAGTTTTCCTGGCCCAAAGAGGTCCCAAAGGCTCAAGCTCAGAGTCGGAAGATTCTTCACTTGAGTGAGAAGGGACATAGTCCTCATCATCACTACTATCAGAATCAGAAGACTCAAAAGTTTGAGGATCGGGAGGAGCAGGGAGAGGTGGAACTCACTCAACAACATCATCATCTGAAGAGTCAGAATCTAAATCAGTGGGCAAAAGGACCTCAGTGGAAGTTGAAGTCAAGGATGACTCATCAAACTTCACACTCCTCTCAATATAAAGCTCACGGGTGGTAGGGTTCAACAATCGATATCCCTTCACGCCATCAGGATACCCGACAAAGATACAAGGTTTGGATTGTGGATCCAATGCCTTGTTTTTTTTGGGAATCTAAGCCATAGCCTTGGATCCAAAGACTCGAAAGTGCTCGACATCAAGCTTGTGTCCAAACCAGGCTTCAAAGGGTGTCATCCCTCTTACTACCTTGTGTGGAACATGGTTCTGAATATAACAAGCACAATTCACTACTTCAACCCAATACTATGGAGGAAGAGATTTCGAGTGAACCATACAAGTAGCCATCTCCTTTAAAGTTTGGTTCTTTCTTTCTACAACTCCATTTTGGGAAGGGTGTAAGAAATTGTACGTTGCAAAGCAATCCCCTCAGAAGTGCAGAAATCCTCAAACCTATTGCTCACATACTCACCTCCATTGTCGGTTTGAAGAACCTTGATAGACCATTCCACTTGTTTCTCAGCAAGAGCCTTAAAGTTTTGAAAATGCTCAAAACTTTAGACTTAAGCTTAAGAAAATATACCCAAGTATAACGTGAAAAGTCATCAATGAAGGTTAGTATATATAGAGCTCTAGTAAAAGAAGGAGATGGAAAAGGGCCAAAAACGTCACTATGAACAAGATCCAAGGGACGAGTAGCTCTCCAGGATTTTCCCTTGTCAAAGCTTTTTTTAGGGTGCTTTCCAAGGGTACAACCCTCACAAAGACCCTTAGAAAACTTAACTCGGGGTAGCCCATTGACCATTTTGTTTTGGCTCAATTGTTCAAGGTAACGATAATTTAGATGCCCAAAACACTCATGCCATAACTTGCTAACCTCATTTGCATGAGTGAGCAAGGCATTGGGTGTCGAATCAGAAGAGAAGTGGGAAAAGGTATACAACCATGAATGGTGATCTACCTTTCCCTCAGCCACAATGCAAGTCTTCAAGTTAAGCTCACGAATAATCACCGAGTTAGGACCAAATTCCACTCGCATTCCTTCACCAAGGTGGGTGATTTGGTAAACCGATAGGAGATTGGTAGAGAGATTGGGAACACTCAACACTTGGTTAAATGTTCCACCTTCTATCTCTACCGATCCACTACCGAAACCGACACATGAGTGTCATCACCCAACGTGATTTGGGACATGCCACATGGTTCAATGCTAGAGAATTCAACCTCTGAAGAAGCCATGTGGTGCGAGGCACCGGAATCGATAATCCAAGTTGATGATGGAGCTGATCTAGCTACGAGGGCCTTACCTTTCTTCTTTTCATTTTTAGTCTCCTTTGCATTAGAAGACTCACCTTTCTGAGCATTTTGTTTAATGGATTCAGGAACACTTATTTTATTCTTCTCAAGTAAATGAGTTAAGTGATCAATTTGTTTCCAAAAACAATGATGCTCATCATGGCCATAATTCTTACAATAGGAGCATTTATACTTTTCCTTCTTCGCTTTAGGCTCAAGTCAAAGTATGAGTGATGGGCTTAATTGGGGGTTGGTTGGTCTTGGTTTCTTTCTTAGGTTGGTCCTTAGTTTCTTTCTTCTTTTCATTTTTCTTGCCCTTATTCACCACAAGGGCATGTGACTTGGATTTTAGAGTCCCCATTTGAATGAGTTTGTCCTGTTCTCGAATGAGTTGGGATGAAAAATTGTCAAAGGAGGGCATAGTCCAAGTACTACCCAAGGTGGATTTCATGGCGTGGAAAGTTGAAACGAAAACAGAGTATTCAGACCTAACTTAGAAAGAATCGACAAGATCAATTGAGAGTCTTTCTTATCCACTTTACATTCCTTTAGAAGCATTCTAGTGTGGAAAAACTTTGAGAAGAAGGCCTGTAGGTTTTCAAAGTCACTAGGATTTAACCCTAGTAGTTCATTCTCCAACTCATGCACTCTCATGTCATCTTGCTTCCCAAACATATCATCAAGCATTTTCCACGCTTGATCGGGTGTTGAGGAAGTTTTGATGTGGAAGAGCAAGTCGAGAGAGACGGACATACAAATAAGACCTAAGGCTTCATCACAACGGTTGAACCATTTAGATTTTCGGGTTCATCATTAGGTTCGGTCTCTAACCCCATGGTAACTCGGTATAACCCTTTACTTCACAAAACCAATATAATTTTAGATTTCCATTCAAGAAATTAAAAGGTGTGAGCACTGGTACTTTAGAGATATCCATAATGAAGAGATAGAACCAAGGAATGCAAGAAGGAAGGAGAGAGAAAAGAAACAACCACCCCAAAAAAAATTACACCCCCGAGTTTGGCACTTTATAATTCAAAGTGCATTGATTACAACCAGATGCGATGTGTGTTCCGAGAACCATTTTCACTCACCTTGCAATTAGCGTAATAATAACGCAAAATGTGGGAGACAACAATCAAGGTTCATAGGGCAACAGATCGATACTACAAGCAAGCATAGAAAGAGAGAAGCAAGAGGGGGAAGAAAGAGCTTTGTGAGAAATAACATCTCACGTCACACAAAGAATCCCTTTGTCATAAGACTGTGGTGGACGTGCTCACAAGTCCACAAGAAAAAGGAATAGAACAAAGCTCAAGAAAAAATGAGCTGAATTAAGCAATACAAAGACACCCCCTAGAATGCGGCACTTTATAAAATTAGTGCATTTACAAAAATAATGATCCCATCATCTAGAGTGTGAAAAAACATGCAACTTTGACTAAAGAAGTGCTCAAAACCGAGCAACGAGTCAAAAGTTATAGCAAAAACCAATTCCCGCAATTGATGAGAAAAAGCCAATAAGCCTGCAAATGGATTAAAAAAGTGCCCTAAACGCATGCAAAAGGTGTCGTATGTATGCCCATTGGAAATGACATGGAATTTGAGATAGGGTTTGTTTGTATTGTGAGGGGGATTAGCCACCTGCCAATCCCGACCTCACCCTTCGTCTTCGGCACTCGACGAAAGGTTAAAAATACAACAAGCCAAAAAACCAAATTTTATAATGCCAAAGAAATAAATGTTTTTACCTTATACCTTTTTTAAAAGTAATGAAACAAAACATTTTTAAGAAAAGTGATAAAGTAAAATGTATAAAACATGTTTTTTTTAAAGGTGAATAAAAAAAAATATTTTTGGAAAGATATTACCTAGCGGCGGAAAAAAGGCACTTAGGAAGCCATGTGGGGATGAGATGAAAGGCAGGCCAAGTACTATGACTAGAGAGGTAGGTTAAAAAATAGATAATGTGTAACTATCCACCTGCAAAAAATGCCAAAAAGAATATCTCCGTGCAATGTGCAATGCAAAAATAGTCTGAAAAACACAAGTGCAGCAATGAAAAAAAGCAAGATGAGCGAACAGAAAATGCTAGAACAAGAGAAAATGCCGAAACAAGCATGCATGAAATATACGTTTCTTTAAAAATGAGGTTTGAGAACATTGGAGAAATGCAAACATGTTAGAGCGGGAATCTAGTAAGGCTCAAAAAACATGAGAGACTAGGCAAAAACATGAGTAGTTTTCAAGTGAGAAAACAAGCAAAAACGCTTTGAAAAACGTGGTAGGCTTAAAAAAAAAAATGAGGCTGTCGAAAAAATGAGAGAGACCAAAAGATGAACAAACTGGTGAAAATGACCAAAAATGTGCATGACGAAAAGGTAACCTCGAGACAACAATGAACCACAACGATGAGAAAAAAGCTCGGAATAGTCTGAGTATACACAGTAAAAAAAAAAATGATTCCAACCAACTAGTAATCACAGGTCCATGCCAAAAAATGAGCTCTTCTTTTACCCTACAGGTGCTGAATCTGAACACAACCAACAAGAAACACACAAACAACCCAGAAACAACAGCCACAAAGATCTAGAAATATCCAAATACGAACTCAGCTGATAATGCAAACCAACCAAATACCTTAACTTGCAACTGCTGAAACCTCAATATGAGGTGAGCAATAATTCCAAAATGATAATAAAAAAAAAACTTGCACATGAGGAAATGAGAAGAAACCAGAAGTAATAAACAACTGAGAAAAAGAGTGCACATTTACCGAAACCAGCTCTGATACCATGAAAGAGGGATTCGTGAGAACCGATGTTGAAAAGTGATGCACCACAACGAAGTTGCACTCTGATGGTAACGTCAAGCCAATGCAATACGCAAGATTCAAATCAATGGAAAGAAGATTGCAAGTAAGAAGAATGGGTCTGCTCATGCTCATAGATCAAAAAATAGGAAGTACAAATAGGGGTGTTGTGTAACCCCCATGCCTAAACATGGAAAGAACCTCAATGATGCCATTGACGCATATGATGTTGATTGACGCATATGACGCCACTAGAAGAGGAGTTACAATTCCAAATAAGGAATGTAACTCCTATGATGCATTGACGCAAATGACAATGTCAAATTCTATGACAGAATCTGACACTTGTCATTTGATGGTGGATCTTGCACCGTCTTGTCTTTCATCATCTTCTTGAATGCTGATTTTATCTTCATCAGAAGGCTCAAGGATAGGATTTTCTTTAGCATCATTCAAGAACCTTTCGGTATGAAAACCCTATGGTATGAATGATCTTCAAGATCTTCCTCTATAGGAAAAATATCTTCTTCTTCTTCCTCGCCATGGGTTGCTTCAAGTTGCTCGTTCATCTCTTATAAGAATTTTACATATTCTCAAACTTCACACCTTAGCTTATGTCTCCTTTGAATCCATTCCTCTTCATCGGTGACATGTTCTTTCTTATTTCCTTTGTCAATACTAGTCCTAACCATGGCTGATCAACAATCTTCTTTTTCGAGAAGACATCTTCTTCTTCTTCACTGTCACTCATTGGTACTTCACTCCAATCTGGAAATTTCTTCATGATGCAGGAAATGAATGTGATAGGGGTTCGTTCCTTGATGGAGTCACCTTCAAAAATGATTTTCCTTTGAATTATTTTTTAGACCTTGCGATCGTATTTTGGGTGCGAGATGTTTGTTAAATCTACCCCACGGTGGGCACCAAAACTATTGGAGAGAAATTTTTTTGAGTGGTCAAACTTGTGGATTTCTTGCCAAAACTCGGGAATATAAGTCCCTCTACTTAACCAATGTATATTTCATATATGCATGTGTGATTAAAGGTGGATATTCCTATGGCCTTGTGTCCAGGATCAAATAGGGGCACTCCACTGACCCTACGGAAAAGCTAGCAATCTCTTGCTAGAGATGAATTTTTCGAGAAGTGGGAAAGGGAGTGAGAATGTGAGGTAGGGAACTAATGTTGTAGGTATAAACTTATATTCCTACACGCACACACTAGCTAGAAACTTCATCACATGCATTCATGAGAAGAAATAACCCCGCAAATAAAGAATAAGACCAAATAGAATTTATTGATCACAAAGTATCAAGAAACCCCTTAGTCAAAGAAAGCTAGAAACTCCTTCTTCTTGTATTGATTTCTCAATCCAAACTTGTACATAATGGGGAAATAGAGTAAATTTGAGAATGGAATAATTTGGCTATTTCCTTTTTTCTCTCAATACACTCTTGAGTTTACAAAATCAATCACCAACCCTTTGAAAAGAGAATGGCTTTACAATTTATAGAAATATGAATTTTCCTTTCACCTCCCTCACATGAATCTTCATTTCCATATTCCATTCGTGACATTTTGTTTTCCATGAATTAATTATTTCTCTTATAATTTTTACAAATTTAAAATAGGTCACTTAAGTGAATAGGATGAAATACAATGATGACGCATAATAAAGAATTAGAAAGGAGAGAGAAAAGAGAGGGAGGAAACGAGAGAGAAGAGGAGAAGATGTTTCCCCTGATAAAGTTTGATGATCCTCAAATGATGATGGAAAGATCTGATGTGATGAAACTCCCTCAATGTCCTGTTGTGCCAAACTTGCCCTTTGAGAACAACCTATTATTTTTAGTAAGTACACCTCGAGCAACTTACTATTTTTAGTAAGTGTCATAGTTAGCTTTTCCCAACCTCCATCGGCTATGGTAGCTTGAATTATTTCTTCTTACTGTGTTCATCTCACCTTTAGACCAACCAACTATTTATAGTAGGGGCTTGTGGAACCACTTACTATTTTTAGTAAGTGTCAATTGCGAGCCGAGATGACCTTTTCGATGACTTTTCCTGCAATACTCCCTCCGTGTTCACTTCCTTTTTTGTATCCCCTTCAAATGGTGGATTACCCAAAGTAACAAACCCTTATGCAGGAAGGCATGCTATTTTTAGTAAGTGCGCCGTGGATGTCAGGATGCAAAAACAAGTCTTGAAACTTTGGGTTTTATTCTGGGGTTCCACACTCCGCGTTTGAGTAACTCCTTCATCTGAACAAGTGGGAAAATGATATTTTCATGGCGTGGGTAGAATAATGAAAAAAACACAGCCCTCCATATCCCTAAAAATAGGGGCTTCATGGCGCAAAAAATAGTTCACGTGAAACTATATTTTCAACGATCATTCCCTCCAATTTTTGCGTGATTTCACCCACTGGAACCCTGAGAAGTGAAGAGGTAGCTTGCTGCCTTTTCACAGATGTTCTTCATATGATAGGGAAGTGTACTGAAAAAAACATCCCTTCATATCCATAAAAATAGGGACTTCATGGCACGAAAACTAGTTCACGTGAAACTAGATTTTTCAACGATCATTCCCTCCAATTTTCGTGTGATTTCGCCCACTGGAACCTTGAGAAGTGGAGAGGTAGCTTGCTGATTTTTTCCACTATTGTGTCATGGAAGCCATTAATGGAGCTTGAAATTTTCAGGTCTGTTTTTTTTTCCATTCGTGACTAAATAAATTCCATTGCGATACATTTTTCTTCTAATGCTTCATGCGAAATTTTACTTCAATCCAACAACCGGTTTGATAGGAAATTGAACTTTGTCCTTTGTGGAGCCGAAAGTGAAATTTATTCTCTGTGAGCATTCCTTTCTACAAATTGGAGGTTTTAATATTATTTTTTAATGTCCTTTAAGAGATAAGAACTCAACAATAGACGGTTTGTCAATCCGTGCACCGGTTTGGAAGATTTCTTCAAATTTTGATTTCATGGCAATGGCGATTTCCACTATTCTTCTTCTCTATTCTTTGTTTGTTCTTCTTATCTTGATGAAATATTCTTTTGAGAATTGTGTATCACCATGGGTTAGAGGATTTCATTGCTTTGGTGAATCTGATTTTGTCTTTGGAAATGGTGTATTGGTGGGTGAGGTGTTCTCTCGAACTTTTCTTCTAGCGGTGAGAAGCGGTTAGCAAGAAACAAATGCACGATTAGAAAAAAATTTCAAATTTTTGAGTTTGAGTTGGGAGAATTTTTTTCTGATGTCCCTCACCTCATTTGAGGTGAGGGAGATCAATATACACTTTAAGAAAGAAGAGGACATGTGGCATCAATCCAACGACAGGGAGTGAGTGCTCCAAAATCAGCTTTAAAGCACTGAGGGGCTGAACTTGTAATCTCGATGGTCGTATGGGGTTCCAAAGGTCACATGGAAGCTGGAATTTTTTTCCAAGGTTTATGTACCTTACCCTTAGGGACTTTGGGGGCATAAAATCCCGCCATGACCCCGGAGATGACACGTGTCCTCCAAAAATCTGGCTAAGTCTGAACTTTCTCCAAGAGGGCAACTTGCGATGATGATAACTTGAGCTCTTGATGGAATTTTTCAGAAAAATGTTATATGATCCTAACTAGAAATGGAATTTTTAATCCAATGGTGGGGGTATCATGTCATTATTCTTACATATGATCCCTAAAAATATTTTTTTTTGGTACTCCACCTGTGCCTAAGAAAAACTACTTACAAACCTGATGTGCCAAAGTGTTGTGAAATATCTTATTTCACCATCTTGTAGGGCTTGGAATTATATCTCTGTATATGTTTCATGTTTCTCCTAACTCCATTTGGAACTCCTGTAATCACCCTCCGAAGCTTTGTAGCTTATTTTGGCCTATGCACTACCTAGGCCTGTGAATCCCCAACTTTGATGAAACTACCCCAACTACTCAAAATATTCCCTAAACCTTCCAAAATTACCTTCATTATGTTCCTATGCCTTTGAATCGCTTCCACATCCATTTTTCTTTTCTACTCTGCTCCATGGAGTTACTCTTGTCCTTTGAAGGCCAGTGATAACCCTTCCCACAACTACATGTAGCTTGCAATTTTCAATGAACTCCTAAAATCACCTAGGGGAACAAATGGACTTTCCTAAATCACCTAGGTGGATGGGGTAATGTAAATTAGGAGGTCACTTAGACTGACTGGACAGACCCAGGGTGTCTTGGAATGATAGACTTGAAAATTTTAGCACAGGGGGTATAGTTGTCATGCTCAGAAATTGTTAATTTCCCTGTTGCACATTTGCACGACAACAATCATCTTCATGTTTTATTGTCTACTTGGAAAATATTTTTCATCTTTAGACCTCTTCATAGGTTATTATGTGAATCCTAGTCCTATCTTTTCACCGGTTCCTTTTTTCTATCTAGCATTCCATTCAAATATTTCAAGATATTTTTCATATTTCAATACATCTTTAGTCTTTTTATTACTTCTTCTAGTTCAGCTATCAAGTATACCAGTTCTTCATGTCTCATGCAAGTGTCTTCTTTCACATTACAATATTTTTCCCTTTGTTAACTTCTTCAGCTCTGTATTGAGTTTGAGGTACTCTTCCTATTTGAATTTGAGAGAGGTTGAGATCAAATCCAATTTGGCTTCAAGTTATTTGAATCCATCTTCATCTTTCTCGCTTTTTCCTTTCCTTAAGAAGATTTATTTTCTCTTCATATTCTTTCACCATTAGCTTCAATTTTTGGTTATTTCTTCTTTGGTGTTTCAATTCTTCTAGGGAACTTATCAATTCTACTTCAAGATTCACTTCAACATCATCTTCATCTGACATTTCATCTTCACTAAGATACTTATCTCTTGAACTACTTCCAGATAATATTTCTACAACCATTCTTGTGTTTCAAGAGGACCAACTCCAAGATGTTAGACTTAATTCAAGAGGACTAGGCTTTGATACCAATTGATGGAAATTCTAGGAATTGAGATGGGGGTGAATCAGTTTTTATTCAAATTTTTACATATAATTCAATTTCCTTAACTTAGTTATGATGAAATCACAAAATCATTCACAAGATATAAACAAGAGAGCACACATGAGAGACAATATTTAATGTGGGAAACCCTTCAAGGGAGAAAAACCCACTAAAACCAAAGAACTAGCTTGGACAAGAATGTCTTGTAAATGTTACAATGATTTCATGTTGAGAATCCACTCAACTTGGAGCATTAACTCCAATACTTTAGTCAAGCTACCACTTGACCTTTAGCAAGCTTCAACTTGCATGGAATCTTCAACTCCCAAAAATTCAACCAAGCTTCAAATTGATATTTTGTAAGCTGCCACTTACAAGGAAGCATCAACTCCTTATGTGTTAAGCATCCACTTAGACTTCTTCTCTTATTTTGATCACTTTTCTTGTATTGTCTCTCACAAAACATTATGATCACTTATTCATCTCAACTTCTTCTCTTCTCACTCTCCTTCATCTTCTGCAAGTACCTCACTCAAAGCATCTTCTTGATACACATTTTATGATGGATCTAGTCTTAGATACACCTCTCAAACCTCTGCACTTTCACATCTACAACCACTACAAATTTTTATTCCTTAGTCAATTAAGTTCATCCTCTATTTCATGTCCTTACCATACCTTCAATAGAATTTTATTCAACAACTACACTTCAAGCACAAGGAAGTGTTTATAGCATAAAGGAAGATACACTCAAATTTATTTTTCACTTCACCTTTTATGACCCTTCACCTACATCTCTTTTCAACTCATACAAAGGAGGACTAAATGACATCACAAAATTGTCAACTAGCATTAATTACATCTGATTTTGTGTCAATTACACACTCATGACTTATACAACCTGTCAAGATGCTTCATATTTTTACAAAGCACTAGGAAAGATTCCTAAACTCCTTCCCATTATGACACATCTGAAATTTTCCTCTTATAACCTTGCCTTCAATCCGACATCTCCTCTACATGTAACTTCCATGCAAACTATTATCTTCTTCCCTTTTGAGAGTTCCTTTTGTCTTTTTTCTCTCTTACACAAATGGACAAGTGTCTCAAGAATGCATGCATGTTACCAAACTATTTTTATAGCCTTGTAACTCCTTAAACACTTCTTAACTTTCCATTTCTTCTTCATTCTTCTTTAAAGCTTCACACATGTTCATTGAGGTCTAGAAATTGTAGTCATGAAGGTGCTTGAATTTTTCAAGGAACAGGTTTTCAAATCTTTTCAAAGCTTGGATAAGATGGTGAGTGGTCTCTACATTACCTTTAGATTCCTAGAGGAGCTTCATCACTCTCATTCAAGCAAGAAAATGTTGATTTGAACAAGAAACAATCATATCTTCACACTCGTAAATACAATCCTAAAAATATGATTACTCGTAGAGAACTAAAGCGTGTCATAAAACCACCTATAATACATCAAAATGAATCTAATGGAGTCTTCATTCACATCCAATTAACAGAAATAAAAAAACATAATAGCAAAGACCATAATTTTTCTCAATCTTCTCAAACGGGTCTAATTGGGTTCTAGTCTTCTCAAGAACCATCATTATTCATGCCTCACGTTAAAACATCTTAAAAGTTATCTCCAATCTCAAATATAAATTTTAATATTTTAAGGACATCACACAAAAAAAGTACAATCATTCAGAGGCATGCCTTGTTTGAACAAAACTTCATCTACTCACCTATAGCAACAAGATTCTTCACTAGCTCAAAAGGGTAGTTTTGGATCACTCAAAATTATGCATGAAAACACTTCATAAAACCAAAAAAATCACACTTTTATCTCATATGGGATACCTTCATGTTATTTAGGACCAAAAACAATCACTTTATGATGTAATTCATCATGTATACCCTTATACTTCCATGTCTAGTTTCTCTTCATTGCATTCTTAAACGGTAGGAGTACAAACACACTTGTATCATAAATTTTTTCCAAAGGATTGGTCTAGATAACTTCATGAACATAAATCACATATCTCCAAAATCCTTCACAAAATATTTGAGCATGGGTTACTTTGCAAGTTTAGTCTCAGTACACTCGGATTTTTCACAAAACAACTGATTTCTTGAGGGTCCACCATGTGTCAAGAGATAAAATCACCATGGAAATATTCTCTAAGGAATTATCTACAAGATAAAGTAATTTTCCAAGAAAAATATTTCCATTTTGAGGCTTAACCAAACAAATTTCTTCATACCGCTCTAAACTGGGGTTTAGGAGGGTTTAAGTTAGTTCCACAAAAATGAATAGAACTTTCTTATTTCTTATCCTTTTGGCCTCATAATTTTTACAACATATTTTTATCTCTATTCTATTTAAAATTTCATCGTATGATTTATCTAAAGGAGACTTTGCAATTTATATCAAATGCTAAGAATTCAGTCATTATTTTAACATACCTTACTTAACCTGGTTTTGACAAAATTGTAATATTTTGCACAAAACTCATCTTATGGTCCTAAAATTTGGTCCACACCTTCATGAATACTTCCTCCATGATATATAATGGCTATTTTTTCATAAATGCACATGTACCTTCTTGACCAATATCATTTGTGCATTTTAAACTTGTTTTTCCTGAAGGGAAGTCATACCAATGACCCTAACCATGCCTCGAAAATGTTGAATTATTACCTAAAACTTCACACAAGGACTCTTTAAAATGTATATTCACACATCCCATGCTTGAATTTTCCTAATATAGATTTTTTTCTTCATACCCTCATGTTAGGTCCTTTAAGTAGGCAAATTTGAGCTAGTTTACAATGCAACTCACCACATCTAAAATTTTCTTCACTATGTGTCCCCTTAAACATGTCCTATCAAGTATTTTATGCATTTAATATGATTTTCCATCTAACTCATACATTCACTCCACCTTTCCAAGTAACTTTTTTCCTAGGCCTAGGGGTTAGGCTTGCTAAACTAAGCTAGTCCTCGACCAATTCTACTCATGTCCCCCTATATTCTATTGGGGTGTTAATATTAAGTGGGGACACCATTTAGGTGGGCCACCACTTTACACCCTTTGTTTAAAGTTTAATTATAAAATTTATATTGTCTCGGTCCCCTTTCCACTTAATGTGGATGTGTTAAATTAAATCTTATGATTTAATTTATTTAGAGTGAAATGGTGCACCCATGTGCAACCAAATCACCCACCCTATTTAATAGGGTGATCTCTCCCAAAGGTGAGATTGAGAAAAAAATTATATTCTTTGAATATAGTTGTGAAGTGAATAATTGTGGGACCCGAGGAGGAAGTGGAGGTGTTGGGTAAAACTGTGTATGTAAAATTATTAAATAAAGGAAAGTTATTTTGTGGGGTTTTTACCTTTATGGTTTTCCCCACATAAAATATTGTGTTGGTGTTATTTTATTTCATTGCATTTGTTATAATGTTTTGTAATGTTTGCAATGTTATTTAATTAATATTAAATCTTACTTGAATGGTTAATATAATTAACCCCTCGATCTAAAATATTCATCCTTCGATCTTGTTTTCACATCATATACATGCTAGACTTGTTATGTCATCATCCGGTATGATCTCAAATCACCATTTAGCCTCTTCTAGTCATTGGATCCTTAAGCAGTTGAGTCTCAACCAAGTTTTCTCAAGCCTTGTATTGTACTTCCTTATTTGACTTACTCCAAGATCTCCTTCAACTCTCATACACCCTGCTTTGTCATTAATATGCCTTTGACATAAATGACAACTCAACATCCACATTTCAACAAGTTCACCATAGATTTCACATAATCTACAAATACTTGTAGCATATCACTTGATTATTCGTACCATGCAACATGTAGCTCATCATTTTTACAGGACAATCCTACTGAGACTTATGCTTTCTCCCTTCTCAATATCGACCATCTCCTTTTAAATTTATTCAATAACTTAGATTCCTATTGCATTGACCTTATTTGTCCTTCTTCCTTCAAACTTCCAAGATGGATGCATAGACCTAACTCCCCCCGAGAGAATTTCTAATACCTTATAAACTTTACACAAACTTTGATCAACAATATTCACATTAAGCCCACATCAAGACATAAATTCATTATTGTCTCGAGACTTCTCAATATTTTAAATGCAAACATCTTCATGACACTAACTTGGAACATGAGGAATAACAAATCTTTGAGACCTAATATACACAGCTTTTTTTAAGGGCCTAAAAACTAAATACTCATACCATAACTTCACAAAACATGGTGATACAACTTCTTAAAAGTGTCACAATCAAACACAAACTTCCATAACTCGAGAGCCTAATCACTATAAGTTTTAATTCTCTTGGGAGCATGCTCTTGTCACTTATTACAAACATCCATGATGAAATATTGACCTTAAACTGAGCTACATCATACACATGGTCTTAAAATATTTGAAAATTATATTATACCCTTAGGAACTTGTCATATCTTGACACTTTCATACCCATATGATCTAATGGAGAAAGATACAACCTTGATGATACCTTTCTTGAACTCAAAGATCATTAACAACTTCTTGAAGTTTCATTATTAACCCTCATAGACATACATGTGATGTATATTTGATGAAAGAATTTATAATTCTATTTATTTTCAATCCCTTGGTGTGAGTGATAGATGTCTTCAATACATAGTAACATGACCAGTTATCCTTCCTTACAATTGATTCTTCAAGCTTTAGAGTCATATTTCATCATCAATCACAAACATCTTCGTACCTTTAAGCTATGATTTAATTGTCACCATTATTAAAGGACACTAAGTTCCTTGTATATTTGTTTTCAAGGTGATTCATACTTGTCAATATCCTTAAAACACTTCTTTCCTTGCTCATTCAAACATTGTTGATCTTACATTAGCAAACTCGTAGTACCACCACAAATAACATATGAACTCTAACAACCTTGACAGGGGCCTACAACATATTTTTTTGCATGTTGTGGTTTAGGTGTTTTCATTGATGAAAAACCTCATTAATGAAAAATTGGATGATATATTATGGTCATAGCATGTTGAGGATGAAATTTAGATATGTTCTTGGTTGCATAGGTTGATTCGGTGAGAATTACTTTTCCCGCAAGCACTTTCGGTGACCTAGCTAGCCTAGGTGATGGTGTATGTTGTTTAGAGATTCTTAGTGACTTGAGAATAATGTTGGAATGATGTAAAAATTTATTGGAGAGTTATTGGTCACTCACATGACTTTTAGGGTTTGGATACAAGTGAATGACCAAGATTCAAGTGCTCATTTGAACCAGGTATGGTTGTTAGAAGACATGAGGATGAGTGGCAGAGCTATGTGAGCTTGTGGATGAATGTAGGAGGATAATTAATGATTTAAAATGTATGTTAGGTCCTTTTGGATATTTTTTATGATGTGTTATAAGGTTTTTTCACTTAACCCTAGCCTTTACAGTGTAAAACCCTAAGGGATATCTATGCAAGTCTCAGTGGCTGGAGATATTGACTATTTTTTGGGAGATGATGATGATTAGAGATGTATCTAGGGTGTTTCATGGTGATGTGGGAAACATTTAAGGTTTCCATGATGAGTATTTTTCATGTTATGTTAGTTTTGGTGAAACATGGTCAAGAACAACATCATTTCCATTTCGAATGGATCTTCTCGATGCTCACCCTAAATTGTGGGCTTTGCACGGGACCTTTTGGATTTAAAGGATGTTTATACATTGATACTATAAGGTTTAAAAATATAATTACATCATTTCATCTTTAGGATTTTATGAACGAATGTTAATAAGGTAAAAATCTATTAATGTGTTTGAAACCCTAGCTCAAAAGCAGCTTTGAGATATTTTCTTCCGAAGTAGCCATAAATTATTTCTAGTGCATAGATTATGATTTGATGATGTAGATGGATCCTCCATGTTTCTAGAAAGGTATGATATATGTTTTTGTGATGAGTGTACCCCACTCAAATAAGCATGTTTCTAAATAATTTTAGTTTGGGACAAGGTTGTCTAAATGAGTTACAAACTAAATATCAATTATGTGATTTATGTGAGTTTTTATTGATTTCCATGATGTTTTAATGTCATGGTGATGCATTTAAATGGTCAATTATGCTTCATTTATGTTGAATGGTCAAAGGGAAGTTTTAGATAGTTTGTAGAGATCATCTTGGTTGAAGACCTTCCACTTTATGTGTGAAGGATTTATGTTGGCAAGAAAATTTATCGGTGGGGAAAATTTTAGATTCCTTGCCAACATCTCCAAAACTCTAGTTCCCTCTTCTTGGGTGGTGTATCTCCACTTATTATGCGTGTATGAAATTGAAATCGGCAGTGGCCATGATGGCCGGGAATATAACAGGGACAATCCACTGACCCTGCAGCAAAATCTTTTGGTTTCCTACAAGAGAGTAATTTTCTATAGAGAGCGGGAAAGGGAGTGAGAAAAAGAGAGGGGAATAATGTTACATGTAGAAAATTATATTCCTACAACCATTAACCCAAAAATTCCAACACACATATACTTAAAAGAAAACAATTTTGCAAGTGGCAACAAGATGAATTGAGATTGAGAACTCAAAGTTTATAAACTATCCTCATCAAAAAAAGGCATGAAACTCCTGTCTTTATTGATGATTTTACAAAACTGTTCATATTTAGAAGTAGAAGAAAATAGAAAAATGGACTAGAAGAAATAGCTATCTCCTTTGTTTCTTCACAAGTAGTGATCTCTCATTAGTATACAAAATTGACAACCCTTAATAATGAGGGTGTCATTAAATTATATAGAATCGAATGACTCTTCATTTACCCCCATGGTGACCTCTCATTTTCCTTTTCCATTTGTGACTTTTGGAATTCTTAAAGAACATTAAGTCCCCTTTTATAAAATAAGGGCAACTTATTACATTTTAGACTATAGTCACTTTAATGAATAAGACAAATGTCATGATTGCTAAAAATGAAGAATCGAAAAGATGTGGGAGATAAGAGGAGAAAAAATTAAGAAGGAGAGAAAGGAAGAAATTATCTTAGGCATGAGTAGGGATATCTCTCCTTGATGAAGGTCTTGCTGGCAGACGACAATCATAACCTTTGTATGATGCATGACACCCTAGACCACATAATGAATGTTGAAAAATATTGTTAAATAATGAACACATGAAATGTTTACAAAGATCCTCCTTGAACATTAAACACACCCCAAATTATCTTCTCTGAATCACACAACTCCCCAAGCGACAAAGATGAATTCACATGCTTTGTCACGCAATGCCCTATTTTTCCTTTGTATGTTATTGCACTCATGATGATGCTTCCAGGACCTCTGTGAACTTCTCATTCCTCCATTTGAACCATGAAACCAACTTGTAACCCCGTGTGGAGTCTAAAAAGTAGAAAGATAAGTGAGAATGAGACCATCTGAACTTTATGCCCTAACACTGAAACTTTCTATTTTTAGAATATGAGATCATGACACTGCCATTTTGGGACATATCACCATATTTTTCCTTCGAACCTTCTCGGAACATACCATCCTCTTTTTTTTCGATGCATTACTATTTTTAGCATAATTATATTTCTAGCAGGTTACTTTTTGGGGACATGCTATTTTGGGAAAATTGTCTTCTTTGTCCTGCTTCTCATTTTGCAATCTTTCTTGATTCTCCTCAGTGATAAAACTTGACATTCAGGGGTACTTACTATTCATAACATGTGGGGAAGCACAAAATATGCTATTTTTAGTAAGTGGTGAAAATGACCTCGGTTTGCAACAGGAATAACTTTTTGGATTCGGTTCTTTGTTATGATCACGTGCTCCAAATTTCACCGTATTTCGCTCACTGGAAAGCTCAGAATTAAAAATGAAATTTTTTCCTGCACGTTTCGGACACAAAGCTACTAGGGTAGACATTATTGGAGTTGAGAATAATTTTTGTAGATTTTGGTTTCATATCCAATCGCAACAAAAACAATTCCCTTGGGATAGCTTTTTTATTTGGAGTTTGTGTTCACAATTCCACTTCATCCGATCGCCATATCAATGGGAAATATTATGAATAGAATCTAGGGCCCAAAATGAATTTTTATTGTATAAAATAAACCAGGGCATCATTTATATTCTATTAATTGCTTCTTGATGGCCTCTGAAAATTATAAATTCTACAAAAGGATTCATCTCAATCTGCTTATGGATCATGAGATATGAACATTTCTTCGATTTTGCCAATGAGGGTTTTTGGTAACACACGAGAATGGTTTTAGATTGAAATCTTATCTTCTATTTCTATTTTTTGGGTAACACACGGAATTTGTATCACTTTATTTCAGCTATTTCACCAAATCTTTGGTGCATATGGTGCAAAAAAGTGAGCCACATTCCCATTGGGCCACTTAGCGATTCCAATTTAACGAAGCGGGGATAAGAAAGTGTGCATAGGGGCTTAGATTGTGAAAAGGAGCTTAGAGGAGGTCACATTGCGTTTAAGAAGCATGAATGAAATTTTGGTACATTTTATTGCACCTATTTCACCAAAACTTTGGTGCACAAAAGTGCACCACATTCTGATTGGTCCAAAATTTCACCAAAACAATGGCTAACTCCTTCACCTTGTGGAGCAACTTGTCGGACACATAACTTGAGCTCCCAGATGTATTGTTTGGAGCTTCCATATATGAATTTTCATGGAAATTTCCTTTTCCACACAATAGTGAAAGTATCATAGCTTTATTAAGTCTGAAACTTCCTGGAATTTCCCCATTTTTATTAGGACCACCAATTGTCCCTGCAAAGAATGAGCTCCTATGAAAACATCTAAGGGTTTATGAAACATATTATGATTCCAACTTGTATATTATTATATTATATTTAAAATGAGTATTTTTTTCCTCCTAACTCTTTATAGAGCTCTCAAAATTGTCTCACAAAGATCAAGAACTTATTTTGACGGCCATCTCCCTAGGGGCTGATATTGGGTCACATGGGGGACCAAGGGACTGAATTTAAGGGTGGATCATTTTATTTCACCTATTTCACCAAATATTTGGTGCACTTGGTGCAAAAAAAGTGTGCCACATTCTGATTAGCTGGGTTTTTGACTTAGAAAATGGCTAACTGTATGAGACTGTGCATTGGAGAGTAACTTGTCGGGACCATAACTTGAATTCCAGGAGGAGGTTTTTGATGAAATTTTATATGATATTGAATTTAAATTGTCTTATGAATCCAATTTTGTGTTTTTCAGAGATTTATTCCACCATTTACCCCTTTAAATTTAGGATTTGTGTTCTGGCTCTAAGGCTGTGCACGAGAGAAAAACTAGATGGGGACATAGTGTGCCAAGGTGTTGTGAAAAATATGATTCCACAATATTTTAGATATCTTAATTACCTTTCCAATGATATATTTTTGAAACTTAAATCCTTCCGGAGCTCCCAGAATCACCTCCCAAAGCTCAGGGGGTTGTTTTTGCATTATGCGCTGCTTAGGCCTCCAAGACTCACTTTTGCTGAACTTGCTCCAAAACTTGAAAAACCTTAAAAAACCTTCCAAAACTGATTGAAAAATGTTCTTGGATCTCCACTATGCCTTCTTGATGGGTTTTGGCTCTCTATTCTACTCTGAGGGGTGTACACCAGCCTTGAGAAGTCTTGAGAACAACCCTTCCCAAGCTTGTTGAGAAGCTTGTCTTGGTAGATCTGACTTGGGAAGAACATGGAATGACTGGATATCCCTAAATCACCTAAAACACACTGACATGACACTTTAGACTGATTTAGAGAGAAGGGATATGATTGACTTAGGGATTAGGGTGATATGAAGGAGGGCTCAAAATGTTCTTTAGGTAAACTTTTCGGGTAGGGTATGGTTGTCATGCTCAAAAATTGTGAATTTCCTTTTTACACAGCTTGGATGACAACATCTGGATCTATCTTGGGGACATGCCATGTATCTATCACAATGAGGAAATCACATGAGAACTCTAGAATCTCAACACATACATTAACTAGTGCCTTATTCATTGGGCCTTGCAAAACATGTACAACTTGCAAGAGATAGCTAGACAGGAACAACACACATAGAAACACACAACTAAAAGGAAACATGCCACATAAAAAAGTGAAAAAATCACACAAAAGGGAAAGGGGAAACAAACCTAAATCACCTATAGTACAAGGTGGGGGACAACCCAATTTCATTTTAGTGCTCTTCTCTTCTTAGAGGTTACCTCTGAGTGGGAAACATTGAGAAATGTTATTCCATATAGCCATTGACCGGTTCAAGAAAGTAGCCTCCTTTCCTTAACTATTTATGAAAGCTAGGTGCTTTCATGATTTCTTGTGTACTTGGTAGGAGTGAGTCTACATGAGCTTCTTGATGCTCAATCCTTCGCTTAGAAATTCCATTTCCTTCATTCTCTTTGAAATCAGTTTCATAGTGTCAGTTGCATTCCACGCTTATCCACGTAGTTGATTATTCATTGAGCACACCATCACTATCCCAAGACTGATTTTTGTTCCAATTTTTTGAAATATTCTAAGTTATTTTCTTTCCCAAGTTCTATGCTCATTGACCTCTTTTCCATGAGAAACCTCACACTTATCTTTTATCTCTACTCCACTATGAGGTGATTGAAGATTGAATGGAGGAGTATAAGTAACCTCATACTTGTCTTGTATGGCCATGATGTGAGCTAGGAGATTGAGAATTAGCTTGGGATATTCCACACTTTCTATTGCATCCAAGATTTCTTACATGGAGTTCTCTTTTTGTACTTCCTGCAGCTCATCTTTGTATGCCATTGAAGAATCTTCATTTTGAATCAAGATAACTATCTGGATGGGTTACATCATCATCTTGGGACTCATTTCATTCTATCACTCCTTTGTCAAGGGGAGCCTCGGCTTCAAGGGCCTCAAAACTCCTTGCTTCAATTTCTTCATCATGGAAAGAGTCTTCCTCTTCAAATGGGAAAGAAAATACCTCCATTTCATTACATCCATCAAGTATTTTCTAGGGAGGGGAATTATATTTATCCTCTTGTTTTATTTCAACATGGCCAATCTTCACACTTTGGTTGAGGATTCCAAATCATATTCATGCTTGTCTTGTAGATTCATGGCTTGCATCAGAGTTTGAGACTTAGCTCAAGGTCTTCTGTTTCTCTATGGCTCTAAGTAGTTCTTGTATAGACATTATTTCAAACTTTCACAAGCTCATTATAGGATGGTATTAACCCTCCATAGATGGCATGTTAGAGATCATATTCATCTTCAAATGAGAATGAGAACATATTCTCTTTTTGGGTAAGTGTATAAGCTAATTTTTCTCCTTGAAAATAATCAAGAACCATTTCCTCTTATTCTTGGTTGCATCATCCAAAAATTAGGTATATCCTCTCGGAACTCAAATTTCCTCACCACTTCTTCAAGATCCATACTCCTTTGTGAAGGAATGTTTGGTCCTATCAAAATGGGAATATACTCTTCCTCATCGGTTGTCACAAAGTGATTCATCTTCCTGCTATCTTGATATAAGATGTTGGATCCTGGACTTTCATACTTTCACACCATATACCTCATCTTCTTTTCTGGAAACAATTTCTCCATGTCTCCCTTCACTGGTATGGTTACGGAAGAACAATTCATCTGAATTTTCCCTCCCAAGTCTTGGCAGAAGCTTTGACCTAACAACATTCCAAAGTTTTCGGGATGTCTGCTACCAAAATAGTCATTGATATCCTTTTATCTGGAAATTCGGCAAGAGCCACATGTGCATCTTTAATCTTCCCCACAAGTGGGAATTCCTTTGATTCCATGGAGTAACAAGAGCCGCCAAGTAGAGTCATGGGGAGTTTAAGATATTTGGCAACCTTCATGGGCATGACATTATCTAAGGCACTCGAATCTATTATGTAATTGTTCAATACATATTCCCAACTAGAAGGGAGACATAAAAAGGATCGACCTTGTCTGTATTTGATGCACTCATGGATAGCATGTTCTGTGAGGGAGGCATAGGTGGGTTTGGTAGTACTCCTTTAGAACTGGGTGTTATGACATTGGGTGTCAAACTACCATTCTTGATATATTGGATGAACCTCTCAAATTGTTTGGGGTGAGTCTACAAATATTCAATTTTGGTAATTTGCACTTTGGCTCTATTTGCATATTCTATGAAGTAAAAAGGAGTTGATGCAGTGATGGTCATGAAGGGACTACTTTTGGATTTAAGACAGGTTTGGAAGAAGGGGTCACTTTTTAGGAATACGGGGAATTTTGAAAGGTACACTAGGAACCTTCAAAGTACTAAATTTTACAGGAGCAGATTTAGAATTAGAATTAGAAGATGAATGGGAATACTTAATTGGAATTTCAGGATCCTTCAAGGTGGAATATGTAATTGGGTTTCTAAAATGTGGATTCCATGCAAGGTGGAAGTGGAGTTCCTCGACTGATTTTTTTTTTGAGATTCACCACGAGAGGATCTTCATCTTCTTGTTTTTAGTAATGGTGGAGGAAGAATCTCCCTTCTCGGTAATCGAGAACGATTGAATATCACACAGGATAAAATTTATGCATCTTCTTCATCATCTTCATTACCTCTAAAATACTCATAGAATCTGATTTGTGTATCATTCTCAAACTCGTCACTTTCTAGGAAATCACCACCTTCACTTTCTTGTTCAAGCTCCTCTTCATTCTCTTGACTCCTACAACTTGTATTGACAGGTGGGGCCTCTAAGGAAAGCATTCGGGGAACTCCTGCAATTTTATTTTTGTTTCTTCTTTGGGAAGATGCTTGTTCAAAAAATTCTCTCTTCAATAATGCCATCTCATTCGCTAGTTTTTACAAGTAATGGATATGTTCTCTCATCTCCGGAAGCCGATCCTTACCCCTTGAGAGATTTTTTATCTATCTCAATAGGATGATAATGTCATCAAGTTCAATTTCCAATATGTTTTCTTCTATAATATTCCTTGGTTGAAATATTCATAGGAAGAATCCTACTTCTAGTGATTGAGCATTGATGAAGAATCTCTTGACATTGTTTTTCGATGGAAAATCTTCTTCTGGTATCCTGCAAAGAAACCATTCAAAATGAGCAATGAATTCTCTCATAGTTTCACTTTCTCCTTTCTTCATTTGATCCAACTACACCAAGAGTTCTTGATAGTCTTTAGTTGATTTAAATCTTTCCTCGAAGGAATTCTTGATGTCATTCCAACTAGTGATGGATTGGGCAAGTAGGAGGTAGAACCATTATGTTGCTTTTTCTTGGAGAGATTCCACAAACAATCTTACAAAAAATTCTTCATGTTCAACTCTAAGAATCCCACATGACGTGGTGAAAAAGGCAATGTGTTCTTCAGTATCTATGTTCCATCACCTTTTAACTTGGGAAATTTTTTACGGGAACCTGTTGGTAGGTCATGAAGAGGTGGTTTGAGAGTGAGAGGGCCTATATTTATTCCCAATGGAATAATGGGTTGAGGTCCTTCTGCTTCATCCTCCAACGTTGTTTATGTTTATGCTCTTGCTTCTAAAAATTCTTATTTAAATTATTCTTCCTCTGGGAACTCAATGCTCAATAGTGGTAAGAAAATGGGAGAATTTGAAGGGGGTATCAACATGATTTTGGATGGGATTTCCAGGTGAACTACTTGATGAACTAGATAGAGATGAGGCTTTAGAAAAGTAGTAGGGATTGTCTCTAACCCGTTCTTGCTGATTTTTCAAATCCTTGAAAGTGGGGCCACTAATTCCTCTCGATTTATTCAACTTGGTGTTTCTCCTTTCAGCCATCTTTTGGAAATTCCTGTGGTGGGAATACAAAAAGACACTGTGGAATATGAAAGGTCACATGCAGGCATCGATAGTGAATATTTTAGCAATGGATTTCCATGACTTATTTTTTTTTTCAATATTTGATTTTTTTGAATTTTTGGACCTTTCGGTTGTATTTTGGATGCGAGATCTTTGCCAAATCTACCCCACAGTGGGTGTAAAAAAGCTGTTGGCAAGAAAATTTGTCGGGGAAATTTTTTTGGATTTCTTGCCAACGTCTTCGGGACTTTATGTCCCTCTGCTTGGGTGGTGCAGCTCCACTTATTATGTATATATGAAATTGAAATGGCGCAGGCAATGATGGTCGGGGATCCAATAGGGACACTCAACCGACCTACGGAAAAAAAGCTTGCGAGTTGCCTACAAGAGATTAATTTTCTATAGAGAGTGGGAAAGGGAGTGAGAAAAATAGAGGGGGATTAACGTTGTAGGTATAAAATTAGATTCCTACAACCATTAACTAAAAAATTCCAATACACATATACTTAAAAGAAAACAATTTTGTAAGTGGCAAAAAGACGAGTTGAGATTGAGAACTCAAATTTTATAAAATATCCTCATCTAAAAAAGGCATGAAACTCCTTTCTTTATTGATGCTTTTACAAAATTGTGCATAGTTAGAAGTAGAAGAACATGGACAAAGGGACTAGAAGAAATAGCTACCTCCTTTGTTTCTTCACAAGTAGTGATCTCTCATTAGTATACAAAATTGATAACCCTTAAAAATGAGGGTATCATTACATTATATAGAATCACAATGACTCTTCGTCTACCCCCATGGTGACCTTTCATTTGTATTTTCCATTCGTGACTTTTGGAGTTCTTAAAGAACATTAATTCCCCTTTTATAAAATAAGGGAAACCTATTACATTTTAGACTATAGTCACTTTAATGAATAAGAAGAATTTCATGATTGCTCACAATGAAGAATTAGAAATGTGGGGAGAGAAGAGGAGAAAGAATGAAGAGAGAGAGAAAGGAATAAATTCTCTTAAGAATGAGTAGGGATACCTCCACCTTCAATGAAGATCTTGCAGATGATGATGATCATAACCTATGTGATGATGAACACTCACCCTGGACCACATAATGAGTGTTGAAAAACACTATTCAGGAATGAACACAGGAAATGTTTACAAAGATCCTCCTTGACACACTAAACACACCCCAACTAATATGTTATGAATCACCCACTCCCAGTGACAAAGATGAATTCACACGCTTCGTCATGCGCGATGCCCTATTTTTCCGTTGTATTTTATTACAATCATGATGATGCTTCCAGACCTCTATGAAGTTCTCATTCCTCCATTTTTAACCATGAAACCAAATTACAACCTCATACGGAGTCAAAAAGTAGAAAGATAAGTGAGAATGAGGCCATCTACAACTTTCTACCCCCAACCCTAAAAATTTCTATTTTTAGAATATGAGATCATGACCTTCCATTTTGGGACATATCACCATATTTTGCTTCCCCTTCTAAACCTTCTGCACATTCATCTTGTTTCTTTTATGAGGCATTGTTATTCTTAGGATATTTCTATTTTTAGCGAGGTTGCTTTTTGGTGACTTGCTATTTTGGGAAAATTGTCTTCTTTGTTACTTTCTTATCATGCAATCTTTCTTGATTCTCCTCAGTTATCAAACTTGACATTCAGGGGTACTTACTATTCATAGCATGTGGGGAAACACAAAATATGCTATTTTCGGTAAGTGGATAAAATGACCTCGGTTTGCGTTGGGAACAATATTTTTGGATTCAATTCTTTGTTGCAATCATGTGCTCCAAATGTCACTATGTTTCTCTCACTTGGAAAGCTCAAAATTTAAAATGAAATTTTTTCCTAGCACGGGTTTCGGCACGAGCTACTAGGGAATCCATTAATGGAGTTGTGAAGATTTTTGTAGGTTTTGGTTTCAACTCCGATCGCAACAAAAACAATTCCATTGGGATAAGTTTTTTATTAGGAGTTTATGTTCACAATTCCAACTTCATCCAACTGCTAGATTGATGGGAAATCTTACGAATAGAATCTCGGGCAAAAAATGAAATTTTTATTGTATAAAATAAAACAGGTAATAATTTGATCTTCTTAATTTTGGCTTTATGGACTCTAAAAATTAGAAAGTCTGCAAAAGGATTCATCTCAATCCATGCTCTGGATCGTGAGATATGAACATTTCTTCAATATCACCAATGAGGGTTTACGGTAACACACGGGCATGGTTTTGGCTTGAAATATTTTTTCCCTTTCCATAGTAGTAAGGAATTATGGATAAATGATAGTGAGGATGCCATTTATGGTCGGATGTAACAACAATGGAGAAGAGAAAGGATTTCGGGCATTTGAAAATTTCTTGTGTGTGCTTGAAGGGAAAAAGAGAAGCGATCATGATAGAACAACAGTTAGAAAATTCACAAAAAAATTATGATTTGGAATGTGTAGCACTTTCTTGCACCTATTGCACCAAATATTTGGTGCACTTGGTGCAAAAAATCTTGCCCCATTCTCATTGGGCCACTTGGTGGATTCCAGTTGGACGAAGCAGGGGCTAGGAAAGTGTGCATGGGGATTAGATTGTGAAAAGGGGATTAGAGGAGGTCACATTGAGGTTCTTAGGCATAAATGAAAGGGTGGAAAATTTTCTTGCACCTATTTCACCAAAGTTTTGGTACACTTGGTGTACAAAAGTGTGCCACATTCTGATTGGTCCAAAATTTCACCAAAAATGGTTAACTCCTTCACCTGTGGAGAAAATTTTTGGGCACATAACTTGAGCTCCCGGACATATTTTTGGAGCTTCCATATATAAATTTTCATGTAAATGAACACAAATTTTATAATCTCATAGTTTGATTCAGCCTAAAAATTCCTAAAATTTCCCCATTTTGATCAGGACCGTCAGCTGTCCCTGCGAAGAATGAGTTCCCATGAAAATATCCAAGGATTTATGAAAAATATGATGATTCCACCTTTTCTAGGATTCTCTTATACTTCCAATGGTTTTTTTTCCCTCCTAACTCTTTACAAATCTCTTGAAATTGTTTGCTGAAGATCATATACTTATTTTGACTACCTTCTCCCTAGGGGCTAAGACTGGGTCACATGGGGACCAATGGATTTAATTTAAGGGTGGAACATTTTATTTCATCTATTTCACCAAATATTATGTGCACTTGGTGAAAAAAAGTGTGCCACATTCTGATTGGATGGATTTTTGACTCAAAAATGGCTAATTGTTTGAAATTGTGTAATGGAGAGCAACTTGTTCGGCACCATAACTTGAATTCTAGGAGGTGTTTTTGATGAAACTTTATATGATATTGAATTTAAATTTCCTTATGAATCCAATGGTTTGGTTTTCATATATTTATTCCACCATTTACCCATTGAAATTTAGGATTTTTGTTCTGGCTCTAAAGTTGTGCATGAGAAACATTGGATATGGACATAGTGCACCAAGGTTTTGTGAAGAATATGATTCCACCATATTTTATATATTTTAATTAAATTTCCAACTATATATTTTTTTACTCTTAAATCCTTCCGAGAGATCCGGGAATTACCTCCTGAAGCTCAAGGGTTGTTTTTGCACTATGCGATGCTTAGGCCTCCAACACTCACTTTTGTTGAACTTGCTCCAAAACATGCGAAACCTTCAAAAACCTTCCAAAACTGATTTAAAAAAGTTATTTTATCTCTGCTATGACTTCTTGATGGGTTTTGGCTCTCTGTTCTACTCTAAGGGGTGTACGTCGGCCTTGAGAAGTCTTGAGAACAACCCTTCCCAAGCTTGTTGAGAAGTTTTTCTGTGTAGATCTAACTTGGGAAGAACATGGAATGACTGGATATCCCTAAATAACCTAAAACACACTGACACACCACTTCATACCACTTTAGAGAAAAGGGATAGGACTAACTCAAGGATTAGGAGGATAGGAAGGAGCGCTCAGAATGTTCTTTAGGTAAATTTTTTGGGTAGGGTGTGGTTGTCATGCTAAAAATTGTGAATTTCCTTGTTGCACATTTTCATGACAAAAATTTAAAATATTTTATGGAAATATAATTTATATATATTTCTAATGGAATAATTTTGGTGTCATGATGAGGTTTCTAGGTTAGTTTTTGTGAGCAAGAAGGTTTCTTTCTTTTTAGGATAGGACTTTTTTTTCGTAAAGATTGAGTTGGTTAGTGCATGAAATGGATTTGGTGATGCTTTAAATAACCTATAATGTGAAGAGGGATTAATTTGGCATCCATTTAATCCATTTTTAAGTCTTGAAAGGGTCATAAAGTATGCAAACCAGTTGTATTTGTAAAACTACTTATTGGGAAGCTTGATTTAGTGAAGGAAAACATTGATCCGGTTTCACATATGATTGTTTAATGAGATATAAATTTCTTATAAGTTTTATAGCAATTATGTTATTTCCATAGAGTGGTAAAATCCCATATTTTAGTTCATATTGAAGGGTCTTGAGGCCCAAAGGTAGATTCAGGTTATTGGAAACAACTGTTTTATGAAGGAAATGAGCCACTTTGGGTCACATTAAATGAAATAATTTGATTGGTTAATTTAAATTAGGACCATATATTACGTTTAAATATCATATTATACATGTGTGATTATTTTTAGATCTTGATTTAAATTTTTTTGGTGTTAGAGTATTTTTCTCATTGCAATGATATGGTTTTGAGGATTTTTGGTGCATAGTAAGAGGTTTCGACTAGGCCAACCTACTTAGGTCATTTGTGAATGTTATGATAAAGTTTACGGGATTTTTAAATATGATTATTTTGAGATAAAGGTTTGAAACTTACCTCTTTTTAATTTGAATCAAGAAGTAGTTATAAAAGTGATGTTTTGAGTGCAAAGTTGAACTAGTTGAGTGTGTGCAAAAAGTGTTACTTAGGTGTGAGAGTTTTGAAAGTCTCGTGAGAATTATTTGATAGTTGATCAAGTGTGTGACATGCTGAATAATTACATAAAGTATGTGTGTAATGGTTTTAAACTTTGAGAAGTTAAGAAGGTGTAATTTTGTGCAAGGTTGAAGACCTAAGGTTTGAGCAAGGGTTTGAAGGTGTTTGGAGTTGAATCTTGTGATCACCATTAGTTGAGTTGTTGCATAATTTTGTCAGTGATATTCTCTTCAAAATCTTATGTGATGAGTAATATTCATGTAGGTCTCTTGTTTTGAGTACTATCAACAAGGGTTTATGGGTTGGTGCTCCTTTTGGAGTTGGTGCCTCACTAAATAAATATCTTGTGATGTGTAATATTCACTTGAGTCTTTGTTGTGTGTAATATCAGAAAAAATTTTAATGGGTTTTCTTCCCCTTGAGTTTTTCCCACTTATATCTTGTGTCAAGGTGTTTCTTCTCTTGCTCATGGTTATTTGAATGAATTTTTTATGTTGTTGTGCACACACTAATTAATGGTTAATTGATAAATGGTTTACGTGAGTGATTTGATATTGTAATTAAATTTTAAGGACTAATTCACCCCCTCCCTCCCCCTTAGTCCATTTTTCTTCCAAAAATTGGTATCAAAGCAGGTCCTTTTGGATAATTTTAATTACTTGAAAGGAGATAATTGAAGTAAAAAAATGGCGAGTGGTTCCTCTACTAGAAAAGTACCATTGTTTGATGGAAAAAAACTATGCTTTTTGGATTCTGAGGATGAAAACTTATATTATGTCTCTAGGGTTTGATGTTTGGAAAGTTGTGGAAGTTGGTTACACTCGTCTTACCATTAAAACATACAAGGATGCATATGAAGACAATTCTAAGGCATTTAATGTTATCATATGTGGTATTAGAGAATCTGAAATGGGTAAAGTAATGCATTGTAAGTCAAAAAAGAAGCATGGGAGAAACTTCAAGTGTTCTATGAATGTGATTCAAAGGTAAAAATTTATGAGCTTCAAAATATTGGAAATCAGTTTGAGAGTCTTAAAATGAATGATAATGAATCTATTTTTGTATATCTTCTTAGATTTGACAAGGTTGTGAATATCATGAAAGGGCTAGGAAAAGATGTGAAGGAAAGAAGAAGTTGTTCAAAAGGTTTTGAGATCACTAACTCCTAAGTTTGATTCTAAAGTATATGTTATTGAAGAAGCAAAAGAATCTAACTACTCTGAAGATGGATGAGTTACATGGTACTTTGACTACTTATGAGATGAGAATAGGTGATTCCAAACCATCCAAGAGAGGTTGTTTTCAAATCTGAAATGAAGAAAAAATGCAAGAAGGACAAAGAGGATGTTGCTCCTGAAATTGATGATGAAGAAATCTTTGCAATGATGGCTATAAGATTGAAGGTTGGCTCTGGAAAATATAAAGGTAAGATTCCTTATAAATGTTTCAAATGTGGTAAGGTAGGACATTTTGTTATTAATTATCCTCATAAGCACAAGAAGGAAGATCATGATGAACATGAGCTTGATAATGATCATGACAAGATGTACAAGTATGATAAGAGAAAGAAAATATTTAAGAGGTTTGACTATAAGAAGAAGGGAAAAATAAGTTTTTATTCAAGGGAAGATGATTAATTATCTTATGTTAGTAGTGGTGTTTCAGATTTTAAATTTGAATCAGATCATGAGGATATAGGAAATGAGGTATTGTTCATGACTAATGATGCAATGAGGTATTCTAGTGAAGGTTCTTATTTGTTAGGATATTTTATATCAGGTTATTGCAGCTATTCTGATGAAGATGATGAGGATGTCAAAGATGATCTTGAGGGAATTCAAAGAGAGTTAAATCATGTTGAGAAAGAGAACAAGAAGCTGAGTCTCTAGGTCAAAGAGTATGAAAATCATATTCATAAGCTAGAAGAAAAATACAAGTCTGAATCTGCCAAGAAAAATGAGTCAATCAGATTGTTAGAAGAGAAGGTAAAGTATTTTGTCTTAAGTTTGTAGGATAAAGAAAGTGTGGGCATCAAAATTTATGCATAAACATCATCTATTAAAGGCTGAATAGTTTGTGTGTATAGTATATAAAGGCAAAAATATGATGTAATGATTTTCTAGTTGACTTATCTAGCCTCATATGGCATGAATGAGAATATGATACCTATGAATGGTCTCTAACTTTTGATCAAAGGAAAAATATGTTGTGTTTTGATCTTACGTGATCTTGAGAACTCCTAAATAGTGCATTTTCTTGTTGCGAGGCATGTAGACCATTTTTGTGTGCTTTGAATACTTTCAAATAATTATGCATATGCATAATGGGCTTAAGATTTTGTTTCATGTTAGAAGAGAATTGATCTAAATTACTCATCTCATTCAGTTAAGGAAGTCACGGTAAAGTGCTATAGGAGCTTGTATGAAAAGTTCTACCCAGTAGTATTTTTAGTTCATCTATAGGTGTGAGGATAGACTTGCATCACGATTGATTGGTTTGAACTCTAAATAGTATGTTTATACAATTGTGAATAGGTCTAAGTGAATTGAATAAGTGAAAGAGGATATACTCATGTATGACTAAGCATGTTTTTTTCTCTCATTTGGGTCTTTATCCAAATGTCTCTCTACATGTTCGGGTGTATACAATAGGCGAGCATGAGTCATCCATGGGAAAATGGTGTTTGATAAGTCCCTTTATGAACTCGGTAAGATGTTCTCAAAATTGTTCATGAGATATTATAAGTGTATGATCCTTGAAGATGTTATTGAGGAATATAGTTAGCTTAGTTTATGATTCAATTGGTATGTGATCGTGAAATGAAAGTACAAAGTGATCGACATGAGCATCTATAGGAGTTGGAATCACCATAGCACATGTAATATTATCTTCATATTCTATATGAAATGTCATGTGGGGTATTCATATCTCGGGGTGCAAGAAATTGTGGCGATGACTTGTGCAAATTCAAGAAGAAAATTTAGTATACAAAGTGTGCTAACAATGTGAATAGTCGCTGAGGTAGAAATAGTGTGAAAGGATGTGTATATGATAGGGGAGGCTGATGCGTACCCAAAATTGTAAGGTACTGCACTGCCGGAACAACGTAACACGTACCCCAATGATGATATAGGTCTCCTCACAAGGTGTTCGGGATCTGGAAAAGCTCCCCAAGTATGCATTAACATCCCGCATGCCCCTCTTAGCCCCTACGTGCTTTGTTGTTCTCTTCTCCTCTCTTTCTTTTGCCTTTTGTCTTTCGATTCTGAAACCGCTGCCTGTACTGCCAAGGCGCGGTCCCAGCATCCTTCACATTTTCCGAATGCTCTTTTAACACGACTCACGTAAATTTCAATGTTTAGCAGCTTTTTTCATCACCTTTGGCTTGCATTAATGTTTATGGTTGCCTGGAATAGTGTTTTGGCATTATTTATGGTTTAAGAGTTTAATTTGGTTTTTACCTTTGGTAAATGGAAATGCTATAAATAGTTGGCTTGTGCTCAAGCAAATGGCCCCTCAAATTTACCTCTCAAATTCTCATTTCAATAGTTCAGTCTTTTATTTTGCTTAGGATTCATAGTTTAGTTCATTGCATGCTCGAGTAGTGTTATTTTTCTATTAGAAAGCCACATATCCATCTTGTGCAAATGTTGTCATTACTTCATGCAATCCATTGAAATAGAGTAGCTTTAATTCTCAGTAGGAAGCCATTAAAGTTGCAGGTTTTTCTCGTCAAATAGGATAGTTTTAGGTTCTGGACGTTTTATGTTGCATGACTCGCAATAAATCCCACTAGGAATTGCATAAGCCAAGCTCTGTACTCTTGCACTATCCCTCTCCTACTCGCATTGTATTCAGTCTGTATCCTAAGCTGCCTTTGTTCCAAAATCTACTTCTGTTGATGCTAGCATTACACACTTTTCTGGATCCACGTGAGCACGAAGGAACGAGGAGATCACACTGAGGGGACAAAGCCACACACACCATCGGATTCGCCACTGTTCTATAGAATCCAGGTTCTAGCTTTCAAAGTTCTAGTTAGAAGCATATCAAATAGAGTAGCCAATCACTTTATTTTAGTCAATTTTACTTTGATATTGCCAGGGAAGCAGTGGGGATTGATAGTTTCTGAGAAACTATGATTCATTCCTCACTTCTGAGGTAGGATCGAGTGTCTTTCAAATAGATTAGATTAAGTTATTTCATTATTTACAATAGATTTACAATTGCACGCATGAAAGTAGCTATACTCGGCTTTGCTTGTTTGTTTTAAATTTCATGATTAGTTTAGTTGTCAATTGTTAGATATTTTAGAAAGTTGCTCTTTCAATTTCGTTCACATAGATTCATCAGAAAAATACAAAAATAGAGAAGTTATATATGTTATAGATATATTTCACATAGTTAATTTTACTTTGCTGTATTTAGATTTACATTGTTTCTTTTGTATGACAATCATGGGACCTAGAGATCCCAGAGAATACATATTCGAGCCAATCATGCCCCAACCCAATCTCATCACAGCAATAACTGATATAGATCAGAATCTTAGGATCCAAGTCTTCCGAACAACAGCAAATTTACAACAGATCAGCCTCCAGTTAAGCGGGTTAAACATAGAAGACGACCAAGCACACACATTTTGGTCAAATCAACCAAACTACAGATTACCCTAGATATATATCCATGACTATAAAAGGGCTTGAAAGAGAGAAAATTTTGGTTTGATCCTTTGGTCCCACATGAGGACACGGGAGACACTCTCACACGAGATATAGATACCGATTTAAGAATTCAGGTTGCACGAACACCTGTGAGATACTCTGAAAAGATCACACAACTGTTAATTCTGAATATAGAGGCTGAGAAAGCATATGAGTATTGGGTACTAGGGGTTAGGGACTAGTTCCGCACATGACCATAACAGAGGTCCGTAACAACCACGAATCTACGGTTGTGACCCAAAATCCCATAGCCCAACGAACCCATAGGTGAATCAGATATAGATGTTGGCTTACACACACTAGTATTTAGATCTACTCCACTTCCACCTATCATCATCAAACATTTGTCCTTGTTAGACATAGCAGCTAATAAAGCTAGATAATTTTGGACTAGGCCAGATAATCACCCGTAGAGTCCATTATACCCATCATCCACCCTATGACCCTATCTAGAGACATATACGAAACTATCCCAGGTCATTTTCCGTATCCCACAACCCATAGACCGAATCACGCTAGAGCTCGATATTGATTGGAGCCTTCGAGAAGTCATCCTTGCCGATCGATCTATCACACCAGTTCAAGTTAGGAGGGCCTTCTTTGCCTTAGATTCACAGTTTCCACTAGTGTGCATTGAAGACATCAGATTGCCTAACTAGTTTTTCTACATCCCACGCATATTCCATCCCCACCGGCTGTCTCGGCATGACCTCGAGAGGTCGGGTGCGAGGAAGAGTTACTTGTAGATTCCCATGCTCGCTTGTCACTTTTCCATCGTACAAAATTGGTGAACCCGACGTGAACGAAATAGTTCTTCCTCTTTTATTTTCACTTCTTCCTTCCACCTTCGCTCTTACCCATTATTCTGTGGGTATTCATATACCCCCCGAATATGTCGGGATTCGATGCATATGGTAGACCTCTCCTAGGTCTTGAAGCATACTACGCTCAACTGAATAGACAGTCATCACCCTCACTCTCAGTATGGGGTGACAACTATTCAAATAACCAATTATCAACACAAACTCCATCTCCAAGGATCAGATATAGCTCATCTTTCCAAACAGAGGAGTTGGATCAGCTCGCTCAAACACAACAAATAGAGCCTTCAGGCTCGAACAATATGACATTCACAGGAGAATCTGGTTCATCTCCTCAGGTACTACTTAGACCACAAATCAGTAGGCAATCAGACCCATACCTAGTTTTAGATGATGAACATTCGGTACGTCATGCCAGGAATGAAAAACACTCTCAGAGTATGTACCCACCCATAGGAAGTTTACAAGCACAACTCGAGGTCTCTTTTCAGAAAAATACCTCCATACCACTACATATAGGACATGCCCTCGGGAAACTTGGCAGGGAAGCGATCAATTCATAGCAGGATATCACATGCCTATATAACATCAGGATATACAACAAACGCCACTAAGGAAAAATATCATGACTTCACCAAATGAGGTCATTTCAACTTTAGTAGAAAAAGTTAGGGGGTTGGAAATTTCTCAGGCAAATCACCATTCTCAATTCATACAAGCAGGAGTTTCTAATCCTCCACACCATCCTAGCCAAGTATACCTCCTCACAGGAATGGGCATGTTGGGCATGCCTCCTTAGTATTCACAACAAACGCCAATAAGAACCACCATTTCTAACACCGTTCCAATACCTCCCGGTCTAGTACAAAATAATCCATTCCTAGACAATACCCCTTCATACTTAAACATGTACTCCAAATCACCACAAGGGGACATGTTCTCCTCTCCCGGCATGTTTTCTCAAACACAGGGGCTTCCTTATGCCCCTGCCAATGCATACGCTACGCCATACCAACAACCCATTCCACCGCCACCCCCTCAGCAGGCACCATCAGTGGTCAAACCTATGTAATAGGGACTTATTCAGAATATTTGAAAGAACCCTTAGACTTCACCATACGAAGCGTTATGCTTCCAAGACCTCTTCCCAATTTTCCCAAATACAAAGGTGAGGGAGATCCGAATGCACATATCAAGGCTTACGCCACAGCTATTCGAGAACTACTCCCTTGGGATGGGGTTGTTGCTAAAATATTCCCCAAAACTTTGGAGGGTATCACTCTCGATTGGTATTATAGAATACCTGAGGCTTCCATCCACTCGTTTAAACAACTCATTTCAGAGTTCATTAAGGCATTTGACATGAACAAACTATTAAGAACAGGAATCAGGGAATTCTTGCACATTAAGTAGGAACACAATGAATCTGTCACCCATTTCATCCAGAGATGGCGTACAGTTATTTACTCTTCATCCAGTGCTCCAAATATGGACCAAATGGAACTATGTGATTTATTCCTTCATTCTCTCAGTAGAGAAGTAAAGGAAGAAGTCCAGAAGTTCCCACTAAGGACTTACGATGAAGTACTTGAGAGCGCTCTCAGAATAGATCAAGTGGCAATAGATAGCGGTCGCAAGACATATGGAGCGAATGGGAGGTTAATCACCTCCAACCAGAATACTACGGCTTATCCTACTACAATGAATGTCAATCAAGGACCTAAAATCCTCAATAAGAATCATGGAGTGACAACAGATGGGGTAACCGATCAGGTTAAAAAGGTAAATGTTGTGAATACTCCACCGCTAATAAACAACCAATGAAACAACAACTTTACCCCAAAAATTAATGCAGTGGATTTTAATCATCCACAACAACAACAACAACAACAGTGAAACCCTACACAGGGTCCAAGCCAAAACTCAACTAGATATCAAAACCAGAACCAAAACCAAAAATAACAAATGCAAAACTTTAATCCTAATAGGCAACGGTTTGATCAGAATTTTGGGCCACAATATACACGAAACCAACAAACTAGGAATTACAATCCTAACTCATATTGTGGTTTCCACAAAATTGGGGCCATGACACTAGAACGTGTCGTGACTAGAATAAATTCATACAACGTTTGCCGGAGGAACAAAGACAACTTTTCATAGATATGTTCTTGGCGAGATCCTACATCACCAGGCACCAAATAATTTTACAGGGGTAGTTTCCCCTCAAAATGCACCCCTTAAGATCTTCAATGACCCGCTCCCAAATCACAAAAAAAAAGCTAAATCCGAATGGGACAAACAAGGGTGTAATGACAGGAAACAATGATCATGAAGCCTTAACTTCGCTAAATCCATCAGTTGCGCCACAATTAGGAAGTCAACCATGACCTAAGATAGTCGGTTTAGTTGAGTTAGACACCGAACTACCCGTAGAGGCTGTAACAAGGACACGAGAGTATTCCTCTCAGCTAAGTCCAAGCCACCCATTAGAGACAGACAATATCCAACAAATATTAATAAAACCGTGGGTGCCTACGATTTAATTAGTGATCTAACAAAAACCTTCTCGCACATTTCTTTTTTGGACTTACTAAAGAATTCTCCTACCCACAGGGCTGCTCTTTTAGAGGCATTAGGTTTAGGCCATCTAATTAACATCACTCCACCTCCCGAAACACAGGTAAACCATATAGACTTTGATATCCACCCTCAGGGCAGCCGGATAGGGATACCGAATTCATATTCGAAATAAACAAAATGCCAACAGATCTTTGAGATTACACAGAGGTGATCCAACCTTATATTTGCAAGTCTGGGTTTATAACAATTACGTTAAACGCGCAATGGTTGACGATGGGGTAGCAGTTAACATAGTCCCCTTCTCTTTCCTTCAAAAGCTAGGGTATGGAGAAACGAATTGTTCCACAACTCGAAATATGCTAAGAGGCTATGATAGCCTTAAAGCCACCTCGATTGGAACTATAATACTACCGGTCACCTTAGGACCCAAAACAATCATGACTGAGTTTTATATTATAGATCGGAAACTAACTATAATATGATCCTCGGCCGACCATGGATACACCGTATGAAGGCAATCCCTTCTATGTTATTTCAAGAAGTAAGGTTTTTACACTTAGGAAAGATATTCATAGCCAAAGGTGATCCAAAACCATTCGATATACACCTGGTTGACTTAAAGAAAAGACCAGGCATGCACTCGGAGTTTGAACTCCCAACAAACCAACTTAATAAACCTACGACACAAAACCGGAAGAAAATTTGGTACCTACGACAGATCTTGAGACTATGAGCCTAGTCAAGATGACCCCAACCCTCAAGGATGAGGAAAATATTGTAGAAACAATATCATTGGGAACTACTTTGCAAAAATTTTGAATTGCTAGAATAGGATCTACCAATGTTCCTACCATTTGATTATGTAGGCATGGGATACACCCTAGGTGTTGGTTCTCTTCCAGCAGTAGATCTCTGCATGGTAGAGGTAGAAGATGTTAACACAACAAATATCCCAATGCCCATATTCCCAGCTAAGTATTGGACTCTCCATTTTGATGGAGCTAGATGTCGTTATGGAGCTGGGGTAGGTGTAATCTTTACTTCTCCCGAGGGAAAATTCCTACCATTTTCCTTTAAACTAAATTTTGAATGTACAAACAACGGCGCTGAGTATGAAGCCCTCCTCCTTGGCCTCATCTTAGCTAAGAGGATCGGTGTTAATAATATCAGGGTGTTAGGAGACTCACAATTGGTAGCAAACCAAGTCTCTGAGGTGTATGAAACCAAAGCCAAGCATTTACAGCTCTACAAAATAGCTGTATTGAATTTAAGCAAGGAGTTTGACTTCATATCAATTGAAGCAATCCCGCGAGAAAAAATCTTCTCGCTGATTCAATAGCGACCTCAACATCACGCTTCACTCCAAATAGTGAGTTGGAAGATACCCATTTCATGGTATCCCTTCGTACCGAACCATTAGTAAAAAAATGTCAAATCCTCTTTTAACAAACAGAAATGAAAACAAATCTACTATCCTAGACCACATTGATAGTGATACAACCACTTTGAATTACTTAAATGCCTATGCAGTGTTACATCTCACCCATCACGCAGTAGATCTATCCTTAATCCCACATTCATCTTCCTACTTCAGAAATCCCATGACAGAGCTTCCCCCATGAAAGGAACTCAACATATACACAGTCGAGAATGGAGATGATCTAGAACTACCTCCAGCCCCGCTTGAGTTTGAAGAGGTAATGCTTCTTTAATCGAAGAAACAATCGATATTAACATCGAAATAGAGGATGAACCAAGGATATTGAAGTTAGGATCCTCGTTAACTCCATCGAAGTAGAAATACACACTCAAATCCTCAAGGAACATCAAAAGGCTTTTGCATTTAATTATAAGGAAATGATAGGGGTTGCACCACATATTGCGGTACATAACCTCGTCACTAAATCAGATGCAAAGCCGATTAAACAAAAATCGAGACCAATGAAACCTAAGGTAGCTCTCATGGTGAAAGAGGAGGTAATGAAACTCCTCCAAGTAGGATTCATCAAACCAGTCGATTACTCTCAGTGGGTATCTAATATCATTCCCGTTCTAAAAAGAATGGGAAGATACGCATCTGCATAGACTTCCGAGACATTAACAAGGCATGTCCTAAAGATGACTTCCCATTACCATCCATAGACATCATTGTTGACGCAACAGCTTGGATTTGAGCTTTTGTCTCTCATGGATGGATTCTCGGGATACAATCAAATCAGAATATCTAAACAAGATCAAGCTAAAACCATGTTTATAACTCCTTGGGAACCTATTGCTATGTTGTTATGCCATTCGGTCTCAAGAACGCTGGCGCTACATACCAGCGGGCTATGACGTATATATTTCATGATCTTATTCATAAAATTGTGGAATCCTACGTAGATGACTTGTTGGCCAAGGCCAAGAAGCGTTGTGATCACCCGGAAGTACTCCACATCATTCTTTCACGTCTAATAGAATACGGAGTCACGCTGAATCTAGAAAAATGCATCTTTGGTGTAACAGGAGGGAAGCTCCTAGGTTACATTATATCGTCACGAGGGATCGATGTTGACCCAACCAAAATTAGGGCTGTTCTCGAAATGGTCCCACCTTCGGATGAATCTGGAATCAGGTCTTTTCTCGGAAAGCTTGGTGCAATCCGAGATTCATCCCGGATTTAAGTTTCGCCATTCATCCAATCAACAATCTACTCAAGAAAGATTATAGTATTGATTGGACCAAAGACTACAATGAAGCTTTCAATGCAGTTAAGCGTTTCTTATTATCACCACCTACGTTAATGCCACCTAAGCCAGACCGCCCGTTAATTTTATATTCATGAGCTACCAATGTCTCGCTAGCCTATATGCTGGCTCAAGAAGATGATGACAAGAGAGAACGCGTGATCTATTTCATTAGCTGAATGTTGCTCGACTATGAAACACGTTACACAAGCTAGAATGAGAATGCCTTGCCATAGTCTTTGCAACCAAATGCTTAAGACATTATATGCTAAATCAAGAAACAAGGGTCATTGTAAAGACAAAGCATTTACAAACCTTCCTCACACAGGGTCCTTGTCTAAAAAGGTTGGATGCTTTATAACCTTAATGGGTGAATTTGAATTAACATTTGTAAATCAGAAGTCCATTAAAGGAAAAATCATCATGGATTGGTTAGCTGATAACCCATTAGACGGAGGCAATCTAGTAGATCTAGACTTTCCTGATGAATGCGTATATTACATCGAAACCAGACCTCCTATCTTTGAGTGTCCTTGGTATACTGATATTATTAATTATATCATGGACCATACATATCCAGAAGGTGCTACACCACAACAAAGAAGGTGGTTACGCATTATCGTAGCTAAATACGTCATTATAGAGCAAGTGCTCTATCGAAAAGCATTTGATGGAATGCTTCTAAGATGTGTCGACACAGAAGAATCTAAGAAGATTCTCCACGAATCTCATAGTGGAATATGTGTGGAGGCCACTTCGGTGGCCATGCCACCGCTCGTAAAATACATCGGATGGGCTATTTCTGGCCTACTCTAGAACACGACATAGTAGAGTTTGTACGAAGGTGTCATAAGTGCCAAGAATTCTCCCATGAGATCCACATGCCGACACAAGCTCTACAACCAATCGCTACTCCATGGCCCTTTTCTACGTGGGGCCTAGATTTGATAGGGAAATTCTCTCCCTCATCTACAGATGGCCATAATTTCATAATCACGGCCACTAAATATTTTACCAAGTGGGTAGAGGCCATGCCTCTTACTACTGTACCGGGTTCTGTAATCGCCAAGTTCATTTTGAACCAAATCATTTGCAGGTACGGTGTCCCACAAATCATTATCTCGGATAATGGGACTTCTTTTAAGAATGACAAAGTTCACGAATTGTGCAATAAATTTAAAATAAGCCATCATATGGCCTCCTTGTATTACCCCCCAACCAACTGATGACAAGCTAAAGTGACACAAACAAAACATTAAAAGCCATTCTTCTTAAAACGGTGAAAGAAAACAAACGAGATTGGCATTTGAAGTTATATCCGGCCTTATGGGCCCACCGAACCTCGATAAGAACACCAACAAGAGTGACTCCTTTCTCGCTAGTATTCGGGGCAGAAGCAGTTCTCCCACTTGAGGTTGAAATACCCAGTCTCCGTATCTCATTACAAGGGATTCTGGATGAAGATGCTTACAGAGAAGCATGTCTCTCCCAACTAGAAAGCCTAGATGAAGCTAGGTTAGATGTTGAATAGCGGCACAGAGTCTATGCTGACCGGATGTGCCGGCAGTATAACAAGAAGGTCTATGAATGAGACATATATGAAGGTGATCTAGTTCTAAGGCTAGACAACCGGATCGATAAAAATACCGGCGAAGGAAGGAAGTTCCGGCCCAAATGGTTGGGCCCATACCGAGTCATGAAGGACTATGGAAATGGTGCATATCTCTTATGCACACTAGAAGGTGAGGAATTTGGTGAAACAGTCAATTCCCTACACCTTAAACGATTCTATGCATAAGCAACCAGCACTACTTGTATAATTATATCTACATTGCATCTTCATATAGTTAGGATCATTTTTTCCGCTTGTTTCGTACAATTTTGTGATCAAGGAATTTATTCTCAAAGCAATTCATTACAAACTTCTGATGGTATTGGCATAAACACTCTAATCATACTTCTCCATTTCCATGATATCATCAACTATTTCAGAATCATTTCATCAAATAAAGTTAGATATGACAAAGTCTTAACGGTAACCATACCAAGATCTGCAGGTTTGTTCTCACTTTTGGTTTCTTCTTAGGATAGGTGTCTTGCCTATGGTCTATTCTAGAAGCTTCATCGTGTCACATCTATCCCATACATATATCTCTTTGGAAGTAAGAACATACTGACACTTTGCTCAAGTAAACGAGTCAAATATAGATCAAACAGAAAATTTTAAATTTACACATTTCCTTGCCCCACCAACCTTTGGTGATGAGCTTGCATCTCTTACTAGTGACGTAGGGTTGGGAAAGGATGGAAATGCCCTTACTCACCTATGCCTTGCCCATGGTGATAAACCCACGCTTCTTACTAGTAGCATGGGGCAAGGTGTAGGGGGTCCTCTTGACAAACAAATGTTAAAGGTCATAAACAAACAATTCAAATCTTGAAGTCTTGAGTCAAAAACAAATGAATCAGATGTCCAAAATTCCAAGAGAGTTAAAAATCCTAAAACCCAGATTTTGTCTACCATGTGGCCATCTACGGATCTAAGTCTAGATAAACCACAAAGCAAGTTGCATCCCAAACTATGGAGTCACTCAGTAGAATAGGCTTGTAGCATCCTAATTTGGTTCCACCAAAGCTTTGTCTATCTTTCATCACTATCATTTCAACACATTTCATAACTTGTGCCCTTTCTAGCTCTCGGTGATGAGCCCTCGCATCTTACTAGTTGCGTGGAGTTAGGAGTGGGGCAAGTTTATCTACTCATCATACCGGCTTATCTTCACCACTTTGCCAAAACAGATATGAGGTATCAAAATTGCTTAAAGAAACTAAAATTCAAAATCACATTGTATCTACATTATCATATATCAGCACCATGAAATACAAAAAGAAGGTTAACATTTGTACCATTTGTTCTCCATTGCATACATTCTAAAAAACATATAAGCATAACATCATAGTTTACATGTGGAAATGGAAATGGAAACAAGGTCATAGATGCCAAGAGTCTGATCCAAAAATAATATATATATAAATGGTCAAAATTCCTGTACAATGCCATCATGCGCTAAGCATGGTCAAAACACTCAAAGAGCCCGGAAATACAAAAACATCATACAAAAATCTAAGAGAGCCAAGTGGCTTCTCAACCCCTATGAGATCCCTCTGAGGGTGCACACCCATGCCTAGGACTCCGGCTACGCCGGCGCTCTGAGTGCATGAAGGCTCACGATCCCGAGGGGCAGCTGTGGTCTCGCCATGAGAATGACTCCTCATCAGGCGCTCTGCTGTCCTATACCCTACCAGCTTAGTACGGAGGGTAGATACCATCCTGGCCACATGCCAGATAGGGGAAAAGATGTCGGTATGTCTGCCAGCTGCTGAGGGCTCCCCTACATCCATAGATAGCTCTGCATGGGTCCTCTCCATAGGGATCATCAGGGTATCGGTGCATACCCGGCGAATCAAGTCTCGCCACTCATCGGCAGTCTCTGTAAATCAAAGGAAAAATGAATTAGAAATAAAGCAAGAGATAAACACAAGTGTAAACAAAAGGAGAGATAGCAATTAAGGCGATCCTAACTCAAAGCAAAGGGAAGATAACTTACTCGGATCACCGGGCCTCCAGGATGGATCTCTAGGGTCAGCACCTGCCACAGATGCCACCGCTGACTAAGGTACTCCTCCCGTGGCTGGAGCAATGTAGCGTCCCGCAATGGACTCATCCTCCCCACCATGGCCCTAGGAGAGTGGCTCCTCTGAAACCAGAGTCACCCTCTCTGCACTCTTGCTCTGCCCTCTCTGCCTGCATGATATCCTGAGTGTCATGCCACTCAGGATCACTATCCTCCTCAGTCTCCTCCTCCATCTCCCCCCCTGTGAACTCCTCAGACTCGAGTCTATGTCAATAGGGTCATCACTACTATGAGCGGGACCGTGGAAATCTGAAGTAAGGGTGCCTGAGGAGCACCGGCTCTCCCTCGGGCACGTACTACCCGCCTAGCCACAATGGGAACACCAGGGGTAACAACTATCCACCCCGGCCTCTAGGACCCCCTCTGGCCTCTCGAACTGACCATATACTGGCACTACTGGGGGAAGCATACCCATATAAGGTAGGCCAAAATGTTGAGGAACTCGGCCAAAGGGGTGTATCTCCACTCTCCCTACTCTGTCAACAAGCTGCCTGTGGTGGAGCAGGAGATCAAAGTAAGAGCCTCCTCGCCCCATAAACCTGCCATGGCCTGATACGGTGTGGCCTCCATGTCATCAGTGGTCAGGGAAGCAACTGGCTGGTGAGGTGCTCTGAGCACCAACATGTCTGTCCATCTGGCTTCCCTCACAGCTCTGGGATCTACTACCTCTACACCTCTACCGTAGGGGATGAAGCGCTCATAGACCCAGCTCATAACTAGGGTCGGGTGGCTCAAAGACTGCCCCTGTAAATGGACTACCTTGTACAAGTCATGGTAGGTAGTCCCAAGTATATCGGCTCCCCAGGCATAAATCCGGCCATGTCCCTCGATCTGTGTAATGATGGGGGACCAGCAATATAGTAGTGTGTCTCCTCCCTTGTCCCCGATCAATCTCGAGGCAAGGATCCCCATAATGGCCTGGCAAATCAAGGGGATGGGCAGGCTAGGAATAGATCGGACCCTCACCCCCTTCTTCGAGCCAGTGGAGATAACTGCATCTCCCATGTAAGAAGCCCACTGTGCTATCTGGGCCCGTGAACCTGCCGTCTCAAGAGTAAGTCATCTCCCGATGATCGGGACCCCCAGAATACGGTAAACATCCTCCAAAGTGATGGTCCACTCACCTCGGACCCCTGGTAATCGGAAGGTGTTCCGATCAACATCCCAATAAGAAAATAAGTCACAAAGTATGTGACTAGATGGTGCAACATGTGGGATGTGTGATATACGCAGTATACTGGCCCTCTGAAGAGTGTCCTCCTCATCCTGTGAAAGGGCATCTAATACTGCTGGGAGCCAGTCACACTCTCTCTCTCAACTCCATCGAATGTACTCCTCCCTCACCTGCATACACCCAAAAACACACAAAATAGAGCAAGTTAGCATCCGAATGACATTAGAAAAATCATGAAAACACATAAAGATGCTAAAAATGCAAAAACAATTTTAAACAAGTGTTCCTTTGGCTTTCTGTTAGGAACCGCCGCCCTGAGCAGGGCGGCGGTTTCATAACCACCACCTTAAAGGAGGTAGTTTGTGTAACCGCCACCCTAAATAGGGCGACGGTCATACACCTAAATACACACAAAACAGAGCAAGTTAGCATCCGAATAACATTAGAAAAATCATGAAAAACACATAAAAATGCTAAAAATGTAAAAACAATTTTAAACAAGTGTTCCTTTAGCGTTACATAGGGACTACCACCCTAAGTAGGGCAGCGGTTTCGTAACCACCACCTTAAAGGAGGCGGTCTTGTAGCATCCACCCTAAATAGGGCGGGTCATGTGACCACCGCCCTGTTCAGGGCAGCGGTTGTGTCCCGAAAACCCACGCGGGTTTTATACCTTAAAAAGCCTAAAAACGCAAAAAAAGGACTATTTTAACTAAAACAAAGCCTACCCAGTAGGCGCCCCCCCTAGATAGACCTTTTGAACCTAACATTTTCAAAAATAACCCCCACGACAAAGATTTTAACATTTCAAAATTTTGGGGGTAAAAATGATAAATTGAGAAAAACTAACTTGTGATCTCACGGGAGTCGATGTTCCGCTCGCGGAGGCATGATCACTATCTCATCACGAATGTTTTAACTCTACTCTTGTGAGAAACCATCATCGTGGGTCCCAGAGCTCAAAATCAACCAAATTGACACGCGCAAATGAATAGGAAAATGGGCCCACTTTTACATATATAGCAACCTGACTTGCTTTGAATGCCCTTTTCCGTAGGTCTCAGCACCGACAGAGGTAAGTTCTTACCCCCGCACAAATGGTACATCCTCATTTCCCATTATTTTAGCGTTTATTCTCCGATCTATTTTGTCTATCTGCACTTGATTCCTCTTTTCATTTTGCAGGTGGCGGGAATTTTGGATGGCGTCATTTCGACACACGGACGTATCAAGTATAACTTCTAACTTCCCATTTCGGGACCGCCATACTCGGATCCACCGTTTTACGCCTCTTCATGGCTAAAACGCTTCTCTGAGGGGGCAATATGTACGTACCCAAAATTGTAAGGTACTGCGTTGCCGGAACAACGTAACACGTACCCCAATGATGATACAAGTCTCCTCGCAAGGTGTTCGGGATCCAAAAAGCTCCCCAAGTATGCATTAACATCCCGCATGCCCCTCTTAGCCCCTACGTGCTTTGTTGTTCTCTTCTCCTCTCTTTTTTTTACCTTTTGTCTTTCGATTCTGAAACCACCACCACTGCCAGATTAAGGCGACATTCTGGTCGGTCCGCCACCCTACCTTAGGGTGGCGGCGGTCCTTCACGTGTTTTCCAGAATGCTCTTTTAACACGACTCACGTAAATTTCAATGTTTACCAGCTTTTTTCACCACCTTTGGCTTGCATTAATGATTCTGGTTCCCTGGAATAGTGTTTTGGCATTGTTTATGGTTTAAGAGTTCAATTTGGTTTTTACCTTTGGGTAAATGGAAATGCTATAAATAGTTGGCTTGTGCTCAAGCAAATGGCCCCTCAAATTTACCTCTCAATTTCTCATTTCAATAGTTCAGTCTTTTATTTTGCTTAGGATTCATAGTTTAGTTCATTGCATGCTTAGTTAGTGTTATTTTTCTATTAGAAAGCCACATATCCATCTTGTGCAAATGTTGTCATTACTTCATGCAATCCATTAAATAGAACAGCTTAATTCTCAGTAGGAAGCCATTAAAGTTGCAGGTTTTACTCATCAAATAGGATAGTTTTAGGTTCTGGACGTTTTATGTTGCATGACTCGCAATAAATCCCACTAGGAATTGCATAAGCCAAGCTCTGTACTCTTGCACTATCCCTCTCCTACTCGCATTGTATTCAGTCTGTATCCTAAGCTGCCTTTGTTCCAAAATCTACTTCTATTGATGCTAGCATTACACACTTTTCTGGATCCACGTGAGCACGAAGGAACAAGGAGATCACACTGAGGGGACAAAGCCACACACACCATCGGATTCACCACTGTTTTGCAAATCTAGGTTCTAGTTTTCAAAGTTCTAGTTAGAAGCATATCAAATAGAGTAGCCAATCATTTATTTCAGTTAATTTTACTGTCAATATTGCCAAGGAAGCTGTGGGGATTGATAGTTTCTGAGAAACTATGATTCATTCCTCACTTCTGAGGTAGGATCGAGAGTCTTTCAAATAGATTAGATTAAGTTATTTCATTATTTACAATAGATTTACAACTGCACAGAAAGTAGCTATACTCGGCTACCTTGTTTGTTTTAAATTTCATGATTAGTTTAGTTGTCAATTGCTAGATATTTTAGAAAGTTGCTCTTTCAATTTCGTTCATATAGATTCATCAGAAAAATACAAAAATAAAGAAGTTATATATGTTATAGATATATTTCACATAGTTAATTTTACTTTGCTGCAATTAGATTTACATTGTTGCTTTTGTATGACAATCACGGGACCTAGAGAGCCCAGAGAATATGTATTCAAGCCAATCATGCCCCAACCCAATCTCATCACAACAATAACTGATATAGATCAGAATCTTAGGATCCAAGTCTTCTAACAACGACAAACTTACAATAGATCAGCCTCCAGTTAAGCGGGTTAAACATAGAAGATGACCAAGCACACACATTTTGGTCAAATCAACCAAACTACAGATTACCCTAGATATATATCCACATGACTAAAGGGCTTGAAAGAGAGCAAACGTTTGGTTGTGATCCTTTGGTCCCACAACTAGACGCAGGAGACACTCTCACAGATATAGATACCAGCTTAAGAATTCAGGTTACACGAACGCCTGTGAGATACTCTGAAAAGATCACACAACTGTTAATTCTGAATATAGAGGCTGAGAAAGCATATGACTATTGGGTACTAGGGGTTAGGGACTGATTCCGCACATGACCATAGCAGGTCCACAACAACCACGAATCTACGGTTGTGACCCACAAATCCCATAGCCTAACGAACCCATAGGTGAATCAGATATAGATGCTGGCTTACGCACACTAGTATTCAGATCTACTCCACTTCCACCTATCATCATCGAACAGTTGTCCTTGTTAGACATAGCAGCTAATAAAGCTAGAGAATTCTGGACTAGGCCAGATAATCACCCGTAGAGTCCATTATACCCATCATCCACCCTATGACCTGTTGGGAGACATATACGAAACTATCCCAAGTCATTTTCTGCATATCCCACAACCCATGGACCGAATCATGCCGAGATCGGTATTGATTGGAGCCTTGAGCAGTCATCCTTTCCAATCGATCTATCACACCAGATTCGAGTTAGGAGGGCCTTCTTTGCTTTAGATTCGCAGTTTCCACTAGTGCGCGTCGAAGACATCAGATTTCCTAACTAGTTTGTCTGCATCCCACGCATATTCCATCCCCACCGGCTATCTCGGCATGACCTCAAGAGGTCGGGTGCGATGAAGAGTTACTTGTAGATTCCCACGCTCGCTTTGTTTGCTCTAAACTTGCAATGTCACGTCTAAATATGGATATAAGGACTAAGAATGTGCATTTGGGAAGTGCCTAAGTGTTTGTCTTGATCTTAAGGCATGAAAGTAAGGTGTATAGGAAAAATTTGTGTTCTCCAAGAGAGATTGATGAAATTATTCCAGGGGATGTAGTGTGAGGTTTCTCCATGAGGTATGAATGCTTCTTATGTTTGTCAAAGATTGACTTATTGGCACTGGAAATTATGGTCAAGGATCTTTGTTCTCAAGGTGAGATGTTGACTAGACGTATGTGACTAGGCAAAATTTATGTATTCTCAAGATGGGTAAGCTCAAGAATGAAGGCAAGGAGAATTTTATCTTGTCTACATCATTTTCGGTATGTTTCACGAGGTGTGTTATCCAAGTATAGGACTATTACAGTAGTCTCTTGAGAGCAAAAACAGATTTTTAGGTGTAAAATGACAGGTTTTGCATGATTAGAAGATGGATGATGGGGTCATAGTTAGAGGTAGAGGTATGATGATGCTTTATTCAAGATTAATGGTATGATTAGGACGTGTATATGCTATTCCCATGTGGAGTACAATGTTTTTATGCTTGAAATGAAGCCACAAATTAGATTTTTGAAAAAACACATGTTTGTGAGCTAGAATGAGACTTTTGGTTGATGTTTATAACCAAATAATGATCCTATGAAGATTAGGAAGATGAAGAACATGTTGTTACAAATATTCCTTTATCATTAATGTAAAAGGGAGAAAAGTTCAAGTGGTTTTCCATCAATGACAAAGGGAGAGATTGTTGGCATGTTATGGTTAAGGTGTTAACATTGATGAAAAACATAATTAATGACAAAGTAGATGATGGAGTAGGGTCATAGCATGTTAAGGATGATATTTATAGGTGTTCTTGGTTGCATAGGTTGATGAAGTGAGAATTACTTGTTCTGCGAGCTCTTTAGAGATTCTTTGTGACTTGAGAAGCATGTTGGAATGATGTAGAGAATTATTGGAGAGCTCTTAGGAACTCACATGAGTTTTAGGGTGTAGAAATAGGTGAATGACCAAGATTTAGGTGTTCATTTGGACCATGTATAACTGTTAGAAGGTATGACGATGAGTGGTGGAGCTATGTGAGCTCATGGATGCATGTATTCAGATTATTCATGATGTACCAAGTATTTTAGGGAAGAGTTTGTTTTAATTTTTATCGTATTTTTTCGATTGACCCTAGCCTTTAAACTACAAAACCCTAAGGGCTGGTTATGCAAGTATCAATGGCTGGAGAGATGATTGGAGATGTATTTATGGTTTTTCATGGTGTAGTGGTAAAATTTTAAGGCTTCCATGATGATTATTTTTCATGGTATGTTAGTTTTGGTGAAACAAGGTCAAGAACAAGGTCATTTCCAATTCGAATTGGATCTTCTGATGCTCACCTTGAATTTTTTTATTTTCATGGGACCTTGTGGATTTTAGGGATGTTTTTAAATTTATTATAGAATGTTTCAAAAAAATAATTAGGTTATTTCATTGTCAGGATTTTATGAATGAATGTTAAGAAGGTAAACAACTTTGTATGTGTTTGAAACCCTAGCTCAAAAGTAGTTTAAGATATTTACTTCCTAAGAAGACATAATTTATTAATAGTGAATTTATGATGATTGGATGATGTATAGGAATCCTTATGGTTTCCATAAATGTATGACATATGTTGTGGTGATGAGTGGACCCCACTCAAATAGGTCTATTTTTGAAGAAGTTCAGTTTGGGACAAGATTGTCCAAAGGATTTGCAAACTAAATGACCATTATGTTATTTATGTGGGTTTTTATTGATGTACGTGATATTTTTATTTCATTTTTATGCATTTAAATGGTCACATATGCTTCATTTATGTTGATTGGTCAAAGGGTAGTTTTGGGGCAGTTTGGCAGTTTGTAGAGATCAACTTGGTTGAAGGCCTTCCACTTGGATTTATAAGGATTTACAGTATGTTATGGAAAGGTAATTAAAATATATTTCAAATGGTATAATTTATATGTCATTATTATTTTATTTTATGAGGATTCCATGTCATTTTATGAGCAAGAAGGTTTCTTTCTTTTCGGACATGACTGCTTTTTCTGAAAGATTGAGTTGGTTAGTGCATGAAATGGATTGGATGATGATTTATATCACCTGTAATGTGAATAGGGATTAATTTTACATCCATTTAATCCATTTTTAAGTCTTTAAAGTGTCACAAATGGTAAAAACAAGCTATATTTGTAAAACTACTTTTTGGGCAGCTTGATTTGGTGAAGGCAAATGTTATTGTGGTTTACACATAAGATTGTTTCATGATCTATAAATTTATTAGAATTGGTATAAATATTTTTTTATTTCCGTTTATTCTTCACATGTGATATTTGAGTTCATATTAAGGGGTATTGAGGCCCAAAGGCAGATTCAGTTTGTTGGAAACAATTATTTTGTGAAGGTAATGAGCCACTTGGGCCATTACATGAAATAATTTGATTGGTTCATGTAATTTAGACCATGGATGATTTTTAAATGTTATATTACACATTTTGGTTATTTTTAGAGATTTAATAAAAATAGTTTTTGTGTTAGGGGATTTTTCTCATTTCAATTTTGAGGATTTTTGGTGCATGGTAAGAGGTTTTTGGCTAGGCCCACCTAATTGTGTCACTTGTGACTGTTATGATACATTTTATGGGATGTTTTTAAGATTAATAGGTGAAGGTAAATGGGGAAAAAAACCTATTTTTAATTTGAATCAAAAATAAGTTATAAAAGTGATTTTTTGGGTGGAAAGTTGAACTAGTTGAGTGTGTGCAAAAGTGTGACCTAGGTGTGAGAGTTTTGCAGGTGTGTGAGCATGATTTAAGATCTAATAGAGTGTTTTAAAGGTTTAATAATGACTTAAATTATGTGTGTGAGTGTTTGAAAATTTGAAAAGTGAATAAGGTGTAATTCTATGCAAGGTTGAAGACCTAGGGTTTAAGCAAGGGTTTGAAGGTGTTTAAAGCTGAATCTTGTGATCACCATCAACTGAGTTGTTACACACTTTATTAGTGATATTACCTTAAAAATATTGTGTGATGATTCATATTCATGCAATTCTCTTGTTGTGAGTGACATCAACAATGGTTTATGGGTTGGTGTTCCTTTTGAGGTTGGTGCCTCACTAAAGAAATATCTTGTGAAGTGTAATATTCACTAGAGTCTTTGTTGTGTGTAATATCGAAAAAAATTTACTTGTTTTTCTTCCCCTTAAGGGTTTCCCACTTATATCTTGTGTCATGGTTTTGTTTCTCTTGTTCATGGTTATTTGAATGAATGTTGTATGTTGTTGTGTGCACAAAAATGGATGGCTAGTTTATAAATAATTTATGTGGGTGATCTGAAATTGTAATTAAATTCTAAGGATTTATTCATCAAGCACCCACCCTCTTAGTCCATTATGCTTTGAAAACATACATTTCAACTATAGATACTCACACCTATCTTGTTAATTTTACCAAAATCATTCTATATACTTCTAAGATTACATGATCCATAAGCCAAATATCATTCATACAAATTGAATCTATAGAGTTTACAATGACCTTCATAACCTAAAAAATTTCTCAACACACTTTTGAATATGGCCATACTTTTAAACCATGATAAGAATCAATGAACAATGTTCACACCTCACCACAATAGACATCTCGTGATAGATGAGATCTACAAACTTCATAGATCAACCAATAATAGGACTACAAAGATTCAAGGGAAATTTTTTTGAGCATTTGATAGACACTACACAGAATGACATAAGACACATTGTAATTATGACTCAACTCACTTCAACATGAATGTACATATATTCAACACACAAGACCATATTTCATATCCTTTGAGTCAGAGACTCTAGATAATTATTTTTTTAATCAAGGAAACATGGACCTCTACAAGACATTAATTTGACTAATAAATAGTTGAATCATAACTATAATTCAAACAAGCCAATTTTAGAGTTAAATTCTATAACATAGACCATATAATCAACTTTTCTCAAACCCAAGGCTTCACGCTTCTTCACTTCTCTAAGAAGGTCTTTAATTTCTCATGGAGCATATACAATATTTGATACAATTCATAACAACCTACACATATACTTATGACCATACAAACTTGAAACATGACCTAAATTTTTTTATCAATCTTGACAAAACTATTATGACATATACACACCTTTGACTCAAAGCACCTCCTTATGAATGACAAGATATGGAACAGACAAAAAACTTCTGATCTTCTTTCTCAAGGACACTTTAATATGCTTATCTTTCTCCACTTATCAAATTCCATGTGATCTCTTTACTTGAACAAGAAAGATTATTCAAATAATATACACATAAACCTTTCTAAAAGGAATGATAAATCATTAACTAGATCCTTTCTTGATAATTTTAAGCCTATCTTGACTTAAAAATATACAAATATCCTTACACATGAAGTTCTAATACTTTCATACCTATCAACTTCACTCATCCTTGTCATAAACAAACTAATTTCCTTCTTATGAAAATATATCTCTACTTCAAGATAATATTAGGTCATTTCATAAATAATATTCAAGGATAGGGTTTCAAAACATACTTCTTCTTCCTCTAGGTCATCATCATCACTTTAATATTATTTTTTTTTGGACTACAAGCATCAAGCACACCTTAAAAATCAGCACCTTGATTATCTCCAACTTCACCATCCTCTTCTTTAGGTCTAAATATATTATAATAATCTTTTAGGTCTTCAAGACACACATCATGTTTGTCATTTTAATTGAGAGACTAAAACACATCTAGAACATATTCAAACTCTAATTCTAGGTCACCATCATCTTCTTCATCCTCTCCATCCAAAAAAATCTTCAAAATCAATACATAGAGCTTATTTCACACCTTCATCGGTCATCTCATGAGTTAGATTGGAAAAAGGAATGCAAACACCAAGAGTATATTTTTAATATCAAACCCTAAGGGTTTCAAACATGCTCTTATCCTGACCAATGGTTTCTCTTCAACTGGATCTAGAAAATCTTCCATACTTGTGCTTCAAGATGATATCTTTCAAGTTTTAGACTAGATTCACAAGGACCCACTCTAAAACCAATTATTGAAAGAACAAACATTGAGTGGTGGGGTGAATCAGTGTGAATAAAAATATTTATTCATTTTAATGATTAAAATTCATCAACCATCCATCATAGCTTATTCATTAATATTGATCAATATAACACAACCATCAATTATATTCAACAAGAACACAATATCACATAGACACCAAATTTAAGTTGGAGACTCTCAAATGGAGGAAAACCCACTTGAAGAAAAAAATTATTATAGCCATGTTTCAAATTTAGTTAAGAACCAACTCAATAAGGAGCACCAACCCCTAATTTAGTGAGAAAATAACCCCAAAAGGACCACCAACCCCTAATTTAGTGAGGCACCAACCCCACAAAAAGAATCAACCCCGATTTAGTGAGGCACCAATCCCTAGTTTAGTAGAGCAACAACCCTTGATTTAGTGAAGCACCAACTCCACAAGGAGGATACAACCCCTAATATGATAAAGCACTAACTCAACCACCTTTGGATTAAGATCTCTAAATAACAATACATCACACTCATATAATTAAAATCTTTTATCTAAATAATCAAAGATTCGAGCTACATATTAGTTTATGTTCATTAAAATCAACCCACCTATATTTTAGAATCCATCCCTAATATCCCTTAAATCTAAACACAATATAATTCATCCATTCCTAAATCTCTTTTAAAAAACCCTATCCTCTCAAATAAGTATTATAAAACACTAAATCCCAAGTTTTCTCTTCATTTATTCTCATTCCATCATTTTGTACAAGTTAATGCTCTCCTTGTTTTGGTTTTCACTAAGTATAAAGTTTTGGAAGCACAATGGGCTGAGCTGTGGGTGTGAATCAATCCTTCAAAACCCTTAACCAATTAAAATTAAATTTCATAAACCATTCATCATTCAACCATGAACTAGTGTGATCTTAACACTATATAATAATCATTCACAAGATCATAACCATGGAAGAGTACACAAGAAAAAAGATGTAAGTGGTAAACTCTCAAGGGAAGAAAACCCACTGAAACTTTTGATTATATTACTCAAACCAAAATACTTTCATGAATATGACACATCACACAAGATTTTCTTAATAGGAGCTAACCACACAAGGAACACCATCCCCTAGAAACCCTTGTTGATATTACTTACAAAAAATTACTTATATGAATATTAAACATCATAATAGTTTTGAATATAATACTACTAAAAATATGTTTCCCACACACGATTGATAGTGATCACGAGTTCAGCTCATACACCTCAAAACCTTCTTCTACCCCACACTCTTATACTCCGCTCAATCTTACTCTTTCATGGGCTGATTTTGACATTTACCATTACACACAAGCTCTTAAAAAATCTTTATAAATGAACACACTCTCTTAGATTTGTCTTGATTCCCTTAAACCACTTTCACTCTCACACCTAACTCACACTTTTTCCTCTCTCAACTCTAGTTCGAATGAACAATTACATGCTCTTTTATACTTGACTCAACTTAAAATTATAAAAATATCGGCCATTTCCATAAGAGGTCAGTCATAACAATAAAAAAATGACAAATAAAACATCTTATAAATCATTATGAATAACTCGCATGGGTTGGCAATGCACTAAGACAACAATCATGCATAACTAGGCCTAAAAGCCTAAATTCTTCTCCACCCAATTCATCAAGGACTCCAAGAACTCACTCTATCTATTTCATACCTCCAAAGAATTCATACATGTCAAAAAAACATATGAAAACCTTCACCCATACCAAAAAAATTTACACCATTCATTTTATTCACATCATCACCAAGTAGGATTGTTTCTTACTCAAATCAAGCACATCCAGAACCAATCACCAATAATGAAGTTCAAGATCACACAAAAAAACATAAAATATGCCATGTAACAACTCCATGGAAATAAAATAGAATTTATAAAAATTCTAAGCAAGTTATACTTCATGAAGAAACCAAAAAGTAAATGGAACAACTTATCCTCTTGATGAAATCGAACTTCACATGAACTAGTTTTGGAGATGATACCTTCTTGCACCCTTTCTGACACTTTCATTACTTCTAAATGAATTCAATAGGAACATAATTTATCCCTCTTCAATCTATAATTGATATCCATCATCAACTACGCCAAGATATTAGTATTCCACACTAATCTTACCAAAGCGGTGTTATGTCTTGAACTATCAATATGGGTCAACTTGTGACCTAAACCATGCCATATCAACTCATTTTCATAGCTAAACCAAAAATGAAAAATTTCTCATATGATTTCTAAAACACCTTCAATTACATTATCATAATCAATTAGGCCACAAGTTCCCAAGAACACTCATTCACTATGACTGCTAAAACTGCCCTTTTGGCCCAAAAACTAATCAACCTCTTTTAACTCAATGCGGGTCATCAAAATACATCACAAAGATTTAAAATGTCTTTAAACATGTATCATATCTCCCATACTCCTCAAAACAATAATTTAGTCATAGGGTATAATGTAAAACCTGAGAGTAAAACCTTATTTCCGGGAAACTGGAAAATTTGAGTGGGCTCCACTGACTATCATGATCTCAAACAACCACCATATGAAATATGGGAGAGTCCTCTATATCATATAATCATCAAATTTGATCTGATCCAATCCATTTTGGACCCAAACAAGAAATATTTCCTCTATCGCTATAAAATTAGGGTTTAAGAAGGGTTTTGACCCTCTTACCTTCTTAACAATTGTTCATAGAAAAATAGAACCACATTTAACCTCATTCTAACTCAAAGATCTTCTTAGATCCATGCTCCACCATCCCTAAATGTCCTAGGCTCCCATGCAAAGGTTACATTTTTCATCCAAGTATATTTCTCTCATATCGAGATGGTGTTTATGATAAAATGTAAAATAATAGCCTAATCTAATGCAAGTTTGTAGTAAATAAATTAATATTGAAATACTTTTGAAATAATACCCGGGAAAAATAAGCTAGAAAATATAAACCCTAATGTACAAAGAAGGGTGAGATTCCTTCTAAGCTTATTCGAAGAGGTCACAGGATTGTGTCGTAGTGGAGACCAGCTGAATAGAGATGGAGAATTGTTGCACAGAAGCCTAGAAAAATGTAGATCTGACATATTTTACTAGACTCGAGCACCCGTGGGTACCCTAGTCTAATTTCTGGGTGCCCTAGTCTATGTAGATGCTCGAAAATATCCTCTAAGGTGTCGTAAGAGTTTCACACTTTTTCGCATTTTGTTACATGTATGTCACCAATTCCGCCGAATGTCTCTATAAATATGGAATGAATGAATCACTTGAAAAAACCCAAACAAAGCATCAAACTCTAAAAATAATAAATATGAAATGAAGCGGCGAAATTTCCTCGACTGCCAAAATGATGGACTTATCACTGAGTGTTGCACTACATCTCAAACCTAATGTAGTTTTATGTATGTGTGGAATCGTGCCCTAGGTTGCACTTTTATCAATCACACATGAAGTAACGAGCAAGTAACTAGATGTAGAATGTAAATAATGTGTGCAAGGAAACAATAAAATCCCCTCCTATAAAGTGTGATACAGATGAACCAGTCTTTTTTCCCTTGTGATGGAGCTATATGGATGCAAATTGATCTATAGATGCCTTTGATGGATGCAACCTTAGGTGGATATAGTAGGTGCTCGCTTTTTGTCCCTATTATGATCACATAAATTTATATTTATATGATTCCTTTATTTGAATTTCGTAATTGACCTCTAAAAGGATGACTACTAAAAAGATAAGATGCTCAAACGGCTAGAAAGGACCCGAAAAGTGTGAACAAAGTACAAAGAGGACAAGGGTGCATAGAGGGGATGGGGGCACCTGACACTAGCGTCTTGGCCAAGTGGTAGTGTCTAGAATGACAAATGTCGAAAGGTAAAAATATATACTAAGAAAGTAAGAGTGTCAAACTAAAAGAAGAAGCATAAAGCAAAGAAAGGTGGCCAAAGATATGTTAATTAGTACTATTCTTACTTAGGAACCAAAAAAGTAGTAGTATACACAATGATTCAAAGTGCATAATTTTTTGTCTACATTTTCCCCCACTTTATGTTGGTGAGAATAATGCTTGGTAACATAAAGTAGATAGAAATGTGTATCTAATATCCATGTAGATTCATGTGGAAAGTATTTTTAGGGACTATAAAAAGTTTGGGGTGATAAAAATATGGAGCATGGAGATTAAAGATGCCAAAATGTAAAAAGGTGATGTAAAATTAACCTAGGGTGGAAACACGTGTGTAAATATCTATGTGTGTGATGTACATGTTATTAATGTCGATGTGAGTGATTTTTTTTGATTGATTGCTTCCCATATAGACAAACCTACAAAATATAAGATGATCAAGTAGTCAAATACACATGTATAAGTATAAAAATCATGTAAGGAAGTGTGTAAAATAAAATGCTAAAAATGTGAAAATGGAACATGTGCACCTAATCCGTGGTCGGAAAGAGTGTGGAAAGTATCATGTCAATGAAGTGTGAGTTTTTGGGTGATCTCATGCCACTCACCAAATAATTATAGGGAGTAAAGTATGATTTATCCTCCAACCTATAACTTCTTCCCAAAACCTGTAGAGATCTCTATACTTGTCTAGTTTTTGGGTGATTCGACGCCATGGTAGAAGTAGTAGTGTAGAGAAAGATTCTATGTCATCCTCTAACCTTTAACTACTCCCCGAGATAAAACACCATTGTAGATGATGTGTACTAATGCATGTGTTAAGGACAACCTGCCCTGTAATATTCAATTTGTATAAGTTCTATAGATTGTGTTAAACCCAATCGATGTGTAACTACCCTTAGTTATAACCACTCCAAGAAGGGTGTTGCTATGTGATGGAAAAAATCTGAAAACTATGCTTTCTTGGTACTATGATATGTTGTGTATACTATGTACAAACTATTATATGGGGTGGCTGATTCACCTAAATGATTCCCCCCTCTTTGGGGGTGCATGCGACATCACTGTAGGAGTATGCGGCCCAAAAGAGGACCAACTCTAAAAATGTACCCTACAAGGGGAAGGGGATGTGCTTAGTATAAACCAAGGAGCATGTAAACAAATGGATAGGATAAAAATGTTATTACGAACAAAAATATATGTAGAATACAAGTGTAATCTACGGATACAATGTGTAAGATATGATGTAAGTAAACACACAAGAAGACAACATAGACCACGAAAAGTGGTTTTTACAAACATGGGACACAACTCATAGCATCGCAAGACAATCCAAGCCATAATGGATGTAAACAGGAAAGTGTGCACACAAGACAAAGGGAAAATCCCACATACAATAGAAAATAATGAAAAACAATTATAAGAAATGTAACAGATAACTATGGAAACCAATAGCCCTGCATAACACATGTTTCACATGAAGAACTTGTTAGCATGTTAGAAATATAAAGTTTATGTCAAATTTGTATAAACCGATAAAGTAGTGTGCTATGAACAAAATAGAACCTGTAGTATACGAATGTGGACTCCCAGGAGGCGCCCATGGGACTAGTGCTAGGTACTATGCAACAAACATCCATGCTACATGTAAAGGACCTGCATAATCTGCGATCACAACTAGAAAGCAAGTTAACGCACATGTGTGTATGATAAAGATAATGACATAAAAGATATCTATCTATCATGTGTAATAAAGTGAACATGTATGAGTAAATGTAAATAAGATTAAATGTAACCAAGATATGTAGTATGTTGTGGATGGATGGAATGGAATGTAGAGTGAATGATAGGAGCCACGTGCCCCCTGAGTGAATGGAATTATATGCAATGAGGTTCATTTTTTATGCCCCCTCAGCAGTCAAGAGTGAACCATAAATGAGAGTGTGTCATTGGGAAATGGTCGAACTATATGTTGTGTGTAGCGTGATGTGATGAATGTGTAATGATTATATGTGACATAGAGATGAGGTGTGAGAATGTGTGATGATTTATCCTAAATCATATATCACAACAAGATAATGGAAGAAGTGATGATTTATCCTAAAACATATATCACTAAAGGATGATAGAAGAAGTGATGATGTATCCTATGGCGTATATCACTAATGGATACTAGAAAAAGTGATGATGTAGCCTAAAGCGTATATCACTAGTCTAGGAATGTCACATGAGAAAGAGGTTGAATGGTTGAATGTGTGAGTGTGATGAGGTCCATTTGATTTGTATACCCTCAATAGTTCAAGATATGGCCCATGAGACTAAAGTGTATCATCAAGTATCTTGAGTGTATCACGTATAAGTAGATGTGTAATATGTGTAATATATGTGGTAGTATGTAATGCAAAACATGCAAGGTATGTGTAAAATGTGTATGATGTATGATGTAAGGTGTGTAATGTAGGATGTAAAATGTAAGATGTGTGAAGATGTGCAATGTGGAGTTTCTATTGTGTAGTGTGTGAGGTTCATGTGTATAGGATTCCCTCAACATTCATGTGTGAACCAAAGCACAAGAGTGCATCATCAGGTGGTAAGGTGACAAGAGTCACCTACCAAAGACCAAGTATGCATGAAAAGGTGGAAGCATGTGTGACAAAAGTAACAAGTGGGACCATGTGATGGTGACGAAATTTGAAATGTTTCTTGACCATTTGTAGAAGGAGGAGTTGCTTTGACAAAATTATTTGGAAATGGAAGTGGAGTGGGATGGGGAGAAAGCTTGAATGGTTGCATCTTTAGTGGTATAGATGACGTTGGAGAAGACTCGATAGGAGAAGAAGGTTGATTTATTTTTAGAGGTGGTTGCATATTTTGACTTGGTAATGTTGTAGGTGTCTTGAGAGGAGGAGGTGTTATATTGATTTTGAGAGGTGGTACTTGACTTTCTATAGAATGACCACTAGAACTGATGGTGTGGTGTTCATTAGACATAGAAAAAAAAGATTTAGGAACCCATTAGGATGTAACAAGTGTATATGGGCATGCAGCAGAATGTTATGCAGTGAATGAGATAAATCCTTGACACTCAAGATGTTTGATTCTTTGTTGTAAAGCATAGAAATCATTGTCATTATTTCCATTGATTCGATGATAATTACAATATGGACGACCTTGATATTTTTCTATCCAATGAGGATAGGAATGATTAGGTGGTAAAGTGATCAATTGATGACCAAGGAGGTCAGTAAGAATGTCATGTTGTGTAGCATTGTGAGAAAAGGTGAGAGATGCTAGTAATGGTATAACTTGAGGATCGTTGATATGACCACATGTAGTTGATAGAGAATGAAGATGAGATGTAGAAGGAGAACAAACATGAGTCTGAAGCATCCTTGAGATGTTGGATTTCAGATTTAGAGAGATGTAATCATGGATTCCATAACCTGAAATTTGACTTAAAATAAAAAATGCAAATCTTGAATTGAGTCCAACATGGGTTGATCAAATGGAGGATCACAAGGACTAGGGTTATTAGATAAATGATTGAAAACATTACTCATTTGATGTGGTAACATATCTCTAGGGAGATACATGGTGTGTAGGGTTTTTTTCGAACATCTTATCAATTGGGATACATATTAAGTAAATTAGAAAAATAAATTTGAGGAATTTGATAACCCATGATAATGGAAAAACGAGGATCCTAAGTGTAAAAGCGGTCAGGTTCAAAAAAATGATTATGCTAAAATGTAAAGTAATATCCTAATATAATGCAAATTTGCAAGAAAATAAATAAATATTGAAATAATGAAATAATACCATGTTATCCAAAATTCACCCCCAAGGTAATTTTGATAACATGCATCAAATTCTTTAGTCCCAAGAAATTATATTGATTCAGGGCAAAAAGTTATGTTTCTAGGGTCCCCTCAGATTTTTTCTAACTCCCCTGTCCAAGTAGAAGAGAGCAAGTTCTGAGAAAATGTAAAAAATTGCAAAAACAAGCTCGGGCCAGGAAAAATCATGAAAAATGGCTAAGTCCTAGTCCAGGCGGTCCTTGGGACAGTTGGGACATCGGCGTGAACCAGGAAAAGGCGCCAGGGCGTGCGCAAAGCATTTGGGACAAAGGGACGCGCGGGACGTGGAAATCCGAACTGGCCGAAAAGTTGAAAAAATTGACTAACTGTTGAAACAGGCAGTCTGGGACATCTGGGCAATAAGTACGCGAACCGGCCGGATCGGCCGAAATGAGTCAAGGCAGCCCGGAACAGTTGGGCCGAAGGTACGCGAAGTACGTGAACCGGCCGGATCGGCCGAAATGAGAACTTTCAGTCAGGGACGCGCGGGACAAAAGTACGCGAACCGGCCGAACCGGGCGAATCGGGAAAATTTGTCCCAGACAGTCCGAAAGCAAATGGGACATCTGGGCCGCGAGTACGCGAACCGGCCGGTTCGGCCGAAACAGGGAACTTCAGCACTGGGACAAATGGGACAAAGGGACGCGAAAAGCCGAAGCGGCCGAAGGCAGAGGAGAAAAGTCAACATTTGACCCGTGGAACTTCAAACGGCCATAACTTTTGACTCCGAGCTCCGATTTTCACAAAATTGGACTTTCTGGAACGAGCACGATGTCCTCTATGCCAATCTTATTTTTAATGAGGGTAGATATATTTAAATAAGAGAAAAATATTCGGCTCCAGTCAGTTGATGCTCATTCCCGTCAAATGACAGAAAACGCCTGCCAGACCCAAAATAGCTGCCCGCACTCAGAAGGCCATAACTTTTGCATTTCTCAACAAAATCACACAAAATTGGTACCATTGGAATTGTGATTCCGAGACCAATGCAAAACAATCAAGAAATTCCAGATTTGATTAGAAACTGATTGAGTTTTTAAGAAAACGTGGCAAGGTTCGAAATGTGTTTTATTTGGTAGCTGGGAGTGCAATTAAGAGGCATGGTCATCATTATTTCTCTGCTGCAGCACATGGGATAGTATGGGGAGCCTTTTGCAAGTAATGGATAACCATTTCACTCAATTTAATGCCTCTTACAGGTGGTTGAAGGACAGATTTCGGGATTTCCATTTTCCCTTCTCTTTTCCTTCTCATTTTTCTATAAATTGGAGTGTTGGGCTCATTGTAAAGGGGAGAGTTTTTGGGTAGCAAAGCTCTGCCAAAATTGCTTTGTGAAGCTAGTGTGTTACAGGCCCTTGTAGTGGACTCCTTGCATGGTGATCCAGGCCCTTATCTTGTAATAGACTGAACTATGCATACCAGGAAGCAATAAAATACAAGTTTGTGGATGTATCTTCCCCTGCTGTGTTTTCTTGCATTCTTCTTGCCCCTTTTATCTTTCCACAAGAATATTGTGTCTATTATTATGTTCTTGCAGGAATTCATTATCATTGTGTGTGCTTGGAATATTACTGTGAATGCATTTTGCTAGATTATGGAGAACTGTTATCACCTCTTCTAGTGTGCACTTTGCCTCTGTATTTCACACATTTGGAGACTACTCTCACATCCTCCTTTTCTGGTGTATCACCACTTTAGTGTAGGATTTCATTTTATGCATTCTCTCTCCCTGGTCCCTTGGAAATTTAGATTAGAATAGTTAGCTTATCCTGCATTAGAGTAGATTGTGGCAGGTAGTTTAGGAGCAAGAACCAGCTTTCTCTGGAGGTCTATCTCAAGTAGCAAGTCCCACAACTTGGAGATAGTACCCATGTTATCCAATCACACTGGATGCTTAGAGTGATCAAACTAGAAATCTGATCAACATCCGAGGTCTTGTGATTCGGTGATAACAATACCCATGTAAACTAAGGTAGAAAATAGGAAACCCTAATGTGTAAAGAAGAGTAAGATGCCTTAGCTGATTCGAAAATGTCAAGAGATTGTGTTGCATAGCAGGGCCAATTGAACAAATATGGATAATCATTGTACAGAATCTTGGAAAAATGTAGATCAAGCATATTTGATAGGACTGGTGTGCCTAGAGAGGTATAGGGGTGCCCTGGTCTGATTTCTAGGAGCCCTGGTCTGTGTAGATGCTTAGAAAACCTCCTCTAAGATGTCGCAAGATTTTCACACTTGTTCTTCTTTTTTTGTGTATGTCATTGAATTCCACCAAATGTCTCTATAAATATGGAATGAAATAATCACATGTAAAACCCCAAACAAAGCATCAAACCCTAAAAAGAAAGATGCAAATGAAGGGGTTAAACTGTCCTCAGCTGCCAAAATGATAGACTTATCACTGAGTGTTGCACTATATCTCATATCCAATGTAGTTATGTGTGTGTATTTGGAATTTTTCTCAAGGTTTCTCTTGTGCAAGTTGCATGTGAAGTAGCGAGAAAGTAACTAGATGTATAATGTAAATAATATGTGCATGGAAAGAATAGACTCCCCTCTATGTGAAATTTGATGCGGATGAACCATCCTTTTGTCCTTTTGATTGATTTAGATGGATGCAAATGGATCTATTAATTCCTTTGATGGATGCAACCTTAGGTAGATATAGTAGACGTTTAGTTCTTAGTCCCTTATTATGGTCACATAACTTTATATTTATATGGTTGCTTCAATTGAATTTCATAATTAACCCCGAAAAGGCCGACTACCATAAAGATAAGATGCTAAAATGGATAGAAAGGACCCAAAAAGTGTGACCAAAGTACAAAAAGGACAAGGGAACCCGGAGGATGGGGGCTCTGACGCTTGCGTCATGGTGGGTACTAGTGTTTGGAATGACAAATGCCGAAAGGTGAAAAGATAGACTGAGAAAGTAAGAGTGTCAAACTAAAAGCAGAAGCATAAAGTAAATAAATATGGCCAAAGACATGGGTTAAGTAGTAATTTTCTCACTTAGGAACCATATGAATATTTGTATGCAATCGATACTAGATAATGAGTCAAAGTACATGATTTTTTGTCTACGGCTAGAAAGCACGCTCTCTTGAACCTTATTTTTCTCAAAACACTATCTTGAAAAATTCTCATCACGATGACTTGAAATTTTTCCCACACCTCTAGGACACCCTCATCTAACATATACAATAATCATCTTATCACAAATAGGTATAAATAATCACCACCACTATGACTTTCATGACTAGGCCTAGGGTCTTTGCATAATTTAGGCCATAACCAAGTGTTCTAACACCAAACCAAAGCATGAAACCTCTTCTAAATGCATTTACATATTGAAACTGATGTGACTCACCTTTCTGAGTGTTTCTAAGGACTCATAAGTTTCTACAAGTGACTATCATGCCTTATTAGGCCTCTATGCACTAGGATTAGGTCTAGATGAGTACCTGCAAACCCTGATTTCACCTTGAAACCATCCTATGAAATTATATGATTGCTTCCACACACTCTTCTCATGGTTTCCAAGCCTCTACCATGCTCCTAAATCCACTATATAATTCAAATCATCATTCTCTATCACGTAGGCTAACTAGGTCACCTCATTAGGCCTACCAAGCCAAGCCATTCTCATTGTTTCCATTATTTTCATCATGATACAACTTTATTTCCCATATCAACATCATACCATACATATTCTACCATTCCTAGATCGTCCTCTTTTTCATTAATTATCTTTTACATTAATGAAAAACTCTAATTCACACATGTCAAAATCTTCCCATTTTTCATTGATGGAAAACAAATGAGTTCTTCTCCATCTTATTTCAACTTCTTTGGATCCTCTCATAGTTAGAAACATAAAAAAACTTACTAGGAAGGCATACAAACTTGATTACATTCATTAATAATTGTTTTTACCTCTTCATAACTTAGAAACATTGTAGCACTCCTTGGTCACATGCATATCACACATACTCATGCCAACAACCGTAATTTTGAACATAGAACATCATTCTTACCTCCTTCTTGGACCTATCTCAGATAATGGATACTTAATTATAAACCTAACTCTATTAAATACATTCTATCATAAATTTTAGACCGAGATCCCTAAGAGTGACCTATAGTGCAAATTGGTCCAACTTCACCTTGTTTTAGAGGCCCTTATACAACATAAAACAACATTTTTTTGCTTTTCCTAGGTTCATACCATCTCAATCTAACTGAAAACACAAAAATATTTTCACTTACCTCAATCATATGCCCTAAATATGGAACATACTTTACTTCACAATCGTAAAACACCTTTTTAGTGGTCATATCCTCCTTTGCATGATATTATGACTTCCTTGGTCGTAGAACTTTCTCTTCTTTTCAATAAACCTATAAATACCATTATCTTTACCTAACTAGCCTTTTTCCACCTATCACCCCTAATCAAAGGTCAAAACTAACTCCCCTTCCTCAATAGACCTTTACTGAGACCTCTAGATTATCATTGTAGGGATTCAACTATATGTAATACCATGGAATAATGTATCATCCACTCATAATGCATGAGAATCAACCATATATACCCTACAACACTCTTTACTTTCATATTCTTGGGATTGTGAGCCTTTAATATCCCCCTTAATACATACCATCATGTGAAACATTATGAAATCTTCAAGAATGGGTGAGACAAGTACATACAAGTCCTTACTGACATTGTAACAATTTAATGAAAACATACCTTGACGTGAAGTATTTGTGAGCTTGAGACTAGATTTACACAGATAATAATTCTATATTATCTGTATATTGTGATAAAACAATCATACAAGATCTTACAAATAAATAGGAGAGGTTGTTCCTACAATGTAGGAAACAACCCACAACAATACATGAGTTGTTTTAACAACTCGTTAATATAAAACTATATACGTGAAGTTGTTTTAACAACTTCACTTACAAACCAAATAACAATTATTATAATTATGAGTTGTTTCTAAACAACTCATAATATAATAATAAATCAATTACAAATAATGTTAACACTAACATATGCCTAACATTCACCCCCTTAGTGTGAACATTATTTACTGATATCACCCCCTTAATGTGAACACGAAAAAAATGCACCATAGAACTAGAACTAGAATCGTATGCCTCCGCATACTTTTAGGTTTGCATACTGCTGGCTTGGATCTTGCTATCTGGATCTTCTGCATATGACTAACCACTTCACCATAGTGAACCCCATACCAGATGACCACACTTCCACCAATTCACCTACATATGTGAACTCAACAGTTCCTGCTTTCACTTCCAGTGAACGATAGATTTCACCGACCGATCGATGTTAGAAGTATGAAAGTCAAAGGATCTCTATAGTCAAAGGATCACTCCAGTTAACTGCCCTCCTATACATCTATTCACAACATCCAAAATACACATCTTCCTCGTTTGAATCAAAACATGGGAAGGAAACCACACACCACACAACTAAAATAATAGAAAATACTGCCACCAAATTTGAATGCGACCCCATCGTTGGTGACTGATGAGAGGCATTGATCACCCTCCATCTTTTATTGCCTCCTTCCTCTAGTATCATGCTGCTAGCTCAACTAGATTTGATCATGGAGCTCATTATACAATTTATCCCCAAAAGATGGGCGTCGCGTCTGACATGCGAAAATGCATCTAATTATTAAAAGTGAGGAAAAAAATTATTTTATGAATTTTTATAACGACACAAACAAATGGACTCAATAACCTATTATTCACCTAAACATACTATTTAAAACAAGACAATAGGAAAAGTGATAATTACTCAATTTTACTAAGATGAAACTTGACTTTTACAATAATAATTCATGAAAACAAAATATAAACTGACAACTTATGACTAGTTTTAATGACAAGTGACTTCACACATTTATACTCCTAAAGAATGACCAAAAATGACTTCAGATAATGGAGTCACAATTATACGATAATAATTACTAGGATATTCAATGACTCCTCTTTTGACAATAGATGTAGACAAATAAAAAATACACTAAAATTTTTAAACAAATACAATAGACCGCCTAACATATAAAACTATGACACACCTTTTTGTATTTATTTTATTAAAAAAGGACCAAGAACACGTGGCCTCTATTTAACATAAATATCAGATTTGCTAATAAGACATTAGCATATTGACTATTTTTAATTAAAACTGTGACACGACTTGGAAAATGGTATTAAAATTCTCGTCGTACCTTTCCAAGGTAATACCACAAACTTTCAAAATAGTGGTTTTGAACATTTGTCTCCAGTGAAGGAAATTTATGTGAAGGTGGTTTAGAGAATGGATTCAAGAAGGTATGTTGTTAAATCACCATGCACCATGCAGACATGTGCTTCTGAATGTTATCTCGCCAATGCAAATAATTTTGGAGTAAAGACCACACAGAGAGAAACGAATTGAAGATGAGGTGTGCTAACTAAAATCGAGATCAGAGTGTTCACTATGCAAATGACTAGAACTCAAGTCTATTGTAGATCTAAGATTAAAACATACTCCTCAATGCAACGCATCCAATGTAAAAAGTAAGCAAGATCTGATAGCTATTTGGAGGGATCACAAATTAATCTCTCTCAAACTGCCGAAATAGTCCTGAGAAAAAAAAATAGACACTCCTTTTCCTTTAGGAATCCACGCCTTCATGCATTCAGATATGAACTTGGAGATGCTACCAAGATGAAATCAGAGCAATAAAAAATTTGATGTACTATATACAATTGTTCTCCTTCCAACGTCCTCCAGCCACTCATGATACTCTCGCAAAGCAAAACAAATACCTTAAAATTCTAATATGCTCTCAACAAACTGTTCATACAAAATCACTCTGAATTGAGAAGTTACACATGCATTCGGGCAAGAATAAAAATTTGAGATTTCCCCTACAAAGAAATTAAACTTCCATTCCAAGCCTTGACAACCTTGCTCGATACCAAATGTGAGCTTGAGACCAGATTTACACGGATAATAATTCTATATTCTCTGTATATTTTAATCATATGGGATCTTACAAATAAATAGGAGAGGTTGTTCCTACAATGTAGGAAACAACCCACAACAATACACGAGTTGTTTTAACAACTCGTTAATATAAAACTATATACGTGAAGTTGTTTTAACAACTTCACTTACAAACCAAATAACAATTATTATAATTATGAGTTGTTTCTAAACAACTCATAATATAATAATAAATCAATTACAAATAATGTTAACACTAACATATGCCTAACAATATTGGCATAATTTTCTCATAAATTAATCATGGTTCAAATTATTTTTCTAGGCCACTATAGCCTTACAACCATCCTAACCTCTCATATACATGTTAAAGCCACTCTTTACTATGCACCCAAATGTCCACATTGAGACATGTAACCATGTTTATCAACTGAAGACTACACCTTTCTCACTTTCACAATTCGACAGTTCTCAACCATCTCTATACTAGCTTCATGATGCATAAACACTCTAGAGATATTACAAACATGACTCAAGAGAAAATATCCAAGCATATAGACCCAGATATTCATCCTCATACCTATAACCATGCATCTCCACTGAAGAACATATCATCTAGGATTTCACATACCTAATCATGCCTTGTACACTCTTCAAACAACACTTATGGAGTATGAACATGCTTGTTACATCTCAACATGAATCATGAGCCAAAGATACACCTTGTAGACTCAATCAATTCATGAACATACCTATAAAAACACCAACATACTCTTCCTCTGATGGTATGATCAAGTCATCATACAAAATGATTGACTTGCACTTCATGAATCTAGCAACCTTGGTCATGCAACATCACCTAAACCAGCTCCAAAACAAGTTGAATACCTTCAAGAACATAATGGCCACATCTTGACCTCATGAATGCACCACTACGGTGTTCAACCTCTGCATCGAGATCATTCCAAATCCATTTGAATTCATCCTTAATTGCAGACTTCATTCATTGATTTGACATCACATGCACCTTTACTTTGACCTCATCAATATATCAACTCACAAATATTCATGAGACAAGTCTTCTTTAACTTCTTCTTGAGATAATTTCTACTAATCCATACAACCATACTCAGACCTATGATCATGCTTATAAACTTGACAAGCATTCCTTATTGAATTTCACAGTTTTTATCATGCCTAAACTTACTTGATACATCCAAATCATAGCTCAAGGGATGAGCCAAAATATATGAACTAAAACAACTCATATACATATCGGAGAACACCATATCACTTGTCACAAATGTTCTGATCATGTTGAAATATTTTCTTCATCTTCATGATACTAGTCTCCTTACATCATGACAATGCATACAACATCTCCAAAATAGACTGAACACCTTTGCAAACATAATATACATACCTTGACACCATGAAAAAAATTTCTACTGAAACATACTTCAAACTAATTATGCTCCCCCTTCTCACAATTCTTCATATGGATGATTATGACTGTAAGAAACCTAGCAGAGACATATATCTTCATAATGAATCTAGAATAACATATTGAAGAGGTCCTCATCCCTTTTGACACCTGAAACTCACCTCTTCCTTCTTGTTTTGATCTACACCCTTAGAATTTCCTTGATTTGCATTCATATTTGCTCTTGGTGGATCTCTATTGTTCACTCGTGGCTCCCATGACCTGTTTTCCTCATTTCATGCAATCTAGGATCCCGAAAACTCCTATTTTTCCTTGTAGGAACATAACAATCCCTAGAAACATGTCCAACCTTATTACAATTGTAACATACAATTACATTCTTACCTCTAGTGCCTTCATTGCTCTAAATCTGATTGAATGGTTCATAAAGACATTATTTGGCGGTGTGTCCCTTATCTTGACAATTATAGTAAACCAAATTCCTTGATTTCTCATTCCTACTATCCCTCCAAGGATTATTATCTTTGGAAAACTTCATACGCTCCTTAGCTCTATGCCCAAATCCATTACAAGTGAAACAAAAGTCATTAAAATATATTTCATGCCTTGAAGCATTAGGTTCTCTTGTGGAATTTTTCTTCACATTTTATTTGACACTTCTCTCATTTTTCTCCTCTTTTATGCTTGGCTCTCTAATATCCTTATTGGAACTAGTGTTTTATTACATCATCTCTTTGCCTTTGATGTATTATTTAAATCTCAAACCTTTTATATCTCCTGTAGATCTATGAATGCCTAGAAGATCATCAAGATCTTTAGTACTCTTTTCAAATTTATAGAATTATTTAGCATTAATGACTTTGCTTGAAAACTTTTCCCTTAGGAAAATCATGTATTCTTCAAGTTTTGTGCATTCACTCTCTTTTTTCTTGTAGGATTGAGACCAAGAACTTTATATTCTCTCCTATCCTATTGACTATTTCATCTAGCTTAGATGTTTCTGACCAATGTTTCCCCTCAAGTTCATGAATCCTTGTTTCATACTCAACTTGAGCCTTCAACTTCTTATTATTCTTCTCAGCATGTTTCAATTCAATTTGAATACACATTAGTTCAGTTTCATATTCACCTTCTTCTCCTTCATCTTTAAAGTGCATGGAGTCACTAAAATATAAGGGACCATTAAATAAAAACATCGCAACATCCTTTGTCATGAACATGACCTCATCACCAACGTCATCATTCTAATATTTAGAGTTAGAATAAGATACACCATCAAAACTACTTACTTCAGATGAACAAGCTTCTTCTTTTGAGTAGAATCTCTTCTTATCCTTTTTTTTTTTCTCACAAAACTCCTTAATGTTATTTTTACATTTTCCAAACCTCATTAGTCCTCTTGTCATTGTCTTTATCATGTTAATTCTCATATGCATCCTCATTATTGTGCTTGTGAGGGAATTTGTTAGAAAAATGACCTATTTTACCATAGTTAAAGAATTTGAAAGGAAGATTCCTTTTGTACTTACTTGATCCAACCTTCAATATTCTAGAAATCATTGCAAAGAGTTCTTCATCGTCAATATCAAGAGCACCACCATCATCCTTAACCTTATTTCTATTTTTCTTCATATCGGTGTTGAAATAAATCTTCATCTTGACTTTTTTAGAGTCGGTAACCCTTATCTCATATACAACCAAGGTTCCATATAACTAATCCATTGTCAAGATCTTTAAATCCTTGGCTTTCTCAATGGCACCAATTTAGAGTCAAACTTAGGAGTTCAATACCTTAATACCTTTTTCACAAAAACTCTTCTTTAACTTCTTCACCTAATTCTATCATGGTGTTGAAAACCTTATCAACCTTGAGCAAAAATGTAGTAATGTTTTCTTCTTCTCTCATTCTTATACCTTCAAACTGATTTCTAAAAGTTTGGAGCTTTTCCAATATAACATTTGAGTCACCTTCACAAATTACCTGAAGTTTCTCCCACATTCATTTGGCTGAGATACAATGCATCACCTTTACAAGTTTTGGTTCAGCTAGACCACATATGAGTGCATTCATAGCCTTGGAATTATCACTACAAATTTTTGTTATGTCAAAAAGTATCACCCTAGGATTTGAACATTACAAAACCTTTCTTTTAACTAACATGGGATTGTATCAAGGTGTGGGACCCCACAATTAAGACAAACCTCCATAGAAGGTTGGTTCCTTACCTATTATAATGATAATATACTCTTAATCTACTAATTCTAAGGGACCGAGGGATAGAGAAATACATAAAAAGTAAATCCTAAACTAGGGAGGTGATAATACTAAGAATAAAACTAAATAGACTCTAGTGAGTGAAAGGTTGAAGAAAATTAGGTTGGAGAGGGAAGAAGGAAGTACCACAGTCCAAGTAACACATTCCAACACCCAATTTCATGAAGCACAATGAGATTTAGACCCTACAAAAGGAAAAAGTATGCACAATATACCCGTAAATGTAACGAAGGAAATAATGAAATATAAACTCGAGCTAGGGAAAGAAAATCCAAAAAAACCAATTTTATTGCTTAAAATGATTCACAATCCATTACAATAAAGGCAAAAGGAAATAATCCTTCACAAAATGCCCAAATTCAAGGCCTGCATCTCACAAAAGTGTTGGAACAATTTTGGTAGAGTTTCTTTACATTCCAAAATCTCCCCCCTATAATAAGGGGAAATTACATATATAGATAAGGAGAGATACCAACCAAAAGGTTTCATTAATTTCCTATATAGAGGTATGGGAAACCATACTGGTTCACTTTCCAATGGTACTTTGCTTACATGGCAAACAGGGGTGTCATACCTCATAAAACTAATTGTTGAGCTACCTTGTATGGTGTCATTAATGTCCATCCCGTATCTAAAACTCCTTGCTGATGCCCGACAGGAACCACCAGCTGATGCCTAAAAAGAATGGGAAGATTCACCACCAACAAGGGAATGATTTTTGCATGACAACAAAGGGGTGTGAAGGGGAAGGAGGGATGATGCACGAAAAGGGAGGAAGTATTTTCATAGGACAACAAGGAATGTTATCACATAATAGGAGGAAGATGTTGACACCAGTCAGGGAGAAAATGTTTAATGCACGTCAGTGAGGAGAGGTGATGCACGTCGGTGAGGAGTGGTGATGTGAATCAATGAGGGGCATTGAAATGCGTTAGAAATACGTTTGACATGTGAAAAGAAGGCATTTGAAGTGCATCAACAATATGGTTTACGTGCAACAAGAAGGCGACTAACATGTGTCAACGAGGTGACAATCCGTACAACTCAAACCTTCACTTGTGGCTCACCATCTCTCCACGAGATACCCTATAAATTTCTCTCAGATTGACTATAAATGCCCAGGACCTATAGTTCATCCATTTTTCAAGGGTTGAAAATATGGATAACAATTTGGCGACTTGTGGGGTGATCTTCCTACTAGATCTGAAAGACCAGTGATTTTGCATCTATTGGGCATGGATTCATTCGGATTGCTGAAATTGATATGATACATGATTATCACCATAAAATCTTGAACATTTTTAGGACATTATTTCATCATCATAAATTTTTACAACTTGAAGGTGCAACGAAACAAGAAGGAACCATGTACAAACAACGAAATCATACATATCCCAAATGGAAAATCTGGAGATTGCACTAGCACTTATTTGAAATAAAACCTAACTACAAGAAATAAATGTGTTACAAGCACTTAGAGGAATTATAAACTCTAAACTAATTTATACAAGGAAGTTATTTTACTTTAGTAACAATGCTTGAGGTAGATCCCATTGACTAGAATTTGTAATTCTTCTCCATCCAACTTTGACAATTAGAAAGCATTGTTTTCTTTGCACCCTGAAATCAAATAAGGGCCACTCCATATTGCATCAAACTTGGAGTGCCTTCCTAGTTTTGATCCTTTTACATCCCATTTCAGAACCAGGTATCCCTTTTGGAAAGTTTTGTTTTTGGCCTTTCTGTCAAAAGCTCATCTTGATTTGAGCTTAGTCCTTCTCCATTGTTTTCATGGTCTAGTTTTTTATCTCTTCTAGCTCCATGAGCTCTACATACCTGACTTCCATAACTGTAAACTCAAATAAATCCAGGTTCTTGATAATATCCAAGGCTAGTAACTCAAGGGATATTGGCATCCTTGCTTCCCTTCCATAAACCAACTTGAAAGGGGAATAACTAGTTGACTTCTTGATTCTATCAACCCACAAGGCTGATTTCAATTTGGTATGCCAGTCCTTTGATTCTCATCTAGATTTCTTCTTATGATTTTGAGAAGATATTTATTGGTGGACTCACCTTCCCATTACTCTGAGGGTAATAATTTGAAGAAGTGCTCAAGTAGATGCCATTTCTAACAGCCCAATTGGATACCTTTACTCCAAGAAAAGCTAAGGCATTATCTGATATTATAGTGGAAGGGACACCAAACCTTGTTGAAATATCTTCATAGAAATATAGAATGTTGGCTTTATTTGTTTCCTTAAGTGCAAATACTTCTTTCCACTTAATGAAGTATTTTGTGGCTGTAATAATCCATTTGTGACCTAGGCTAGAACACGGATATATTACCCCAATAAAATTTAACCCCATTGCATGAAAGGTTGTTTGACTGAGATAGAATGGAGTGGCATGGCTGCTAGCTTCTCTTTACCTATGAAGAAGGCATGCTTCTTGCATTTCTTGATCCATGAGTAGCAATCATTCAAAATATTAGGCCAGTAATAACAAGCCCTCCTGATTCTAATAGTTGTTACTTTTGGGGCAAAATGACCACCTCCCTCTCCCTCATGAAACTCATGCAATACCTTCTCTCTTTGATATTTCTTGATGCACCTTAGGAGGATATCATTCACATCCCTTTTGAACAAAATATTGTCTATAAGCACATATGGGATGCAATGAAGTATGAAATATCTCCTTTTGGACTTACTCAATCCTTGAGGACTTTGACCCATTTGAAGGAAGTATACAATATCATAAGTCCAACAAGGAATGGGTATACCACCTGTAGCTTGTTCTTGATTATCTTGCAACACCATAATAGCTCCTGCCTCCTCTCTTGATTCAACATGCCGGTTGGAATCTAGTTGCTTACACAAACCTTTTCCCCTAACTAATTTGGTCATGTTTATATCAATATCATACTCCATGACCTTGGTTATCCAACCAGATATCTTTTCATTAAGGTATTTTTTCAAAAGAAAATATTTATACCAACATGTGAAACTAATAGATGAATTTTTTTATTTGACACTAGATGCCTGGATTTCTTTAAACTTCTAATCAAAGTAAGGACACGTCTCTCAATGAATGAATATCTTACCTCATAACCTTCAAGTCCACAGGTGAAGAATGTAATAGGATTCTCCACTCCTTGATTTGGTTGTATCAGTATGGAAGATATTACATCCGTGCCTCCAAAAGCGTATAAAATGAATTCCTTCGTGAAATCCAGATTTATGAGGGTTGGAGCCTATGCAATGGCTTGCTTTATGGCTTCAAATATTTATTTTCCTTCAGCAATCCATTTGAAAACCATGTTCTTCTTCAGCATCAATGTTAGTGGCTTGACAAGATGGGAAAAGTTAGGAATAAACCTCCTAACAAAATTAATTTTCCCCAAAAAGCTTTGGAGATCCTTCTTATGACTTGGCAATGACAATGCTCGAATAGCTTCAACCCTTCTGGATCAATTTCCAACCCCTCCTTAGACATGATGTGGCCTAAGAGCTTTCCTTCATGGGCTAGGAATATGCACTTCTTTAGATTCAAAGACACTTTGAACCTCCTACATCTTTGGAATACTTGCCTAAGGTGAAAGAGGTGACTTGCTGCATTCTTGGAAAATATAGTGATGTCATCTAAGTACACAATAACTATCTTGTTTATCAACCCCTTGAACGCCATGTCCATAGCCCTTTGGAATGTAGCTCCAGTGTTTGAAAACCTGAATGGCATTTTCCTATAGGAATATGTGCCCCACTTTGTAGTGAAGGTTGTCTTGAATTGGTCATCTTCCTTCACCATGATTTGATTATATCTTGAGTAGCCATCCAGAATGAGAACCTTCGTAACCAGCACAACCTACAAGATTTTATCCATGGAAGGAAGTGGATAGTGGTCCTTAAGAGAGGCCCTATTTAAGTCTCGAAATCCACACATAACCTGATTTCCCCATTCTTTTACCTAACCGGCACCATATTTTCTACCCATGAAGAGTGATTGATTGGAAAGATGATGCTTACCTCAATGAGTTTTTTCAGTTCCTTTTTCATGAGAGTCTCGATATGGGGGTTAAGCGGCCTTTGTTTCTATCTAACGGACTTGGATTTTGGGTCTAACTCGATATTTTTGTGCCAAATTTGGGTTAAAACCTCTTTAGAGTTTATAGCTCTAAGAAAATACATCTGGAAATTCTTGGCAAAGCTGTATAAATTCATATTTTTCTTGATCAGTGTTTACCTTTCCAATTTGAAATGTTTTTTCTTTTCCAACTGAAATTAGCTTTGAATCTTCACCTTTGACTTGATTGTTTTATGTTTCCCTCCGGAACTGATCATTGAGGTTGAATATTGACTCCAAATTCATAAGACCTTTTAAAAAAAATATATTCTCAACTGAACCACTTGATCACCATACTGCTGCTCCAACTTCTCTTGATTTTTAGCTAAGAACTCAACATCCTCCTGTAAAAAATTAATGATCTGTTGATCATTCTCGAACACATGCCAACTTGTGTTATTTTCTCGGGACAACTGGTCATATAATCACTCGATATGAGGCTGAGTTTTATCCCACTTGATGTTTTCAACAACATCAAATTCTTTCCTAACCACCACAACTCTATTCGTAGCCTCATTCTTCTTTCTCGGTATGGCCTCAATGTTGAATGCTTCAAATTCTTCAATTTTATCCCATACCCGATATTTGTAGGCCTTGAGTAGATCATTTTTGGCTACATGAGATCCTCTAATCTGGTTTACTACCATCTTACTATCCCCAAAAACCCGTAGGTTATTAATACCTCTTTTCCTTTCCTAATGGAATCCATGGACCAATGCTTCATATTCAACTATATTATTTGAGCACATGAATTGAAATCTGAAAGTGGAGTAATATTTCATACCTTTTGGGGATACCAGCATTTCTCCTCCTCCTACACCTTGCCTTCTTCTCAAGACATCAAAAAACAAATTCCAAACTTCATTGTCATCCTAGGAAAAGGTGCATTTTCTTCATACTGTAAAATAAATTCCTAATTCATCATCCTCCATCTCCTTGTATGGATCATATCTATGCCTCTTATTTTCCCATTCATTAAGAGTTAAGTATGGAATGCCTCCAACCTTGGTGTTCGATTCTGGAGTGCTTGGGCATTCTACTTGATCAAAGACTAGACAGTTGGCATTGTTTGAGCTTGGTACATATGGATCAATATGAAATTTTGCAATAGGCTCATATTTGATTATAGCCTTAGCTCCATACCTTGTTCTAAAAATCATATGTGACCAATCAACAAACAAGTAGCCTCCAATTTTAGTTGTGAAGTCTCTTGATAAGCACAATGCAAAGAGTGGTGGCAAGTCAATCACTGATACATCTTGCAACATTGTGACATTGGGGCATGCGTGCAGTGTGAGGCTCAATCCTTTGATTACTCCAACAGTTGTCACTGTTGTCCCATCTAATTGCACTACACCTCTAGAAATGACTTCATACTTAATACCCAGTTGATCAACTATTTTTTTGGGCATCACTGAACTGCTTGCTCCCGAATCAATCATGTAGTTATGCACAAGATTGTTTCTGATGATCAGAGATATATAGAATGGAGGAGGCTTCATGTTTTTTCCTTTTGACCTCCTTGATTTCCTTCTTATGGAGTTGTATTAGTGAGCACCTTCTCTTGATTCTTGGACAACTCATTTGAGATGGGCAAGTTGGTTATGGCTACTTGTAAAAGGTCCCTTTGCCCCAAAATTTTCAAAGATTCCCACATAGAGATTCTTACATTAGTCTTCTTCATGTGGTTGATGATATTGAATGAAGGTGGGTTGTCCTTCTATTGCCCTCTTCTTGGAATTATCTTCTCTTACACATGGGATGCTACAATAGGCACATGAGCTGGTCTAGAAGGTGGTTTGGGTTGGTTCTGCATACTTGGAGCTGCACTTGGATTGTTGACTCCTTGTAGAGTGACAACAGGTTGAGAAGCACTTGGGTTAGATGAATTCCCTTCCTCTATATTCCTCTTCTTAGACCTTGTGTTGGCTACTACCCCTTGAGAAGGAGACTGATTTATACCACAAAAATCCTCTGCTTTCCAGTTCACAAGTGTGGTTTCACTTGAAGGTGCCTCTTGAGTAGTTATTTTTATTGATTTTATTCTTGGCTTGTCTCTTGAGGCACACCAATAGTTTGTACCATCAAGGCCTGGTTTAGCATACCATTGAAACATGTTTCCTAGTTATGGGGTTGACCACAAGGAAAGCACCATTCATATTCTTGTGTAACGTTATTCTAGATTGGAACCAAGGCCGGGATGTTGAAGGTGTATTAGGATTGTATGGATGAAATGGCCTAGTAGTTGGGGGATGTCCTTGATTTTTGTTTGCAGCTTGGGCAAGAGGTCTATTAGGCTAATATGGAGGCCTATTTGGTTGCGCCTGAGGCTGATAAGGTCTGAAATTTTGGGCATGTTACCTCTTGAGGGTCACCAATTCATTTCCTCGGTTACTCGCATTGCTTCCTAACTTCTTGGATTTCAGTCGAGGTACTAGACTAAGAGGTAAAATCTTCATTGGAACACCGACTTCTAGGGGCAGGAATAGGGGCTAATATAGGAGTTTGACTAGTAGAGGGTCTTCCCAACTTTAGACATAGGGGCATAGGTAGCCTAGGTACTAGTTTACGAGCTTGGATTAGATAATTCTTAGTTTTAACAAATCGTGGCATAAGCATATGATAAGGTTATCCATCCCATAGATTGTATCATAACAAATATATTAGAATTTAAAGCTTTAAGGAAATAGAGAAATGCACCTTTAGCGGCTAGTCTCACAATAATGGGAATCCTATCCCATGTCCTTTGAAATCTGAAATTGAAGTCAACCATCTTCTCATTTGGTGATCTCTTTATTTTAGTTAGTGTAGACACCAAAAATTTACATTGCCCCTTGACTTAAGCTCATTTATGAAACTTCACTATATCGTCTTTATGACCACCTTCAATTAATATATTTCTCCACACGTCCTTCACGTTATCTCTAAATCCTAGATTAATTAATTATTTATTTATTTAAATTAATTAATTATTCCCCCTCACACCTCACCTCGCACCTCGTTAACTCGGACACCTCACTCGGTCACTTCAACGAATTTACTAACCTTCCGAAAATATAACTAAAACCACCTAACCACCTTCCAAAAAGCACTAACCTATCTTATAACTAACTATCCTTCTAAACTAATTAAATATTTCCAAAAAAATAACCTTTCTCATCCTAACAAAATTAGTTCATGCTTTTTTACCCATTCTACTAACTTAACAAACTTGAAGTTATCATATATTTCTTAAAATGGAAGAAAATCACTTGTTTTGTTAAATAAACTAAGATCTTCTGCAATCGCTGCCAATTTTCCCGATCTCCGAGAGCTATTTATAAATATAAGCATTCACACCTCCTTTCGGGACAAATTCTCATGCTTTACATGTGCATTTTATCTCAATTTCAATGTTTCATACATCCAATCACTTTATATCAACTCTACCAATGCCACGCTACCTAAAGAATGTTGAATCCATCAACGAATTTCTCATTTTCGGTGTTCAACCATCGCCTTCCATCAATCTATCAAGTTGGTTCATCATGCAAGGTAATCTATTTCTTTTGACTATTTCAAAACTTTGATCATAGGTAAATTTTCATTTAGACATCATTTATATACTGTTAAGGCTTTTTTTTCATCAAAATTCATAGCTTAGTCAAATTTTTATCAACTATTACAACTACCAAAGAAATCGCTAGCGATTTCTTAATCGCCAGTGATTCCCCTGAATCACTAGCAATTCCTATATTTTTCTACATTTTCACCACTTTACACAAATCTACCTAAAATGTCTAGCTTTTTCTTGTTATATGTTGATCCTCTATCTCGGCATGATTTTTTCGAGATGGCATTAGGAGGATCTAATCTTCCCACAGTTGATTCCTTTCATATTGTTCGTCATCTGTTATATTGGGAGAAATATGAATTGCTCCATGATCTTTAACTTTGTGTAATCCAAGCAGCCCCATTTGATCATTTAGAGGTTATATTTTCCTCCACTCAACGTATCTGGGAAGCCACTGATTCCTTGTTGGATGCCTATGATGAAGCACTTGAGACTCCAAGAAGACCTCATCCATTACGAGTATCGCTATGAGATTGGCCTTGAGCACTTGGAAGAAGACTACCAATTTGCTTTGGAGTTTGATTCCCATAGTCACATAAGCATATCCAACACTGACAAAGCATTTTCCCACCTTTACGACACCTAGGAGGATGATTCCAACTTCTTTCTGAGGACTACATCTCTGTTCTTGATTCGACCTTACTCGGGAAGAGGAAGAGATAATTGACTATATAGCCTCTAATGTGTCTGAAAACCTCTACATAGACCAGGAGTCTGATTTAAGGTTTTAGATCATGATTAATTTTAGTCATATATGTGTCTAATCTAAATAAGTGATAATCACATTCTTATCCTATTTGCATTACAACGCAATCAGAGGTATTAATCAAAGCTTAAGTGTTTTCTTTTAAAAAATAACATTATTTTGTCTTAAATGTTTCTAAGTTGACTTGTTCATAGGAGAAGAAGATTTTGATCCATTGTTTTAAAACAAGTGTGCAAACAATCACAATCCACACTTTGGGGTATCCTAGAAACCCCATCATACGAGGTCAATCTCGGTTGTTACCCCTTGAATCAATCAAGAAAACCAAGGTTTAAACCATGCTAGAAATTCTAGCCCACCTATTAGGGACCCTTGAATCCATGTTAATTTCCTCATTTTATCATATTTTTGATTAATATTTTAACTAACTTTCTATCGCGGCGATTAGCTTAGTCACTCGTGATTGTACCAATTTCTAGCGATTCCTTTGTTTTATTTTCCTAACATCTCATTATCAATCTGTAGTGTTTTATTTTCTATTTCTTGTGGCTTCTAATCAGATTGGAGGAATTTTTCTCTCTAGTAACTATACTTTTAGGTTTCGCGAAGACTTTGGAAATTACTAAAAATTAAATTTAAATTGAAAAAAAAGGGGGAGCGTGCTCGCAGTATGTTCTAAGGCCTTCTATTTAATGTCCCATATTTTATTCTTGATTGAATTTCTTCATCGAAACCAAAATTTCATTTTAGAATCTTAAAATAAACATCTACATTCTTCTTGCTTCACATAATCTAATTAGGAGGTAAAATTGGTTGCATCCACTTACTCCTCCCTCACACACAACCAAACCACATACAAAATCAAAAAATGCATTCAAAACACTTCCTACCCAAGTGAAACTAATTAGGATTTCATCACCCAACAGGGAAACCAACTTGGTGTTCTAGATGAGTATAAAAACCTTCTTGTAGGTATATATTAGCTCGATACCCAACTCCCTTATCGCAGTAGCACCGTGAGGTGAGGGGTAGACCCCAATGCCATGCCATGTATTGATGACAATATAGAGTTGGGCCTCACATACCTTCGGGTATATTGAGGACTCTGCCCTTAAACAAACCTGAAACTAGCCTTAGATAGCCATTTCTTAGGACCCTCGTGACCCAATTTTACACATTTCACTTTTCATAATCAAGCAAGATAAATACAAATCAACACTTTGCTTTCTTTTGTTCATTTTTGTAAATCTACCCATCTAGTTATCATTCATTTTTCTAAGTTCTTTGTGTGTATTTTCTTATTATGGTACTCACTAGACAACAAGCACGTAACCAAATTTCCGAAAACATGTCTATCTCATTGTTTGCATTTCAAAAACAAGCTATGTCACTTCCTAAAACATTTTCCTCACCTATACAACCACAAGCATTACTTTATCAAACAAATGCATCCAATCCCTTTTCTGATACACAAACTTGGAATGAATTAGGGACTGGTTATAACAATGAAATAGGACAACAATATTTTCATTCTTCGCAACAATATCATGGAAAAATCCTCTATACACTAGAATCATAATACTCATCTTCTCCCACAACATTTGAGATCCCATTCTATAATGGGGGTGATCCTATTTTTGAAGAGATGTTAGACTCGAATCCTATTGCTCTCAATGCCTATCGACATCTAGAAATGTCCAAATGAAATCTGTTTACATCGCAATCCATTGTGCATGCTCACAACTCTTCACCCACCATTACACAACTTATTGATCAAAACCAAGACCCTATTTTCCAATAATTATATCCCTACACTTCAGGTCAACTTAAAACACCGAACAATAGTCCACCTCAGATTTCTACCAGCTCTACTAACCCATTTGATGCATCGAATGAAAAATTGTTCACCAATCATCCCGAGGCATTCGATGTCTCCTCAACTCCTTTCTACGACCTTCACATGATCTCATCACAAAACACGTTTACTCAGCAATCCACATCTTTGTCAAGTCCTTCTATAGGATCCACACCTCCTCTAACTAATGTCCTTGACTCCTCATCCACTCCTCCAATCTCTTCACAAGTGTAAACATATCCTTTGAGTTCGGTCACCCCTTCTACAGTTATTCCTTCCCAACAAGTTACTACTCCCATCCAGAACATCACTATGTCCATTCCCACAACAACACCATTGGTTAATACTAGCGCATTGCTAGTAAACACCCCATTTACAATTACACCTACACCATTGGTCGTCAAATAGGACTTTACGAAGAGCAACAGTCAGGGGACAAGAAGTCCCTCCTCTTTAATGGGAGAGGTTCCCTTATTCAGAAACGAACCTATTTACAAATATACAAAACATGATTTTCTGGTTGAACTTGGATATTACGAAAGTGTTTTCTATAAAGATCATCAATTACAAAAGGACTGAGGAATGAGAGTATGAGAATGAGCAGAAAGGCAACACTCAGAATTATAGATAACAGAGTAATTCTTTATGTATGTGAAGTTACAGTGAATTGAAACAAGATCATTTGTATCATATAAATAAGATGGAATTTAAAGACACAAAGTTCTGTAAATAACATCTGCCAGAACACAAAGTTTCTTAACATAACACGACAAAATGATCTTCACAAAATTAAATGAAAGCTTGGGGATAAAAGAGATCAGATAGACAAAGAATGAAAAGCCCTTCTGTATTGATTTCTTTATGATCTATTTACACTTTCAGAAAATAAGCCAAGTTCTTCCTTCTTTTTCAAAATGGCGTGGAGAGGCCATTATATAGCTTACAAATCAGTTATTCTTTGTAACCACTTCTTTTAACTAAAGATTAGTTAAGGATTGCCAATTGCAATACCTCAACTAATTACAATGAATCCGAGAAAAAGAATTAGAAAAGAAGAGAAGAATAAGGAGAAGAAGACATGTGGTTATGAATGGGAGGGACCCACTGACTTCAAAATTCACTGCCTGAATCTCTTCAATGCCTCGGCTATGTCTCTGCCACGAGGGACTGATGTGTTGGCTGTAGACTGAGCCCAAAATCCGAGGCACTTCTCCATTTCCTTATCAAACTCGACATGAGTATGATAGTCTTTATTTGCTTCTTCAATGGCAGATTGAAGAGAGCAGATCTCCTTCATTTTCTCTTTGGAAATGGAGCTTTCCTTGAATAGATTATCTTTGACAAAAGCTCTGAATTGAGCTTTGATTTCTTGCAAGGAAAGAGGCACACCAGAAGTTTCATCCTGAAGATGACAATGTATATCTTTGAAAGCAGATACAACCAGTGTCTTGAAAGCCTCACCCTTCTGCCAGCTATTCTTCAGCTCTCCCAAAGCCTCCTCCAAGACTTTGATCTTCCACTCCACGCTGTAAACCCAGGACTTTGACAGATTATCCTTTGCATCATCAAAAACCTTATTCGCCAATAAAATGTTCTCATCTGTCTGTCCCATGAGACGGAGGTCTACTATGCAACTGCTCCAGAGTTTGAGCTCTTTATCTATGATCCCGATAGTGGAGGAGAGCTTCTGTTGCAAATTGTTCACCTTTCCATGGAGTTTGAAAGCTTCATCGATGAAGTTCAATCCTGCAACAAGCATATCTTCCACCATGGCCTCCATAGCTCTGCCATAGACAGAATACTTGTGCATGTCTTTGATACTCTGTACTTCATCTTGGCTCAAAATTACAGGTGGCGGAAGGGTAGTCAATGGGGTAGGGTCCAAAACTTTGTCCTTAGACAAAAGAGATTTGATAAAACCTGTGAGAATCTGGGCTTGTTCCTCCAATTGTTCAATAGTTTGCTACCCTTTCTCTACCCTCCCAATGACTCTTGTGACTGTTTCCTGGAGGTTGTGGATCTCACCTTCGTGAGTAGACTCTCCCATAGGAATCCTTGAGAGTTATAGGTCGGATGCCTATAAGTCCCGCTCTGGATTTGTCTCCGTAGGCTTAGCAATCTCCGAGAATTGCTGACCACGAGCATCGACACTATCCCGGAGGTGATTACGGCTTTTTGGCATGAGGAGTAGTGCCTAACAAGGCTGCCACATCAAAATTTGGCCCTGAGATTCGAGAGGAAGATTTCCTCTTTCTACTGTCAACAAAAGGTTGCACCCATGCAAAAGAGGAAGAGGAAGCAACAGGAGGGGCAAGAGGACCAAGAGATAGAGAGCTCATGACGCTCAAGGTTTGCACAGCTATTGTCTCAAGTTGAGATGTGAGTGGGGCGCTTGAGACAATTGTTGCAGAGGAATCAATAGCACTTGGAAGTTCAGTGCTCTGGACTTCCTTATCTTTATCCGTTGGATCTTCAGGAGCATTTGTAGGGGCTGGCACTTCACTCTCTTCACTTTCACTGAGAACAATGATGTTCTCTGGTCCCAAAGGCACTTCTACCTGCTTTCTTTGAGGATCTTTTTCCACAGGCTCCTTCTTAACCTCTTTGAATTTCTTCTGGTATACTTGAGTGGATGAAGAAGGAGTGGAAGCTGCAGGTCCTTGCATTGATGAGGCAGGAGGGGTTTGCACAGGTGTGTCTGATATGGGATTCGATGCTTCCCTCCTTGGTGTTGAAACATCCTTAGAGGAGGATTCTCCTGAGTGCCTTCTAAGCTCTCAAACTTTCTTATCAAACCAGACCTTAGTCCTGACTAAGACTGGAGCTAGGATCTCGGCCAGATCATCTTTCTCTTTCTTGTTCCAATCCAAGTCCTCCAAGGGAGTGTGCTTAACCACATTGTCATACTCATATGAGTATAGATCAGAGTTGTCATCCTAGATTCCTTCAAGAACTTGGTACAAGCTGAGTTCTTGGATCAATTGCAGAGAGAACCTGCCATAATGCCTCCTTCTAGCCTCAAAATCATCTGCACAGTCAGCCCAATAGTCTTCTGTATCTGCCCTATGATGATAGATTATCTTGATGTTCTGCTCAATGAACTTCTTCAAGTCGAAGCAAGTTCTTGGCTTGAAGAAATGAACAGTGATGGGAACCAGGGCTCTTTCTATATTCTGTGCGTCCAGGGCTGTTTTACAAGTGTAATTTCCCAAAGAGATGGGAAAGTGCAAACCAGTAATCTTCTTGTCTCTGCAGGTTCTGTGTAATTTGTCTAACTGCCTGCATACTTCTATCAAAGCCATCTTATCACTGCAGAACATGGGAAGCCTCAGAGGGGTGCTCTCATAGCCAGCAAGCCTGATATAGGAGAATTTTTTGAATTGGATAAAATAGGCACCGTAGTGCGATATCAGGTTCATGGCTTCATCAAAAAACCTTCTAGCAGTGTCACCTTCAAGAAGCCTGACCACGTACATGGTGAAAGCATCATTTACCCTTCTGAAATTGTGATTGCTGGTCTCTAGGGTGAACTACGGGCAGTAGGCATATACAGGATCATCCTTGTGGGCATCAATGTAAGAAAAACCAAACCATTGCCTTGATGCCGCCAGAGTATACATCAGGTACGAAGTCATGTAGAACTTCTTCATTTCTTTATACATTGGACAATTTCTTCCTGCAAGTTCATGCTTTGATGATTTTCACCCAGTTGATATTTTGAGTTCCCTCGCACACCATGCTGATGAGCGGGCACATCCAGAAATGGAATTCGTTAGTAGAGGGTAAGCCCATAACCCGAGCCAGTAGGATTATAAAATCTGACAATTCTTCATTGAAATCAGCCCGAAAAAGAGTCTTGGATAGACGAGATGCTCCCTTCTTAGGGTTCTTTAGCCAGGACTTCGCCACTGCGCCTTGTATTTGTCGTTGTCTTGATTGAACAGGGCCTGTGCTTGATTCTGGGAAACAACTATGGCATTATCCATTTCTGGAATCCTCAGTGCAGTGCTAATGGCGGCAGCATCTAGTTTGGTGATGAGTTCCCCGTGTACGTTGGTCAATTCGCTCGAATCAGGGTCGAAGTGAGCTCCGCATGAAAGCACTGTATCAGCACATTGCACCGAGATTGGGAAACCTCCAGCGAAAGCCAAACCACTGTCGTGAATCATCTGCGCCATTGGTGTAGGGTTTGCATCTGCCATCCTTGCCCAAAAATCACCAAAGTCAAGATGACGAGCTTCACTGTCCCCAATATTGGGAACGGCAGACTCTAGTGGCGAGATTTGTTCCTGTCCCTGAAATTTGATCTTCATATTGATAGTAATTCAGAGGGCAGAGCCACAAACTAAACTCGGGAAGGAATTACAGAGGGAAGGGATACACGCGTAGGAATTTAGATTGCAAGGGTTCGAGCAAAGGATAGCATGGAAGCAGTGTGAAAAATGCATAGGGGGTTCACTCGTTATATAGCCGATTAGGAGAGAGAAAGATAATGAATGCGCATTTAATACATACCTACCAATTTGAATAAGCAAGATATTTGGGTAGAGTAGGAAAAATAAGCACGAATGGCACTTGGTTCATTTGGGACATGTGGGACGCGAATGCGCGAAACACGCGGTTCGATCGATTTGGGCAAAGTGGGAAAAGACACACAAATGCCTTTTGGGACATGCGGGATGAAAGTGCGCGAAGTACGTGACTCAGCCGGATCGGACGAAAATGTGACAACGGGTCCGGAAAACTTGGGACATTTGGGACGTGAAAGCGCGAAGTACACGGTTCGGGCGATTCGGCCGAAAATGGAACAACTTGCCCAATTGAACTTGGGACATGCGGGACAAAAATGTCCGACGGGCCCGAAAAAGACAAACTTCGGGGAAACCGGCCGATCGGGGAATAGAGGGCCCAATTGAACTTGGGACACGCGGGACAAAAATGTCCGACAGGCCCGAAAAACACACAAAATGACCCAAAAACGTAGATTTTCTCAATTTCTCGACTTTTAACATTGAGTACAACAGAGAAGACACTTAAACTCAAAATTTTAAAATTTTCACTTCCTTAAGAGTAGGGGAATTTTGAGTGGACAACAACACCTGCATCTAGATTTGTGAACATAACTATGGTAACACTCGAGACAATCTTAGCTTAACCACCTTTGGCCAAATCAGCTAAGGATTGCGGTCATTCTTGACCCGTGAATATAAATAAACTAAAACCCATGAGCCATTTATATTACATCAATCATACTATTCAAACTCCCCTTCCCTCATTAGTATCAACCATGACGAATACACCTAGTCCATCCAAAACTTCAAAGGGACCCAACAAATAGGGTGTTGTCCAGGTTTTTAGAAGTCCTCATTACGATGAAACATGTCATTTTCGGGTCCTCCATCCTTTTGTCTATCTCTCCATCCAAGGGGCATGTCTTATTTTGGAGAACCCCCTGTTAGGCCAAAGCCAAGACCCACAGAACTAAACATCATCCAAAACCCCAGACAAAATCCCTTGCATGGTTCTTCTTTCCGCATACCCATTAATCATCCCACAATAAGTACTTACCCGTTAACTATAGGAGCAAAGCCCATTAATCACATTCCCATAGTAAGTACTTACCTTACAATTACCACTCCTCAAATGTCTCCCATAGTGGACCATATTTATCTACCTCTATGCAATCTGGTGTTACTCCACATAAACCATTCATACAAAATTGGTGTCCCAGCATTTCATCCCGAAATATGGGACTACCCCTTTGAAAAAAAAAATTCTTTTTAAAATAACGAGGTCATTTTTGTTTTTATTGCCCAAAGTTACCTCTATTGTGTTAAGATATTCCCGAGTGAATCATATGAGCCAATTTCAGAAAATACCTAGATGCTAAAACTCATTTTATCCCTCCATCAGGTTTTGTCTGCGGGAATTTTATTTAATTATTTATTAAATAAATAAAGCCCCGTTTAAAGTAAATTGTGCTCCGGTTGAACCACTCGTTGGATTTTTTCATTCCAAGATTCTCACATCTTCATAGGGTTTTCACGAAGAATGAATTGAGCCTTTTTTCAAAGAACTTCTAGCAACGTTTTTCATTTTTATTTATTTCTTTTTACGTTTGTTTTCAATTTTCTATGCGGTTTTTCTCGCTAAATTCCCCTTGATCCATTCTTTGTTACTGTATATCCTGTTAATTTTCTCGGAACATATAGAAGTAATCCGTGGCCTTAGGAATGTAAGAAACCAATCTCGAAGTGTATACTTCGACCAAAAAATATGAATTTAAGAAAAATAGCCTTTCTAGGCAATTCACACTTTTTGGGATAATAGATCTAAGTCATCGTCGGTGGGAATTTTGGCGGTGGCGGTAAAGGCGGAATTTTTCCCATCAATTCAAAATCACTTAAGTGTAATGGGAATTTTAGAGGTGGCGAGAAGGCGAGAATTTCTTACACCGCTGCAGGTGAAAATTCCCATTATGACGGAAAAATCATTTAAAGCACCAACAGAATTTCTTGCCTTCTAGCAGCTAAATTTTCCCCATTAAAGAGGTTTATTCACCCTTGCAAGTCACATTTTTAAGAAGAAGGCTCTTTTCCATACAAGTCACACTTTTTGGAAGGAAGGATTTAAGGCTGCTAGTGGGAATTTTAGCAAAGGATGTGAGAAGGAATTTCTTACTTGCCTAGCAGGGTGAAAATTCTCATTATGAAAGTCAAATCACTTAAGTGGAAGATGAGATTTTGGAGCTGCATTGCGGTGTGGAAATTCCCATCTTTGACTTTCTATTTTTAGCGCTTTCCCTTACTAAAAGTGCGACCCACATTGGAATTAATACATATATTTAATGAGATTTATTAATGGTATTTCTAGCTAATTTTGGCGCCATAAATAGAAGGGATGTCAATGCAAGTGGATGTGCTAAAGAGAAGTCAAGGATGCATGCTAAAAATAAATAAAATAAATTCATAAAAAGTAACCAAAAGCATGTAGACTTGGGCGCCCAAATTTGAAGAAGAAGAAGGTTTTAATTAATTAAATTGCCAAAAATAGGGAACGTAATTATTAAAAATAACATGTAGATAGCTATATAAGCATGGGATGCCATAAGGAGAAGCAATTAATTCAGTTTGATGAATTTTGCAGCCCGAGAAAGGTTTTGGCGCCAAGGAAGGAGGATTTTACATTAAATAATATTTTCCACTTTCTTTGGGAAGCTTCTAGTTTTGGCGACTAGGGTTGGAATAGCTTTGATTTTGTTATTCTAAGTGTCTCGAATATTGGTATAAGTGCCTGAGTAAATTAAATAATATTTTTTCTTGTTTTTCATGTAAGCAAAGTCTCAAATTTTAGGGCAGCAAACTTTATATGCAGATTTTGGTGATAAAAACCAAGTATTCATGCCATGGACTCCATATTTGTCCGAATTAATTACAGTGCTCATATTGCTGAAAGGAAGTCCAACTCAATGTCGATACATTGAATATATCCTCTAAATCAAAAGAAATTTTCAGATCTCGCACAAATTGATCCAATTACAAGGATTCTAGAAGAATTAAAAGAAAACAAGCTCGAAAAAGATTTTTCTAGGCCTAATGAAGCATGATGAAAGAGAAGGATCAACGGAATCATGCATAACTTCCATATCTAGTTTGGTGAGAATCAAAGGAAAAAGAGTCAACCGCATGCAAAATATGGAAGAAGAACAAGACCGGAGTGTTGCAGCTTTCTTCTAATTTCTTTTCCTTTTTCTTCTTCTTTCTCTTATTTTCTCCGACAAAGTAATTGAGCAATCAATTAAATTATAAAACTTAAGTGATTGGTTTAAAATCCATTACTTAAAGAAGTAAATAACTTGGAAATAGGTGGAAGACATGCAAGATAGAAGGTTCCATTTTCGTTATAAATCATGCATGTCATGCAAAGAGGAATTCGGGAGGAATATTGCTAGTTTGCTTCCTGTTTCATAGCTTAAACATGTGACAATTCATTAAAAAAGCTTCCTATTTGTAATTACCCTCTATACACTATAAATAGAGAAAGAACCTACGGGTTAAAGGATAAGAATTTTTAATCAACATTCTTGTGTTCTATACTTTGAGTTGAAACCCTTGATATTCTTCTGAAAGCTAAAGAATTGAAAGGAGGAATATTTCAAAAGAACTTTGTGTCAACGGTGCATTTGTTTCTTACTTTTGTGTAGATCTTTGCATAAACTTTATGTTATCTTAGATCTAGATTTGAAACTTTCCTTTTCTTTAAATTATGTATTGTGATATTTGTTTGTTTCATCTATGTGCATGAGACCAACTTTGCGAACTATTGGTTGGATTGCACATATTCTCTTCTTTCTTCCCGAATTCAATTATTTTCCTCTTCTACAAATATTTCTTTACAGTTGCTTACTTGCTGTAAAATTGCCTAGTTATGGCTCATGAGCTTTGCAATTAAAGTAAAACCCATGAATAGTTACTCAAATCCATAATTGATATAAATCTTACACGGGAGTTGACAATTTTTTCACTTGGGAAATGATGGACAATTCGAAACTTTGTTACAATGGATAGCATTGGTGAAGTATACCTAAGCTATGGGAGTTTCTTTCAGACAATATTTTTACTACTTGAATTAATTAATGATTAGATTAAATCTACAACTATGTGTGTTGTTACAAAACATAATAAATCACATAGTCTGCAATTTCATGACTATCTTCAACAAAAGAACACAAATCCCCAAAGGATAGTTGTGTTATCTTGATGAAGACATCCAATTGCAGAATAGATGAAATGTTGAGTCTTGGAACAACAAACATAATTGCAGAATGCATAAATCAGATTTCATTACTGGATGTTACAAGTATTCTTAATGGTCTTTCCTTCATGATTAAGACATTTAATTATATTATTGAGTTGTTTAGTTCATCACATAATCCATACAAAAATCTGAAATGCAGAAGGAAATACACAAATCAATTTCAGAATTCAATGTTTTATTCATAAGGAATTTCAAATATTCCCACACAAGCCGTGGGATGTAACTGAAAAGTAAAGTACAACTACTGAAGAAAGAGGTACACATGCATGAAAGAGAAAATATAAGAGTATGAGGGAACCCATCATTGCCTTGGGTCTTTTCCTTTGGTTGATGCATCTTCAATCCCACTTATTCTCTCTTCATCTTCACCACTGGAAATATTATACGAAAAGAAGAAAAGAGGAAAATTATCAGTTAAGAGCTCAGGGTTAATCCATATTCCTACATTGTCCTAATTCATGCATATGAATCTCTTAACAACAGGAGATATAGATTACTTGAAGATCATATTGCATACATGATTTACTCACTCAGAAAGAAGAGAAAGAGAAAAGAAAAGAAAACCATGGACATAAGAGAGGCCAAAAATCCTAAATATTTTCTAACTTTTTTCTTAAGTGTGCAGGTACAGGTTGCAGCCAAGAAAATAAATCAAGTCTTTCAGTATAGATAAAGATTATAGATTTCAATTACTTCTATCCTATGGTACATGAAATAGAATGAATGAAGAATGCAACTCAAAGTTCAACAGCTATTCTAGAGAGAGAAGAGACTTGCAAGCTAAGTGCATGTTTCAGATTACAACTAAAGAAGAAAGAATTATGGGAAAATTTTGATAGGGCTTCGCCATGTAAAATGGACATTTAAAATTTTCTGCATGCATATCAAGGTTGTAATCAAAGGAAATGCATTATTTAAATAGATTACAAAATAAAAAGGAATAAAGAAGTCCAAATACCCATGCCAAAGGAGGGATACCCAAATCTAGGTTGTAATACCTTGAGCCACAAAATAAAAATACATGTGCAGATACAGATTTTTGGGAAATAATTCATTCATACAGGACATTTAAAGGTCCATATACAGATTTATTGTAATACAAATCAAAGGAATACATCAAGGAAACATGAAAGAAAGCACCAGTTTCACCAATTGAAGTGCACCACTAAAGAAAACTCATGCATTATGGTAAATATTCTACAAAGGTTCAAAACAAAATCTGAGTATATTTTCAGAGAAAAATAATATATATTAGTAGCTCAAATGCTCAAATAAATCTCTAAAGTGGGGATCACAGAGTTTGGATAGAAATATCAAAGGCACCAAGAGCCAAAGCTTTGGAAGAGTCACAGATCACGTAGAAGTCAAGATGATCAGAAGTACAGAACACAGAGCTTCATGTTTTCATCAATGGCCAAAGATAGAAATTTTACATATCCTGGTTGAGACAAATGGAGCTACAATATGCAAATACCCACAATAGATCTGGGTTTAGATCACAACGAGATCAAAACTTCAAAGAAAAACATTATTACCCATAACGCACAAGGCCAAATTTGGAAAATACGAGCCAAAAATAATGGTCATTCAGAGCACAAGGTAGTGAATCCATCAATATAAAATACTGGTAATACAAAATCACGACAAGTATGAATGGAGAAATACCCAAAACTCAAAATATGTAGATCTAGAGTCACGATGCTAAAACTCGAGAACCCAATTTGCAGAAACAAAAACCACTGAATGGATTTTAGCTCAAAGACCAAGGACGTCTCAAAAATCACATAGAAAACTCACCAGAGAGAATGATCATCAGTGTTTTGAAGATGAAATAGCAGTGATAAATCAAAAGTGATACTTAAGAGGTAAATACTTACCTTACCGCATCAAACAAAGGTGTGATTGTTACACGGTTCCAAGCTCAAAGGACTTGAATGATGGCATCCAAGAAAGAAGACAGACCTCTTTTAAGGAAAATCCGAGCTCGAACAAAATACAACTAGTGGAAAACTGAAAAAATCTTGCTCAAAAATTTCAAACAGAGCAAAAGACAAAAGCTATAGATGCATCCGAGTTTAGAAAACTATCTGGTAGAAGAAAGTCGAACTCACAAGGCTTCATCAATGGCAGCCATTAAATTTTTTGCAGAGTTTGCTTAGCTCGACTAGAGCTCAAGAATGAAAAATGCAAAGACTTAGGGTTTTTTGAGTTTTTTATTCATCAAACCAAACCAAAGTAACTTAACTCATTAGGTGAGTTGGAGATCAACGATGACGAATCAACAAGATAAAAGATCAATGCTCAAAAAATGATCACCAAAGTTGATGCAAACTCAATCCAAGTTAAGTAACCCAGGTGAAATGGCGAGTCTTTTTTGCTAACTTAGATTTTTTTCATTTCTTTGTAAAAGTGATAAAGTTCCCCTGAGCCCACAGGCTCGATGAAATCTGATTGGATGTGGCATGGCGGGCCCAATTTCCAATACTTGGCACTTTTCCTTTTTGTAAAATGTTCAAATTTTTCCGGTGGCCCGATGCGGAGTGGCGGACCCTTTTTGCATTTTGAAACATTATGGCGAAGGACAAGTAAAGTTAAAAAGTAATCCATAGGCCCGCAAAGTTACTTGGCCAATTTTAATGATAAAGGTGGATCCGCGGGATCCTTTGAGAATTTGAGATCTTTTGGAAAAAGGAGTAAAAGTGATTAAATTCCCTACAGGACCCGCAGGAGTACACATGGCCTATTTTATTACGAGATGCGGGTCATCAGAGTAATTTTTTCCTTTGAGACTTAAAGTTTTTGGGAAAAAGAATTAAAGTTATAAATATGCTTGAAACTCCGCCAACAAAGTCAAAGCATCGATATATTAAGTCAACAATGGATCATCATGTCAACTGAGTTTTTGAAGTTGCGAAAAGGAATAAAGTTTTAAAGTTGCCTAAAACTCCACGGCCCGTGATTATGTAAAGAGAAAGTGGATCGTCGGGGATTTTTGAAACTTTGTGCTTTTTGTAAAAGGAATAAAGTTATTAAGTGCCTCGCGGCTCTGCTTGAATACATTCAAAGCATCAAAATTCAAAGACAAAAGTGGAATTTTTGACTAATGTCTGAAACTTTGAACCTTTTTGTAAAAAGGAGAAAATTAATAAAGAGACCCGCAGCCCTGCCAAGGACCAAACAAAGTCACGTATTCAATAAGTCAGGGGCGGAAAAGTAGATCATCGGGATCCTTTAAGACTTTGAGGTTTTTTGAAAAAAGGAGAAAAGTGATTAAGTCACTTGTAACTCCTCTCAAGTCATCAAATCAAAAACGGGTCGTTGAAGTTATTTTTTCCTTTGAAACTTTGAACTTTTAAAAGGTTAAAGTTATAAAATTTCCCCACGGCCCTGCTAAGGACTAATAAATCATCATATTGAATAAGTTAAAAGTGAGAGTTCAAGCATCGATTATTTTGAAACATCGAGTTTTTAAAAAGGAAAAAAGTGTTAAAGTCACCCACAACTCCTCTCAAGCCATCAAGTCAAAAGCAAGTCGCCGGAGTTATTTTTACCTTTGAAACTTTGAACTTTTAAAAAAGGTTAAAGTTATAAAATTTCCCCACGGCCCCCACTAAGGACCAATAAAGCATCATATTGAATAAGTTAAAAGTGGGAGTTTGGAGCATCGGATTATTTTGAAACTTTGAGTCTTTAAAAAGGAAAAAAGTGTTAAAGTCACCCACGAATCTGTCCAAGCATCAAAAGTTAAAATCCGGGAGGTAGGCTGCCCAAAATTTTAAAATTTTGAACCCTTTTTCAAAAAAGTAGCAAAGTATCAAAAGCAAGCCGCGATCCCACTACGACCAGATTCAGACATGTGTAAGGCCTAGATTAAAAGTAGATAGGCAGGCCGAATATTTTAAAATGCACAAATCACTCAGAAGCAAAGGGGAAGATTTTCCAGGTATCTATTAAAGACAAAACAATGATTTTGAGCTTTTTATAGATCTACTAAGAGTTTTATGCATAAATTTGAGATGGAGTGAAACTCACTAGATTGGTTTTAAAGCACAATTAACAACTATAATACAAGTTGTTTGAGCTTTAGAACTTCGCACATCAGATAAATAACACAGTGCCGAGCTCGAAAGCTTCATCAATGGCGGAATCTCTTAAAAGGGCTTGCACAAAACCTTCAGAAAGCTTGAACAAATCAATAATGGCAGCCACAGGAGAAATTTAGCAGAGCTTTGCTAGCTCGAATGGAGCTTAATGATTTAAATACTAGAAACATTTAAGTCTGCAATACTTTGCATCTTAATTTGAGTTCTGAGTTCATCGAATTCAACCAGGGTTAGAAAGTGCCAATATTATCACTATAAATGGATAAAGTTGCATGCATTTGCAAATCAGAATAGACCCAGAAGAAGAACTTACATGCAAAGAGGGGATTTTTGTTATTGCATGTGCACAAAGCGGTCCTCACATGGGAGATAAAAGAAAAAAACATTATTTCCTAAAACACAGAGTCAATTCCATGTGACCACAGAAGTCACAAAATAGATTGCAACATCAAAAATAAAAGTTTTCCCCAAAAGAGACCGAATACATGGATGATTATTTTTGCAAAGTATTGCAAATAATTAAAATAATTCGCATGCCTTCACAAATGGACTAATCAGCAAGAAGACAGAATCTACACTCATAAGGAAGAATACTTGTTCATCAAGCAAGCTTATTTTTAGAAAAAAAATTATCCTTGCTTTTCTTAAAAATAGAGCAACGAATCAATTGCAGTTTTCGAGTTGTAACCAACGGCTATTAATGCCTCTTTGTATTTGCATGTTCTATTTTTATTCCTTTGTTTATTAATGGATGAAGGATAAAAATAGGTTTGTATGGGTGAGTACAATTTTAGACTATTTTTAGGAAGGGTGGGAAATAATTTTGCTTTATATTGTGTGCCTTGGAAAAGCACAAAGGAGTTAGATTTTCGAGAGGACTTTTAGATACGAGTCTTGAAGCGAGTTTCTTCCCAGCTTTGCCCTTTAATGTGAAGTATTTTTTTCCTTTCCAACTATTTACAGTCTTGTGCATGTCCTATTAATTGTTGTGAATGTTAAATTCCCTGATTAATCATCTTACCTTATTGCAAATTTAGTAATTTCTGTATGATATTAATGTGCATGTTTAACTTAGTAGTATTGTTGTGATACTTTCCCTCAATACATCAAAGTGTTTTCCCTTAATATTCTGGAAAAAACTTTTGGTTCGTGCATCAAAAATTCTTCCCATATCAGTTGTGCATGTACTCAGTCAAAGACCTCATACAAATTTGGTGTATCACCTCATTTTTAAATCCTTTTACAGTCTTCTTTTACCCTTAAACCCCGAAAATCATTCTAGGATACGTCAATAAGGAACTGGCCTTGATATCGAGACTCACCTCAAAATAGGTAAACCCACAGACCTAGGTGTTTCCATTGTAGCTACAAAAAGAGAGAGATAAAATTTACAAGCTTAGAACACCTACGAGTTATCTCTCTACAAGGTGCACTTTTGAGAGATAATAGAGCCTCACATGTAAATGAGGGAGATTTATCTCATGACCGCCTAGGTTTTCAACTATGCAATAAATCTAGCCAAAAAAATCTTCAACCTCCGTTAAGGAAGCTACCACGTCACCAAATAAAAACCTATGGTGAAACCATCCACTCCACTTTCTCCCAAGAGGGATAATGGTCTGTTATTACCATCCACATTCATACCTAAAGGGTGTTATGCCACCATTCTAGATGACCTTCTTCAGAAATCACTCATTACACTACCACCTCCCAAGTCATCAAACCATCATGGATGGAAACCCACTTGGTATGACTTTGACGCTTTCTATGATTTCCATAGAACATGAGGCCACTCCATAGAAGATTGTAGATCTTTTCATCAAAAAATTGTGAAGATTGACAGTTCGCTCTTCCTTCTCTTTCAATCAAACACAACATCAACATCAACCCCAACATCACTAGAGAATCCATCCTGAAAATTTTATTTTTCAAGTTGACATATTCCATGTCCCTACTCGTACTCAAAATCATGACAAAGCATCATCTCGAGCCTTAGAGAAATAGGACCCCATCACCATACCTCAACCTTCTGAATTACCAACTCCACCTAGAAAATCAAAATTTTAAATGTCTTTAGCTCCCGAGGAGTCTAGTCAAACATCTATGTCAAAGGTAAAAATTTATATACAAATAGAAACATCGCTTCTCTACTATGATACAAAAGGTCATCGTTAAACAATTGCACCAATCCCATGTCTGAATGTCACTTTGTGAACTTGTCCAAACATCACCTAGTCATAAGCAAGCCATGATAGAATCACTTCAATCCATCATTGTACCAATTGAATACTTGTCTCATTCACAAAATTTGTAGGGGCTCTTAATACATCCACCTCGATATCATTTGAACCATCCGTAATACCTTCTCTTAGACCAAAAGACCATGATTTGCCTCTTTTCATTACCACTAAGATCAATGACATTTCTATCAAAAGATTCATGATTCATAGTGGTGCAACCATCAATATTATAGCCTCCCTTGCCTTTGAACAGCTTAAGTTTCCTAATACAAATTGTAACTCAAACTCCAATCCTATTATGCTCCTTCAATGACATGATCACACGGACACTAGGTATTCTCATCCTACCACTCAAATTTGGTGTCAAAACCTTATCGAACTCTTCTATATCATAGAAGGGGAATTTCAATATAATTTGTTACTAGAATTCCCTTGTATAAATACCATGTGATGTGTTCCTTCCACTCTTCATTGTTGTCTCAAGTATGACCATGAATTACAAATTTACACTATCCCAAAGGATCCTAATCCATTCGTTGATTGTTATATGATGTACCACTTAAATGATGTATTGGTACCTAAATACACATCTGAATCATCATATCAAGCATCCACCAACACAAAAATACCTTCTTCCACATTACGAGATGATTCTTCTATCAATGAGGCCATGAAACATCTCACTCTTGGGAATACCACCTTCTCATGTTTAACTCCATTATGTTACCAAAAATATATGGTCGCCTTGATAAACAACCCATGTATGACACGGATATAGAGGATTTTATCTCCTATAGACCCGCATACCTTAAAACAAATCTTATCTATGGTGGGCTCAACAATCCACCATCTCATCCAGTTAATCAACGTCATTTAATGTCATTTAAATCAAATTTTAAATCTCTTGATAACCCCAAATTTTCCCGTATGTATCTCCATCGTTGTGCATAGATAAGCTTTAGCCTTGGATATTAGGAATAGGAAACACATGACCAACCCTTCCTACGCACTATCAAACCATATGAGAAAAATGGTCTAGGTTATAGAAAATTCACCCCAAAAATCACTGAGACCATTACATCTAAACAAGAAACTCCCATATCCATTCTCGAACTAGAATCATCATCATCCACCAAGCTTAAGGATTCCATCGATACAGATGATACTGTACCCATCCCACCAACCTTTTTTTTAATCAATAATATATCCTTAAGACCACTCACCTATCAATCAAATCACTCTAACAAATCATTACTTCCTATTCTCTCGGTAAGTGCACGAAGTTGGGGGGCCAAAAGTGGACAAAAACCTAAAAAAGAAAAATGCATACGCGTTCTATTATAATGTGATCACATTTTAAATTATTAGGTTTGGTATTTACAAAATCATAACGCGTACACATTATGTCTGCTATAAATAAAAAAATAGGCCCGAGCCTCTATCATTTTATCTCCCTCAAACACGAGTTTCAGAGCTTAACCGTTTGCTCACATTTTTTCGTTCAGCTAGATTTCAAGCTCAAAGGATCGTTTCTAGATGTCGGGAAGATCTGAATCGATGATGACGCCACGGAGAAGAGGTAGGAACAATTATTTTCTCAAAATTACATTGAAATATGATAATTATAGATTAAAATTTGAATTGAATACATTTTTTTATTGTTACAGTTAGAGGTCGAGGGAATCAACCACAACCAAACCCTGCTTATTCTGTCATCCCTCCCAACACTCCCATAATTTCTCAACATCCCTTGGGTAGTCAAGAAGATTTAGCAGCCCACATAGTTGAAAACAAAATTGAAATTGAGGATTTAATCAAAAGAATGAGGGATTCACAATCTACAAACCCCCACTGCGCCTCTCTTGCAAACACATTGGAGGCATTACTTGTTCAAGTTGACATGGCAACGGGGAAAATTGATCATTGGAAAACTTACAAGAGAGGTTGTAGGGTTTATTATTCCAAAAAATTGTCATATGTGGATGTAAAGAAAAAATAAATTACAAAAGACCTCATATGCACCTTATTCACGGACCCCACACTAATTTTCATGTTTTGTTGTCATGTAAATGGTTTCCCATCCATTGGTGCAATAATAATTTGATTAAAAATAATTTTTGGGACCGATGGTGGATGGTGTTTGATTTTCCACCTTATAATAACAACGAGGTGCCACTATACTTTTGAGGAAACTCTATTGCGAGTTTATCCTCAATGAGATCCCAAATTATTTTGATTTATGAGATTTCTAGGGCCGAGGAAAAGGATCTACACAGATCGACCAGGTGCACAACGTGCACCTATTCAGCAGGGTAGATTCCCACACAAAAGCCCCCTCACCCTGAGATTGTCCCTCAAGCAGTGAAGGAGACAGTAGAGATTGATACACTCCACACATGCTTCAGGGGGCTATCTGCGACCCTTGTTTGACATACGAGGGAGATTTCTGAGCTAGATGCTCACGGAGGTACACAAAGTATTCCCTCAGGGAGTACTAGCATGAGGCCACATCTTTGCTCATCATGTGGTAGCATATGTTTGGGGCAAGGAGGATGATACTTTCATGCGTACTGATTTTGGTGGAGTTGGTGCTAGGGGTGCACACGATAATGTCACTATGTCAGATGTCCTTTTGAGTGAGACATTTGGATTACATTCATCGGTGTCACCTTCGCAGGTATTTGTTATGTTTTATTATGTGTGTTACAAAAAGTTTTGGAGTACTTGATTTACTTATATATGTTAAATTTTGAAATAATTGTATTTGTACATGTACATGCATTGATATTACAGCACGCGGGAGGCGCATCTTCATCCCAACCACAGGCGATGAGCACCATGTACATACATTCACAGAGGTAATTTAGAATGTTAATTATGTAAAAATTTCACATACATGCATATATATATATATATATATATAGTTTTGAAGTCAAATATATGTATGTTCTTGTATGTCCATCTAACTCACGTGATACATGTTTGATAAAGATGTTGACTTCACTAGACACCCCACCATCTCTGTAACAAGTAGAGAAAGGTGTTGCTAATGTGATTTCATCTACAAAGCAACTCACTTGAGGTATTCAAACAACATGTAAATTTTGTTAAATTTCTCATGTAATTCATATTATGTTAAATTACATGTTAGTAATGTCTTTCATTGTAGAATTATTAAATTATGTTAATAATGTCCTTCATTGTGTATATGCAGGAGTTACTTGTGATAGGTAGCAGCCTTGTTCATTTGATTCACAGGCGTGGCAGGGGTAAAAACAATAGTTCTATATTGATAAAATTAGTTAAAATATTGTCATTATGTACATACATGTACTTAGTTCTATTTTCGCTAATTCTGATGTTAGATTTTCTGATCTTATGTGTATGTAGGGAACTTCAACCCCCTCCATTTTGACTTCGAGGGCACGAGACTCCTCCATCTCATCATCTTCGTACCCCCATTCGTACTCCAGGAGCTCCCGATGACTCATCTGAGCGTGAGATGCAAATTTGGCGTGATCGAAAACTTGCGGTAAGTTTGTGTATTTATGTAAATACTTTCATTCTAGCATGGTCTTAAATACATGTTGAAAACATATATAAATTAAGTTTTGACAAAAAATTGTTTGCATTTACATGCTCATCTACATGAAGTATTTAGTGGAAGAGGACTCATAGCATGGGCTCGGATGATCCAAAGTCATCTCATAGATCTCCATCTTCATCTAAGGGAGGGCCTTCTTCGAGCAAGGCCAAGAGAGGGATAGATTTTGATGATTAGGAAATATATATGTCTTACATGACATTTTTTTGTATGCCTATGTGCATGGCATTGTATGTACACCTATATGGCATTTGAACTTGATGGTATATGACCTATTTGGGCATTTTTATATTTATTATGCACATTAAAATACTATTTGGAACTTGATATTTTTGTATGAGACCTTACATTTTTGAGATTATTTTTACATGAAACTAATATGATGTGCACTTGACAATATTTAAGACATTATGGATTATTTTTTCATTTATTGGTGATGTACATGTACTAGCATTTTCAATGTATAATATGCATCAAACTTTGGAAATCAATATTTATATAATGTATGTATATAAAGAGTTACCTAATCTGAGTAATTATTCATTCAATTTATCAATGTGTATATGTGTATTTACCTTACTTGCGCTTCTTCTTGCTCATGGTCTCTTTGTATTGGTTCTATCTTATCATGCACTTACTACATTCTTCTATGCTTCTTAGTATTCTCCCCTATTAAAACACCTAAGAGTCGTCACAATTTGATGCCTTTCATCTGTTGATATTTTGAGAATGTCTCTCCATATACATTACTCCAATGCTTGAGAATGTCTCTAGATGTAATGACATTCTAATTTGGACACTCAATGATTCTTGATTGTCTAATCCTATCCAATTCATGTTATTACCTTTAAATTTGTAGGCATTTCAAGTTATTTGGAAATCACATCACACCCTTCACTAGGCTTGATGACTACCCCTATCCTTTTGAAGGTGCTTTTGAAAGCATCCATGGGTTTATCATAGCATAAATTATCAATGAATGGAAGGTCACTAATCATAGGCTAGCTGACTCCCATTCAGAACTAAAAAAAATATTTACTAGGTGATTGATAACTCTTGTGTGTTCTTAGACATTCCCCTATCAAATTCATTCTTAAGACAATCTAGTCATTTAGGGCTCTTAAGGGACTACGTCGGGCGAGGTAGCCCAAAAGCATGGGGAGTGTAGGGAACCAAAAAAATCCTCCACTAGCATTTACCTAGCCACCCCGACGTGTTGGCATAGTTGGTTTGGCGCCAAGAGCTTTCGTTTGTAAATATAGCATCGGACCTTACACTGACTCAAACTACACTATTTTGCACGTTTATAAACAATAGGACAACGAGAGAACCGAATGGAGATGGACAAAACCGAGAGAGGCTTTCATAGAGGGTCCTAATGTGAGGTTTTGGATTTGATGAGACATCTCTAGGTGCCATGGAGTCGAGAAATCACCCATCAAATATATAGCATGTTTTGGTCTCAGGGCTCTTAAGGGACTACGCCCAGATGAGGTAGCCCGAAAGAATGGGGAGTGTAGGGAACAAAAAAAGCCTCCAATAGCATTTACCTAGCCACCCCGACTGTGTTGGCATAGTTGGTTTGGTGCCAAGAGCTTCCATTTGTAAAATATTGCATCGTCATGACCTTACACTGACTCGGAAACTACATTATTTCTCACGTTTGCAAACAATAGAACAGCGAGAGAAACCAAATGGATATGGATAAAACCAGTGAGAGTATTTCATAGAGGGCCCGACATGGAGGTGTTTCAGATCTAAATAGACATCTCTAGGTGCCACGGAGTCGAAGAAATCACCCGTCGAAGATAGTGTGTTTTGGTCTCGGGGCTCTTAAGGGACTACGCCCTTTAGATGAGGTAGCTCAAAAGCACGGGAGCATAGGGAACCAAAAAAGCCTCCACTAGAATTTACCTGGCCACCCCGACATGTTGTGTGTTTGGTTTGGTGCCAAGATTTTATGTTTGAAAATTATTGCGTCATGGCAGTCTTACACTGTTGACTCGGACTACAGTATTTCACATGTTTACAAACAATAGGACAACAAGAGAACCAAATGGAGATGGAAAAAACCACAAGATAATTTCATAGAGGGATTTGACATGGAGGTTTTGGATCTAACAAGATCTCTCCAGTGCCATGGAGTCGAGAAATCACTTGTCAAATATATAGCGTGTTTTGGTCTCGGGGCTCTTAAGAGGACTACGCCGAGCGAGGTAGCCCAAAGCACGGGGAGCATAGGAAACCAAAAAAAGCCTCCACTAGAATTCACCAGCCATCCAAATGTGTTGGCTCAAGCGGTTTTGGTCCCACATGAGCTACCATTTTTTGAAAATATAGCATTTGAACTCATCATCCAAAGATCAGAAGTTTTATCGTTTTGGTTTTGCAAGATATACACATGAGAGAACCCAGAATGGAGATGGATAAAACCATGATCGGATTTTTGGATAGAGGATATTAATCAAAAAATATGGACTGTTTCATATAGATCATCTCTAAAATGCAATTATAAGAAATCACTTCTTGAAGATTTTCAAGTTTATCTTCTCGGGACTCTTATTTTTGGAAGGTTTTAAGCATGAAATGGTTTATTTCATGTTGGTCTGCTTTTCTTTAAGCTTACATTATTGTTTCTAATATGTCATGATGACCTAGACTACAATGCTCAATGCTTTAGAAGTTAAAATAGATATGCAGAATAAAGCACTAAAAACTCATGAATATAAGTTTGTATAAGGTGTAGACACCTAAAATTGGTTATCCAATTTAGTGTCCCTCGAGGTTTAGATTGGCATTTGCTCTCTGATAGAAAGGTAAACACCCATTTTACTCGGAAGATATAACGTTTTTCACCACTATCCCCTTAGGGTATTATTCAATTTGTGATTTAAACACCTATCCTAAGTTTAATTCACCCCATTATGTTTTACCCGTGAGTAATTAAATATTAACTATTTAATTACACCTTTTTACATGTATCCTAACCATTTATCTACCCCATATCTATTCTATCCATATATCCCCCTATTTCTCCTCCTCCCAAGGACCGGGATATTTCCGATGGAGGTGGAGGGATCACTCTTATCTTTCCCAAATCGCTCCTTTTGGCCATCTTGGGAGTCTTTCCATGATTGGCCCGACCAAATCTCTGTCGATGCCGATTTTTCTCGAGGGCGCTTTACAAATAGAGGCCCGACTACTCGATTACACGGGAGAGGCAATTGTAAGAGACATTAAGTCAGTTGTAGAGAGAGAACGAGAGAGATCTTTGAGCATCAAGATAAAACCACGTGAGACATTATCTATCGAATGAGAGCGGATCTTGTCCAAATCAATCCACGAGAGGAGAAAGATTACTCTGCTCTTATCACATCAAACATCGCACGTCTCCATTGATTTTATTCTCATGACTCTTTCATGCATCGATCGAGGTAGAGAGAAATCACGGAGGGGAGCCTTTCAAAAATCTCTCCACTAGCTTACATGCAAATCTAGGATCCGTTGAGGCTGCTCTTTCCTTTGTTTTCCGATTCCCAAATATTCTCACACTTTGTCTCGGATCGCAAACGATCTATATCACTTTTGTCGACATCGACTAGACCCGATCGAGGTACCCATTTCCATAGACGGATGATTCTACATAATCGAAGCCGATCATCCTGCTGACAGATGAGTTGAAAAAGACACAGTAACACAAATCCAACTTTGTTTTCACATTCCCTATTTTCATGGAGGCTTTTAATATCTGTATTTGAGATTATGTTCATTACTTTGATCGAGTTTGATTTCGAAAAATCTAGTCTGTCACGTACATCTTTTTTATCATGTATGCTTCTTTACTTAATTGAAAACATGGATCCTGACATCCGCGGAGGGAGCTTATCGCTATAGGCTTCTCCGGATCCGCTTCTCGGGTAGTCCACCTAAATATCTTTTAACGTGGTCTTTTACTGTCAAGCATCGATGTCTCGTGGGTTACTCGAATCTCACCATGCAAAATTGCTCGTGTCTTGAATGCGCCGTGTTATCTACATCGGCTTCCTTTCATCCGTCTACATCTTCTTCTGACATCTTGTCCATCGTATCAATTTCATTGAAATTTCATTGAGTTTTTCAAGAGTTTTTGTGTTTATTTTGGTACATTAACTTGGGCAGTAACAAATGCAAATTTGAAATTCTTGATCAACATAAGGTGCATAGAACATGAGCATCAATCTCTAAATTGCTTTGAAGCGGTATGTTATGTTAATATTAATAGCAGGAGAATGCTTGGCTAACTCTTCTTGAATCAAATGCAATCCAATTCCACCTTCACTACCTATAGCTAATCAATACATTTTTTCCATGTTAGTACTTTGAAGAGCTTAAAATTTTGACCCATACATTACAACATTCTCATCTCTTCTTTCAGGACACATAATTATCATTATAATTATAATCTTATTGGATGTTTGAGATCATTTCTTGTGTATGTAATCATCTCATGATTCATTTTATGAAATATGAATAATTAAAGTTTCAATCCTCCATATCACACCAAAATGCTCGAGTCACATTGCAAGGAATCAAAGTTACCAAATTAATATAAATCCCATAAAAGGTCATATGTGGCCCCACATCAACATCAAGCCATAAATTTCTTGTCATGACCACAACAACCAACAATTCATCCTCCCTCTACTTTTCTACTTCTACAACTATCAAATACATAAATATATCTAGTAGTACATTCCTCTAATAAAGATCTAATGCAAAACTTGGCAGGATGTTTGACTTGGCCATATACATGGTATGCAAAAACATTAGGCTTCTCTACAAAAACTTTTAGCTAATGACATTTTGGTGTTGTCATCTGCATTGTGTTAAAAAACACTAGCCCTCTCTTCAAAAAACCGATAGATATTTAACTGCAAAATGGATAAACCAAAAGCACCTCTCTAGAGATGGCATGTTTAGTGCCTTACAATTCCTTAACCATTGCATATAAAACAAGTGGAACTAACATCATCTATTTAGGAGACCACTCATTGGATATCACAATGGCGGTTGACTATTGTATCTACATGTATTTACTACTAAAGAGAGCAATAGACTAAATCAGCATTCTATTTCTCACATATCAAATGAATTTCTTCCTTCAAAAAAAAAGAAATTATGGGTGAATGCTCAATCAAAAAATAAAGAACAATTCTAAACGAGTTTGTGCTCAATTTTCAATACTTCATTGTTTTTCTTGCCGTTTTTACTTTTCGAACTACTGGTTTGATTTGTGAATTTGAAGCAGTTGGGATTAATAAAAATAATCAACTTGGCATGTTTTCATTAAGATTATCCATGATTATATCGACAACATCACATAGATCTTCCATTCCAGTTAAGTTGCATGATCCTTCCACGCTTCCCATTTTTACTTTTCTTCTACTCTTATCTTCTCTTTAAGTTCTTCCAAATGTTTTTGGTTAATCAGAATTGACTCTTTATGACTTTCAGAGGCATTTCTTCTTGAATCATAGTGACATCTTCACCTAATTGTTTTTCTTCACGATGTTCATTGTCATCTAAAGTTGAACACTAAAAATTTATAAAGTGACATCTTCACCTAATTATTTTTTTCTTCACGATGTTCATTTTCATCTAAATTTGGAACATTGGTGGTCTCCCAACAAAACTAAGTTCATAGTCTACATAGTTGCATCCTATGGAAAAATCATTAAGGATAAAAAGATTGCAGAATATGACAAAAAAATCGGCAAAGTTTGCAGGCTCTCCTTTTTCTCCCACCCCACCTAAATAAGAAATCATTCAAAATCAAAGCATATGTAAAAACATGCTATATCATTTGGGCGTAGTCTCTTAAGATCCCTGAGACCAAAACACGCTATATCTTTGATAGGTGATTTCTCGAACTCGGGCACACATTATATCTCGTCAAGATCCAATCCTCCACATAGGGCCCTCTAAAAATCCTCTCACGCTTTTTTCCATATCCATTCAGTTCTCTCATTGTCCTATTGTTTGCAAACATGTGAAATAGTGTATTACGATTCGAGTAAGGTTGTCCATTGCCAATCACTTGAATAATATAGGTGGTTCATATAATATAGGTGGTGAAATGAGAATTTTAATAAGATATTTTTACAATATAGGTGGTGAAATGAGAATTTATGTTTGTTGTTCCTTTCTAATATTTAATTTCTCTTATCTTCACTTGGCTTGAGAATAATAAATTATCTACTGATAGTGCCAACCACATGAAGGTGGAATCTTTTTTGGCACCACTAACCTACATAAACATGTTAGTAAGAAATTAAATAGAATTTTAAATCATACATAATTTAAACAAAATCATTTAAGTAAATATTCAAATTAAATTCATGAAGAACATACCTTTGCAAATTCAATCCAATGAACCAATGATCAACTCTACTCTTGATAATAGCAAGAATTGCTTCATGATCTGATTCACGAACCTTCCACATATTCTTGTTTAATGGCCGACCTCGATATTTGATCAATTTAATATTTGTTGCAAGGACCAAATGTGAATAGTGAAGTATCTTTCGATGTACTTCATAGTCTTCAAACAACCAAATGTTTGATTTTTTGATAGGATATCGTCAAAGCCAAGTTCTAGTGACTACCATTGACCCAGTGGGATACTCAAGGTCTTCACCATCAATGATTGTGGAAGTCAAAAAAATTCCCCTCTACACAACGAGACAAGAAGTAGTTTGTTCCCTCTTCGTTAAATTCCATCACAATAACTACAAAAACGTGCCCTACATCACAAAGTAAAACTGTAAGTCAAATTTAAAATACATTAAGAGTTGACCATTTAATAATTTATAAATCTAAAACATGGCATGTACATATATATATACACCTTGTTGCACTAAATCAGAGACTTGGTCAAAGTCAAGTGATGTTGTCATTTGATCTGAAGACCCTACAAGTTGTAATGCTCGTGGAACTTGATGTGTGTCGAGTGGAATTAGAGGTCTACAAGTCCATTCATCCACCCACTTTGTGACTCACATTCATTCCACGCAAAATCAATGCATGATATACAAAAACATGCATGCACCTAGTATAAATAGTCCAAGCATTTGCATCTGAACTACGGAATGAGTGCATATCACTTGATCCTACAACTATCATACAATCTTCAAAGTTTTCATATGTTGTTCCTCTATCAACCAAAAATATCTATGAACCATTGATCTCTCTTGAGATTCATGGCCCATATTCTTGACACACCAATCAACAATGTTTTTTTGCATCTGTAAATTTAGCACCATCCTTGAACTTTAACTCTTCTCTTGCAAGTGCTCTTTTCACACATGCTCCTGCACCATCATGCTCTCCTTTTCCATGCCTTCCTCAGTAAAACTCTAGATATGTTGTACATTTATTTCTTTGTGCATCCTTCTTAGCCAATAAAACATCTGTGCATTCTTGAATTGTGATGTGTAGTTGTCCGACCAAATGTAATGTTGATCAAAACTAATGTTCCTCTCATTCAAGTTCACATAAAACACCTAGAAACACCCTTGTACATATTTTGTAGAATGTGTTTGATCATCACTGATGTAGAAATGATACTCTCTTAATATTTTTTTATCTTTCTCAGTGCTTTCTAGAGAGTGCATGAATGTTATATGCAAAAAATAGAAACTTGCACTGAGTTATAATATTGAGACTAAACCTCCATTTGTGGTTGTAATGTGTAATTCTCTGCAAAGTTAACTACTGAAATAATAGTACCAAGTGGGAATGTGTCCTTTCTTAACTTTAATTGTTCATCCAACCATCGAGCTCTATGTGTGTGCCTTGCATACTCATAAAAAAATTTCTCTCTGAATTTGACCATATATTCTGATACATGTAATTGTTTTGTAACAAGATCACACCTCTTAGATTCTTTTCCATCTTTTAATTGATATGCCACCAATTTATATTTGGTGAAATCAACCAATTCTTTTCCTATTGAATCTGTACTCTCCTCATGGATACAACTTTTTAGATTTGGCAAGCCACCACATACATTGCACATTCCATCCAAACATGTTTTGTTATAAAAAAATTGTCTAGTTGATTTTTCACAAAATATTGTCGAAATAAATTCCCTTGAAGATTTTGGTGGGACATTTAATCCACACTCCTGCAACATGATGTCAGTATGAAAAACACACTATTTGACAAAAAAATCATAATGCATTGAAAATTCAACATGATGCCTACAACAACAAGTGGTACGTGAGTGATTGATTTTCACATAAAAGGGTTTGCTCATTTCAAAGAATCTTTGGCTAATGTTAATTTGTGGATTTTCATTCTTAAACTTAGAGAACAATTGTGTTTGAGTCATATCTAAGAAATGTTTTGCACACGATTCACGATTATGAGAACCTATTCTTCTTTTTATTGTATCTCTTCTATTCGGTGACACCCTTGTGTTCTCATTCCAAAATTTTACAATTAATTCTTTTAGAATATCATATGTATTCTTGTCTTTTCATGGAAGTCTGCTAGAGAAATCCCAATAGTCAGTGTTATTGACTAACTCAAGACATTTACATCTCTCTATTTCTTTCATTAGTGTTTTTGTTTAGCTTCAAAGAACTACTTATTTTTCTAATCAAGCGTTTATTAACTATTTTATCACTTACTATACAATTAGTAAGTGCACACCGTGTAGCATTACTATCTTTGGTGCGTCTTTTTCCACCTATAGTTTGGTATGCTTTATGTATGTTTTCAAAAATTGACGCATTTTGATCAACAACATTAGATGTTCTTAACCCTAGGGTCTTCATTATAGGTCTCATCTTAATTAATTTCATCAATGTAACAAATAATTGACATCTTTGTGTGTCATTTAAATTCTCAAAATAATTATCCCAAATTCCACTAGCTTTTCTTCTCGCATTTCTTTCAGACATTTTTTTAGGCATTGGTTTTATAATGTTTTCATCAATTTCAATTAAGTGAATTGGTTTTCTTCACAAAATGGAAGGAGGTGTTCTTAGAGGTGAAGATTTGTTTACAAGGTTACTTTCTTCATTCAGTGTTTTCATACAAATTTTGGGGTTAACATTTGGATTCTCAGGTAAGGGTTCAACAATTGGATTCATATCAATTTCTTCATCCATACCAACATTATCATTCAATTCAATATCATTATTCATTACAAAATCATTATTCTCTACATTTTCATTATGTATTTCATCCCCATTTTCTAATACATTAGCTACATTTGATATAGCAGATGTACCTTTCCCTGCATGAAGTTTTTGCATTCTCTTCAATTTCTTTATTTTCATCTCTTCCAATTACTCGATGTCTTGTTCTTGACTTTCCTCTTGTCCTTAGCTTGAATTTTATCACCCATGATTATAAAAAATCAACTAGTGGGGTAGGGGACAAAATGAACTACTAAAAAATCGTGCAAGAATGTAGAGAAAATTGCAGACCAAATAGAATGTTTGTAGAATTCCCGTGAAAGAGATGAAAGGGACGTTGGGGGCCACAATATATAAACAAAGAATAACGTGCACGCGTTATTTTTCTACCTTTTCCAGCACATGCCTCAAGGCTTGGGATCCGGTTTGGATCCCCAACCCTGAGGCATGGACCTCCATAAACACAACAAACAACGTGTTTTTGCATGAAAATATAAAAATTCCACTTCCTCTATGATAAATCAAAATAAAACAATCGATCCATTTAAAAAAATACCACGGCATAGAGCGAAGTCTTCTTTCTAAAAATATATTTTTTCAAATTTTCTGACTAATATAAGGTTTCCATATTATTTATTTTCTAACTATGTCTTTTTATAGCTATTTTTTTAAGTTTAAATATGTTTATCTTTCATCATGTATATTTTTTTGGGTCATCTAAATTGAAAAAATATATAATAACACAAACTAGGCATAATTCTATACATATTCAAAAAAAAATCTAATTTTTCGATATTTTTTGATATAGTTAGTATTGGTGTGTGGAATCCTATGTGTCCTCCACTCACATATGGAGCATCATCTCACATGGTTTAGGGTTAGGTTTAGGGTTGTCTTGTGATTCATGCACTAGGGTTACTTAGCACCCTATATGTACCCTTTCATTTCGATTTATGAGCATGCCAAGAAACTCGATGTCTTTCTCTACATGTGCAAGCTTTGTTCTGTTATGCAAGTTCTTTAGTTTATTGATCAATTATTCCTTGTGATTATGTTGGAGCCATTATGATTCAACTAGAGTGTAACTTCATTGTGGTGCATAATTTCCGATACGATTCATTAACTCTTTCATGGTATCAGAGCTGAGATCGGGTAAACGTGCACTCATTTTTTGAGTTGTGATTACTCTTGGTTTCATTTTTTTACTCCTCGTGCAAGTTTTTGATCATTATATTCTAGAATTTTTTGCTAACGCTCTTAATAAGTTGCTCTTGGAAATTTATCAGTTTTCTTTGTGTTCTTCGTCCATGTGCAGATCTCCTTGAGTTTTTAGGGGTTTTGTAACTACATTTAGCTAGCTGCAGCTAAATTTGGTAGATCAGCTAAAAATAGAGGTTGTTTTTTGTTAGTTTTTAAAAAATTTATTAAACTAAAATTTGTTTAGATCTCTATTTTTTAGTCTCTCTTCGTGTTTTCATGGTTTTTATAGATTCTTTAAAAAATTTGTGTGGACGTGTTGAACCACTACCCTGTGGTTGTTTGGTGCGTGGTGTTGTTCTTTGCTCGGATCGATTTCTTCCACTGGCCAAGTTTATTGGTTCTCCTCTGAAATTTGAGCTCATTTCTCCGTGTCCTCTTTGTGGCTACTATAAATTTGAGCTCTTGTGAGTGATTTGTGGTCCTGCAATTACTTCACTGTCAATCGTTCTTCTTGCCGATTTCATCTTTTGTGGACCATGCTTTGTTCTGACTAGTGAGTCATTTTTTTGTTCTACCTAGTTAGTTCTACCCCGGTTTGTTTCTTCAGCCATTTTTTTCGCGCACCTATTGGGCTTTCAATATCTTCTCGGATCCCACTCACACTCCCTCCTTAGTTTACATCTCTTGCCCGAGCTCCCACTCTTGTTTTCTTCGGCTATTTCACACCTCGTGTTCATCCCTTCCCGAATGGCTTCACTCCTTCCCTCCCCTGCTAGTAGCTTGTGCTTGTCCCAACGGTTCCCTTCTTGCCTTTCCTCTACCATGGATTTCCCTTGCTTTGTGTGTCCTAGATGAAACACGCCTGCCTATCCTCTCTTTCGTCCTCTTAGTGGACTATCTGCAAAACTCAAATGTTCAACTCCGTTTACATTATTTTTGTATGTTTTTTTATGTTTTTTTTAAAAGTATTTTTAAAATACTTTCTTTTTTAAAAAAACAAAAAAGCTTATTAATCTTTTTGGTAAGTTTCAAAATTATTTCTATTTAAAACAAAACAAAGAACTTTTTAAATCTTTCAACTCAAGTAAGATTTTTTTAAATAATAAAGTTTTTTTAAGTTTTATTACTAGATCTAAAAAGTAATTTTAGGTGGTGTTTTTTTTTTTGTATTTCTATCAATAGATATTAATAGAAATTAATTTTATTTAATTTACTAGATCTTATTTAATTAGGATTTATTTTTAGTTTTTAATTAGATTTAATTAATCGTAATTAATTAGATTTATTTAAATCTAGTTTTTATTAATTACAATCTATCATTTTTTACTTGTAAAATATTTTTAAAAATTCATCTTTTAAAATTCCAAATTTCTTTAAAATTAGTTAATTCATCATTTCCTTTTAAAAGTCAAAATTGCTTTAAAATTAGTTAAATCAGACGTTTCCAAATGGTAAATTTTTAACACGTTATTGTCGATTTTTTACTAATCGTGCGCTCAAGTGTGTAGTGACACTTTGAGCACCTATTTGTCTTCCGTGTGCTCTTCCGTGTTCTTAAGATCTTCGGAACTCATCTTGAGTTCATTTAAACCATTGTATATTATCATTATTATTGCTTGCGACTAGTGAGCACATCCGCCACAATTTGCAGCAAGGGGGTATCATTTGTGACGTGAGATGCTTTTTCTCACAACCAGGATTTGATTTCACCTCCTTCCTAGTTTTTTGCTATTGTGCTTGTATACGGTGTCACTTTTTTGCGCTCCATAAAACACGATTGTGGTCTCCTCTCTTACATGTTATTACATTGATTGCAAGGTGAGTTACCAAGTGTTTTACAATGCACGCTTGGACTCGATTATATTCAATACACTAAACTATAAAGTGTCGAAAGCAGGGGGGTTATTATATTGTCCTGGGTGGTTGTGTTTCTTTTTGCATTCCTTCTCTCTCTCTCTTCACTATGGATGCACTTTCAATTCCTTTTCTTACGCCGTTCAACTTTTTCAATGGAGATCAAAAATGATTATGAAACTAAGGGGTAAAGGGTTATTCCACATCACCATGGGAACTGAGACTGAACCAGACGATGACCACAGAAAAATCTAAGTGGTTAAACCATAGTGATGAAGCTTTAGGTCTTCTTTACATGTCTATTTCTCCTGACTTTCTCTTCCACATTGAGGCATCCGAAACACCTAAATCTGTGTGGACAACGTTGGATGAAATGTTTGGACAACAAGATGACATGAGAGTGCATGAGTTGGAAAACGAACTACTAGGGTTAAATCCTAGTGACTTTGAAAACCTACAAGCATTCTTCTCAAAGTTTGTCCACACTATATTTTTGTTAAAGGAATGTCAAGTAGAGAAGAAATATTCTCAACTGATCTTGTCGATTCTCTCTAAGTTAGGTCCTGAATATTTTGTCTTCATGTCAACTTTTTACGCTACAAAAGTTGCTTTGGGTGATACTTGGAATATGCCCTCCTTTGACTGTTTTTCATCCCAACTCATTCGAGAACAAGAAAAACTCATTCAAATGGGGTCTCTCAAGTCCAAGTCACATGCCCTTATAGCAAGTACTAGTAAGGAAAAGAAGACTAAAAAGAAGAAAGAAAAAAAGGATCAACCTAAGAAGGAAACCAAGACCAAACTAAAAATAACATGAATGCTTCAAATTCTGAGCCTAGAGCACAGAAAGACAAGTATTTGTGTTCCTATTACAAGAATCTTGGTCATAAAGAGCATATATGTATGAGAAAACAAATTAATCACCTTACTCAATTACTTGAGAAAAATAAAATAGGTGTTCCTAAGTCTATCAAACAAAATGCTCCAAAGGCCGAGTCTTCCATTGCAAAAGGTTCTAAATGATAAGAAGAAAGGAAAGGCCCTTGTAGCCAAGTTGCTCCTTCATCGATGTGGATTATAGATTTTGGTGCCTTGCACCACATGGGTTCTTCACATGTTGAGTTCTCCAACATCGAGCCTTGTGGAATGTCCCAAATCATGATGGGTAATGACACGACAGTGTCAGTTTTCATAGTGGATCGGTAGAGATGGATGGGGGAACATTCAACCAAGTGTTGAGTGTTCTAGATCTCTCTACTAATCTCCTATCGGTTTACCAAATTACTCACCTTGGTGAAGGAATGCGAGTGGAATTTGGTCCTAACTCGGTGATTATTCATGAGCTTAACGATGACACTACAGTGGCTGAGGGAAAGGCGAGATCACCATTCATGGTTATATACCTTTTCCCACTTTACTTCTAATTCTACACCCACTTCCTTGCTCACTCATGCAAATGAGGTTAGTAAGCTATGGCATGAGCATTTTGGACATCTAAATTATCACTACCTTGAACAATTGAGCCAAAATGAAATGGTCAATGGGTTACCCCGCGTCAAGTTTTCTAAGGGTCTTTGTGAGGGTTGTACCCTTGGAAAGCATCCTAAAAGAACTTTGACAAAGGAAAATCTTGGAGAGCTACTCGTCCCTTGGATCTTGTTCACAATGATATTTCTAGGTCCATTTCCATCTCCTTCATTTACTAGAGCTCTTTATGTGCTAACCTTCATTGATGACTATTCGCGATATACTTGGGTATATTTTCTTAAGCTTAAGTCTAAAGTCTTTGAACATTTTCAGGACTTTAAGGCTCTTGCTGAGAAATAGGCGGAATGGTCTATTAAGGTTCTTCAAACCAATAATGGAGGTGAATATGTAAACAATAGGTTCATGGATTTATACTTCTGAAGGGATCTCTTTGTAGCATACAGTTGTTTATAGCCCTTCGCAGAATGGAGTCAGTAGAAGAAAGAACCGTACTCTTAAGGATATGGCCACTTATATGATTCACTCAAAGTCTCTTCCTCCATAGTATTGGGCTGAAGTAGTGAATTGTGATAATTACATTCAGAACCATGTTCCACACAAGGTAGTAAGAGGATGACACCCTTTGAAGCTTGGTTTGGATGCAAGCTTGATGTTGAGCAACTTTTGAGTCTTCGATCCAAGGCTATGGCTTGGATTCCCAAGAAGAAACACAAGGCTTTAGAACCACAATCCAAACCTTGTATCTTTGTAGGGTATCCTAATGGCATGAAGGGATATCGATTGATGAATCCTACTTCTCATGAGATTTATATTGAGAGAAGTGTTAAGTTCGATGAGTCTTCTTCAAATTCTACTTCTCCACCTATTGAGGTTCTTTAGCTCGCTGATTCAGATTCTGACTCATCAGATGATGATGTTGTTGAGTGTGCTCCTCTTCCTAATCCTCCCACCATCAGACCTTTGAGTCTTCTGATTATGATAGTAGTGATGATGAGGACTATGTCCCTTCTCACTCAAGTGAAGAATCTTCGAATCTGAGCCTAATCCTCCTGGTCCTCTTTGGGCTAGGAAAACTTTGCAAAGTGCTGGAGATTTAGTTGGAGATACTTCGGATATGAGACATACTCGCTCAGATTTCATTGGACCCCACTCTTTCTTCACCTCTGCTTCTGATCCACAGTCTTTCTGGAGGCTTCTGGTATTCCTAAGTGGGATTCTTCCATGGATGAGGAGTATTCCTCTCTCATGAAGAATGATACTTGGGATCTCACCACTCTTCCGAAAGGAAGAAAAATCGTTTGGTGTAAGTGGGTGTTCCGAACAAAGTATGGAGTAGATGGAGACATCAAAAATTTTAAAGTGTGATTAGTAGCTAAGGGTTTCTCCCAGATAGTTGGGGTTGATTATATTGAAACCTTTGCTCCAATTATGAAGATGACTTCTATTCGACTGACCCTTTCCATTTCCATAGAAAATAGATGGAAAGTCCATCAAATGGATGTTAAGAGTGCCTTCCTTCATGGTGACCTAGAGGAAGATATCTACATGGAACAACCTCTGGGTTATGTCCATGATCCCTCCCTCGTTTGTAAGTTAAATAAGTCTCTTTATGGCCTTAAACAAGCCCCTCGGGCTTGGTATGCCAAGATGGACTCCTTTTACTTACATCAGGGTTTACTAGGTGTCACTCTGATCCAAATGTTTATATTCTATGGCAAGATGACTCCATACTCATTCTTGTTCTATATGTTGATGACTTGTTGATCACAAACAACTCTTCCTCTATTATTGATTATGTGAAGATCACCTTGGCCAACAAGTTTTCCATGACTGACTTAGGTCTACTTCATTACTTTCTTGGGATCAAATTTCACAATCTGACTCAGGAATTTGATTTCACAACCTAAGTATGCTCTTGACTTGCTTGCTCATTTTCAAATGTCCGATTGCAAGTCTTCTCCTACTCCTTTTCTTTTCGGGGTTAAGTTGGTTTCAGATTGCTCTACTCCCTTGGTTGATGGTACTCTTTATCGATAGTTGGTGGGGAGCTTGATTTACTTGACTCACACTCTGACAAAGATTTATCGTATGTTGTTGGGATCGTGTCCAAATTCATGTAGGAGCCACATGAGCTACATTGGAAAGTAGCTAAATGGATCCTTCATTATGTTTGTGGCACTTATACTGATGGCATTCACTATCATGGAGGGGTGGATATTGACTTGATTAGGTTCACAGATTTTGATTGGGTTGGTGACTTAGATCATTGGAAATATACTTATGGCTATAGTTTCTCTCTTAGTTCGGGTCCTTTTATTTTTTCTAGAAAAAAGCAAAATGCAACTGCATATCTTCTACAGAGGCAAAATACAGAGGAGTAGTTAATGCTGCCACATAAAGCTATTTGGCTACAGGGTATTCTGACAGAGTTTGGCATCCACTTTCGGTGGCCTACCATTATCTATTGTGATAACATGAGCACTATCTCAATTTCATAAATCCAGTTCAACATCAATGGATGAAGCACATTGAGATCCATATGCACTTCATATGAGAGCTTATTCATGATGGTATCATCGACATTCATTACATTCAAATAGCTGATTAGATTGCAGATATATTCACCAAGCCCTTCACTGAGGTGAAGTTTCTTCACTTATGGTCTCTTCTTAGGGTGAGGTATTATGCAACTACTCATCTTCTTTGGGCTATATAGTCCTTCTCTTCTTCTTCTTCTAGGAAGATGTTGTTTGTATATGGGCACCTTATTAGGCCTTTAGTTGTCGGGCCCCATTGACACATCTTTCTTAGTTGTTTAGGAGTGTCTTCTTGTTCATTTGACTCATCATAGCTGCTACCCCAACTTTGATGAAGGGGGTGTTGGTGTGTGGGATCCTATGTGTCCTCCACTCACATATGGAGGGTCATCTCACATGGGTTAGGTTTAGGGTTTTCTTGTGTGTCATGCACTAGGGTTACTCAACACCCTATATGTACCCTTTCATTTCTAATTTATGAGTATGCCAAGACACTCCATTGTCTTTCTCTCATGTGCAAGATTTGTTTTTTTATGCAAGTTCTTCATTTGATTGATCGATTCTTCCTTGTGATTATGTTGGAGCCATTATGATTCAACTAGAGTGCAACTTCATCATGGTGCACATTTTACGATTTCATCAACTCTTTCAATTAGGGGGCACAATTGGAGCTCCATTATTTTTCAAACATTAAATTTATCATTCATAAATAAAAAAAAATACTTGTTAAAAAATCTAAAAAAACTATCACAAACTAGATTCTCTTAGATCTTTCTACCAAAGGGTTTTCAAAAATACTCATGAGGGGGCATGAAAGTCACTCTATTATGTTTTTTTAACAAAAATAGGAGCACCTTTTGGTATTTTAGTTGTTTGAACCACTTAAAATTATCCATTTTCAATAAAATTTAGTACCTTAAAAACTAGACTCAAAATGCTATGATTCATACTTCTACAACATCTTCAAATTTTGAGTGTAACTATTTCAAAAAACTCAAACAAGTTGAAGTTTTTTATTTTTCAGAAAAATGTGTCCACTTAAGACCCCCTTTTGGCCCCCAACTTGGTGCACTTACCCTCCCGCAAATAATTGAAGAAGATTCACCCACTATAGATATCCTTCGGTGTTAAGGTGACCAATATATTTTTCATCAGTGGGAGTTAAAGAGAATTTCTTCATAAATCCTTGCCATCGATACAAAATCTTCTTAATAAATCAAAAATCCATTAACTTAGGAACCTCACAAGACCCGTATAGTTAAATTCGGCCGAGTCTCAATACGCAAGAGTTTGACTTCATATCCTTCTGAAAAAATATCATCAAGTCTTCGCTTGGTCATATAGTGATATACCGGTATACCTTAACATCATGGTACATAACATAGTCACATATTATGAACAAAAGTCATCAAGCAAAAATTTGCAAGATTCCTCATATAGATCTCCTTGTCAAGGAATATTTGTAGTGCCTATTAACTGCTAACTTCATCATACCTATTTACTATCCATAATGGATTTCCAATGTTGTCTCTGTAACCAAAGCTTCAGGAAAGATTCACATTTACACAGATTTTAGAGGATCTCAATCTTTCTTATCCAAAATATGATTTCCCTCTCCCGAACATATATCAGCTCATTGACCTAGACAAAGGACATGAAATTCTTTCCTTATGGATGGTTTTTTTGGTTATAATCAAATTATCATTTCTCCTGATGATCAACACAAAACATCTTTTATCACCCCTTGGGGAACCTTTTTTACCATGTTATGCCTTTCGGGCTTAAAAATGTTGGGGCAACATATCAACATGCCATGACATACATCTTCCATGACCTTATCCACAAAATTGTTGAGGATTACGTTGATGACCTCCTTGGGAAGTCCAAATCTTAGAAAAACCACCTTGAAATCCTTGAATCCATTTCACTCATCTTATCCAAATTTTGTATCCTCTTATTCCTGAAAAGTGTGTTTTGGTGTTCTCACTAGAAATTTTTGGGATTTATCATATCTATTCATGGAATTGAATTTGATCCCAAAAAAGTCAAGTAAATTATCAAAACATCTCCACTATCTAACCTCAAACAACTGCATAGCCTTAAGGTAAAATCTAATTGTCCATTCGACGATTCATATCACAAAGTTTTGACCATTGTCGAACCATTTCATCATTTGCCCCAAATATTTGAGTTATATTGGGATTTTAATTTTCAAAACTCTTTTGATCAAATTAAAAATATGTTTTATCACCTCCTATCCTTACTCCACCTCATGATGGGGAGCCATTTTACTTATACATATCCACTTCGGAACATGCCTTAGGAGCCATGCTCACCCACCATGATAATCAAGGCCACGAAAGGTTTGTGTATACATTAGTCTCATGCTTCATCAATATAATACACATTATACTTGAGAACAAAAATTTATGTTGTGCATTGTATTTTTCCACTTCCAAATTACGACATTATCTTCTTAATCACAAAACATACATCATCACTAGTTTTAACCCGCTTAAATCCATGCATGCCAAATCTTATCATAATGACTGCATAACCCGATGGCTCATTTTAATGAATGAATTTGACTTGGAAATTATACCAAAAATCCATTAAAGTTCACCATTTTTGATCAAATCTCTGAAGTGCCTCTTCCAGATAATCAACCACCTCATGAATGCTTCCCCAACGAGTCCATTAACAACATCATTGAATCTAACAATTATGAATCATATTTTTCCCCATTAAAATTATCCTCTTCTTTGATGGTGCTAAATGTCAAGAAGGAGGAGGAACCGATGTTGTTATCATACCACCTTAGAACATTCCATTTCCATTATTTTTCAAGCTCAATTTTGAGTGTACCAACAACATGGCAGAATACGAAGCTTTAATCATGGGCTTGCAAACCGCTATTCTCTTAGGTGTCCAAGACCTAGAAATATATGGAGATTCACAACTCTCATCAATCAAGTCAAAGGAGAGTATCAGTGTAAAAATTAAATACTCCAAAAATATAAATCTATTGTTAGTTTTCTCCTTGGCGCATTCGATCATTTTACCATTCAAACCATTCCACGATCTTCTAACATGTTTGCAAACATTATGGATTCTCTAGGATCCCTTATCCCTTTTGAAACAAAAAAATTGAAAGATAAAACTAAGATGTTAGTATTAGTTCAACCGACTGGACCATCCTTCACATCAAAATGAGTTCCCTTCCATCAGAAATATTAAAAAACATCATATTATGGTACACCCAAATATTTGATTATCTTACTGAATCTAAACTTCCACTAGATTTGTCACAAGGCACTAAATGATCATTCCTTCAACGTGTCACTCACTTTATTTTCATAGGAGGCATCCTTTTTAAATTTAGTTTTGATGGTGTATTATTATGTTGTCTCAAATCACATGAATCAACCAATGTAATCAAATAATTCCAAATGGCATTTGTCCATTTCTCAATGTCATCGCCAAGCATATCATATGACGAGGATATTAATGGCCCACTATCACCAAATACCGATGCACGTATGTGAAAAAGTATGTTAAATGTCAAATTAATTCTAATCTCATTCACATCCCTAGTCAAGCATTGCAACTCACTCATAAGAACTTGGGCCTTTCTCTCAATGGGGGTTAGATCTCATTGGTGAAATTAATCCAAAATCATCTCAACAACATCATTCAATCATTATTGCAACTAAATACTTTACTAAATGGGTTGAAACTATTCATTTGACCTCAACAAAATTTGGACCCATCATCAACTTCATATATCAAAATATCATATGTCACTTTGGCATTCCACATAATTTATCACAGAAAATGGAAAATCCTTCAAAAACAAGGAAGTTAAAATCTTTGTGATACATTTAACATCAAAATAAGCTTCTCATCACCATATTATCCTTAAGAAAATAGACAAGATGAAGCTTCCAACAAAACACTTAACAAAATCCTCATGAAACTGTAAATGATGCAGAAGGAATTGGCATACCCAAATCTTGTTCTCTTCATGGGCTTATCGAACTAGTATCCATACACCTACTGGCACTACACCTTATTCACTCATTTATGGCTCTAAAGCCATCATACCCATAGAAATTAAAATCCCATCACTCTATGTATCCTTAAAATATTTCATTCCCGATGAAGAAAATTTCACCAAAATCATCTTACACAACTAGAATTGTTGGATGAAAAACATTTAACAGCCCTTGAACATCACCAAGTTTATCAAAAAAACATTAGTAGAGCATAAAAAAAGCATGTTAAGGAGAATGACTTCAAAATCGGTGATGATCTAATGTGTAAGGAAAATCAAAATTTGACTAAATTAGAACGAAGTAAACGTGAAAAGTTCTACCTTAATTGGATTGGCCCTTGCATTATTACTCACAAATATGGGTCAAGAGCATATCATCTCTCTTCTCTTGACAGGGAACCTAAGTAGGAACCTCTAATTGTTTTGCACTTGTGGATTTTCTACTATTAAATGATTGATTATCATAACAACAATTTTAAGATCTTATCAAAATAATAGCCTTCCATTTTAAAAATAAATGCTCAAAATCATTTTATTACCCCTTTTTCCTAACATCATACATGGGGCATATGGATGTACACCACCTATACATTTATCCCCTCCTTAATAAATGATTTAATAGGTTCTTTCTCTCAGGCTTAAATAAATCCAAAAACGCATATAGATGCTTCTTATTAAAATCAAAAATAAATTGATTAATCCCTCAAAGGATAGCTATTCGAACATCATATTGCTAAAATAAAATTAGACTAATCTCTCGAAGGACAACTACCACTTTTAAATCATGGAGTGATCCCTTGAAGGATGGACGTTCAATCAAAATGTAAGATGTAGACCATACCCTCGAAAGATGGCTACCCATGAAAAAGGATTCACGTTTTGATCAGACTTTGCAAACATATCAAAATCTAAAAACATCTTGTAAAGCTTCCTGCATCGATCAAATTTCCCATAGCAAACTTCCCACATTGATCAATTTTCTCCTCATAAATATTTGGGGCATTAATTCCCTCTAATTTTTTCAAAAGGAGGACCCTTTTTCCCCACAAAGACATGCATTCATATGACCCTTTCACACTTTTTATCCAAGTCCAACATAATCAGTTTGGATTTTCCATTCATAGTCTCATTTAACATTTTGAAATTCTAACAAGTGCAAGCATTATAAAAACCATTACAAACATATTATTTAATGGGCCATTTTATTTTTCCACTTTTACTTCATTTTATTTAATCATATTTTAATCTTATATATTTTGGTTAGGTCATATTTCTTGAAATATAGTTGAACATCAAGACTCATAAACATAAAACATTAGTATATCCAACACATATTTCATATAACATATGTATCATTAAATAAATCATAGGAATCATAAACATTAACATCGTAATCATCATCATATATAAAATCAAATAACCATATCACATCAAGGGCTTCTCTAAGCCTATCAACAAAAGAACTAAAATCATCATCATATATATATCAAATTCCACTGTCCATACAATCAAAATAATGTCATACATAGGAAAAGGGCTTCTATGAGCCTACAATCAAATGATAAAATCCATCAAACTAGGATTGGGAATGCCTCCTACTATAGAACCACCTCATCATCTCCTCTTCTCACCCAACACTCTACTAGACCTTGTTGTTGTTGTGGCGCCTTGGGTGGTATGTAGTCAACATATAAAGTGGCATAAAGATAGTTCCTAATTATCATATCTACATAATATTCCCTCTCCGTTAACACATACCTCATAATGGGACACCACAATCATACTAAAGAAGGTGTTTGAGACCCTCCTCTCTATCTCACCAATGCCAATAACTTCATGCCGAAACATAAGGCCCCGTGATTCCCGGGCCTTCCCGAAAATATCTCTCGACTCTTGTACATGTCTCTATCAAAAGAGACTTGTCAAGTTGTTCCTAAGCCCGTCATGCTCTATGATCAAACCATCATACTCCATGATGAGTGTGTCCTACACACCGCATAATATCATCTCACTCTCTTTGACATCCCTCTCTTCCTCCACTACAACCTTCTCAGTCATCACTATAGAAATATCTAGATCTATAGAAGCATCAGGCTCAATCCTCTCCTCATCAGCCTCACCACCTTCCTCGGCTCCTTCCTTTGCGAGATCCTGCACTCGTATAACTGATCAGGCTTCCCTCTCCGATACCCTCATCCTCTCAAAAATCCTCAAAGAATGGGACCACCAAGCGGTGAAATGGGGGGACCCCCACATCATCGATCGACACACCACATGACCATCCTCATCTAGACCCATCACACCTAGTTTCTCAACAATGTGTGTTGGCCCTATCACAACTATCTATGGGATTAGTATCCCCATCCTCCCGCCTATATAAAACTAGATCCTAGAGTATGTCTTGAACCAACCCAAACTGTCTCATCACTTGACTAAATGAATCAACTCATCCTCTCCAGACATGTGGCCTTGGACCCAAATGTCCTCCTGTAAATATGAAAAAATCCCCGAAAAGACTCCATCCAATCATGAAAACCCACATACGGCCGCCATATCACATCATCAACCTATAGTCAAGATATCATGTCTCTATAATAGATAGGCCCCTTGGCCTTCCTTGCTCTTCGAGACTTACACTCTATCTCATAAATCTTGGATGTCTCACGTCGATAACACTAGGTAGTCCAAACAGATGAGAAATTGCAATATGCTTATGGGCCCAACATTGCAGTAGAAATCCAACATCAATCCCATATAAACTGTGGGTTTCAAAGCCCATAGCTCTCTATATGTTTGTGCTAACAAGGTAGGATCCCACTCAAAGAAAGTATGGTTCTCCATCATCTCTATAACTACCCCCATCATCATCCATGGGAATCTCTCACCTCCTAATCCAGAAGTGTGAAACATGAAATGTCCATCATCATCATAGTCATTTGTGGGCAACCTTATCTCTCGAGAATCATATAGGGCTTGATAATCAAAATATCCCAACGAGTATCTCACACCCTAGGCCTCTTATCTCCACGTAATCGTTGCATGGTATCTCCTCTCTTTGCATCTAAAATATAATAAATAGGCTCCCCCTAATTGGCATCTTTGTAATAAAATGAACATCCTCCAGGGTAATGGTCATCTCCCCTGTAGGCAGCCAAAAATTATTGGTGGAAGGATTCTACCTCTCTAGCAATGCAAGTATCAAGCTGCAGCATATATGAATCCGCCTATAAAATTTCATCCCACCAAAACCCAACCCTCCAAATGGTCCCAATCATCATCAGAAAAATCCTCCCTGATCTCATCTAACATCAAGGGGATGTGGTCTCGGATAGTCAACTGAGCATCCACTTGTAAAAAACACATGAAAAGTGAACATTAATAACGACGTAAAAATTATAAAAAAATAAATACTTGCAATCGTAAAATATCCTCATAAAACACAAGCCTAATAATCAAACATGTGTAATGTTGTCTTAAACATTCAATAAAGTTAAACACTTTTATCAAAACCACATCTTCTCACTCAAAACACAAATCATTTTAATTGCGGTGAATCACCAATGATTACTATAAAACTATCTTAAGGCATCAACGCTAGGGCATCCACATGTAACCCTAAATCCCTAAAAACCCTAAAAATCCCTAAAAACTACAAAAAACAAAACAAAAACATGATGAAGACCTACCTCAAGCAAGGATCGGCTTTCGTTTTTGACTCAGAGAGGCCATTTGTCATTTTTTCTCATGCAAAACACATTTTTTTCCCGCTCGACAAGGTCATTTTCGTATACGATTCAAAGTGACAAATAAAAAATACGCTTGGATATTTATATCCTCAATTTTCCACACAACCTAATCTCTAGCGATTAGGGCAATCATCGATGATTTTCCCAATCACCAATGATTCCCTTGTTCTAAGCATCTATGCCTATATTGCTAAAAAACATGACATTTTACCCTCTGCACAAGTGTGTCATGCTCCTAAAAGGGTCTTAGCCATCAATATATTTTTTCAAAAATACATAAACACAACATCGGTATTTTCCATACGTCTATGGGAGACGAGCCCAATGGCCCCCATCACATGGTTTTCACACTCAATGATTTACCTTTGGTAAGAATCATACATCTACAAGCATTAAGCCCTTTGGCCACCCTAAAAATTTATTCCTCGCATTAATTTTCGCACCCTCTTGATTAGAGCAAGCTATTTCAAAAAAAAACACATCGGTGATCATTGTATTGCACTACAGTGGACACTTACCCATGACAACACAATTCTTCTTCATTTTTGTCTAGCGAATTGTCAAAAATCGCTAGACAAAAAGGGGCAAATATAGACACCAAAATTTACGTTCCCCCTTGACTCAAGCTCATTTATGACACTTCACGATATCATCCTTATGACCACCTTTGATTAATATATTTCTCACATGTCCTTCACGTTATCTCTAAATCCTAGATTAATTATTGATTTATTAAAATAAATTAATTATTCCCCCTCACACCTCACCCTCATGACTCGTTAAGTTAACTCAAACACCTCACTTGGTCACTTCAAAAAATTACTAACCTTATGAAAATATAACTAAAACTACCTAACCACCTTCCAAAAAGCAATAACCTATCTCATAACTAACTAAATCTTTCCAAAAAAAAAAAGCTAACCTTTCTTATCCTAACATACTTAGTTCATGCTTTTTACCCATGCCACCACTTTAACAACCTAGAATTTATCATATCTTGCTCGAAATGGAATAAAATCACTTGTTTTATTAACCACTTGTTTTTTTACCCACACCATCACTTGATTTTCCGATCATTGGTGATCTATAAATATAAGCATTCACACCTCCTTTCCAGAATAGATTCTCATGCTATCCGAATGTATTTTGTCTCAATTCCAACATCTCAGACATCCAAGCACTTCATATCAACTCTCGTCAATGCCACGTTGTCCAAATAACATCGAATCCATCATTAAATTGCTCATTTTCAATGTTCAACCATCTTCTTCCATCAATCATCAAGTTGGTTCATCGTGCAAGGTAATCTATTTCTTTTGACTATTTCAAGCACTGATCACAAGTAAATTTTCATTTAGACATCATTTATCTACTATTAAGACTTTTTTTTAATCAAAATTCATATCTTATTCAATTTTTTATCAACTATTAGAACTAGCAGCAATCGCTAGCAATTTTCTTAATCGCGGTGATTCCCCTGAATTCTTAGTGATTCCTATATTTTTCTATTTTTTCATCACTTTCTATCAAATCTAGCTAAAATGTCTAGATTTTTCTTGTTATCTACTGATCCTATGTCTAAAATGATGTTTTCAAATGGCATTAGGAGGATCTAATCTTCCCACTAATTCCTTTCCTGTTATTCACCATTCGTTATATTGGGAGCAATACAAATTGCTCCATGATCTTGAACTTTATGCAATCCAAGTAACCCCATTTAATATTTTAGAGTCTATCTTTTCCTCCACTCGGCATATCTGGGAAGCCATTGATGCCTTTTGGGATTCCTATGATGAAGCACTGAGACTCCAAGAAGACCTCATTCAAGACGAGCATCACTACGAGATCGGCTTCACACTGGAAGAATACTACCATACTGCCTTGGAGTTTGATTCTCATAGTCACATAAGCATATCCAGCACTAACACAACATTTTCCCACCTTTATGACACCCAGGAGGAGGATTCTGACTTCTTTCATGAGGGATACATCTTCATCCCTTATTCTGACCGTACTGAGGAAGAGGAAGATATAATTGAGTTTGTAGCCTCTAATGTGTCTGAAAACCTCTACACAAACCAAGAGTCTGATTTATGGTTTTAGATCATGATTAATGTTAATCATATATATATATCTAATCTAGATAAGTGATAATCACATTCTTATCCTATTCACACTACAGCGCAATCAAAAATATTAATCAAAGCTTAAGTGTTTTCTTTTAAGCAATAACATTATTTTGTCTTAAATGTTTCTAAGTTGACTTGTTCATAGGAGAAGAATCTTTTGATCCATTGTTTTAAAATAGTGCACAAACAGTCACAATCCACACTATGGGTATCCTAGAAACCCGCCATAATGAGGTCAATATCGATTCTTACCCCTTGAATCAATCAAGAAAACCAAGGTACAAACCATGCTAGATAGTTAGCTGCTCCAACAGAGACAAGTTGTCTTCCCTTTCTCTGAAATGATTGCAAAGAGTTGAACACAACTGATTCCAATTTTGAATAGATCCTGTTGCCAAAATCCTAAACCATTGTAAGGCCTTACCCTTGAAATAGGAAGCTAACAAATTGATTGCAACATCCATTTCATTGATTTTGTGAATTACACAGACATTTACAATGTCTTGGATGTGGTCAATAGGATTCTTATGGTTATCTCTGTGAAGTATGAGATAGTCTTCAATGTTTCCACTGGAATTGTATTTTTCGTTTATATTGAGTGGATTTCTCCTATGAAATAATAAATGGATTTCTTGGTCCTTTTGGCGGTTGTTGATGTGCCATCCTGATCGGCTTGAGAACCCTAGTTGATTGAAGGAAAGGTATACCAAGAGGTGGAGTGGAAAGAGTTCTATTTGGTGGAGATGGAGATCTCTAAACTTGTCTTCCCCTTATTCCTCTTACAGGTGATAAATGTACGTACTCAAATACACCTTCTTCTCTTTCTCTAGACCGAGTTTGGATCCTTCTCATGTACTTGTGTTATTACTCTTAGAACCAATTGATTTTCCGATTAGAGTTGTCGGATGTGTTCTTGAAAAGCCTATAAAGGTTGTAAATTCACCAAGACACGCACCTAATCTTGATAAATATGGAAGTATTGACTTATGGTCCCACCGAGCATGCCAAAACTATTATGTCAAAAAATTAGCACCCTAGGATTTGTACATTACAAAACCCTACTTTTGACTAACATGGGATTGTCTCAAGGTGTGGGACCCCTACAATTGAGACAAACCTCCAGAGAATGCTAGTTCATTACCTATTCTAATACTAATCTACTTCTAATCTACTAATTCCAAGGGACTAGGGATAGAGAAACATATAAAAATTAAATCATAAACTAGGGGAGGCGATAACATTAAGAATAAGACTAGAGAGACTCCTAGTGAGTGAAAGGTGGAGGAAAATGAGGTTAGAGAGGGAAGACAGAAGTACCACGGTCTAAGTAACACATTCCAACACCTAATTTCATGAAGCACAGTGGAATTCGGACCTATAAAAGGAAAAAATATGCACAATATAACTATAAACGTAATAGAAGGAAAGAATGCAATATAAACTCGAGCTAGGGAAAGAAGAGCCACAAAACACCAATTTTATTGCTCAAAATGATGCACAATCCATTACAATAGAGGCACAAGGAAATAATCCTTCACAAAATTCCCAAATTCAAGGCCTTCACCTCACAAAAGTGCTGGTATAATTTTGGAAGAGTTCCTTTACATTCTAAAATCTCCCCCCTACAAATGAGGAAAACTACATATATATAGAGAAGGAGATCTACCAACCAATAGCTTTCATTAATTACATGTACAGAGGTATGAGAAGCCATACTTGATTCACTTTCTAAGGGTACTTTACTTATAGGACGAATAAGGGTATCATACCTCATAAATCCAGTTGTTGACCTACCTTGTATGGTTCCATTAATGGCTAGCTTTGTATCTCGAAACTCCTTGCTAACGCCCAACAGAACCACTAAGCGACACCCGAAAAGAACGGAGGAGTTTCCACCAACGAGGAATGATTTTCACATGACAAGAAGAAATGTTTTCATGTGACGGTGAGGGAAGATTTATGTGCATCAAGAAGGAAGGATTATCACACGATAGCAAAGGGGTGTGACGTTGAAGGAGGGACGACGCAGGAAAAGGGAGGAAGGATTGTCGCACAATAGCGAGAAATGTTGTTACATGATAGTAGGAAGATGTTGACACACATCAGGAATAAAATGGTTGATGTGCATCATTGAGGATTCGTGACGTGCGTCAAAAGGTATGTTGTCGTGCATCATCGAGGGGAATTGGCGCTCGTCAACAAGATAGTTGACGTGTGACAAGAAGGCTGTTGACGCGTGTCAGCAAGATAGTTTACACACAGCAATAAAGTGGTTGATGTGTGTTAGTGAGGCAAAAATCCATATAGCTCCAAACCTTATCCATGGTGAGTGACTATCAATACCTGGACACTGTAGGTCAATCCATTTTGTAAGGGGGTGCAAATATGGATAACAGTTTCTTGTTTATAGTACTTTTTGGAGGAGTTTGAGGAGAAATATATCCATCTAAAAATATTTTCAAATTTCAAACCCTAAGGACATGATATGAGTCCTCATCTTTAGACTCAAAAACATAGTTAATCCCATCAAACAAGGGAGATTTGTTGCTAGAAGAGACACTCTCCTCACTTTCCATTTTAGTGCTTCAAAGGATCTCCTTTCAAGTGATTAAACTTCTCCAAAAGGAATTTCTTTGATACCAATTGTTAAAAGCACAATGGACTAGGGGTGAATCATTCCTTCAAAACCCTTAACCAATTCAAATTAACTTGCATAAACCATTTATCATTCAACCATGCATTAATGTGAGATTAACAACATATAATAACCATTCACAAGATCATAACCATGAAAGAGTACATAAGAACATAAGATGTAAGTGGGAAACCCTCAAGGAAGAAAACCCACTAAATTTTTTGATTATATTACTCAAACCAAAATACTTACATGAATATGACACATCACAAAATATTTGTTTAGTGAGGAACCAATCCCACAAGGAGCACCAACCCCTAGAAACCCTTGTTGATATTTGGTATAGGTCTTATAGTGATTTTAACTTTTAGTGTCACTCAATGAGTTCTTACCTTCTTCATTGACTTACCCTTCTTGGTTCTTAGCTCTTATCTTGCTTGAGCTGATCCTTACTTCTTCCCCTACACTGCGAGGATCTTCCTTATGCCTTCTTATAACACCTTTTGTATGCTTCACACCCTAGGTTCCTGTAACCTACCACATGCTCACATTAATGTTAACATTTATATGAATTCCAACCATATGATGACCATACCTTGCATTTTTTTATGCTCTATTTCTCCTAAGATTTCATTTGACCTCTTGCCACCATCTCTATTAGTCCCTTACCATCATTCTATAGCTCGATTCATCATAGCAAACTTAAACATGCGTTGCTCTTTCTTTAAGCCTAGGTCCAGAAACATGCCTCATAGGTCTAGATGTTTAAACCAACATGTAGATACACATTCCACTCCCAACACTTCTATAACTCTCCCGGATGTCCAACATAAGGTGTTTAGATCTTTCATACAACTATTCCCTTGGTTTGGCATATAACTCCATTAGTAAGGCCTGTTTAGCTTGTAGCCTTCTTGATACCTAAATGTCTAGTTTTCTCACTTATCCATCAACCAACCTCACGGACCAATTATTGATCCTAATGCACTTTATTGAGTGATTCAACATGTCAAATTATCATGCCATGTTTCTTTGTTAGATTTTGTACTTCCCCTGTAATTTACACCTAGAATTAGGTCTATTAGGCCTCCAAATCATAGCAGTAGACACTTACCGGTATGGTTATGCTTATAGCTCAATAGATCCACCTTAGGAATGGTGATGACATGCTCCTTACAAAATTTTGAGATACATCTTCATGATTTTAACCTTCATGCACCTTGATTTCCTCTCTGTGATTATACAGACGGTTGAACTACAATTTCTACTATATCTATTGCACACGTGCAAATTAGGATATGAAAAATTGTATACTCTAGTATTCACCCAGACATAAATGAACCTAAATTTTCATCAACTTTTGATGGTTAAAAAAATATTTATTTCTTTCCCTAGTTGTTGTCGCCCTCAAAATTCGCCTCGTTTTTGAAGTCAAATTTCGAAAATTTTGAGTTTATGCCTTTAAACAACGTTTAAAAACAGAGTAAGAAGTCTAGAGAGATGGGGAAAATTCATTCTTTGAAGTTGTTGGTGCTTAGTTTTTAATCTCTCCCCTCCTTGTTTGAAATTCTTCAGCGCATGGTTTAAAAATTTTGTCTTCCCATATGGGTGCTTGAAAATTTATTTCCTTCATTCGAATGAAATTTTCAATCCTTTTCTTTGGTTGTGGATCACAAAGGGCTTGGTATTGTTTGCAACTTCTCTTTCCATGGAGAACAATTTGAATTTGGGCGTGAATGGCGGGGTTTCCCCTGCATTTTAATTTCCCATGATTATGTTTTCCTGTCAATTTCTTTCCCAACATCCACAAGATATGTGGACATCTTTGATTGGATGTGGCATGGCGGATTCTTTTGGTGAAATTAACACTTATTTTATTTTGGCAAAAATGTTAAGTTGGCCTCGTGGCCCGAAAGTCCCTGATTGGCTAAATCAAGCGGTGGCGGAAAGGCAGCCCCTTTTTGTGTTTTAAGGCATTATGGCGAAAAGGTGTAAAAGTATACAAGAATGCCTAAGGCCCGTTTAAAGACATGTGGCCATTTTTAAGAATAAAGAGGAGAGCAGGTCATCGGGACACTTTAAATTTTTGGCTTTGTTTTGGCAAAAAGTTATAAAGTGAGCCATGAACCTGCTCATGCCTAGGTAATGCCACGTGTTAAGTCATGCATTGAAAATTCAAAGAGGGAATGCAGATCATTGGAGCACTTTGAAGATTTTGGTTTTATTTCCAAAAAGGAGTAAAGTTACAAAATGAGCCGCAACTCCATTGAAGCTAGGTATTGAATATGTATTAAAAAGTCAAAGTGGAGAGGCGGATCGTCGGAGCATTTTGAGAATTTTAACCTTTTCTCAAAATAAAGTAAAATGGTAAAGAGAGCTGCATCCCGGTGATGCCCAGGGAGAGCCACGTGTCAGGCTTAAATCAAAAGTAAATTGCAGGCCTGTGGGGCTTAAGGAAGACTTTTTCACTTTGCATTTTTGTGCTAAAAGGCACAATTTCAATTTTGGGCCCATGGATCCGTTTTGCAAAAGTTGCATTTTTGCCATTTTTTTACGGATTCGATTCAAATATTCAAATGGGCATAACTTTTGATCCAGTGCTCAAAATTTGACAAATGTTATACCATTGGAAAGCTCTCGACCTCCTCTACGCCATGGAATAATAAAATCTTACTTTCAGCATGATTTTATGGGTGGAAATTTGGAAAACGTCTTTCCTTCCATTAATATGAAATTTGATTGCTTTTCCAGATCATATTTGATTTGATCCGCCATTTTCCTTCTCCAGCACGCTAAACAAACTTGGAGAACTAACTGGATATTTGTATTTGATGGAAAACATCTTCATGCCATTAATATGTGATCAAATTTCTTTGAGAACCACATTTGATCTAATCTGCCATCTTTCCTTGTCCAACACGTTAAACAGACATGAAGAAGTAGACTTGACCATTGTAGGTGGATTTACAGAGGCATTGATGTTTGGTGGTTGATATTCCAAATCCAATTTCCCTCCTCTTCTTCTCCTCTCTTTGCTTCATCTATAAATGTAATAGCATTGGCTCATTGCAAAGGGTTGTTGGATCATGGTACTCTGTAAATGTTATAGAATTGAAAGTGATCAATACATAATTTTTTTCCCCTTTTCTCCTCTGTTATTCCTTCTCTCCTTCTCTAAAATTCGTGAATCATCTATCTTTTATAAAAAGAAACTTTGTGTTTATGGAATTGTGTCTATTATGAAAGTGAATGATTCTATTTTGCATCTCCTTTACTCAATACGTATAAGGTTATACTTTGTTATCTATATTTCCTGAAAGTATTGATATGATTCTTCCTCTCCCATCTCCTTAGTTCTTCTATTCTTTTGTATTGATAATCTGTTTTGACATGAAACATTTCAAAGTATCAGGATTCCTCACTTTGAAAGTTGTACATTTGTATATAAGTTTTGTTGCTTTCTTTCAATAAGGGAACCTCTCCCATTAAAGAGGAGGGACTTATTTTCCCCTGATTGTGGTTTACTAAAAGTATCATTTTAAAACCCAACAGTTTTTGGTGACTCCGCTGGGGATTTTGTTTCAACTTATCCCTTTCTAAAACAACTTCAAAGATCATTTTTGATCTAGCGACTCTATGGTATACATGTGGGAAGAAAGATCTCGGGGTAGAAGATTCTCATTTTCAACTTTTGGAGCAACAAAACTTCTCTCTTCTTCCAGCAAGAAGGAATAGAAGAACTCGTTCTGCAAGCACACCTCTGTTAAAGACAAAAATTACAAGAATAACATTCCTCCATAACAACGTAGTCTTAATATTCGTGCTCTGATACTTTTGGTGTTTCAGTTCCCCTTCAGACAATCTTCCCATAGATGGTAGCACCTTTTCCTTGGGGACAATGGATTGGGCCTCTTGCTCTTCCTCAGCCATTGCATGAGTTACCCAGGAGTAGTAGGAAAGGTTTTCCTAAATTCCGAGGTGATGGGAAAGTACACCTAGATGAACACATTATAGCCTTCAGTGTTGCATGTGGGATTCTTGGGATTGAACATGAAGATGTTTCGCCGGACTCTTTGTGGAAACATTGCAGGACAATGTTGCTGATTGGTTCTATCATCTTCTGCTAGGTCAATTACTGATTGGGCCACCCTAACAACTCAGTTTGAGCAACGTTTCAAACCTATTGAAGATGTGCATGCTCTCTTAGCTCAAATATCTCATATCAAAAAGGAACCACATGAACCCATGAGGGATTTTGTGGCTAAATTCAACAAGCTAATTCATAAAATTCCACAGAACACTCGTCTTGTAGATCAAATCCAAAAGTGCTTCTTCCTCAATGCTCAGTTACCTGAAGTGAGTTATGCACTAAGGAGGGCTAACCTTGCAACTCTAGATGTTGATCAGAGATTGGATATCAGTGTTGAGGATGACCTTCTCATGTCTAGAAAATTGAAAAGAGAACCTTCCAAATCTAAAGCATCTTCCTCTTCCTCTCTTGGAGCCAACTCAGATCAGTTAGTGTAGAAGTTGGCAAATGATCTCATTTCCATTAAGAAACAATTGGCTCAGCATGCTCCTTACCAAGATATTCCAAGGAAGAATTTTCAGCCTAGGAACCGGTTACCTCCTTCCTAGACTAAATGGCTATTAAAGGCCCACCCATCAAGGTTCCAGTCAATGCAACTTGTGAAGTTCAAGAACCTGATGATGAGGAGTTTAATGAAGACTATGAAGAACAAGAAGAAGAGGTTGATGAAGAACTGGAGGAGCTTGATGGATCTAGAGTTCATTTCCTCACCACTGAAGGTATGGATGATGAAGATGAATATGATGAAAGAGTGGCAGATATGAATAGTGAGTCATATGTTGTTATGACTCGATAGCAAATGAATAGAAAAAAAGTGGTGCACCTGCTAAGAAATCCAAAGAATATCATGTAACTATTCCAGTAGTTACAAGAAGAGGATCTCATATTCCCACTACCTCCACACAAAAGGTGAGTAATGCTAATCCTTCTCCTTCTACTTTTGTTTCCAAAACTTCTAGTCCTTCAATTCCTAAAGTTTATAAGCCTAACATTTTTCAAGTTCCTATTAGTGATGCCCCATCCACCTCTGGATATTTTGATATCATTGATCACCTCAAGAAGACCAAAATCCAAATCTCAGAGGTAGATTTTACCTAGACTCATCCAAAATCTTTTTCTAAAATGGTGAACTTTGTCAATTCCAAATCCAAAGCCTCATCCAATAATTCTAAAGGTATTTTTCCCACTCCCTCTTCCTCACCTCAACCAAGTCTTGTGGTTGCATTCACTTCCCTAATGAGAAAATTAAACCATTCTATGTGGCTTTCCTCATAGTTGGTCATAAACTTAGTAATTGTGTTATAGAATCGGGAGCATCGAGACAATGTAATGCCTGCAAAACTAGCACATGCTTTGGGCTCGACTCTAACACGTACCTTTGGTTCTGCTATTCCATGGAGAGTAGAGAAGTGTCTTTGGTTGGAAAATTAAAGATGCACAAGTAGCCTTGTTGCTTTTCCAGAGAAAAGGGTTAAAAAAACTATTTTTTTGTTGATATTCCTCCCTCATATGGTATGTTGCTAAGTAGGAATTTTTATAAGGAGGTAGGAGGTGAAATTCAGATGGATTAGTCACATGCTTTGATCCTAGTCAATGAAAAACTAAAGAAGCTACTACCAGAGAGACAGACTGAGTATATTGTGTAAAATACTGATGATCCAAAAGCACAAATACTTTATGAGGACATAGGGCATGGTAACTACATGATCATGTCAGAAGATGAGGAAAAACTTCCTAAGGAAGTGATTCATGATCCTAATGGCAATTGGACTTTGGAGTTTTATGGAAGCTATTCTTCAGCTGGTTTTGGAGTTGGTGTGGTGTTGATTTCTCCAAAAGGGAAGCTTCATCCTTTTTCATTTAAGCTTCATTTTGAAAATACAAATAATACAACTGAATATGAGGCTCTCATTCTTGGGTTGAACATGGCAAAATAAATGAGAGTGAAGAATCTCTTTGCTCATGGTGATGTAGAGTTGATTGTGAAACAGGTCAGGGATCTTTACCAGGTCAAGAATAGGAGATTGAAGCATTATAGAAATATTGTATGGGGTTCCATTAAATTTCTTGATGCTTTCTCCATTAAATTTGTGCCAAAAGAAAATAATACTAGAGCTGATTCTCTAGTTGTCTTAGGATCTCTATTGATTCCTCAATCATATTTCTCTCAAGAGAAATTTACCATTGAAATGATTCATAGGCCTAGTGTGCCGGATAATGCAAGCAACTGGAAAGTTTTCAATGATGATCAACACTTTCTCTCTTTCTTGGAGCTTAACGATAACTTTGACCAATTATACACTTTTTAGAGGGAAATAGATTTAGCTTTTAGAAGTCTAAAGCAAAAGTGTATTGTTGTGTACCTTGATGATTTGACTGTGTTTTCCAAGGCTAGAGAAGATCACTTTCAGCACCTTGAAACAGTCCTTCAAGAATGCGAGATAACATGGAGTTTCTCTCAATCCTAAGAAGTCTATCTTCTCATGTCACTTGAAGGTGAGTTCTGGGACATATTGTCTCCAAAGAAGGAATCAAGATTGATCCAAAAGAGTTCAAGAAATCCACGAGATTCCTCTTCCCACAAGCAAAAAGGGTGTGCACTCTTTCTTTGGTAAGATCAATTTCCTGAGGAGATTCATTCCTAATTTTACAAAACTAACTATGAGCATTGCCCAGATGATGAAAGGAAAGAAAAGCTTTGGTTGGACTTCTGAAGGAAAATAAGCATTTGAAGGTATCAAGAAATCCATTGCTAAAACTCCCATCTTAGCATGTCCTGATTTTAGCAAGGATTTTATCATCTATTGCTATGCTACAAAGAGTACCTTGGCTGCTATTCTGACTCAAAAAAATCCTGAGGATCATGAACTTCCAATTTCCTTCATGAGCTATGTTCTAAAATCTCATGAATTGAAATATACCATGATGGAGAAACATACTTTTGCAGTAGTCAAAGCTGTTAAGAAGTTTCACTTTTATATCCTCAATTCTCACTCTTTTGTGCTTGTACTTAATATAACCATCAAGTCTATTATTACACAACATGAGTTTGGAACTAAGAGGGGCAATTGTGTAGCTAAAGTACAAGAATATGACCTTGATATCAAACCAACTAATCTAATCTGTGGTAAAGGCTCGTGTGAACTTATTCTTTGAAGGAGTTGTTGAAGAATTGGCCACGAAGCGGTTGATGTTCTTGTTGTCCTCTTTCTTTGTTCAAAAAATGAGTGGTATGTTGATATTGCACAATTTCTTACCTATGGAGAATGTCCATACCACTTGAATGCTAAGGAAAAGAGAGCTATTAAGCTAAGGTGTGCACGGTATGTGTTATGAGAAAATGCTTTATTCAAAAGAGGCATAGATGGAAGATTCCTGAAGTGTGTGGACAAAGAGCAATAGAAGAAGTTTTTTTCAGCTTTCCATGATCAAGCTTGTGGAGGGCATTTCTCTTCTGCTGTCACTACCCATAAAATCCTTGGAGTAGGGTATTATTGGCCTACATTGTTCGGAGATGCATCAAAATTGGGTAGGTAAGTGTGAAGCAAATCATAATTTTGTTGGGAGACCTAAGTTGGCTTATTTACCACTCAAACCAATAGTAATTGATGAGCCTTTTCAACAGTGGGGATTAGATTTTATTGGAACTCTTAACCCGCCTTCCAGTGTTGGGCATACTCACATGCTAACTACTTCAAATTACTTCACAAAGTGGGTAGAGGCTATTCCAGTCAAAATCATTACTTCTGAGGTGGTGTGTAATTTCATCAAGGAGAACATCTTAATAAGGTTTGGGGTGCCAAACAAAATTGTGACTAATAATGCTTCCAATTTTTCTTCTTCTAAGATGATGGATTTCTGCTATGGTTATGGGATCTCCCTTGCTCATTCTTCAGACTATTACCCCCAAGGGAATGGACAAGCAAAATACACAAATAAAAATTTGGTAACCATTGTCTGCTGAAGCTTGTCGATGAATCTCAAAGGAATTGGCACAAGAAGTCTATGATGCTCTATGAGCAAATAGGATTACACCCAAAAGAGAAATTGGGATGTCTCCATTCTAGGTGGTGTATGGTTTTAAAGCTCGGCTACCAAGAATAAAGTGGAATTACCAGCTTTGCACTTAATGAAGGCTATTGAGGACACAAGCTTCATCAATTCTTTGGACAAGAGGATCTTGTATCTCCGTGTTGGATGAAGACAGGATGCAAGTTTTTGATAGAATCTCACTCATCAACTAAAGGTGAAAGCTCTATTTGATAAGAAATCCAAACCCAAAGATTTTCATGTAGGAGATATTGTTTTTCTATGGGACAAAAGGCATGAACCTCGAGGAAGCCATGGTAAGTTTGATTCTCTTTGGCTTGGTCCTTTCAAAATCAAACACTTTGCTGGATAAAACTCTTTGTACTTGTATTATATGGATGAATCTTCTCTCCCACTTCCTTATAGTGGCTAATATTTGAAGTTATTTAAGTCCTACATGATTAGGAAGTCCTTTTGTATATACTTTCCTGGTTTTGGCTTGTTTCCTTTCCTGATCCTTTTTGTGTGGTGTTTTGTTTTTGGTTTTTCCTTTTTGGTTTGTTTCCCTTCTGTGTGTTGTCTTCTATATTGCTTCACCTTTGACTCTATTTTCCCAATGGATAAGGCACTTTCTGCTTTCCCAAAAAAAATTATATGGTTCTTGATCTTGCCTCATTCCTTTGTCTAAGCCAAGTCATCCCCAGAAAGAGCCAGTTGTTGTCACCCTCAAAATTCCCCTCATTTTGAAGTCAAATTTCGAAAATTTTGAGTTTGTGCCTTTAAAGAACGTTTAAAATAAAGTAAGAATTTTGGAGATATGGGGAAAATTCGTTCTTTGAAGTTGTTGGTGCTTAGTTTTTAATCTCTCCCCTCCTTGTTTGAAATTCTTCAGTCCACATGGTTTAAAATTTTTGTCTTCCTGTATGGGTGCTTGAAAATTTGTTTCCTTCATCCGAATGAAATTTTCAATCCTTTTCTTTGGTTGTGGATCACGAAGGGCTTGGTATTGTTTGTAACTTCTCTTTCCATGGAGAACAATTTGAATTTGGGCGTGAATTGCGGGGTTTCCCTGCATTTGAATTTCCTGCCGATCATGTTTTCCTGTCAATTTATTTCCTAGCATCCACGGATATGTGGACATCTTTGATTGGATGCGGCATGGCAGATTCTTTTGGTGAACTTAACACTTTTGTTATTTTGGCAAAAATGTTAAATTGGCCCCGTGGCCCGAAGGTCCCTGATTGGCTGAATCAAGTGGTGATGGAAAGGCAGCCCCTTTTTGAGTTTAAAGGCATTATGGCAAAAAGATGTAAAAGTATAAAAGAATGCCTAAGGCCTGCAAAAGGACATGTGGCCATTTTTGAGACAAAAATGGAGAGGCGGATCATCGGGACACTTTAGAGTTTTTGGCTTTGTTTTGGAAAAATGTTATAAAGTGAGCCGCGACCACGCTCATGCCCAGGTAATGCCACATGTTAAGTCATGCATTGAAAATTCAAATCGGGAATGCAGACCATCATAGCACTTTGAAGATTTTGGTTTTATTTCCAAAAAGGAGTAAAGTTACAAAATGAGCCACAAATCTATTGAATCCGGTATTAAATATGCGTTGAAAATTTAAAGCAAAGAGGCGAGTCGTCGAGCATTTTGAGAATTTTAACCTTTTCTCAAAATGAAATAAAATGGTAAAAGAGAGTCGCATCCCCGGTGATCCCTAGGAGAGAGCCACGTGTATGGATTATATCAAAAGTAAATTACGGGCCTACGAGGCTTGAGGGAGACTTTTGCACTTTGCATTTTTGTGTTAAAAGGTGCAATTTAAATTTTGGGCCCGTGGATCCATTTTGTAAAAATTACATTTTCGCCATTTTTGTATGAATTTGATTCAAATATTCAAATGGGCATAACTTTCGATTCAGTGCTCAAAATTCAACAAATTTTATACCATTGGAAATCTCTCGATCTCCTCTATGCCATGGAAGCATAAAATATTACTTTTAGCATGATTTGATGGGTGGAAATATGGAAAACGTCTTTCCTACCATTAATATGAAATTTAATTGCTTTTCCAAATCAAATTTGATTTGATCCGCCATTTTTCTTCTCCAGCACGCTAAATAGACTTGGAGAACCGACTTGTATATTTGGATTTGATGGAAAATGTCTTCATGCCATTAATATGTGATCAGATTGCTTTGAGAACCACATTTGATCCAATCTGCCATCTTTCCTTCTCCAACACGTTAAACAAACATGAAGAACTAGACTTGACAGATTGTAGGTAGATTTGTAGGGGCATTAATGTTTGGTGGTTGAGCTTCCAAATCTGATTTCCCTCCTCTTCTTCTCCTCTCTTCGCTTCATCTATAAATGTAAGAGCATTAGCTCATTGCAAAGGGTTGTTGGATCCTGGTACTCTGTAAATGTTATAGATTTGAAAGTGATCAATACATAAGTTTTTCCCCTTTTCTCCTCTGCTATTCCTTCTCTCCTTCTCTGAAATTCGAATAATCTATCTTTTATAAAAAGAAACTTTGTGTTCTTGTTGGTGTGATTTCTAGAACTTTGTGTCTATGGAATTGTGTCTATTATGAAAGTGAATGATTCTATTCTAGCATCTCCTTTTCTCAATACGTATAAGGTTATAATATGTTATCTATATTTCTTGAAAGTATTGATATGATTCTTCCTCTCCCATCTCCTTAGTTCTTCTATTCTTTAATATTGATAATCTATTTTGACATGAAACATTTCAAAGTATCAGGATTCCTCACTTTGAAAGTTGTACATTTGTGCATAAGTTTTTACGCTTGCTTTCAATAAGGGAACCTCTCCCATTAAATAGGAGGGAATTTTTTCCCCGACTATGGTTTACTAAAAGTATCATTTTAAAACCCAACACTAGTCGAAACCAAGAGGACAAAATTTTTTCTACAGGACTTTCTACGAAGTTTCATCACCGCAAGAATTTGTGATGTTTCCTCTCACCTCTCTCCACATTGTCAAGTACTTACAGATATTTAAATGATTTGTTTTGGTGACTATCAACATTTCCCCATTCGATGCTGGGACAGGTGCTCACAATCTGATCTACATAAACCCTTATTCAAGAAAATTATGTACTAGTTTCACTGAAACAACATTCAATATTCTATATTATGCTTTGATCATACTTACTACATCTTCTTTATGATTAACATGACTGATTTCTTTTGAAAATCATCTCTTCCTCTCTTGACTAAGCCACTAGACACCTTATTTAGCTCCTAAGAAGCTCAACAACTTATGTTAAACAAAGCATTTTTATCCAAACCACCTTCCATTTTCTCTAATCCTCATCCATATCCTATCAGGACTCTTACAAACAATCATATAGCCTTATTTAGCCATCAAATAGCTATTTCTTACTCTTTTACACATCATGATAAGCCTTATTAGGCTTGAGACAACTACCCTACCCTATTTACACCTCATCTTGACCTATACAACCATATTCACTTTTACACAATGCCTAAATCACTCAAATACACCTAACTAGACATGCCTAGATGGTCTCTTATGACCTTATTAAATTTATCCAACAAGGAGAAATTTAGCTCATGCTTGAATGCAATATTGTGTTTTATTCTTTCTTTCTTGTACTCTCTTCATATATTTTGTCCTTTTGAGTGTCTTGACCTTCAACATGTCTTTCCCACTTTGTTTGGCTTGTATGTTCTCCTTATGGTGTCTTACAACAACATCCTTTTCCATGGTTGTCCTTGATTCATCTTGGCCTACTATATTTCCCTGTCACTGGTTTTCTTCTCTTCTTATTTTCATAGTATAACATCTATTGTCAACTTGCACAAAATGGGGTTTAATGGCTTTCCAAACTTGCTCAAGTAGTTGTTTTTGTTCCTTCTCATTCCTGGCCTCCTTATAGGCTTGTCTTATCTTCTTTTCCATGTTGAAATATTCAAAGGAAATGGCTTCAAACTGGTTTTCTATGCGCAACTTGTTTGTAGGGTTGGTTTCTTGAAGTTCCTTGATATTCTTATGCCTTTTATCTAATTGATTTCTTTCTTAGCTATGGACAGATACCACTCCAACTCTAAGACTACCTATACCACCGTCTTTGACCAGATTTATGTCACACTCCTCATATTTCATGATGGATTCAAATATCCTTTCTTCTGTATTTGCTTCATTCATGCTTGCATAGCTAGTTATGATATGTGCATCATTGTTCTTCCAAAGAGACCCTTTTAGTTGACTATCACCTTGTGTTTGTACACTTTGTTGTACATGGTTTGTCATCATGTCCATTAAAATGGAAACTTCATAGTATTTCATTATTTCCATTGTAAAGATGTTCATTTCTTCACTATACTATGATTAGTATGTATAATCTCTCTAAATTTGTCCATAAAACAAAAATATTCAGGCCATACCTTAGCCACATGGTTTTTCATCACCACTTTTACCTTTTGGATGGCTTTGTCTTGAATACCACTCCTTGCATAACTTTGTGATTTAATAATTGCAATCCATCTAAACTCCATCAAAAGGTGTTGTCTGAAGGCTTACCTTCTTTGTCAAACTTTTGTTCTCTATCATTCCATTCTCGAGTACTCTTCTCAAGTTTCTTGATGTCTCTCGGCTGGTCTCAATCCATTTTCTTGGATTGTTACCTTTCCTTCACTAGTCTAGTTTGTTCTCATGCCTTCCTTTCTTCCATTCACACCTCTTTTATACAATAATTCAGTCCAATACATTATTAGAACACCATCAACCTTCCTTTCATCTGCAATCATACTTAAATCAAGTTCATGCGACATATCTTGATCATATTTTGGGCTTCTTGTCTTCATATTTCTCTTATTGATATTTTGTATGTTGGTCACATATTTGACTTGTTCTATATCAACCTTCATGATCCTTTATACAAATGTTCATAGCTTCATACCAACATTTAAGTATTCTTCTTAAATTTTCCTGTTTATCTCCTTTGTCTCTATGTATACTTGAAGTGACATCTTGATCCTTTTTTATGCCTTTGATTTCCTTCTTCTTGTGCCTACTAAAATACTTCATGTTTTCATCTTCTTTCCATGTACTTGTGTGATATCCTATGTTCTTCCTTAAACCTTCTTGATCTTCCTCATGCAATATAGAGTCCAAGTCTTCTTTCAATACTGAACATGCTTCCTTATTATGCCACTTGTCCCATTTTTCTTTGGTACTTCTCTTGTTCACTTGGTTTATTGGCTTTATGCCTCTTAGACTGGCCTCTTGTTGTTCTTTACTTAGTTTAGTTTCCTTTGGAGGAACTTCATCCTCACAAGATGCTTCCAAGAGAATTCTTTGGTATTCAACCTCACAAACTTCACTTTTTCCTTCAATGTTCTTGTCTCCTTTGGATTTTGGATTCCTAAACATGCATGCACACATGGCAAAATATGATTAGTTTGAAAATATAGAGGTTCTTTGTCCTCTATGTCTACTCCATGCACTCCTTTTCTTTGTTTTCCACTTGAATTCCTTCTATTAGCTACCTCTTTATTTCTTAGTCCATCCTCTTAGATGTGTGGTAATGGTTCATGATCCTTTTCCTCTTGATCTTGCTTCTCATGACCTTTCATAAGGTCTTCTAGAATCCCATTCCATGTTTCTTCTTCTTCAATGCTAATTTGTTGCTCCTTGTTCTTGTCACTCTTCCTTTGGTGACTCGTCGACCTTCTTGGTCTTCTTCTTTCTTCAAGAACTCCATGCTCTTTCTCAGCCTCATTTGGGCTTGTTCATCAGCCTTGACTTGTGTTTCTTGGTCCACTACATTGGACTCTAACTGTTGCACTCTTCCATCAACCTTGTCTTCATCTTTCATGAAGGCTAAGACCTGATTCTTGGTCTTCTCAACAAATTCTTTAATTCCAAACACCATACTTCTCCTTTCCATACCTACATGTTGATCCATTAAAGGTACTAAAACATGTTCTATTCCATTCTTTGTTAGAAAACATTTATTCAACCTACCATTATAAATTACCTTCCTATCATATTGTCATGGCCTTCCTAGGAGTAGATGGCATACATCCATAGGCATGATATCACATAACACCTCATCATGCAAACTCCCAATCTTAAAAGGTACTCTACATTGCTCATTTACAATAATTTGATGGTTCTTCTGAACCCATGCAACTTTGTAAGGTGTAGGATGTACTAATCTTTTCAACCCCAATTTACTAACCATTTCCTCAGACACAATATTATCAGTGCTTCCATTATCAATAATTACCTAACATACCTTTCTGTTTTTCTGACATCTTGTCCAAAATAGGCTCCTCCTACAAACTGGCTCCTGAGCTTTGGCTTGTTGTTGTAGAACTACTCTTCTTACCAACAATGAATTTGCATGTCTGTGATCAACACCCCCATAGGCGAGCTTCTCTAAACCTGAGAAAAATTCCTCCATACTTGTTGTCATTCTTGTCTCTAGGTTCATGATTTCATGCTTCATATCCATTTGTGCATTCATGATGTCATCCATTCTACCCATGACTCCTTCCTAGATCAAGTTCATGATTCCCTGCAATGATGGCTTCTCAATATTTTCCATGCTATCAACAATCACTTTCACACTCTCAATCGGTCCAAATACTATGAATATCTACAATGTATCTTATCATAATAGAGCAACCAACTCTGATAACAAAAATGGTGTAGGTCTTATGGTGATTTTCACTTTTAGTGTCACTCAATGAGTTCTTGCCTTCTTCATTGACTTACCCTTCTTGGTTCTTAGCTCTTAGCTTGCTTGAGCTGATCCTTACTTCCCCGCACCTGACCGAGGCTCTTCCTTATGCCTTCTTCTAAAAACTTTTGTATGCTTCAACGCCCTAAGTTCATGTAACCTAGCACATGCTCACATTAATGTTAACATTTATATGAGGTCCAACCATATGATGACCATACCTTGCACTATTTTTATGCTCCATTGCTCCTAATATTTCATTTGACCTCTTGCCACCATCTTTGTTGGTCCCTTACCATCATTCTATAGCTTGATTCATCATATCAACCTTAAACATGCCTTGCTCTTTCTTTAATCCTAGGTCTAGAAACATGCCTCCTAGATCTAGATGCACATTCCACTCCCAAAACTTCTAGAACTCTCCCAAATATCCAATGTGTTTAGATATTTCATACAACTATTCCCTTAGTTTCGCATATAACTCCATTGGTAAGGCCTATTTAGCTTGTAGCCTTATTGATACGTAAATGTCAAGTTTTCTCACTTATTCATCAACCAACCTCATAGACCAATTATTGATCCTAAGACCCTTTATTGAGTGCTTCAACATGTCAAATATCATGCCCTGTTCCTTTGTTAGATTTTGTACTTCCCTTGTAATTTACACCTAGAATTAGTTCTATTAGGCCTCCAAATCATAGCTATAAACACTTACCAGTATGGTTATGCTTATAGCTCAATAGATCCACCTTAGGAATGGTGATGGCATGCTCCTTACAAAATTTGGAGATTCATCTCCATGATTTTAACCTCCATGCACCCTGATTTCCTCTCTGTGACTATACCTGGACATCTGGACTACAATTTCTAGTATATCAATTGCACATGTGCAAATTAGGATATGAAAAATTGTATACTCCTAGTATTCACCCAGATAGAAATGATCCTAAATTTTCATCAACTTTTGGTGGTCGAAAAATATTTGTTGATTTCCCTAGTCGAGCCCGAGAGGACTTAAATTGTTCTACGGGACTTTGTACAAGGTTTCATGAGTTGCAATAATTTGTGATGGTTCCTCTCACCTCTCTCCACATTTTCATGCACTTACAGATCTTGAAATGATTCATTTTGGTGATTGTCTACATTTCCCCATTCGGTCTAGGATAGGGTGCTCACGGTATAGTCTACATAAACCCTTATTTAAGAAAATTCCGTACTAGTTTCACCTGAAACAACATTCAACATTCTATATTATGATTTGATCATACTTACTACATCTTTTTTATGATTCCCATGAATGATTTCTCGTGAAAATCATCTCTCCCTCTCTTGACTAAGCCACTACACACCTTATTTAGCTCCTAAGAAGCTTAACAACTTATGCTAAACTTAGCATTTTTATCTAAACCACCTTTCATTTTCTTTAATCCTCATCCATATCCTATTAGGACTCTTACAAAAATCATATAGCCTTATTTATCCATCAAATAGATATTTCTTACTCTTTTACACATCATGATAAGCCTTATTAGGCTTGAGAATTCTAACCTACCCTTTTTACACCTCATCTTGACCTATACAAATATATTCACTTTTACACAATGCCTAAATTACTCAAATACACCTAATTAGACATGCCTTGATGGTCTCTTATGACCTTATTACATTTATCCCATGATGCTCTTGCATCAATATTACTCACAACAAAGTACTCTGAATATTACATATCATAAGCATTTTGAATAGAAGACCATTGAAGATATGCTTCCCACATAGCTGATATTGATCACAAGTTCAGCTCATACACCTCAAAACCTTCTTCAAACACACACTCTTCAACTTCTCTCAATCTCGCTCTTTCATGGGCTGATTTGGACAATTACCCTTGCACATAAGCTCTTCATACATTCACACACTCTCTCAGCTCTATATTGATTCCCTTAAACCACTTTCACTCTCACACTTAGCTTGCACTTTTTCCCTCTCACAACTCTAGTTCAAAATGAACAATTACATGCACTTTTATACTTGACTCAACTCAAAAACATAACAAAGGTATGACATGACCATAAGATTTTGGTTATAACAATAAACAATGACAACTACATCATCATATAAATAATCATGAAGGATCCATATGGGTCGGAAATGCACCAAGACAACCAACATGCACAACTACGCCTAAAATCCTAAATTCTTCTCCACCGAGCTCATCAAGGACTCCAAGCACTCACTCTAGCTATTTCATGCCTCCAAAGGCTTCACAAATTTCAAACACAACATATCAACACCTTCCATCAGCTCACAAAAATTTTGCACAATCCATTTCATTCACATCATCACCAAGTATGAGTGTTTCCTACTCAAATCAAGCGCCTCCACCTCCGGAACTAGTCACCAACAATCAAGTCCAAGATCAGGAAAAAAAACACCTCAACTATGTCATGTAGGAACTCAATGGAAATAAAATGACATGCGAAACAGTTATAAGAAAGTTATACTTAATGAAATAACCAAAAATCAAATGGAACAACTTTTCCTCTTTAGTAAATTAAGCGCCAGAACCAGCTTTTGGAGATGAGACCTTCTTGCACCCTTTTTGAAACTTTCATGACTTCTAAATAAATTCAATAGGAATAAAATTCATTCCTCTTCACTCTCCAATGGATATCCATCATCAACTAACCCAAGATATTGACCTTCCGCACCAATCTTCTCGCGGCGGTGTTGTCTGAACTACCAACTTGTGACCTAAACCATGCCACCTCAACTTGTTTTCAAAACTAAAAAAACATGAAACATGTCACATAGGATGTATACAACACCTTAAAATCCATTAACATCATCAACTTAGGCCACAAGTGCCCAAGAACACTCATTCACCATGATTGCTAAAACTACCCTTTTAGCCCAAAAACCAATCAACCTCTTTTGACCTGTACAGGTCATCAAAGCACCTCACCAAGCTTTGAAATGTCTTAAAACATGCAGCATAGCTCCCATACTCCTTAGAAAAATAATTTAGTCATAGGGTCTAATGGAAAACCTGAGAGTAAAACCTTCTTTCCCGAAACTGAAAATCTAAGTGGGTCCCACTTGACCGCCATGATCTCAAACCACCACCATCTAAAATTTAGGAGAGTCCTCTCCATCACCCAATCATCACATTTGATTATCCAATCCATTCTGGTCCCAAATAAGAAATATTTCCTCCATCACTATCAAACTAGGGTTTAAGAAGGGTTTTGACCTTCTTACCTTCTTAACAATTGTTCATAAAGAATATAACCTCATTCCAACTCTGAGACCTTCTTATCTCCATGCTCTATCATCACTAAATGTATCAGGTTCCTATCAAAGGTTACATGTGTCATCCAAGTATATTTCTCTCATATCGAGTTGGAAAACATGCTCTCTTGAACCCTATTTTGCTCAAAACACCATATCTTGCAAAATTCTCATCAGTTGACATGAAATTTTTCCCACACCTCTAGTACACCCTCTGCTAATATATACATTCATGATCTTGTCACAAATAGGTCTACATCTTCACCACCACTAGGACTTGCATGACTAGGCCTTGGGGTTTTACATAGTTTAGGTCATAATCAAGTGTTCTAACACCAAACCAAAGCATGACACCTCTTCTAAATGTATTTACATACTTGGAGACAAAAAATCACACACTTTGAGTCATTATTTAGTCTCGATCACATACTAATATTTGCATGATTCCTAAATAAGAAAAGTATTGATTAACCCATGTCTTTGCCCATCTTTTGTTGCTTTTTGTTGTTACTTTTGCTCTTGCACCTTTATTGGCCCAGTATGTCTTTTCATACTTCAGTTTTACCTTTTACGTACTAAAGCACCCATCCAGGACTCAGTATTTAGGTTCCCTCATCCCCTTTGGTTCCCCCGTCCTCTTTGTACTTTGCTCACACTTTTTGGGTCCTTTCTAGCCGTTTGAGCATCTTATCTTTTTGGTAGTCGACCTTTTTGGGGTTAGTTACAAAATTCAAGCGAAGTAATCATATAAATATAAAGTTATGTGATCATAATAAGGGACCAAGCACTAAGCACTAGCTATCACCACATAAGGTTGCATCCATCAAAGGCATCTATAGCTCCATTTACATCCATCTAGCTCCATCACAAGGCACAAAGGTTGATTCATCTGCATCACACTTCATAGGAGGGGAGTCTATTGTTTCCATGCACACATTATTTACATTCTATATCTAGTTACTTACTCGTTACTCACAAAATGTTATCGACACGAGAGAATCTAGGGCACAATTCCATGCACATTCAAGTACACACACACACACACACACACACACCTAGAACTACATTGGGTTTGAGATGTAGTGTAGCACTCGGTGATAAGTCCATCAATTTGGAAGTTGAGGACAGTCTGACCCCTTCATATGCATCTTTATTTTTAATGTTTTGATGTTTTGTTTGGAGTTTTGCATGCAATTTATTTATTGCGGGTTTACAAAGAAATCAGTGAGCTAAGTGTGACATATACGTGACAAGCAACGAAGGCTTTGCATCATCTATCGACCCGTAAATTGGCTTCCAGACTTCCCGCACAAACTAGGGCGCCCATATTGCAAACCGGGGTGCCCCGATCCCTTTCCAGGCACACTAGTCTAGCTAAACATATCGAGATATGTATTTTCTCAATCTCTTGTGTGACAGTTTCCTCCTCTTGATTGGTCTCCACTACGACACGCCTCTTGTGAAATCTTCGAATCAGCTAAGGCTCTTCTAACTCTCTTTACACATTAAGGTTTCATAATTTTATTGCTTAGTTTTCTTGGGTATTGTTTTAGTACTTTATTGTTTCATTTATCCAGTTATTTACTCGCTCCTATAACATCTAGATTAGACTATTATCTTCCCATTTTAGTTTAATCAATACTTGAAACCGATGTGAATCACCTTTCTAAGTGTCTCCAGGACTCATAAGCTTCTACAAGTGACTATCATGACTTATTAGGCCTTAATGCAATAGGATTAGGCCTAGATGAGTGCATGCAAACCCTGCTTTCACCTTACAACCAGCCTCGGACTGTATGAGTGCTTCCACACACTCTTTTCATCGTCTCCAAGACTCTACCATTCTCCTCAAGCCACCATACAACTCAAACCATCATTCTCTATCTCCTAGGCTAGCTAAGTCACACGATTAGGCCTCTTTAGGCCAAGCCATTATCGTGTTTCCACTCTTTTCATCATGCTACAACTTGATTTCCCATATCACCATCATACCATGCATCTTCTAGCATTCCAAGATCATCTTCTTTGTCATTAATGAGATTTTACATCGATGACAACACTCTAACTCACACATGCCAACATAAAGGAGTAAGAGAGAGGAAAAGCCATCTAATGTTCTTGTTGCCTCTGTCTCTAATTCCAATCGATTGCAAGTTTGTTTGTTGACAAGATATGTTATAATTTATTATACAAGGTTTATTTGTATGAATACATCGAGTTTTCATAGAGATGGGGTCCTCACTTTTTGTTGAAGGTTATCCATTTTAGTTTTGTGATCTCTTATCATTATTTGTGTATAAGTTTGTTGGATCATTGATCTCTTAGTATTATTTGTTTATAAGTTATTTATCTCATGCACGTCCATGTGCACAGCCTATCAAATATGCACTATGAGTGCATAGTCTAAGATGTGCATGGACGACTTAATGGTGTGACCATCTCATACTTGTTTATAAGATCCAACATTAATCTACAGATCTATAGCTTATTCGTTTGTTTTTTGTTCTTATTTTTATTAATATTTATTTTCCTATAATCCTCCCAAAATCAAGGAGATTTAATTCTAGTTTATGGCATGCCAATGGAAGCTTCTGGAATTGTTTATTACTATGTAAGAGTTTTCCATACCAACGATACCCAATGGTCATATGTTTGCCTAAGGAGAGTGAGTTTATTTCAGTACTAAGGGGGAATTTTTCATTAAAAGGGGGAGGAAGTTGCGTTTTGTCTATTGTGACGTGTTGACCTGCCCAAGGGTGGATCGCACATATGCAAGGGAAATGGGGGCGTAGAGTGTAGGGTGGTGACTCCCACCTTGTGTCCCCTTTTATTTTTTAAAAAGAAAACATAGACTTTGAGAGGGCATGGCAGCTCACCCCTCTTATATTTCTTACACTACACACCCATGGGAGATTTCGGTATGGGGGCTAAAATGCCCCCTCCATCCAACTCTTATCCTTTCGATGTTACTAATTTGTTTTTCTTTAGATCCTCAAACATGAGAAATTAGGTAAGGTGGTGCGCAATTTTTCCCAAATTTACCTTACATCTCAGCGTAGTAAAAATAGTTTTTTTAAAAAATTCTTCAACATATTTTTCAAATATTTTTGAATTTGTATTGATAAGCAAAGTAACCCATCCTCATTTGCTACTTAACATCGTAAATACAAATTGCTATAAAATCACAACTATGTTAATCTAATTCTTATTTCTTTTTCTTGATTGAAAATAAGTATGTAAGAAGAGGATTAAGGTTGGAAGATGGAGATAGATACAAGATCGAAACATCCTCTCATCTACTCTCATTTGTTATTATACTTGTTTATCTACGAGTTCCTAAGTTTAGTAGGACTATCTCATTTTGCTTACACACCATTCTAGGGTGATTTCTTTTATTTTGGGTACAATATATTCTAAAGATATCATTCTATTTTATATACATTTTTACACTTTGAACAACTATTCTTTTCTCTTTAGGCATATGTGTTTTCCTTTCTATATAAAGATTGTAATTAGGGTTTCAAAAGTTGTTTTTGTATACATGTTTATAAATAACAATTACACTTTTCTCGGTTTTCATTTTACTCTTTCATTACTAACGAGATCTAAAATAGTTTTACATCAATAACCAACAATAAAGGAAATATAGAAACACCCAACAAACATAGAGTTTGTGTATGCCAAAAGATAACCCAAATTTCATTATAAATACATATACGAGCAATGACATCAAACATACTTTAATTAACATGCAATCCTTCTTACAATATCCACAATGTAACATCTTACACTCTTCTAGGAAATTAACTCATTTATATTTTCAACTCACAAACAAAGTAGAAATATTCATTATTTTATTTCATATTGCAAGAATCTCATTGCCATCACAATTTGCAACTTGCACTAAACATAAACAATTTATTCCACTATTCATAATCATGAAACAACGCATAGTCTCCTACAAATTACATCCACATCTTTGGAGCTTGGCTCTACAACACTAGAAAAAGATTAACTTATTGAAAGGGGGAACACTCATCTCCCAACCAAACATGGTTAGTGAGATCCACTAGCCAACCCTCAAGCACAATGTACTTCAAAGACCATTGGTTTTACAGGGGTTACTCATTTTGGAACAACATCAATCTAAGCACATCACACAATAGATCTATTTGCAAAAATAAAACATGTTTTGTAGGGGTGTAGCAACTCGGAAGAAAAGAGGAAGGGGTGGACAAGTGCGGGGTGCCCATCTACACTCAAAACACAACACAAGGGGCAGTTCACTCAAATGTCAACAATTACTGCATCAATTTATCTTCTCCAAAGTGGTCAGCAAGATTACTCTGCTGCTAAAATTAAGGCCTTATAACCCATAAAAGAACTAGGTAACAACCTGGTGTCCCCATATTTCATTCTGAAATTTGTGACTACCCTATCCGAAAAAATTTCATACTTTTAAAATAATGGGTCATTTTGTGTTTTTATTGCCAAAAAGTTCTTGTATTGTGTCAAGATATTCCCAAAGAGCCATATTAGCCATTTTCGCCAAATACCCAAATGCCCAAAATTGTTATATTTTGTCATGGATTTGTCACGTGGGAAATTTGTATTTAATTATTTTGAGCCCCGTTTGAGGCAATTTGCGCTCCGATTTAACTCTGTTGTGATCGTACATATCGTTATTCCCATATACCAGTAGGGTTTTAACTAGGAATGAGTTCTGGACTTTATTTGTGACTTTTGGCAACGTTTTGTGTTTTTGTGTTTTTCCGTTTCATTTTCTGTGAAATTTCTCTGGATCAATTCCTTTGCGGTTTGGCCTAATTCTTGGTCCGAGTAATCAAGATCACATACACACATTGTCTTTAGAAGGAAGTCACCATCGGAGGTCCGTTCACTTTGGGAAAAGATGAAGTCGTGCACCAAAAAGTCTCTTCTGGGCTAGCCGCATTTTTGGAAAAAGAAGAATTGAAGTGGATCATGGGAAAATTAGAAGCAGCAGGCAGGTGGGAATTTTGTACCTGCCTAGCAGGGTACTTTTTCCCATGGAGGCAACGCCACTTAAGTGACAATGGGAAAATTAGAGGCAGCAGACAGGCGGGAATTTATTACCTGCCTTGCAGAGGTAAAAATTCCCATTGTGGAATAAAAGAAATATCACTTAAGTGAATCATGGGATTTTATTGCCTACCTTGCATGGTAAACAATCTCATTATGAAAGACAAACGACTTAAGTGAATCATGGGATTTTCGTATCATGTCTTGCAGGTAAATAATCTCATTGTTATGTAATTCTTAAAAATAGAATTCTTTATGTCAAAAAGTGCGCCCCCTTTGGAGAAGTAAAGGCAGCCTTTAAATTGATTAATTTAATTAATTATTCACCCAAAATAGGCGCCCAGGCTTGTGGAAAAGTCAACAAAGGCAAAGGACAAAAGGTGGTTGAAAATAGATTGTTCTAAAATTAAATAAATTTATTTATTTAATGGCAGCCCCTTCATGTCAAAAAGTGCGCCCCTTTTGGGAAGGAAATAATACTTTTTAAAGTATTAAATGATTAAATTAATTCCTATTTTCAGTGGCTAAGGTTAAAGCACACTGTGAAGCTTAAGTGGAGTGAAGAGTGGATGATTAAATTGAATAAATGTAATTTATTTGATGAATGTCCTTAAACATGTAATTTTAGCACATCAGTTGAAGAGAAAAGTATGATTTTTAATTAATTAATTGCCAAGAATAGGAGGGGCAATTATTAATTATATAATTATGAGGGTTATATAAGCATGAGAGTCGTAATAAGGATGAATTAATTAATTCACAGGTAAATAAATGCAGTCAGAGGAAAAGTGCACCCCATTTGAAGAGGATTTTTCTCAAAAGAAGGTGCAATCAATGCTAAAAGCTTCCAATTTTGGCACACAAGTTGAAGGGAGTTGATTTGTGTCTAGATAATTGTTTGCATAAGTGATACATGTGCTCAGGTGAAGTTGGTAAAATTTATGTTTGCTTTGCATGCAAATAAAACATCAAATTCGGGGCAGCGTGCTTGAATTATGCAGATTTTTATGATTAAAATTCACTATTCATGTTTCGGTTGTCATCTTTGTCTAAATTAATTGCAGGAATTCATTACAGGTGCTTTATAAGAGAAATGGAGCTTAAATCAATGTCCAATACATTGAATATATCCTCCGAATATGAAGAATTATCCAGATCTGCACCAGTTTTAAAGAATTCTTGCAAGATAAGAAGAAAAAGAATTGTTCGGACAAAGATTGCTCCAGCCATGGCAAAGCATGATGAAAGAAAAGGATCGGCAAGATGCAGATGCAGATCCATATCCATATGCAGATGCAGATCCATATCCAGATGTGGATGCAGATGCAGATCCATATCCGAGATGCAGATGCAGATGCAGATGCAGATCCATATGCAGATGCAGATCCACATCCACATCTCATAATTGCAAAGGCTTCATCCTCTTGTTTCGAATGCAGCCCGTGAAGAAGTCAATGCGTGGAAAATTTCTTCCAGGATCTTGTGCATGTGCTCCCAATCTTCCAGTTGAAGCCTTCATTGAAGTTGCATTCACCCGGAGTGCTTTCAAAATTTTTAATTGCTCATATGCAATTAAAAATAAAAAAGATGAGTTATTTATGGCAAACATTGCATTGATGCATGTACTAGAGAAGAACTGCAAAAGCTTCAAGGATAAAAGGGAAGACAAGGCGAAGGCAACACCCGTAAGCAAAATTCCAGATCCAGCTGATCCCAGATCCAGCTTGGTGAGAATCAAAGGCAAAAGAATCAGCGTAAGCAAAATTCCAAATCCAGCCGCTTCCAGATCCTGCTGCTTCCAGTCACTTCCAGATCCAGCTGCTTCCAGATCCAGTTTTGAATCCGCTGCATGCAAAATATGAAAAAGGACAAGACTGCAGCTTTCTTCTTTCTTCTTCTTTCTCTTATTTCCTTCGACAAAGTAATTGAGCAATGAATTAAATTATACAACTTAAGTGATTGGTTTAAAAGCCATTACTTGAAGAATTCAAATACTTGGAGATAGGTGGTAGACGTGCAAAATAGAAGGTTCTATTTTCAGTTACAAATCATGCATGTCATGCAAAAAGGAATTTCGGAGGAAGATTGCAGTTGTTTCCTTTCCCACTTCCACATGTGTCAGTTCAACTAAAATATTCCGACTTGTAATTGTCCCTCTACATTTTATAAGTAAATGAAGAACCTACGGGTAAATAAGGAGAATTTGTAAGCGGAACCTTGTGTTCCAGGACTTTGTCTTTGAAACCCTTGAGAGCCACTTGAAAAAGGATATACAGGGAGTAGATTTCAAGAACTTTGTGTCACGGTGTATTGTGTTTCTTGTTTTCTATCTTAGATCTTTTAATAAACTTTGTGTTATTTCTTATCTAGATCTAGAGCTACCTTTGCTTATAATTACGTGTTTATATCTATTAGTTTCTTCTATGTGCGCACAATCAACTTTGTTATCTATTGATTGGGATGCACATCTTCCTATTTCTTCTCTATGTTTATATAATTCTCTTTCCCTTCTTCTATAAATATTTCCTTTCTTTAAACAGTTGCTTACTTGCTGCAGAATTGTTCAGTTATGGTTCATGAAACTGAGTAGTTAAAGTAAAACCCCATTTAGATATTAGCATACTTTAATTGAAAAATCTGACACGGGAGCCTCATTGGTAAATGAGGGAGATTTATCTCATGATTGCCTAGGTTTTGTGCTATACAGAAAATCTAGCCAACACAACCTTTAGGCCCTAGTTCCACTTTGCATATACATAAACACAACTCATCCCTCTTTTCCTTTAGATGGCACACTAAAACACAACTCACAACATATTCAAAAATAAATAGAATTACACGTTCAATCACAATGCCCAAGGGTCTCATACTTTTCCATGTCTTCCCTTTCTACTTCTTGTCCCTTCTTGCTTCAAAATCCTCTCGCACTCTACAACTATTCCTCTTGTTTCATCTAGGAAGAATGTTGCAACAAAAATATTTTGGCACTTATGGTGGAGGGAATTTTTGCATATTGTTGTCAATCAAGAAGACACACATATCCACTACAAGCCTACAACTTCCCCCTCCCAAACCATCCTTGGGAAGATGAATTATAGGTAGGCGGGCCTTCTTGGAAGGCCTCATGGCACACATCCTAAGTTTTAATAACATTTACACGCCTCTAAAATTGAGTTATTTTTCAATTTCAGGTTCCCGGAATGTTGAAATGGATCACGTGTCTTAGGGTTGGTTGAAAAAAATGCATAGGATTTGGTGCAAAGGTAAGATTTGTTTGCTCAATGTATCACATACTCAAGGTCCAAATAGTTTAGGCACACATTTAGAACATTGCTCACATGGTCTAGGGGTCCAAAATAGGCACATAAAACAACACAATAACGTGCACAAGGGAGTCGTATGCTTACTATATTAGGTGGCTAGTGGGAATGATCAATTCCCCTTGTTCGGGATTGTTCACTTGTCGCCTACACAATCATTGTGCACATTAGAACGCTCATACATTTTTAATTATATGAAAATGCAATACAATTCACCTCATCTCAATAAAGAAATTATATAGCTTTGCGGGCATATTGTAGCTCGCAAATCTATAGAATGTCCAAATCGTGCTCATATGCAATCATAGTTTACTTTTCAATTTCGTAGTCCAATGTGTGATTTCTATCTTGATGTATCGTCTGAAGCGGATGGTCGTATTAGTCATTGCTTCATGATCTCTACCATGACGAAGAAGGTAGTACATGTAATTGCCACTTCGAGATTAGAGGATAACGATGAAGAAGGTAGTTGACATAGTCGACACTTCGTGATGCCTATCATGATGAAGCGGATGGTTGATGTGCCCATATCACAATCAACCCCAATAGGCCATCACATGGCGAAACCCACTATAGGGTGTAGCAATAAATACCATTTAGACAAGGTTAAGATAAATATTCATCTAATAACATTATGCAAGTACAATCCATTTACCATGTAATACTAGTGAGAATATTAATTCAATTAGCAACAGTTTCAACAATGATGTACATGTTAATCATAATTCTCACACAACATAATCAAACATTCAATTGCAACTATAACAATATCCACCATGGATCTACATGATGTTATAATCAGTTTTTCATTACATTAATGCTCATAAGATAAGTACATTGAAAACAAGCGGGCGAAAGTAGAATCCAAAATATACATGTATATCCACAATCTCCCTATCTAGCCATACTACCATGAGAGAACATACATAAAAGCACCGAAAAACCTCATTACTAGAGAGATCATAATCATATACAATACAAACAGAGTGAAGCTTGACCATCGTGCGTAAAAATCAATTGGCACAAGGAGGTACCCAAAAATGGCATCACAAAAAGGTGGTCAACCCGCTTCATTAATATGCGATTTTGCTCGTTGTTGCAGTAAGTACGTACTTTATTGAACATTGTTCAATGACATTATGCAAACCACATGTGGGACAAATTTCTTTGCATGCAAGAAAATTTTCTTGCATTGCTTTATACATACCAATGAAATGTTGGTTTTCAAGGGGGTCTCCATAATGTGATAGATGTAGTTGTTGACCTTGAGTAACCAACATTGTGACTTTGTTCTATAGGTCACACCTTGAGCATACATGCATGGCTTGCCAAAGAGAACATTGTAGGTTTCCAAATGAGTTACATTAAAAGGGAGGAAATTTCACGTGGGTGAGATCCCATACTCAATGTAGTAGTGTTGAGTGACTATAGTATCATGGGCCTAATGAAACCATCCAAACGAATATGAATGAGTGTCTTTGTTACCAAACCTAGACACTTCACAATATCTTGCACAATGATATTATTGGTACACTATTAGTGATGGCATTGATCGGTGGCCCTTTTAATAACACCTAGAGTGAAAAGATGTTCTCTTTCTTCAAAGATCAATAGGTGTCCATTGAGTATTAATGTTCAAAAAGGGCATATTAAGATTTTTCTTTCTTTACTTCACCTTCAAACAACTATGCATAGTCACGAGAAAGGTTTGTTGTGTATGAAACTCTCAATTGTCATGGTGTTGATTTTGTCATGACTACATCAATTAGTCTCTTTCCCGTATTCCTTCTAGGAATGAGTTTTTGTTCGGTATGTTGTTTTTGTGAAGAGAACTACGAGATTGGTGTACATATGAGACTTAATGTTTTTTGTTCTAAATGCTAGTTCTTGGGAGGATTAGAAATGAAATGAAAGATTTTAATGACGTCCACGAGACTGAAGAGTCTATGGGACCACAAAACTGAGATATTAATCAGATTTCAAACTCTTTTCAATATCCGCTCTTCGGCTGTGAATCTTTAGGATGAAACCCGCGGTCGCTTGAAGCTTTGTTCCTTCAAAGAGCTCCTCAAGTTCATCCACCTTCAAGTTGTTTCCGTACTGAATACGAACATCATCATATGTTGAACATTCCATGATGAAATGGCATTCTGTCTCGACAACTCCTTTGTTGCAGAAAAGACAAATTCTCCTTTCCCAGTCTTCCTTTGGAATAGACCATCTACCGGTTTCACATCGGAGATGATGCGATCCGGTCCTTAACTGTGCCACTAAGATCCTTGCTTTACCCTTGATAGCTGCCCCTAGATAAGCTTTTTCATCATGTTCCCCAGTGGGGTTGAATTCTTTGATATAATGCGCTTTCTTTCGGTCAATCTGACCCGTCCACATGGCAATCTTGAACTTTTCTATCACATAATTTTTTATTTCCCTGTTGCTGTTAGGACACTCTTGCAAGTTGATGCCCCATTTGTTCATCCATTTAGTATTCTGATTCATCCAGGTTTTCTTTCTACATTCCAAAGTATCGTCCATAACTATTTTGGGCCAACGAAGATTGTCCATGTTTTCAACTTTTTTCAAATAGCTTATCATCGAGATACTGTTGAAGCTTCCAATGGGAAAGTACCCGCTTCAGCCAACAGGATCTCATAAGGAACAGTTGATTTGACTTTAAGAGTGCTTGTAATTAGATGTTTCTGGATTATTTCTTTTGTCTCCACCCGTGATTTGACATACTACTTCCCCAAACCTCGCAGCCATATAGAACAATTGGAGTGACCAACAATCCAAAAAGGGTTTTCTTAGTTTTCTAGTCCCAAAGTTCAGCTTTCCTACACCTGTTTTGAAGTAGGTAAGATGCTTTCCAACCTCCCTGTATCCTTTTTGCTTTACAAGTCTCCCAACTAAGTTTGTGGTGAAAGTCAATCCCAAGATATTTGTATTCAGTGACTATTTCCAAAGGGCTCCCTTCAAAAAGAAAGTTAATTTGTCTCTCTTTCCTTTTCAAGGAGAAAATCATGATTTTTGTTTTGCTAGTGTTCACTTGCATCCCGACTTCCTGGCAGAAGAGCTCTAGCGCTTTTAGTTGTTCCCTCAATCCTTGGGTAGTTTTGAAATTAGGATAAGGTCATCAACATATAGAAGTAACTTCACCACATAATTTGCTAACTGAATACCTCCTCCCTCAGTTTTGTTTAACCATTCTTCAAGCTTGTCAATGTATAGACCAAATAAGGTGGGAGAAAGAGGGCAACCTTGCTTGACACCAATGTCACTGCCGAAACACTCGGACATACCTTCTCTGGTTCTGATTTTAGCTCTGACCTGCTCATACAGTTTATGAACTGCTGCTCTAAACTCATCTGGAATCCCAAGCTCCTCCATCCTGTTCCAAAGTTTCTTTCTGGGCACTGTGTCGAAAGCTTTCCTGAAATCAACAAAACAACAAAAAGCTTCTTCTCCTTGGGTGTCCCAAACCTTCTCAATCAAATGCCTAAGAGTGATACAATGGTCAATTGTTGAGTGTTTAGGTCGGAATCCCGCTTGCCCTTTTGCTCTTTTACCCTCTCTTTCAGCCCAACTTGCTGATTCTCCGTTCTATCATGCCTCCAAAAATTTTACCAAGAAGAGGGTTGATCATAATGGTGCGATAATTGACGGATTATTAATGTCACCACTTTTAAATAGAGGAATAACAACGCTAGTCATCCACTCTGTCGGAAAGCCATTCTGATTGACATCATTGAATATTTTTCTGATGTGTGGCGTGAGGACCTCAACTCCCCATTTTAAAAATTCAGCCTGTAGACCATCGATATCTTGAGCTTTACCACTTGCTAGATTCTTTATGCCATGCTTGATGTCTTCTGTCGAAAAAAGCTCAATCGAAGTCTTGATTATGGGAGGAGTATCTTTTTGTTGGGGACGCTCATAAAGAGTCCTTGCATATTCTAACCAATGATTACCTGTGATATTATTTTCTATGTATTTTTTCTTTTGTTGCAGCTCCTTCCAAAAACCTTTGGGGTTGTGTTTTCCAAGAGAAATTAATTTTGTCCTTCTTTTGCACACATAGCTTTCTTTTTGTGTTGAACCAATCTCTCATAAGTTTTTTTATTTTCTTTGTTCATCCCACTTTCTTTCGAGCTCTTTTGGCACTTTACACTCTTCATCATACCACGGGTTTGTCGAAAAAGTATTTGCCGCTCCTTTCTAGGTTTAGATCTCTTACAAACATTTAGAGCCTTTTGGATTAAGGATACCAATAGATTACTGCGTATATAACCATTCATTCTCTTGGACGTTGTGTTCTCAGATATCCTTCCTCATTATCTCGAAATTGTTGCAACAAAGATTTCCCGATTTTCTTTATTGAGAATGATTTTTCCCTATTTTTGAGATGCCTTTCGTATGTGATGAGCTTGATTCTTTTGTTGCTGATTGAAGATGGTCCCAAGCTTTATCAAGAGAGGACTATGGTCTGATTTTAGTTCGATAGGGCAATCTCCAATTTCAAACTCAAGCAGTGTGGAGATAAAACTTTGAGAACAAATTACATAGTCTACTACACTTTGACCATTGTATGTTTTACAAGTGATATTGCCGGATCTGGGCCAAGCCCTCATGCCATTGCAAATGACCATGTTGTATAAACTACATAGGCGTAGAAGCTCAACCCCAAAATGTGACACCCCTCCATTACCGTCTTGAGATAATATTTCCCAAAGCTCGTTCTCTTCTTCTTTAAGCCACAACGGATTGTCTTCACCTTCTTCTAAACTGTTCAAGCAAGAAGAGATTGGTTATTTGCAGCCCTCGCATTGAAATCACCCAATAGAATTATTTCACCAATTGTATGAAAACAAATGTCTTTTTTTTATTGAAGTGTATGGATCTTCGCTATCCAAATTTCTTCTCTTATATGTTTTTGAACCTTTTGGCAAAGCAAAGTAACAGAGCTTATCTTATTATTGTCTTGTCATATGTTATTTTCAGCCATATATATTGCTTATTTGGATCTTCTTTTTCAACTTTGACATTTTGAGCCATATTTCCTTGATTAACATTGTGATTCCACCGTGGCCTTTCCCTGTTTCATTCCCTTCGTTCCAGACTGAAATTTTTGTAGCCTTCAAAATCTGGAACCTTGCAGCCTTCGTGCTCATGTGTTTCCGTAAGAATAATAATATCTTTCCCTTCTGCTATGGGCCCCAAACCCGGTCCTCTTCTCCACGGATATCCTCTACAATTCCAACTTACTATGTGCATGAATTCCCGTGGGGCCCCTAATTCCTATTTCTTGTTTGATAAATGATCACTGATTTGGGCTTTCCCATTTCTCATCTATGCCCATTTTCCTGCTTCCCTTGCTTTTCTCACTTTCTCCCATTCTTTCCTTTGATCTTCTTGTTGAGCGAATGTCAAATCCTCATCTAGATATGTGTGTGCCTCTAAGAAGTCCCCTATTTTTTAGGATAGCATGTTTGTCTTCTATTTTTCTCATGACCACACGCACGTGGCGGTCCTTTCCTCCCTCTATTCTCTTGCCAATCATGTTTGCTTGTTGTATGTATCTTGTCCACTTCAATTCGTCTTTAAGAAAGTCTCTTGCCAATATGTCAGTTCTCTCATTTTCACCAAAATCTTTTAGACCCTTAATAATAAAATTTACTGCTCTGTCTTGTTGATCTTTCTCTTCTTTTATCTGTGTTTTGATGTGTTTCTCCATGACTTGCCTTTGCTCATTTGACGATCCACTTACTAATTGTGACCAAGTTTTGGCTTCTTCTATCCGATCCTTTAGTTGATTTTCCTTTATTTCCATGTCTTTAATTGCTGATTGGATCTCATCTATTTGCATTGTTTCCTTCCCCTTACCGTTTCGGGCTTTTTTCCCCCTGTTTTCATGTCCTAGATCTTGTTTTAGCATGATTAACTCTTGTTGCCCTCTTTTCATGAGGTTTTGGAGATTTAGACTCTGTTCTTTGAGAATTTTATTTTCTCTTTCCAACTTGTACCTAACTTCTGTGAGTTCTTTCCTCTCATTGTTTTCTTGCAATTTCTGGTTTTCTAAAATTCCAAGCCGTTCTTTCATGTTCATGAGTTCCTTCACATATAGCTTTGAAGACCACAAAGAGGAGTTGAAGTAGGATCAGTATAGGTATTTGGAGTCCTGGACCGCGTCTTCTCTTTCCTCTTTGTATTTTACGATTCTCATGCGTTTTTGTTCACTTTTGACTCCTTTTTATTATCTTTCGACTTGATTGTTTGCCTTCCATTTTATGTTCTCTAAAAAAGTTCTCTTTGTTGTTTGTTGTCTTTAGTAGAATCAGAGTGAGGTTTTTCTTCTAGATTCTTCGTAGTTTTTAGCTTGTCTACGTCGTAGAATCCCCTTATATTGTTTTGCATTCACATATACCAACTTTTTAGTTGTACCCGTTGTATGATTTTGGAAAACTTTTGCATTTCTCCAAAAAAAAATTCCATTGTTGTATGTGTTTCGGAATAATAGATCTTTGTAGTGTCATATTTGGATTGTCTTTGAAACCCTCATGTTTAAGCACGGTTTACATGCCTCGTTGAAACCAGATTTTGACAAAAATATATAAAGAATGTTGCAGAGAATGAGGAGGTTTGGTGGGTCAACTGAGAAACTGACTTATTTAATTCACTTTTACCAAGTTTGGCCTTTGAAACAGGAATATTCGCAACTTTGGTCCACACTGCCCTCCACTCAGCCCTAGCCCGCAACCCGCCACTGTCCTCCTGTGCAACCCCGTCGCCTTGTCACGCCTGTTCTCTGCCTCCCACCTCTCCCCGCGCAACCCTATTCCCGCAAAGACTCTTGTCCCACAACACCTATCTTGCAAGCACCTCGTAGATCCTTGTCACAAGACTGTCCCTTGAGAACCCCCCCCAAATCACTTTGTGTTTTGGAATACTTGGCATGTTTTCTTTATCAAAGGAAACTAAACCCTTCATCTTTATCTTGGATTGTTCCTCGATATTGACATGACTTTGACATGCTTCTCCCGAGTGTTTGCACAATAAGAACTCCATTGTAAGTGATGTGTAGGAGTGTGGCCTACTAGTGTATATCAAGTTTTGATGAAAGACTCTTTCGAAGAGATGTAGACATGCATAAAGCTCAAGAAATTAAGGTCTTCAATATCGAAGAGTAAGTACTTCACTACCACTTCCATACTTGGTGGTTTATTTTATATAAAGGCACAAATAATGATGGGGAGTCAGATAAACAGTTCATTGAGAATCCGATTTAGATAAGACAGTTCATTGGGTGGGTGTTGTGTGATTATATCCAAGCTTTAACATGCAACATTGCAAATTACATTACACATATAAAAATTAATTAAATGAAAGAAGCAACGTATATTCTTTGAAATTTTGGATCCCTTTTCATTTTTTCAATCAGAGTCATATTTTTGCAGGGGCACTGATTAAATTTATTTTCATTCTTATGGCTACTTGTCAGTTATGCTTTCCGTAGTTGATGGTTTCATCAGGATGCTGCAAGACATGCATATATACACATTCATGGTCCAATAGAATCAGATTAAATTTCCAGGACGGTTTGACCTCTCATATATGATAAACTCTTCTAAATTAACAATAGCCATAATTATTTTTGCAATAGTCGTCAAATAATCCTCAGCTTGTTAAACTCCTAAATGCTGTTCACATATTCCCTACACAGAACCATGTGCAATTCAGATGTATTGTGCAACTGCAAAGACATTTATCCTGTTTTTTTTATGCATCTTATAACCCTAACACATCAACAATGCTCTAACCTAACAAAGGTAACAACTTTCGTACAAAGAGTATTAAATGGTGGACCTTAAATATGGAAAAAAATAGTCTATAGGAAAAATATGACAAATCATATATTTAAAAAATATGATAATTTTAATAATTTAAAACATAGTTCTATACAACAGATTCAAAATTACGAACTATGAAGAACTTGTGTATGTCCATAGCAAATTACAGTTCTTACTACTTAACGAGTACTATGTAGTGTGTTATAAAATATTAAAAGGCATGCTTTAATTAATAATAAATAATACTAATAATAACAGAAGTCTGAGATCCTTTTCTTTTTTTTAGTTTTATATTTTTCAGTTTTTTTGAGTTTTTCTACATTCTAATTATTTAAACATTGAAAAATACATTGTTTAATACAATTGATTGGAAAAATCGAAAAAATAGGAAGATTTTCATGAAATCCATCGTATTTGGTAACTATGAACCTAACTAGAGTGATGAAGGAAAAGAACAGCGTATGACCTGTACACTAACCAGATGAATGCCTGGTCTATATCCTTTACAAGCAGTACTTGTTTTATCTATGTATATCTTTGGGTAAATCAATCCATTTGAGCTCCACTTCTAGTTCCCCACACTCCACATTCTGAAGCCTCAAACATAATTCCTGAACTGTGTTTCCATTAACATGCCGAATGCAACTATCTTTTACAAGACAATTGTCCTCGGATGCCACCAATCTGTGCAATTCAGTATTAGAGTTAACACTAGGTAGAACGTTTCTCATCCTTGCAGCCATTACCAGAGGTTGCAGATCAATTTCAGCATCTCCCATCTTGTCATCTTTGGTCAGTGTGTCCTTATCTAGTACTCGCTGCATACAAAAACAGTCAAATTTTGGATATCAATAGATTACTTGATCAATTGCCGAAGGCAAACGACCCAGTGAAGTTATAGAGTCCAGGAAAATACTATTACGAACGTAAAGAATGTAATAATAAAGATTTTTCACCTGCTCAAAATGGCAAAAAAATGTCAGTATAAAGGTGAGGAGACTGTCAGATTTGCTAAATTTTGTTTATCTCTGGAGTCTCAGAAGAGAGTTTCATACGATTTGAGAAGAGCATCAAGCCCTGAAAAGAATGCAAAGTATTCCAGGAAAATTGAAGCAGCAAATTGTTCTATAGAACAGCTGGTGCTTATAATAGAGTTTTCCTGTATGAAACATTGTACCGGAAATTTAACGTACTCTGGAGCAAGGATAAAATCATTTTCGTTTTGGCTCCTATGAAGAGAACTGAACTCCTGACCAAACGCTTGGAAGCCATTTGCCCTAGCGACATGGGTATGTCAACTAATTTTATAGATGGATGATTACCCACCATAAGAACTTGAGGAAGAAAAGGATCTTCTGCTATCGAAAATAGTTTTTATAAAATAAATTAAGTTCAGTTTTCATTGATCAGATGTGTTATCTCTCGTAAGTTTATTGCTGTTAGAAGAAAGATAAGTTTGTGTCACGATAAATGGAGAAAGTATTAAACTAAATTCATCAAAAATCTGACGCTAAAAGCTGGTTGTTAATCAGAAGTATCTTTTTTCTATCACCGTGAATTCAAATTGCACTTCAAAACAGACTCAGGTAATGTCCGTGCAATGAATTAACATTCATCCTAGTTTTAAAGCTGCTTTTGTTCGAAAATAACAATGGCGGTGACATATAAAAGTACTGGAAATAAGCTATGTTACCTACACAGTAATTTCGCCACCCAAATGTATGAAACCAGTGAACAGGTATTGGAAATTTGTTTTAGTCGACTCACAACTACAGCTTATGAGAAAGAAAGAAAGAATTAATTTTATTAATGTCTACTAATGACCAAAAGTAGGTCGGTGGGACTCAAGATTACACCCAATTATAATAGAAAACTTTAGGGTAAAAGGGCCCTAGGAACAACAACTAAATAAATAAAAGAAGAACAAAAGCACTGAAAGTAAAGGGGTAAACTTAATGTAGTAAATACCCCAACCCGCGTGGTTAAGGTAACAATTCAAATAGCAATGTGGGGGTTAGTAAGAACCCCCAAAGAGCATGGGCTGATGAAAGTCGAAATGATTGGATGATAGTCTCACCAAACATCTACAACCTATAGAAGAATCATCTGTGTTATTGTTTATCATTGTGAAAGGACCAATGCAGGATCTGATAATGCTCCTCAGAGAGTATCTAGGACTAGGGGCCAGGTTGGGTAATCCTTAGTTGAGAGATTATAATGTAACAAGCTTTATAGAAAAATCAATTCTCTCAAAACTGAAGGTAAAAAAAAGGAACATCGATGATAAATCCTCGATGAATTAGTACAACTAAGTTGAATACCTTACCATATTTACACACATTTCCAATTTACCTCCTCCTCTATAAGTATTTTACTCCCTTATGGGATGGGAAATCTTATCTAGAAGTTAGCTTCCCCTTGTATGCTTTCAGTGCATGTCTATTCCTGATGTAGCTACACCTATGTGCCATTCACATAAGTGGTGCACCGCTGATCGCTCCACTCTGGTCCTCACATAGTAGGAGCAACTCTTCCCAAATTTTGAATGCCCAAAACAGATAGGGACCAAACTGTCTCACAAAAGTTTTCAACCCAATTCACATATCACTTTGAGGGGAAACATACCACCAACCCATGGAAGCTGCTTCACCTCCACGATGCACCGAGTTGACATTGAGGTGCCAAACACTACTTTTAACAAGATCTCTCAAGAAGTATTAGTTTCTTATCCCTAAGGTAACCATTGTCCCTTTAGAAATGGGCCTCCTACTAGGTAACCACTTGATCACTCAGTCCTACTTCCGTATTTATTCAACTTTCGATTATCTAAGTCGAGTCGAAGGCTTCCACGAGCAATTTAATTAGATTGTTGATTTTTGTGGGATTTTTACTATAATGTCCCCAGTGGGATATTTTCAAATCCCAAAGAGAATGCCTGAAATTCCTGATTTATTACAGCCAACTGGTTGAAGAAAACTAATAAAAAAATGTTATTTTAAGATCTGAAATTTCCCTAGAAATTGCGAGCTGATCTAGGGATCAATCACCCTCAAATCTGATCTAAATTAATCAAATATTTGCCAAAATAGCCAGAATTAATCATGCATGTATGAATACCAAAGTATATAATTTTTGGACCCAAAAATAAGAGCTGGAAATTTATTAAAAATCTGCAAAAGTACAGCTTACAAAAATGGCCGGAAAGAAGGTTTTCCAAGCCCAGATCAACTGAAACCGAGCTGAAAATGGCCTCCAAAATTATGGCAAGGCTGATAGTGATCAGATCCGGAACAACCGTGCCCTAGGATGATTAGATTTCACCCACAAGGGGGTCACTACCCTAGAACAAGGCTGGAAATGAATTTATAAAAACCCTAGCTGGAGATGCCTCAAATCTGCAATATGGATCTCCAATCACTGCTGGAATTCTGAATTTCTCCTTGAAAGCTCACTAGAAACTCCTGAATGGAGGATCTTCACACAAAGGATGAAGAGTTTTCATTCTTCAACCTTGGCAAGAGAGGGTTTTCATCCCCTAATGCAAATACACCAAAGGGTTTTCATCCTCCAATGTAGAAATGGGATAGCAATTAGCCCAAACCTGAAAATTGATGTTGAAATAGCAAAAGATGCCCTCTCCCAAGTGTGGCGACCTCCTTTTATGGTTGGAAGTGGCACAAGGACCCAAACAAAAGGCCCAAATGGTTCGCTCCACTTGGGGAAAGTTACTTTAATTTAATATTTTTATTTCCCTTTTGCTTTTATTCCCCATATGGGTCGCATTTTCTCTTTAGGGAAAATAAAAATAAAGTGGACATTTATTTTATTACTTTATCACTAATAAAATAATTAAAGTGCTTATAATAAAAATCACTATGCACTAAAATTAATTTATTAGGATTAGTTTCCCTTATTTTCTACCCCTTAGCCGTCGGAAACAAAGAATAGGCTAAGGGTCTTCGACCTGTTATTTTTGAGAAGGGGATATTACATTTACTCGTGTGTTTTTAGTCATTACCCAAATGACCTCCATGAGTAGTCATTGTGGTAATGACATTTTTCCTTATATAATTCACCACTTTGGTGTCAATGCCAGTTATAGTATCATTTTGGCACAAGCTCTAGTGTCAGTGTCAGCACCAATGCAGGCCAGGTTATTCTCCGCGCTCATGTCTATAACACCAATTCCAACATTTGCAGCAACACCAATCCTGCCAAATTCAAATCAGCACCAAAGTTATTCCATATGCCTACAGTGGCAAAACCCAACACCAGTGCCTATGCTCATTTTCAAATCACACACAACTTTTTCCTTTTGATTTGGCATCATTCTTGTTAGTCTTTGATGGTAAGTACACCCACCACCAAACATCAGTTCTGATTGGTGTCAAATTCCGCTTTTTAACACCCATGCCATGTAGCTTGTTCCTTTTGGCCAAGTTGTTGCACCTCTGCTTCAGTGCATAGAAAGTTCCCATTCCTTCAAGGAGGTCTATCTTCCCGCTTCGTTGGAGCATATGGATACACCTTCATCCATTGGAGGCTGCAGACTTTTCCTTACCCGGCTGCAGTACTATGTACCTATGATAAATCAAAAGACAAGAAGCCTCTCATCTATGCAGAAGGCCCACAACATTACATTGTGGAAACCACCCTTTTGGCCAACCCCGGTTGCTTTACTTGTGCCATCTTTTATAATAACTACAAGCTTTATGTTTAGCAACCTTCTACACTTACACAATAATGCACTTTACAATCTTCATCTCCTGACCGTTCTGCATATTACTTGTTTCAAAGCTCCCATCCTTGTTGCAGTGTGGGTTTTGGAAATCCCTGCAGAACTTTAGGCTTTGTGAAGCTGTGTAGCTTGCTACAGTTCTGTAAATCAGCATCAGTCTTCTGAGTTGGTGCCAACCTTGTTTCCATTTGGCACAAACCTTTGTTTCCAGAGTCAGCATCAACATTGACATCCATTACAGGTTCAGTACCAACACTCTTAAACCATTTAGTAACAACCCTCTTCATTGACATTTTAACTTCTGAAGGTGGCCTTTGTTTTGATGGCTTCCAGATTTGAAGTGAACAGATTCTTCTCCTCACACAGCATATACTACACAATTATACAACATTGGTAAGAGAGAGCAGAGAATAAAGATCAGTTCTTACCACTGCGCAGCTTGACCTTCAGGCCTTGATGAGTGTAGCCTGCATCTTAAACGTCAATATAATGTAATGACATTGGAAATCGGAAAAGCCCCATGATTTTAACATTTAGGGATAAACAACATATACGAGGATGAGGACAATTTTTAGAGTCTTAGAGGTCGTAGCAACAACCTGTAACTCGGTCCCTTGATTTTTTCCGTAACAGTAAAAGATCAAGAATGCCTTGATGAATCAATCTACTTTCCTGTAGATAGGGAAGCATTTGGCTTCACCAGAAAAGCAAATGCACCAGCACTTAATTTTGTAACTGCAACCTTACTTTGGTTCATTGATTTTCTCCACTATTGTAAAAGGTCCTCATAATCTTGTTAAAAACTCATTCTACCTCTGTAAATAGGGACCCATTGGGCTTTACCCAAAAATATACTTTACCCTTTATCTGAACACCTTTGCATGTGTCATTGTTTCAATGCTCCCCCACCTATGTCCCTATCTCTCCCACACCCATCCTCTCAAAAACCGAAAAAAAAACAGAAGCCGAAAATATTCTATTTCATTTAAAGTTATGAAAGTAAAAATCTGGCTTCTAGCAAAGGCAGACAGACTTGTCTCAAAAGTAGCAAATTCTAGTAAACCTATTAATAAATTCCACAAGATTCAAAACAATGGATAATGCAAGAAGATACTAAAATTGTCACTTTTCAACTTTTTACTTACAATTTAAACTTTTAGCAATTTTCCCATTTATTATTTACAATTTAAACTTTTACCCACTAAAACACCCATTTATTGACCAAACTGATCTAAGTGTTCCAGTTTGTGTATAATTATTACGACAAAAGCTCGGCCAACATACTGCATGCCTATTAGCAATTCTGTTACTTTGAGTTAAATAGAGGAATGGGCATTCCAGTCACTGCAGTTTATTTCCTAGTTTATATTCATATTGGTTTTGTTTTCCTTTCATACAGAGTCTATAGGAGATGAATTTCAGATCTGAATGATGTAAAGATGGCCTAAAAACTCAGAACAGACAAGACATGATTATTTTTGGGAGAACTTATAATGCTTCTGTCAAATCAGAAATTACAAACTTTGAAATTAGTCTTTTTATGAAGAACTAACATAAATCAGTTTTAGAAGTTAAAATTCGTGACTGAAATGCAGGCTTCTATCAGGTGATTTCTGCACAGCTACAAATTATCTTCTTCCAATACAATAGAAAAAGACACTGACATTTAGGTAGCCTCAACCATTACTTAAAAGTGTCAATTCAAATCATGCAAATGCTTTAACTTCGTAAATGAACACAGACTTCATTCATATGCACCCACTATATTGAAATTTAAATAAATCACAAAATACAAAAATGAAATCTTCCTCCACACATACAGCTAATGTGTTTCCATCCAGATGGGTCTCAACAAAGCACTACCATCCAAAGGAAAAGCGTGCAATATAGAAATTTAAAAAAATATGAAAATATAAATGTTAAATTTCAACTGTTCTTTAATGTTATTCTTCACTTAACAATCAGCTTCCGCTGCTATATTTTTCTTTAGTATGATATGACAGTAAAGAAATGTTGAGCTGTATTAGTTTTCAAGGGCTTTCAGTCACATATTGCAAATTCCAAGATCTACATCCTTATGAATTGACAAACAGATTAGATGTGAACCCATCGGAGTTCAATTTCGATTTCCCCAGACTCAGCATTCTTCAACTTAAGGCAACAATGTTGGATTATATTGCCTTCTGTAAGAGAAATAGGGCTGTCCCCAATGAATGTGTTATTTTGAGATGCAAGCACCCTTTCAATCTCTTTTTTTTCCTTCTCACTGTTCATGCCTTCACATTTTGCAGCAGCAGCCACAAGATGCTTAAGATCCACTTCAGCTTCCCTAATGATTCATCTTTTGTGAATTTGTCTTTGTCCATCACTTGCTGCAAAAAAATTGTTTTACAAATGTCATATACCTCAACTAGTGTCATAATAGTTGATACTCAAGAAGCTTTGACATTCGAATGAACATGTTTCCATGAGAAGCTGAGATCACATCCATTTCATATTAATTTTATAAGGTGGCAACTGGTTTGAAATTTTGACTTATCTTCAATCAATGCAAAACCGGTAAATCATTCTCGGCGCAATGAGAGATGTTTGGGTAAATATTTTAGGAAAGTGTGCCTGCCATTTCCCACTCATAAATTTATTCAGGATGAAGCTCAAAGCATGACATGCTTGGGAGGAAGGCTTTGTGCAAAGGTTCATTGGTTTCCCCACAAAACTTAATCTTAACATATATTATAGTTTTTGGTAGGAAAAAATATAACCTTTATAATTTGGAAAATGCAGACCTTTAAAATATCTACAGAGTTGGAGATCAAATAATGTTAATTGTATCATCATACATGCACATTTTTATAAGAATATAACTGGTATAACAAAAACTGTAAACATATGGATCAACCATGTTTGGTGACTTACAGTTTACTTATGATAGCATTATAGCACACGTCTGTCACTGAATGTTTTCATTGCCATAATAAAAAAATACTGTGTCAAATTATCAATACTCTAAAAATTAATCTGATCCGCATGTTTTGCTTTATAAGTGGGTAAACTTAATATTAAATGTAGAAAAGAGGAAGTAAGGTCGCAGATAATTCTTCCCATTAACTACAAGAACTATTGAAGTCTTGAAAGCATGTATATATGTATATGCTAGGTTATGGATGTTCTTGTGCTTGTGTTAAAAAGCTGCATGAATTCAGAGCTATCAGCCTCTGCAACACGGTTTACAAAATCTTTGCGAAGATCTTGGCCCTTAGAATTCAACCTCTCCTCCCGATGCCAATTTCTGACCAACAAGGTGGTTTTGTTCAAGACCGACAGATCACTGATGGCATTATTGCGGTCCACGAGATTATTCACTCCTTAGAATGCAACAAAAAGGAAGGTATGCTTCTTAAACTGGATATGAACAAAGCTTACGATAGAGTTAGCTAGAATTTTCTCGACAAAGTTCTCAAGAAATTTGGCTTCAGTTGAAAATTCAGAAGTATCATTCAAATGATGATCTCCTCACCTATGTATTTGATTATCATTAACGGGTCTCCTGCTGGTTTCTTCCCCACTTCGAGAGGCTTAAGACAAGGTGACCCCCTCTCCCCATATTTGTTTATACTGATGGTTGAGGTTCTTGGGCATAGCATCAACAAGGCTAATTTGGCTGATAAAATCGAAGGATGTTTACCCTCTTCCAACTGCACTCCCATGACTCACCAACAATTTGTGGATGATACCTTCATGCTGGGAGAGGCTTCAGTTCCTGAAGCCAAAGAGCAGAAAAGGATTTTAGAAGACTATGAAGAGGTCTCTGGACAGCTGATTAACCTGGACAAGAGTGCTCTCTTCTTCCTTGACACTCCTAAATCAAGACAGGAAAAGATTGCCAAATTTTTTTGATGTCATATCAAAGAACTCCTGTCTACCTACCTTGGTATGCCTTTACTCAGAGGATACTCCACATGGGAGACGTGGTATAGTTTTATTGACAGATTACAAAGGAAATTGGCTAGCTGGAAAGGTACTCTTCTCAACCAAGCAGGTAAACTTCAGTTACTTTAAAGCTTCATTCAAATCCTTCTGGTTTATATTATGTCCCTTTTCAAGATGCCTAGCAAAATTGCCAACAAGGTGGAACAAATCCAGAGAAGATTCCGGTGGTCTGGGATGGAAGACAAACAATGCTTCGCTCTAGTAGCCTAGGATCAAGTATGTAGACCTAAGAAGTTGGGAGGCCTTGGGATCAGGAAAATTGAAGATATGAATAGGGCTCTTATTGCAAAGAATGGGTGGCGTCTCCTGAAAGAGCAGATTCAGTGGTTAGATATTCTAAGATCTAAATACCTTGGCAACAAAAAGGTGAATGATTTTCTTTCTATGACAGATATTCCCAAAGGGTCCATTATTTGGAATGAGATGGTTAAAACTTAAGGCACACAAAATTCTTTGGAAAGGGTGTAGGTGGAACATTGGCTCAGGTACAAAAGCTCTCTTTTGGGAGGATCCTTGGATAAAGGAAAGACCTTTGGCGGAGGTGCATCCTTGGGACAGACTGCGCAAGGTTATTAAACAGTGGTTTGGCTGCAAGGTGAAAGACTACTTGATAGAGGAAAGAGAGGGAAAAGGGTGGAAGAAAATTCGGGTGGATGAGATTGATGAAGTTGATAGGTGGAAATTCAGCTGCTCAAAAATCCCTGAAAGACATGCATGTGTGTCAGTTTGATAGGAAGATGAGATTATTTGGGCCCTGGAAGAAGATGGTAGGTACAGTGTAAAATCTGGTTTTAAAACCTCTTTTAAGGAAGATAAACAGGGTCCCCCTTGGAAGCATATTTGGAACAAGGATCTTATCCCCAAGATAAACTTATTCTTTTGGATGGCCATTCAGAATAAGATTCTCACTATAAACAACCTTATGAAGAGAGGGTCTACAATCCCAAACAGATGCTATCTCTGTGAGAAGGGGAATCTGTTAGTCACTCTTGTTGGAATGCCCTTTTGCTAACCATGTGTTATACCTTTACCCTGAAATCTTTGGGTACGTATTGGGTTAGACCAAACTCTATTGTTGACTTCCTTTCTCAATGGCATTCCCCATTCTCCTACACACCTCTAAAAAGACTTTGGAAACTCTCCCTCCCACACATCTTTTGGGGCATTTGGAAGGAGAGAAATTCCAGGATATTTTGGAATAAGAAGCATTCTGCGGACAGAGCTGGCCAAATTATTCATTTGGCTATTAAAGAGAACTTGAACTTGAATCTTTCTCATAAGGATGAGCATCCTTGCAAGTCTGAACTGGAGATGCTTCATAACTGTGGGTTGAAGATGGATACTCAGGTTTCCCAAACACCTAAGACCAATACTCGCAGCTTGGTTAAGTGGATACACCCTCTGGAAGGTTGGAGGAAGCTTAACTTTGATGGAGCGTCCAAAGGCAACCTGGGATTTTCAGGAGCTAAAGGAATGGTTATAGACTGCCTGGATAAGTGTGTGGCGCCTTTTGCGGGACACTGGGGTTCCAACCAACAGCTTTGTTGAGGCTAAAGCTGTCATTGTAGAAAGAGATGCACTAAATATCATTGAAGCCCTCAAAGGGGAATGTTCTCCGAGATGGACTATTTGTAATATAATTAAAGACTTGGGAAGCATTCACGATTCCTATGGGGAAGTCAAGATTTCCCACACATACAGGGAAGGAAATGCAATGGCGGATCATCTTGCTAATATTGGTGTTTCTTTAATGGATTATACTCAATGACATGGCAATAACAGCCTCCCTCTAAAGGTACTAGAACTCATGACAAAGGAAGGGACCTGCCCCATTAATAATGTTAGTAATTCCTTATGACTCCAAAGATTTATTTTGATTCTATTTGGAACAGGTGTTTTGTGACATGCGTGAGCTGAGGCATAGGAACTCATTAGGTATCAGGGTGATGTGTGGGAAGTTAAGCCACCACATTCAAAGCAAGATCAAGATTGGCAAGGTGAAGAATATCAACCTAGACATTGGCATTGAGGAGAGGATTGTCATTCAGCATAGTGTCATGGGTGGTGACAGGGTAAGATTTGAGCCGATTTCCTGTGAGGACGTTAAAAATCAAAGGAAGGTTTGGGCTATCCTGGAGCAAAGAGTGAAAAATTTCATGGAGCGGGTTGTAGGCCATGACTTTGTTCTATCAACTGAATTTGTTGAATCTTGGAAAAACCACAAGATAAGTGTTAGAGGTATTGACTTTGAAATTGACGATGAGTCCACTGCTTTTGCCTGTGGAATCCAAGTGGATGGACTGAAATTCTACAAGTCCAAACACAACAAAGATCAAGACATGGACTCTTTTCTCCAAGGCAAGGAGAAGTTGAAAAAGTTGCAGGACAGGATCAACTGAGGAGCAATGCATGTGATGAAGATGAGGATTGGCATTACCCAGCATGCGTGCTGCTCTAAGACTGATAGTTAAGAGAATGTAAACTAATCTTTTAAGGTCAGTATAAACTATTAGATAAACTGATGAAGGGCAAAGCCCCATTAATATAAATACCCCTTGATACATTTTTAAGAGAGGACTTTTGGAGGTTGATGATTATCATTATGAGAAAGAGAGACTATAATCCATTAGCTTGTATGGTTATTGAATGAATGAAAAGACTTATTCATGGTTGTTGAGCACTTCTGCACTTTAGTGTCATGTTTCCTTAGCAATTACTCTTCTTTGTTCTTATGCATCCGTGTGTATGAATATGTTGTTTTTGATTGAATTTGAATAAGTGTGAGCCTTAGTATAGACATCATGACGCAGTAGAAACCAACGGGGACCAGTCCACTCTCGCGCCTCGGGTGACCACACAAGGTGAACCTCTTGTGTGATATGCTGGTGTGGGACATTTCCTAAAAAGGTGCACACACTGTTCACTTGGGCTTGCATGCGCGTTATTAACAAAGGAACAAATTAGAGCAACATTTTGGTTACATTGTCAAGACCCATCACATTGTGTTTCCATGATGGTATTGTAGAAGGATGTTTCAACTTACTCAAGAAACTATTGAGTGCTAGCTAAAAAGGGTTGAAGAAGAATTTGCACAAAGGTTTCCCACTCGCAAGAATTGTTCGCTGAGGAAATGGGTAGAAAGGCATATGTAAGATGCATTGTATTAGACTTTCTTCAGCGAACTCCCAGGAAACTGGTATGCTTTGTTGGCTGCATATTCTATGCACCAAAGTTTGAATTAGAGACGTAAGCATCCTTGGACTGAAGAGCGCCTTGGAGACTTGCGGAGTTAAATGTGGTGTGGACACGTGTTGTTGACATTTGGTGGGGTAGAGCACTTCGTAGTTACGTCTTTGAGTACGCAGTCTATTCTTGCCCTGAGGAAGCAAAGTTTAACTTCCTTCGTGAGCCGCACAGAACTTACTCGAGACAACTTCCCCTTGAGATCAAGAAGCTGATGGTAGACCTTGGGATTGAGAATTTCCCTATGGCCGGCTAAACCCGTACATGCGTGAGCAGCGTGAAAGGTTGAGGGAAGAATTGTGAATTGATTGCAAAGCTCAAAATGGATGTCTCAAATGAGTGAACGCTTAGGCAATAGCAATACGAAGAATCTCGGCGAAAGGCTCTAGTTGAGAGAGGTCTTCAATGGGAGGATGAGTCAAATTCTGTAAGTGCCATGAAGACCCGTGAGTGAACGGGAATGGCACAAGGATAACCACCACAAAGAAGAAGAGATGCGTGCCGCTAGAAAAAAGCAAGCTCGGAGAATGTTGAACCGTAATAAAATGTTAATGGCCTCCTTTCCAACCAAACGTGCATGCTCATGTTGTTGAGTCTCTTGATATTGACAGATTGTAAGCATCGAAATTGATAGTGATGAGGAATCGGACATAGGGAAGGAGAAAGAAGTTTTGCACGACGCATCTCCTTTAGTCCTACAGCAAGTTTCACTCTTCGACAACCAAAGGAAGACCATCTATGACTCTTGGGAATCCATCTAGCACGCGACAATTTGGAATGATGAGCAAGTGGACCAATTAACTGTGCTTCTTAGCAGCAAGACACAAGCAACAGGACCAAAAACGCTGCCCAAGCGCAACAAGCAAACACTTTAGAGAGGGGTGAAGCCATGACAACCACACCCAACGCAATCACTACTATTGTACCCCTCACGTATGGAAGCGGGCGAGGTATAGGAACATCAAGAATTGGACAAACAGCAGAGCGCCAATACAAATCAAATTTGTTACTACCCCGCAGCTTTCTCTTACAGCTCAATTTTTCTACAAGATATCTCTACATCTCCCGAAGTATCGCGGGGTGGAGAACGTGGCGGAGCACATTCATAAGCGCAAATTACTTTGATGTGCGAAGGGGATCATCTCTCTAGAGCATAAGGCAAGCCAATTTGCCACTACCTTGTTGGAACGTGCACATACTTGGTATCACAAGTATGACCGATAACAAATTGTTGTAGATTACGACAGACGAAAACAAGCATTACTCAAAGAATTTGACATTTCGGAGTTTTAAGTAGCAAAGCATTTATGCCCTAAAAGAAATTCGACAAGAGTTAACAAAAAGTGTGTGTTCCTATGATGCGCATTTCAAAACATTGATTTCAAAGCTTTCATACAAGATCCATCATGTTCATCACACACAATGGTTTGTTAGAGGGTTATTGATGTCTTGTCGATGTGCCTTCTCACATAAGATCTTCACAGACCCGCGAGAAGCACTAGAAGTTGCTCTTCGTGCAAAGATAGTCGGAAGTATTAATACTTGGAGTAAACTCGTTTATGGAAACATAGATCGCATCAATGGCTACCTAGTTGGAAATATTGACTACCAACAAAGACGCATGACACACGCAACGGGTTTTGGTGCACCGATTGTGAAACAAAGGGGCACACTAAGACCAATTGTCCAAGGCGTAATGTATGTGCTTTCTTTGAAAGCTTGCGAGATTTGTAGGAAGGACCACGATGTGAGAAAATGTCCTCTACTTCAACGGACCATGCAGAGGTGTCCCTTTCTTTGTAAGATTTGTGACACGCGCATGCACACCACTAAAGATTGTTGCATTATTGATCGGATCCATGATGCCAAAGCTATTAGATTGAGACAAGCGTGCTACGTTGTTAACCCTAGGTCCTATATCGGTATATGGATAATGACTGTGGTTAACATAATCTCTTATTATGTCATATCATATTTATTTATTCTTTCATATGCTTAGCGGTCGGCCTTGGGGCTTTGCATAGTATGGTAGGGTATATATAGGAGTTAGAGAGTAGGATAATATCATCATGTTGAGCACTTGAGTCTTATCAGATGCTTTGGAGGTTGCCCCCTCGAAGTGGCTAAGTTATTCTATTTGTATATTGTGATCATTTCTCTATATTTTGGTGTTCCTGGTGTTATATTGTTGTTGATATTCGATCTATCTAAATAATTTCATTACAAGTGGTATAAGAGCTTAATCCCGCTTAATTGGGTCAAAACCCTAATTGTAAAGATTTGGCTATATCTCCAAAAACAAAAGAGAAATTTTCCGCAATTTTTTATCTAGTGTCATGAACTAAGCCAAGTAAGATCCCCTCCAAATTTCAATATTTTTGACTCGCTTTGCACAAGTTATTGTAATTTGGTAGAGCTTTTCTAATAATCGGACTTGCACATAAGAATATAAAAACTCTATATCATTAAATTTATCCGAGACAAGGTTCTAATTATATAAGATAGGTTGCTTCTATATTCAAGGAGAACCACCTCCACAAATCTCTCAACATACTCATAAATATTACTTAGTTGCCTATATAAGTGAGTTGTTTATTAACTTCATAGATATGTTAAACCATTGTTTTCAGAACCAGTTGAACCGAAACCAGAATCCGCTGGTTCAACCGGTCTGAGTATTTTTTGCACAACCGGTTGAAAAACCGGATCAATTGACCGGTTTGGGGCCAAACTTGTCCGGTTTCGATGCAAACCGGCTGATTCGTGTGGCTCCACAACTATATGGCGCATTTTTTAAAAAAATTCACTTTTTTAATTAAAATTTCTATTTTTTAAACAACCTAAACCCTAATTTATTGTTATATAGGAACCCTCTCTCGATTCACTTCACACCTCTCTCGTTGAGCATTTGTGAGCAAAAACATTTGTGAGCATTGTGAGCAAAAGATCAAGAGTTTAGTTTTGGAGTGATCTTGGAAATTGAGCTTGTTTGCCATTGCTTGTGGGGCCCTTTGTGGTGATATTGGCATCCATATAGAGACTCCTCACTTCTATTTGTGAGCACCTCTCTCATTTGTAAGGATTTGAAGGCTTGGGGCAGCATTGAAGAGTGTTGATTTGGAGTGAGCTTGGGGTTTGTTTGGCATTGCTTGTGGGCTCTTTGTGGTGGTCTTCACATCTACATTTGGAGGGTGCAACCCATATACAAGCTTGGAGTGTTTCTTGACCTCATTTGTGTGCACATTAAAGGTATGTTAAGTTTTAAACTTGCCCCTATTTCTAAATCTTATTAAATAGGTAATATGAAAAATATATATATATATATATATATTATTTGCATTTTCAGATTTCTTTGCATTTGCAATGGCCCCCGAGTTAAAGACCCTACATGGAACCATGCAGACATAGTTGATAATCAAGTATTTTGTAAATATTGTAAGAAACACATACGGGGGATTCATAGGTTGAAACAACACTTGGCTAGTCAAAGAGGCCAAGTTTTCCTATGTGATGCACCGAGATCTTAATGCCATTAGATTGAGAATGATAAACTTGCTTGAGAAACATAAAGAAGAGAAGGCTAGGAAAAAGAGATGGATGCTGAAATAGGGAGGAGGCAACATGCCATGGCCCAAACAAATGTCGAAGGCTCTTTCTCTAAACCCTCTGTCCATGTTAGAGACCCCTTTCGGTATATGCCTCCCACATCCACTCATAGTCAAGAAAACTGGCCTCAAAAAAGAAAAAAACATCCAAATCTTTTTCCATCTTCTTACACACCTCGCTAAGGCCTCCACGCCACCGTAAAATCAGCCCACCTTAGATAACCATTGGAAGAAGCAATTCAAAGAAGAAACTTTTGAATACATAGCTAAATGGTGGTATGATGTAGATATCTCTTCAATGTTTTCCACTCACCTTATTACCAAATTCTATGTTTGATTCCATTGTTGTTGCTAGTAAGGGCTTCAAAGGCCCTAATATGCATGACTTAAAAGGATCTCTTTTGCAGAGAAAGTTGCATCCATAGATAAATATTTGAAGAATTGTAAATTATTATGGGCCAAAACAGGATGTACTATTATGTCAGATGGGTGGAGTGATGGCAAGAACTGCACCATAATAAAAAAAATTTGCTTCTTGTCCACAAGGTACTGCTTTTTGAAATCAGTTGATGTATCCGATAGGGTAAACGATGTAAATTTTTTTGTTTGAGCTTTTGGACGAGGTTGTTGTAGAGGTGGGGGGGTGGAAAATGTTGTACAAATCATTACGAGATAATGCCTCTAACTATGTTCTTGTTTGTAAGATGTTAGAGACTAAACAAAAAAATATTTTGGACTCCATGTGATGCACACGCATAGACCTCATGCTTGAGGATACAAAAACAAGATTGGATCAAAAATCGTAGAGCATGCCAAAAGCATCACAAAATACATCTACAATCACTCATGGGTATTGAACCTAATGAGGAAAAACACTGAGGGCAGAGAACTTGTTAGGCCAGCCATCACGAGATTTGCAACAAACTTCCTCACGTTGCAATCTCTTCTTTCCCAAGCACAAAACTTGAAAAGATGTTTTCAAGTGATGAATGGAATGCATCAAAGTGGAGCCACAAACAAGATGGGAAAGACACAAAGAAGAAAGTTTTTGACAATTTATTTTGGAAAAAAAAGCAGAGGTGAAAATTGTTGAGCCTCTTGTTAAGGTGTTGCGGTTGGTGGATGGGGAAAAATTAGCCATGGGCTACATTTATGAGGCTATGGATCAGGAAAAGGAGCAGATAAGGGGAGCATACAAAGACAAGGTAACTAAGTATGGGCCTATATGGGATATTATGATAATAGATGGACCAATAAACTCCATCGCCCTATACATGCAAGCCGGATATTTCTTGAACCCAAGCTATCATTATAGAGCTCACTGAGAAGATCAAACAGGAAAAGTAAAAGATGGTTTGTACGAGTGCCTGAGCGCATGGTCCCTAATGAGAGCCACACATACCTTTGGAAAAAACCTCGCAAAGATCAAAGAGATGTGGATCAACCAAGTAAGCAATTCTAATTTTTTTGAAGTTCATTTGATTAAAAATTTTAATGAATAACCATGAATTTTTGGCATAAGACACAATCTAATTTGTTGAATTACGCTTTAAGTTATAAGTTTTACTTTTAATTTTTAACTTCGTTTTTTATCGTCATTGTTTGATAATTAAACATTTACATTTTTTATTGCAGCACATTGGTGGGATTCATTTGGTCGTCAGTGTCCTCAATTGCAAAAGTTTGCAATTCGGACCCTAGGCCAAACTTGCGCGTGCTTTTGGGTGCGAGCGTGAATCGGTCTTCTTTGAGCGGATTCACAAGAAGAAGAGAAACCATTTGGAACAACAACGGTTGAATAATCTTGTCTTTGTGCAATACAACCTTCGGCTAAGGTGCAACCAATTGTTGAACCGAAGACTTGATACAAATCCCATTGTCTTGGATGATATAGATCCAACCTCAAATTGGGTAGAGGAGAGTCAGTCAATAGAGTTTGATCCCGATGACTTGGGGTGGATGGGTTTGGATCAGGATGATGAGCCACTAGTAGCACCGTCGCCACCGTCACGAGACATAGCAAGCACTAGTCGCACTCATGCTACTGCCAGTGCCAATATAGTTGTTGCAAATGTCCCTGACAATTTAGATAAGTCCGAGTCAGAGGACGGTGATGATATTGATGAGGATGAGCCTGAGGATCCCATTCTCAGTAGTGGTGCAGAGTTTGATGATTGATCATTGATGTCATCTAGTTTCTTCTAGAGTTTTGTAACTTGTAGTATCTGTATCAATGATCATAGCATGTTGTTTTTTGGAGTCTTAGACTATAGAGGCCATTTACAAACCTCATTATGTAATGTCCCTTTTTCTCCAAATTCGAAGGCAAATTGGATTTCTGGGCAATTCTTCTCCATGGTCGAATTAAAGAAGATAAAGGAGAGAGCAAAAATATGTCTATTAATATTTTTAAAATGTTTTAGCGTAATGGACTCAATTATATGGGTCGGCCTTGTATTAAGGCAAAATAAATAAATATAAGGGGTCGGCCAAGGCATAATGAAGGGACATAATGAATGGACATGTCTTTTCATGTTTTGGCGCCAAGACCTACAAGTATAAATAGGGGTGTTAGGCATCATTTGTGGATATGAACTTTCATTTGTAAAATATGATTTTGAGAGTGTTCTCTCATTATCTCACCACTTGGGACGAAAACCCCATGTGAGGTCCATATGAAGGACGAAAACCCTTCATATTGACTTAAAACTATTTGCACTTAAACTATATTATCATATTTGAAGGCATTATTGGGCATTTCCAGATTTTATTCTATTAATCCTAGAAGTGCGACTTGCATGAAGTTGGATTTTGATTTATTGGCAAATAATTTCATCAAATCAACTTTGTAATATGATTTGCCTTGTTTCTAAAGGATGAAATCTCGAAGTTTGTGATTTTTGGTCCATTAATTCATGGGATATTAAATTTTATAGGTTGCTGTGATTTCCATTTCAGAACTTCATTTCCAGCAAGTGTTAATTTGCATTTCCCTTTTCAATTTGTGCTCCAAAATTCATAAAATTAATATATAAATCATTGATAAATATTTGATAATGCTTGGTGATGATTTTTGGGCAAATTTATGTGAAGTAGAAGTCGCTGCAATTTAATTTCAGTCTGCTGTAATTTTTAATTAAAACCCTAAAAAGAGTCATTACAAAGTGGTATCGAGCTTGATTCTCCTAAAGGCCTGAGGGAATTCAATGGATAGATTAATAACTGGACAAAAAAACTTACAGAGGCCATTGATCTTCTTGCCATGTCTATCCAAAATCTAATTAATATCAAGCAAACAATGGGAACAACCCGAGGATCGAGTCCGAAGACCAGAGTTGAAGTCCTACCGGAAGAAGATCCAAGCACCACGGGAAGAGAAAATGTTGAAGCAAGCTATAAGGAATACATGGTTTTTCCCAAAGAAATCCATGAAGCAATGTCATTCACAGAGTTCATGGAGTTGGATAGTGGAAGATCTAGGCCTCTGAGGCACCTAAGCCTAGGCATGTCGGGCCGAGAAAAGAGAAAGAGGAGAAGAACTTCCAAGTTGCATTGGTGGAGAAATTCGAAGAACAAGCACAAAGGGAGATGGACATTCCACTTGAAGGTGATGTGAATGGCCATAAAAACCTCCCTCAAAAGATAAGTGACACCGGCATTAAAGATGAAAGAAAGGGTGGTGAACAAGAAGCAAGTGGTGTTAGGAATGAATGAAACTCATTTCCAAGATGAAAATGATAAAAAGCAGCCCGCTGGTCTGTTTGTAGCAACAAGCAATACAAAGCCCAAAAGTGGACAAGAGCAACCAAGATATTCCAAGTATCAAAGAAGATGAAAGCCTTGTTGCGGTCCGAGGATCGAAGACATCTCGATTTATTGCTCCATAGCTTATCATCACAAAGAGTTGACTTTCATCATCAGCTTGATTCAAATATGGGAAAAATATGATGCACATTAAGTGGTAAGGGGTACTCCCATCCTTTCCGAAAAACCCCAAGTCATGTATGCACAAGAGTTAAAATGAAAGTAACAAAGGATGACCTTCTCCCCAAGATCCATGGTTTGTATGCTAAGGTAACCATTTCCTCTCTAAATTTGGTTAGCCATTCTCTTGATACTCTTATGTTGGATAGAATGATTTGGTGTAGTGTTGATAATAGAACTTGTGAGCCATGGAAATGGGAGGAAAATCCTCATAAAGAGCAACATGAAGAGGCTGGACTGATCCTAGCAGCAACAAAAAGAAGGACAATTGAGGGAGATATCAGCATTATGAAAGCACAAAGACATGGGGGAATTGACAAGCAAGCATTAAGCAAAGATATAATGAAGGTAATGTTAGGAAATAAGGGATAAAATATGCGAATAATTCCTTACGTAATCGCAGCAAAGAGAAACTAATATGTAGTAAATATTACAGATCTCAAATAAAAGTGCGAATAAAAATAACACAATACAAAGAGACAATATTTAACGTGGTTCACCCAATTTGGGCTACGTCCACCAAGAATCACTTGCTCGATTTTATTACAAGCCACCACTCTCTCAATACAATACCCAGGATCTGTTTGGAGCTATGCTCAACAAACTCTCTGAATTCACGGCCAATTCATACATACATCTCTACAATGTTACATTAACCCTAACATATGCACAAAACCACATAAGTAGACAATCGCTTAGGCAGTTTTACAAAACCGTGGTATCAAAACCATGGGAAAAAACCGTCCCATAAACCTATGGATCAAAAATCCCGCCCATATGAGAAAAACACGTTTCCCAAAGATATATCGAGCACGTTTGAAGGCCAAAAAAAAATTCTGGGTCATGCGCCCCCAAACCCCGGCGAGACAATTGTGGAAAGTGTACAGAGTCTTCAACACTTTCTCACATGAAAACAGCTCCATAACCTAACAGGTAAGCACCCTAAAACGGAAGATCATGGAGGTAAGATGTTCTTGAAATATTGTTTGCATGCTAATTTTAACTCATAAGTTCTCTAAGTATTGTGGGCAGCCCTTGGCATAAAGAGGTATGGAGTGTTATTTTTCACGAAGGACATTATTGCTTGGGTAACGATAAGGATCATTGCATTAGAGTATTTTCAAATTATGATGACGAGGATAGCAATAAAGATGAAATTAGGCATGATGGCATTTTAGTAGGAGCACCAAATTACAACTCTTTATTTGAAGGTGATCTACATGGGCACATGGTAAGCTCCGCATTTCCATTTCATCAGTCATTTGACATAAAGGTTGTGTGCATAAAGTTGGGTTGGAATGAGTATTATTCTTTTGATCCAGGCATAATAACTCAACTAAGATTGAAAGATATGATCAAGAGCCATAAAAGGGTTGGCTTATGGTGTCTTAAGCTTGCCTTTTTGAAATTATATGCCGCTGATTTGGAACAGCAGTTACATTATACAAAAATTCAGCCCTTTTCATTGATCATCCATGATGAGAAGGACCCCTTGCACCACATATTGCTTCAGCAGATGATTCTCATAAATTTCGATGCTCTGTGGAGTGGAAAATGCCAAAGGAAGAGGTCTGATTTCAACTCAGAAATTCTGAGTTTTGTAGATGATGAGAGCAGCCCAAGGTATGAATTTTCATATTTCATTTCTCCTTCCATACTAAGCATTGATGGGTATGATTTTGAGGATGATAGGGAGATGAATATGATGTATAATGGTCACCTCTTGGTTGGTACATTTGCTCTTAACATTTGGGTGCCTAAGGAACATACCGGAAAGGGAGAAAGAAAAGGAGACCATAAGTTTGTTGATCCGTACCTCATTAAGCACATGGGTATGTTGGCCTCATGTACTTTGTTCCTTCTCATAAGGAAACATCATTGGCACCAAGTAAGGTACAAGGTTCTTTGGCTTCTCTATGTTGATATGCATTATACTTCAGCCTTCTCCTTTCTTTGTGAGCATAGAAGAAGAAAGAATTTGGGGTATCATCTTGCACACGTTGCTTCATGTGCCTTGAAGGAAGGATGGATCACATGGACTACACCTTGCATGGTAAGAAGTTCATTTTCAGATTTTGAGCAGCAGTTGTGGTGTTTGATTGATGTGCTTGCTTGCATCTTCACAAACTTTTGTGCTTCAAGGGAAGATTTGGAAAGGAAGTCGGGATATGGTATGAATTTTCCACAAAGCATTTCATTTTCCGCTATGTTTATAAGTCATTTTCAGTTTGCTGCTATTGGGAATGAAGTTTCATGGAAGTCATTGATGTTCTTTCATATTGGAAAAGAAATTTCAAGCTGCTGTCCCATCATTTCTACGATTGACATCACCTTGATCAGCCTTCCTACCATTTCAATAGCTCAGTCTTTAGCCATGCCATTGATGAATGTAATGATGGAGATTGATTTGGGTCCATGGGTGAACACGTGGGAATGGAAACCAACCAATTTTCTGAATTTTGAAAGAAGAAGGCTCGATTACAGTATTGTACGGGCAGCCATCAAATATATGAAGATTATGAGGCTTCCACAAACAAGAAGACAATTGCAGGACCTAAAGGAGTGTTGTTAAACACTCATATTTTTCTAAGGAGTTTGTTTCTTGTGTAGGTACAAATATGAAGACTACAAGGATCACATGGGACCCAGGTGATTGCGATTGCTTGAGGACAAGCAATCTTGGGGAGGGAGGACTGTAATGTCCCTTTTTCTCCAAATTCGAAGGCAAATTGGATTTCCAGGCAATTCTTCTCCATGGTCGAATTAAAGAAGATAAAGGAGAGAGCAAAAATGTCTATTAATATTTTTAATATGTTTTAGCGTAATTGTTGGCTAGATTTTCTACACAACTAAAAACCTAGGCAATCATGAGATAAATTTCCCTCATTTAACGGTGAGGCTCCCGTGTAAGATGTTTATCAATCTGGTACGTATGAATCCTAATAACTATTTGGGGGTTTTACTTTAATTATAAAGCTCATGAACCATAGCTTAGCAATTATGCAGCAAGTAGTTGTTTATGAAGTATTTTTAGAAAGGGAAAATAATAGAATTTGAGAAAGAAGAAAGGAAGATACGTAATTCAACAAATAGTTTACAAAGTAAATAAGTAGATATCGCAATATTCGAAGTAAAGGAAAAGAAAAGCTTCTAATCTAAATCTTAGATAACACAAAGTTTATCTAAAGATCCACACAAAAGTAAGGAGCAAACGCACCGTGGACACAAAGTCATCCGAAATCTACCTTTATTCAATTCCTCAGCTTTCACAAAAATGACATCAAGGGCTCATGCAGCACAAATTCTAGAACTCAAGAATGTTGATTAACAAATTGTGATCCTCTAACTCGTAGGCTCTTCCTCTATTTATAGTGTATAAAGGGCAATTACAAATAAGAAGCTTTAAATGAATTCCTGCATGCGGAAGCTATGAAAAAAAGAAGCAACTGGCAGTATTTTCCCCTAAACTTTCTCTTTGCATGACATGCATCTGAAGACTAAATCAATGCCCTGCATGTCTGCCACATATTCCCAAGTAATTGACTTCTTCCAGTAACTTGAAGTAACGGTTTTTATAGCCAATTACCTAAGTTTTACAATTTTAATTGATTGCTCAATTGCTTTGTCAGAGAAAATAAGAGAAAGAAAAAGAAGTTATTCCAACTGCAACACTCTCTTTGTTTTGTCCTTCTTCCATACTCTGCATGTTGATCCAATATGCATTGTACTTTTGCTTCATCTATTTTAGCAATGAATGATCTGAATGATATCTCTGCCTTGAATCTGAGATGCTTTTTTCTCCCATATGTTGTTGAATCCTTTCCTTTGATTCTCATCAAACTGGATCTGGAAGCAGTGATTGAGATTTGCTTGCGGGTGCTACCTCTGACTGTCTTCCCTCTTATCCTTGAAGTTTTTGCAGTTCTTCTCCAATACGTGCACCAGTGCAATGTTTGCCGTAAACAATTCAGAAAAAACTCGTCATCTTTTATTTTTAATTGCATATGAGCAATTTTGAATTCTAGAAAGCACTCCAAGTGAAAGCAAATACAAGTAAATTCAATGAAGGCTTCAACTGGAAGATTGGGAGCACATGCACAAGCTCCTAAAAGGAATTTTCCATGCAATGACTTCCACATGGGCTGCATTAGAAACAAGAGGATGAATTTATTGTCGGAAGCCTTTGCAATTATGAGAGTTGGATCTATTCTTCTTCTGATTCTAAAGATATATTCAATGTATCAGACATTGACTTCTGCTTTCTTCACCAATATGAGTACCATAAGAAATATTCTTGCAAATAATTCAGACAAGTATGTAGTCCATAGCATGAATATCTAATTTATTCACCGAGATCTGATTATAAAGCCTGCTGCCCTCTATTTTTAAACTTTGCTTGCAAGCTAAAAATATTATTTTATTCACTTGTGCACTCACATCAACATGTAGATAGCCAGAATAATAAAAGGAAGCCTTTCCAACCCTAGACGCCAAAACTGGATGCTTCCTGGCAATTAATTTTAAAAGTCAGCTTTTAAGCATTTAGCTATGCCAGAATGGGTCGCACTTTTTGGGAATTGTGGAAAAAACATGAGGGCAAGGAAGTGGAAAAATTCACCCTTCCAGAAGGCCCCAAAATTCCCACTTTTCACTTGGGTGAATTAACTTCCATCATGGGAATTATTCACCTTTCAGGCAGCCCCAAAATTCCCATAAGCATGAAGAAATTACTTTTCCAAAAAATGCGACTAGCATGAAAGAGAGATTTTTTTCAAAAGTGCGATTTACATGGGTGAATAAAACTTTTTTGGTAGGAATTTTTACCCTTCCAGGAAGCCCCAAAATTCCCATTTGTACTTTAAGTAATTTAACTTTAATAATGGAAAAAACAACTTTCCAGGAAGCCTCAAAATTCCCACCTTCCATGCTAGCTCAAAAATTCTCATTTGCACTTAAGTGATTTGACTTTCATAATGGGAAAAAACAACCTTCCAGGAAGGCTCCAAATTCCCACCTTCCTGCTAGCTCCAAAATTTCCATTTGCACTTAAGTGATTTGACATCCATCAAGGGAATTTTTACCTTCCAGGCAACCTCCAAATTCCCACCTTTCAGGCAGCACCAAAATTCCAACTTGCATGGAGAAGTCATCCTTCCCAAAAAATGCGACTTACCATGAAGAAAGCTTCTTCCCAAAAAGTGTGACTTGCACGACTTTTGCTTTTAAAGCTGCGTGAAAACTCATTAGTAGCATTTTATTTCCATTTTTGGATTTTTGGTGAAGAAAACACAAGCACATAATAAAATTTTCCATTTTTGGAAAGGGTCTGGGAAGATGTAGCAGCAAAAACTTGCAAGTGTCATAACTTTCACTACTCCTAAAAGTGCATATTTTCTCGAGCTCTAAGCATCGATGGCAATATTTTTCTTATTTTCATAAAATTCATTTTTGCACCTTTTTGGACCAAGCAACTTGCAATCTCCTGAAAGAATCCTGAGCTCTATCACCTTTAGACAGATTAGTAACTAAAAATACTGGATAGCTTTTCAAAACCCTAGGCCTGGGAAAAGGTCCGACATGAAGAATGAATAGGCTATGGGAATTGCCAGAGAAAACAAACCAAAACACAGACAAAAATAAATAAAACAAAACAAAAGCAGTTGCGGACAATTGCTAAAAAAAATCTCCACTTAGCTGATATGCAAAAACGCTTCCCCCTGGGTGAATGTTCTATGGTAATAATGATGGGGTGAAGTGCTTTATATAACTTAAATCCTCCGATTTTAGCTCAATCTATTTTTAAAATAACTTTATTTATTTAATAAATAAATAAATAAAATGCTTGCAAACAAGGTCTAGCGAAAAAATTGAGTGAGCTTTGGCATGTGGGTATTTGTCGAATTTGGCTTTTATGACTCTCTGGGGATACCTTAAAGCAATGAAAACAATCAGTAGCAAAACAAACACAAAACAACCCATTACTTTGAAAAGAACGAATTTTTTTAAAAGGGGTAGTCCCAGATTTCAAGGTGAAATCTTGGGGACACCAGTGATGGACTCAATTATATGGGTCGGCCTTGTATTAAGGCAAAATAAATAAATATAAGGGGTCGGCCAAGGCATAATGAATGGACATGTCTTTTCATGTTTTGGCGCCAAGACCTACAAGTATAAATAGGGGTGTTAGGCATCATTTGTGGATATGAACTATCATTTGTAAAAACTGATTTTGAGAGTGTTCTCTCATTATTCCACCACTTGGGACGAAAACCCCATGTGAGGTCCATATGAAGGACGAAAACCCTTCATATTGACTTTAAACTATTTGTACTTAAACTATATTATCATATTTGAAGACATTATTGAGCATTTCTAGATTTTATTCTATTATTCCTAGAAGTGCGACTTGCATGAAGTTGGATTTTGATTTATTGGCAAATAATTTCATCAAATCAACTTCGTGATCTGATTTGCCTTGTTTCTAAAGGATGAAATCTCAAGTTCGTGATTTTGGTGCATTAATTCACGGGATATTAAATTTTATAGGCTGCTGCGATTTCCAATTCGAAACTTCATTTCCAACAAATGTTAATTTGCATTTCCCTTTTCGATTTGGGCTCCAAAATTCATAAAAATAATATATAAATCATTGATAAATATTTGATAATGTTTGGTGATGATTTTTAAGCAAATTTATGTGAAGTAGAAGTCACTGAAATTTAATTTCAGTCTGCTGCAATTTTTAATTAAAACCCTAAAAAGGGTCATTACACATTATTTATGTATTTTGTTTCGAATCTCATATATGATATATGTATTGTGTATTGACTTGGAGTTCATGCCATTTTGCTATAAACACCTTTCTTACATATATACATGAGCAAGCTTTGCATATTTTGTGTGTAATTGTTGGAATCATGGTTTCTAATCTTTCAAATATATTGTTTTCATTAAAAATATAAATTTTTATGTGTTTTTTAGTAAACCAGTTCATAAAGTTTGAACCGGTCCGGTTCCGGTTCCGGTCCGGTCCAACCTCGACCGCCCGAGACTAGTTCCGATTTTTAACACATTGTGCTAAACTACTAACAAACGTAACTAGTGAGTTATTACTCACATTACAAAATTTGCCCAATGTTAGCACTAGACATATTTTCCTAACATTCCCTCTTAGTGCGAACATGGGAGAAAAACAATTGCACTTCTTCTACACATCGCCTCTACGTGCTCATGATCTGGATGGTTTTTCAAGACAGCCAACAACCTCAACAAGGATGGTTTTCCAAGGACAGCCAACAACCTGCACATACAAATGGTTTTATAAGACAACCAACAACCCAAATATCATGATGTTGCTTTTCACTGTGTTATCATCTTTTCCACTATATTTTTCCTTCATTCACATTACATCTTATTGGATCGTAGCTGATCTCGTACAGAATGGAAATGGAACATTGATGTGATGTTCTCCCCACAATATGAAATTTCCATTTATTCAAACCACACAAAACAACAGAACACCGCACACAATTGAAAACAGAACTCTAAAAATAAAGCACACAACTGAAAAACATATCACCAATGTTTTGTGTGGCCCCCTCGTTGTGGATCGGCAAGAGGTCTTTGCTTGACCTCCAACCACTTGTGCCTCCATCCTCTCGTGTGATGTTGCTAGCTCAGCGGAATGTGAACATGAGGCTCAGCTTGAAATGACCCCCCCCTCAATTTTGACTTGGGCGTCGGTTTCCACCGATAGTGTGTCCGGCTAAATGTGAGGCAAATTATTTTAATTTTTACAACTTTTGATGACATTTATTTGACGATTTTTACAGTGACTAGTCAAACTTTACAGAGTGAACACTTATACTTTTTTTTTACAATTTTATGACATACAAGAACAATGTATCAAAAAAGTCTTAGAAGATTAAAAATGACTATTAAGACCGCTCAAAGATTTGACTCTATTCTAGATTTTTTTATTTAACTTCAACCACAAGAATATAATGGATACAAGTGGATATTATAAAAAATAACTACACTTGACAATTTGACTATTCACAACAAAATACTATGGGACTTGCTTATAGATCAATGACAACTTACAGTGACTCTACAATTGACTCAATTTAAATAGCAATCTAAAACTTATAGGAAATGACTACCTGAACACTACAATAATAACCGACTAGACACAACCTGAACAACATAATTTAGGACAAAATACCTATTACAGTTAGCACTCTAATGCATTGTATTTGCTGCCAAAGAATTTGAGGTTATTGTTTGCTGAAAGGCCGAACCTATAGGTGAGTCGAGGCAGGAGTTATTTGTAGATCCGAACGAGTCACTTATAGCTAGGAAGTTGAGATTCTATGCTCACGTGGTGATATGCATGCAACAAAGTTTCAATAGTGAAGGATTGACTGAATGGATGCTCAGCTGGAGATCTGAGTAGATTTGTGACAGAATAGAGAAATTATGCCACAGATAAAAGAACATGATTGTTTCTACAGCAGGGTGTGTTTATTGTTGGAGCGCAGAGATCACTAATCCACGTGAGACTAATAACACTTTTTATCACCACAGCATAACGTTTTTATTATCAATAGAGCGCCATACCTTTAACAGTCCATTGCTGAGCGTCAACAGTCTTCACGCTATTATCAATGGATGGCGATTGTTCATTCTATTCAAACTGAGTGCTCTCCTTGTTCTAAATGCCTTCTAGAAGCTTTTCGAGGTTACAAATGACTCTTTTTTTTTTAAATATATGCTGGGTGCTTCCACACTTCTGCTGTACTATTAGCTGAAACATCCTCCAACAATGCTCTTTATCACTGAATATAACATAGCTATCTTATAAATAAACTAAGCCACATAAAACAACTGGATGAAAATTCTATCAGTTGTGGAAAAATAATTCTGCGAATTGCCCCTTGACATTTACTAAAACATCATTTTCCAAACTAAGCTCTCATACAGTTTATATAGAATATACCAGCTCTGATACCAAATGTAATTTGAATCTTTGATAGAGCTTTTCTAATAATCAGACTTGCACAGTAATATAAAAACTCTCTCTATATGATTAAATTCATTAGGGACAAGGATACAATTATATAAGATAGGTTGCTCCTATATTCAAGGAGAACCATCTCCACAAATCTCTCAACATACTAACAAATATCACTTGCCTATATACATGACTTGTTTATTAACAACTTCATATATATGCTAAACTACTAACAAACATATCTAGTGAATTATTACTCACGTAATTATTCACATTACAAAATTCGCCCAATGTTAGCACTAGACATATATTTTTCTAGCAGTTATATCAGTTTTAGGGTTTTTCATAAATTCACTACCTAAGCTGCAATTTTGGGAATTTTTCTAAGTTTCTTATATTTTCGGAAAGCTTGCCAAAAATAATCTAGGGTTTGTTCTTTGTGTTTCTCTCTATTCGATCAATAAATTTACGACACCCCAAACCCTAAATTTCTACCCTAATCCTTGTATCCCAAGACCCAAACCCTACATCATGACCGACAAATCGACTAGAGGCCAAGGGAAGGGTCAAGCCACTCCAAGAATGACTCCAAATAAGGAAGATATGGATTTGGAATCTTCAACTTCTAGAGTATTAGAGGTATTTAACCAACTTCAGGAAAGGGTTAATAATATGGCGAGTAAGGAGGTCTTCCAACATGATCTTCAAACACTGAAAGATAATATGGAAGATAACCTTCAAGCACTAGGAGGTAACATTCAAGCAATGAAGAGTGAAATGCATCTAGGGTTGGAATCAATGAGAAAGGAGATGATGAGTAATCTTTCAAGCATGAAGATGGGCATGAATTCCCATTCAAGTCACATGGGTTCCTCAAACAATGCACACCTAGATCCAAATAATGCACCCTTAAATCCAAATCAAACCAACCAAGGGAGCTCTTTACACAAAGTGGTGGACCTTCGGGCCAATGGCGGAACATGATTCCAAAAGTAGAAATGTGCAAGTTCAATGGGCATGATCCGATCACATGGATCAACCAAATGGAGAATTTTTTTGATCTGCATCAAGTCCCAAGTGGACAGAAGGTGGTAATGGCATCCTCAGTATCCGGAGCCAAAGCAATTCATGTAGTATAGATGGATGTGTGAGAAGAAGAAAAAGAAGGGTCTCCCTATTACTTGGTCTATGTTCACTGATGAGCTCCAAACTCACTATATTAATAGTGTTACAGAGAACTATTTTAGCCAAATAGCCAAACTACAACAAATAGGGACAATCAAGGATTTATCCAAAGCAGCCGAATCTATCATTACGAGTGAATGACATTTCGTAGGACCATATGGACTCAAGGATAGCATCCAACTTGATGTTCGCCTTCTTAATCCTGGTTCAATATCAAAATCCATGATAGTTTCTCGTCGAGTGGAGGAACGAGATTTGGTCAAACAAAGGGGTCTCAATAATCACAAGGAACGCATGATGGCAACATCATCACTTCCCCAACCGACACGATTGACTCCTCAACAAATTGAAGATCAGAGAGAAAAAGGTCTTTATTACAATTGTGATAGCAAGTGGAGCAAAGGACACAAGTGTCCTAAGAAGAAGTTATTCTACATTGAGGGTCCTAATGAGGAAGAAGATGAGGAAGCAACTGATGAAGAGGAAGAGGTTCTTGCGATCGAGGCTAAATAATCTCAACCATCTTTTGCCATGCAATTTCGGGGATTAGCACCCCACAAAACTCAAGGTTGTTGGGTTCATAAAGAAACAAAGGGTGATGATGCTAATTGACTCTACTAGTACTCATAACTTCATCAAGCATAAGTTGGCCTTACGCTTAAATTGCTTCAATTATTCAACCCCAAAGTTTCAAGTAATGGTTGTAGATGGAGGTAAATTTAGTTTTTCAGGAAAGTGTCATAAGATCAAGTTATCCATGGAGATTACCCGCTTTAGGGCCCCATATATGATGGACCTCTACGACATAGCCTCGCAGAGAACAATTGTGGTCAAAAAGAAGCTTGGCGGCTATACTACTTCCTCAAGCCCAAGAAGAAAGTTCAGGGTGGGGAGTAGACGAAGAAGAAGAAGAGATATTGTGCATCCCTAAGAAGGCCTCAATAAAAAAAGGCATCAAAGAAGAGGAAATCGTGAGATGTTCCCCACGGGATATCGAAGGAGATGAAAAGGAGGAATCGATGAGCAACCTTTGATAATGCAACGGTGGAAGAAAGTCCAAAGGACAAGTGAGGGTGTGGGAACCTCAAAGATGCACTAAGGAACAAACTTCAAAGAACACGTGGTGTCCAACTCGAGCAACATTTTGATGAGTATCAACTAGTCTCCTCAATTTCGGTTTGGGGGAAGTAGAGCATCCCGAGAAGCGGTGCGAGGGAGAAACATGTGAGGAAAATGGGCATGAAGCGAAAAGCGGGAGAAGGGAGAGGTAGAGGAGAAAACAATTAAGACCCCGCTCAGGGTGGCGACCCTGCAAAAATTTCAGCGCTCAATGGAAAAGGAGCATAATGGACTATGGAAACCCCCAAGATCATAAAATTGGAGGGAGGAGAAAAATGAGGGAACGCAGGAGGAGCATGCACTGTAAAAGATAAAAGAAAGGGAACAAGAGACGGAAGAGGACGGTCCGCTCAACAAAGAAGATACCATGACAACTCTCTACACTCGATTCTAAGGGGGAAAAAGATAAGGACTTGTATCTTTGGAATGAAATGGATCTTGACAGTGCAACAAAGAAAACTAGAAAGGGAGTGTCCTTTCGCAATGGATGTATACACGATGATCCCCACTCGAGGTTTCGAACTTTAGTGTGAGCCAACCTCCCGCTAAAGGTACAGAGGGCTTGGCGATTCCTATGCAGACACCTACCACATGTCGAGGCCCAAGCTTCTAATGCGCCGATTAAGATGGCCATGGAGTAGTTCGACAAAAAAATTCAAACAAAGACTATATATGGAGGAAACAAACAACCCATGCGGACCGACCGGAAAAAGATCTAAAGGCCAAAAAGGAACTCGTTATTGAACAATAAAAGAACATGGAGCTAGAGCATAAATACACAATCACGGACATTAAGGCCATGAAGTTGTGTCAATGGATCCTCCAGAGGATACCAACTTAGCAACTAGTGTACCACTCAACCAACCAGATCGAATAACAAGACTTTAAGTCTTGGTTGACTCCTTCAAGCAAAGGAAGGAAGACAATAAAGCGCAGTAAGGTAGTTGGCAAAAGCAGAGCAAGATAATGTTAGGGCCCCAGACATAAAAAAATTAAAGGAATGCGAGGACTTGAAGAGAAAACTAAATGAAAAGGCCACCTTCGTAGACAGCTTTTTTGAGCTTTGCACATCAACGTACCATCTTAGAAGCGCACATCCGTCCAAAGCAACAAAACTTAAAAGCATAACACCTTGGGCCTACAAGCATATATATATGACTAAGGACAAATTTGGTAGGGCCAAGTTCTTTATAGGACATGGAAGACATGGAAAAGGAGATAAACGCGAAAAAATATGAACTCAAGTTGCACCTCGCCGACCTCCAAAAGAAAACACTTAAAAGAAAAGCGAGCTTGAAAAAGGAAACAAGGATGGGGGAGAAATTGGGTGCATTGAAAGCCAAAGCTAAGGACCCCAAAAAAATGCAAAGGCGTTGATCGGTGGGCACACGGTGGACAACTTGAAGCCAATCATACGAGACCACACTCACCAAGTGGCGGGGCTTTCAAGATCAACTCGCACCAAGAGGTTCCCGAACTTTTGAAGAAGCCGAGAAAGGATTACTGTGGGGTGGGCAACCAAGTTAGTGTGGGGTAATGCTTGAGCCCACATTTTGTCCAAGTAGACAAGCTCTAACTAAGTATTCTTTTGGGGCGAAGCATAAGGCATTTTGGGTTGGCATGCACACATCGTGCATGTGAATGAAGATAAGTTTTGTACATGGCGAGCACCGCACTTTTGAAGGCACTCACCAAAGACGCACAAAAAAAGCTTAAGGTTTATGTTACACTTAGCACACGTGGCAAAAAGAAAAGCTCCACCCACCCGGCATTTTAAACACATTTCGTTGTGAACAGCGCGCGAGACTTTGATTGATAATCAAGAACAAAGAGGATGTTAACTCTTTGGTTAAGGGGTTGTTGCATGGAAGAGAGGAACCTGAGAGTAGCGAAGCACTTGAGGAGCGGTGAGTGAGCAAAGCTTCCTGAGAGGAGCGAAGTGCAGCGAGGATGAGATAAGCTTAGGCAATGCAAGAACCCTAATACACAATTATTAGAAATAAATTATACAAATTACAATGCCAAGCCATGATACTCATACTCCAAGATATATCCTTGGAATTCCAACAACATATTAAAGAAGAAAGAGAACATATCTGCAAATTAGCCATCAGATTATTGCAAGTGAAGGATCTGCTCAATCTGTTTCCGCTTCTCTGGAGACCATGTCAGAGGTAAAGGACCAAAGTTGATGAGATTATTATGATCCAATGCCCAATTAGCTAAAGCATCTGCCACCTTGTTCTGATCTCTAGGAACATGTTGATATATGATGGTCTGAAATTGTTGAGCAATAACTTTAATATTATCCTGTATCCTGGCGATTAACCAATTATTGGATCTATGTTGCTCTTGAGCTGACAGAAGGTTGATGATAACCTTGGAATCTGATTCAACTATAATTCTAAGACATCCCAGTTTAGTTGCCTCCGAGAAGCTTTCTGAATTGCCAAGATTTCAGCCACATTATTAATAAAGTGCCCCAATTGATGACCAAAGAAGAAAAGGGGAGTTCCCAAAGAATCATGAGCTACCCCTCCTATACTAGCTGGACTGGATTGCCTCTTGCTGCTCCATCAATATTTAGTTTAACAAAGTCAAACGGAGGAGGCTGCCATTTTCTCTTAACAAAGGGGACCAATAGTCTAGTACATGACTTAGTCTTTACTCTGCTTTCCTCCAAATTGAGTTTTTGTAGTAAAACTTTCCATTTTCCAGGTAAGGGGAAGGGATTTTCATATTATGTTCAATAGTTTCCACTATATTACTTGTGTTAATTCCTTGACATACCAAATGTCTCTATTTTCTGATTTGAAGATACGTCTATTTCGCTCTTTCCATACATTCCACAACATAAGAGAAATGGCAATCCAGATTCCTTTGCTAAGGTCCTGAGTATCAGAGGCTGAGCATTTCCAAGCTCTAATAATTTCCACAAGATTCATCGAAGAGTCCCAAATGACAGATAACCAATCCGCCAGAAATATTCCATAGAGATATTACAAAAGGGCATTGAAGAAAAAGGTGGATCAGAGTTTCATCCGCTTCTTTGCACAGAGGGCACCAAAAGGGTCCCACCATACCTCTTTTCATCAAATTGTCTCCAGTAAGTACCCTCTTGTATAATAGGAGCCAGATAAAGAATCTTACTTTAGGCCACAACGCAGGTTGCCAAAGATCAACAAAAATATCTTTCCAAGGATGTGGCTGAGTGCCCATCAAAGTACTATATCCTTCAGCTACAGAATAATTCCCTTCCGAAGATTTTCCCCAAGCAAGGGTATCAATATCGAAGGAAGTTGGAAGGATTTTGTTTTGAAGGAGATTTTGAAAAAATTGAATTTGGCCCATAGACAAGGTGGTCTGCCACAAAGACGGAGAGATCCACTCAGCCCCTTAGATGATGATTGAATATAATGGATCACCTTTTCCTTTCCCTTACCATGAAGAGTATTCATAATACTTCTAAGGTCCGGATATTGCTCAATCAAAGGAGGATGCCCATCCCACGAGTCAGTCCAAAAGTTAGCCTGGATCACCTTTCCCAATTTTCCAAAAAAATTGTTTTTAATAATTTCTTCCCCATTTTGAGAACCGAAAGAATCGAGATCCCCAAGACGGTAAAGAATGTCGATCAACTCTTGCGGCATCATTCCTTCCGCATATTTTCCTCTAATATTGATGGCCCATAGATGATATGGATTTTGCAGCAATCTCCAATATAACTTGGCAGCTAAAGCCTTATTATTCAACACACTGGATCTAAAACCCAATCCCCATCTTTCTTTGGAAAACATAATGTTTTCCATTTCACAAGATGCCATTTCCTTACCTATTGAGTTCCTATCCACAAGAATTTCTGGCTGATGGAATCCAATGATGTAAAACTTTCACAGGAATATTCAAAAGGGAAGAAAAGTAGATAGGGATAGCCTGTAAAACAACTTTAATCAAAATAATACGTCCTCCAAAAGTTAGCCATCTATGAGTCCATTTACTAAATTTCTGAAGAATCTTTGTGGGTAACCAAGTCCAATCAGTTAATCTTTTTGAATCCAATAGGGATACCCAAGTATTTTAGAGGCAATGTTCCCTGCTTGAAATCCTAACTTTACCAAAATATCCTTGCTCAACTTGGGTGAGCAATGGAAGAAAATGATTTTTGATTTTTGCTGTTTATATCTTGTCCTGTGGCCTTTGAAAAGAGCTCCAAGTTGTTGTGGATTTGGTTAGCTTCTTTTAAAGATGCTTCTCCCATAATGGAGGAATCATCTACAAACTGGAGATGAGATAAAGGATCCACCTGTCTAGCCAATTTGATACCCTTCAACTTCTTCTGAATTCTCATCCTGAAAACAATCTTCCGAAAGATTCAACTACTATTATGAAAAGAAAAGGCGATAAGGGGTCCCCTTGCCTTATGCCTCGAGAAGCAAAGAATCTAGCCGTAGGAGAGCCATTAACCAAAATAGAATAAGAGACTGAAGAAATACAAGCTTGTATCCACTGAACCCAAAGGGGGAAAACCAAACTTCAACAGATTTCAATCAGAACGACCAATTCACCCTATCATATGCTTTAGACAAATCCAATCTCAAAAACATAGCTGGTTTCTTTTGAATTTCCATGGAATGGAGAACTTCTGAGAGCCAAAACAATATCATCATAGATTTGTCTATGAGGTACAAATCCCCCTTGTTCCGGAGATATTACTTTATGAATGATGGTCTTCAGCCTTTCCGCTATGACTTTTGTAATTATTTTATAAAGCACGTTGCATAAAGCAATGGGTCGATATTCTGCAAGGGTAGAAGCCTCTTCTTTCTTGGGAATCAAAGCAATATAAGTTTGATTGATGACTTTGAGAACAATCTTCGCTTGTCTACATTCTTCCACCACTTCCAAAAGATCATTTTTGATAATGTCCCAAATTCCTGATAGAATTCTATCGGGAAACCATCCGGTCTTGGCGTTTTTCCTTTTTTCATGGTCCACACAACTGTTTGGAGTTCTTTCTCTGACACCGGTTGCAAAAGAAAAGTATTGTCCTCCTCTGTAATCAAAGTTGGAATGATATTAAGCAATTGTTGTTGAGCAATTCCATCTAGATTAGTAGCAAGCAAAGATCCCAAAAAAATTGAATTGCTAATTGCTGAATATCTTCCTGCGTGTAGTGGCTTGAGTTCCATCCCCTTTTCCAAATAAGCAATGTGATTGTGAGAACGATGAGCTAAGAGAGACTTATGGAAAAAAGAAGTGTTTTTATCTCCCTCTTTTAACCATTTAATTCTGGATTTTGTTTCTAAAATTTCTTCTCTTAATTCCCATTCTATCAACTCTTTTAAGGGAAATTTCCTTTGTTTGCAGTTCTCTAGAGTACCCTTGCAGTCTCACTTGATGGCTCACTTCCTGTAGAGCTTCTAAAACTTCCCATTTTCGCACATGAACATTCCCAAAATCAGTTTTATTCCACTTGCCTCAATTGATTAGTCACATGTTGCATCCTTCTAGTGAAACAAAACATTTTGGTACCATACCTGGGTTGGCCCTCCTCCCACCATTTCTTAATTAAAGAGGGAAATTGTTCATCTCTTAACCACATCAATTGGAATCTAAAAGGAGCTTTGAAAGGCTTTGATTTTCCCATTTCCAATAAAACCGGCCAATGGTCTGAGCCTAAATTTTCCAAAACGTTAGCAACCGGAATAATGCTTCTCTCTAGCCATTCTTCTGATATTAAAAATCTATCCAATCTTTCCAGATACAATTCTCTCCCACTCTTTTGTTGGACCATGTCATTAGTCCATTTTGGGTTTGAATATCAATCGATTCATTTTTTGAATAAAATCCATCATGTTAGCAGAAGAGGCATCGAGAGCAAATTTCCCCATTTTTCATGAGAGAATAAGAAATATTAAAATCTCCCCCTATAATGACAAGTATTCCAGAGTGGGTTGCAACAATATTATAAATAACCTTCCACTGGGCTTTTTTTGCTTCAACTTGCACCGGGCATATATGTTCAATAATAAGGCAATTTGCTTATCAAGTCCATATCTAACCACCATATAGAGAACTCCATGATGTCCTCCACTATCTATACACTGAATCTGTTGAGGATCCCAGATGCATGCCATCCCTCCAGAAGCTCCTTGTGAGCTTAAAGACATCACTTGTAGTTTTTTCTGAATATTAGGAGTCACTGCTGCCATAAAATCTATTGAAGCTTTAGTTTCTGAAGAAATATCATTTGAGGATGATGTTGATTCAATATACATTTAATTTCATTAACCTTAGAAGGGCTACCTCTTAGCCCTCGACATTCCATGTGATCAACTTCATTGGGGTTTTGTTCAAAGATTGTAGCCAAATCCCCTACTTTACCATTACAATTAATTGTTGCCCTGCTTTTTGCAAACGAAGTTGGTTGGACTTTCTTCCTGCTTTCAAAGTAGAGTCCACTCGCAACTTTTTTTCTTTTTTCTTGTTGAACTCCTGTGGGGTCTCTCTCTCGAAAAGGGCTCCACATGAGGTGGTATCTCCGCAGATGAGGGCAATAAAGGTACACCATGATTCTGACCATTTCCCATTTCTTCCTTCCTATGCTCCTCTGTTAGTTTGTGTTTCCTCTGGTAACTTTTCAATTCTCCCAAGTGTTCCAAGTGAACCACCAAAGCGTTCGATACTAATTGAGGAAGAGGATTCTCCTGACCCTACTATGTTGTGGGGGAATAACATCTTGAGTTTCCGAACTTGGGTTTCTTGCTCCTCCTCCATATCTGTCTCTGTTTCTTCTAATTGAAGAGCTGCAAATCTATTTGTGTTGTGTTGTTGGGTTTTTCCTATGTTTTTTTCTTTAACTTGTCTTTCTTTTTGGTGGGACAATAAAATCATCCGGGCTATGTTGTTCCTGATTTTGCTCCTTCATCCACTGGGACAATCTTTGACAAGATGGCCATATTCATGACAAAATCTACATCTAAATGGAATGTTCTCATAATCAATTTGTTGTTCCCATTTATCTTCTCCAACTTCCAGCATTATTTTTGCAGGAAAAGGTTGATTCATGTCCATGTATACACACATCCGAGCATAAACCATTTGCTCCATTTTTATTGAAGAATCAGCTGCTCTGATATATTTGCCTATGGAATTTCCAATATCCTGGAAAATGATTGGATTCCAAAATTTTGCGGGTAATCCAAAAAGGCGGATCCAAACAGGGACAACAAAAGGAAGTTCCTCTTCAGCTTTGAAAAGAGGTTGCCATGGTTTCATAAACAAGCCCGCTCGCCCAAAAAACCATGGTCCCCCTTGAAAGATATATTCCTTTTCAACATAATTAGCAAAAACAACCAAGAAATAATTGTTGGGATAGACAAAGACAATATACTCACCTGGAATATTCCATGTTTTCCGGCCCACTCCTTAAAAGCAAACAGAGATGGTTTGAATCCCGAAAACGAACGATAAGTGCACGATCCTCTAGTTCCCGAATATTGGCTTGAACGTCTGATGTTGCAATTTTTATCACCGTGTACCATCCGCAACTTTCATACAACCTGCGGAGTTTTCCTAGGATCTTCTTTAACTAATCGAATTGGTCGTCTTGCAGCAGGATTGGATGAAAGAAATTGGTCACGAGGGCCTCGAATAGCATCTCGAAAGGACATGTATGTGAGGGGTCTCTTGAGGGTTCACCTTTTTCAAAAGTACGAGGCAAAGAGGGCTCCATCCCAAAGACGTGTGGTCCTTCTGCCTCGAAGGGCCCACCCAAAAGTTTGAAAGCCACCAAATAAAGACACAAGGAGATCACGACAAGGAGGAATGGCTACGAAAGACAAAAGAGAAAGCTACAGATTGAAGGGACGAAACGTGAGTGCAAACAACCCAATCCCGACCCCTAGGGATCGAGATTTGGGAGGAAGACAATGAGACGGGATTTACAATACCAAACGATGGCTAAGAGACAAACGGGAAATTGCGGAAGACTTCAGCTATGAAGCACCACAATCGCTTCAAACCAATTCGCAGGTCCATTTTATGCCCATTCGCCAAATGTGTTGTTTTTTATCAAGCTAAATAAATGTGAACCTTAATATAGACATCATGATGCAACCAAAACGGACGGGGACCAATCCACTCTCGCGCCTCGGGTGAGTGCACCAGGTGAACCTCTTGTGTGATATACCGGCACAAGGCATCGCCTTACAAGGTGGGTGTGGTGTTAACTTGGGTTTGCACACGCATTACTAGCTCAGGGGTAAATTAGAGCAACAATACCTTATGCAGCAGAAGTGTACCAGAACTTATTCCACAACATAAGCTACACTCGTGGTGAATTTTATTACACAAGCTTATCATGTGCAACGATTGAATCAGGGCATGGAACGAGGCAATGATTGCAATAATGCATTTCACCACTTGTGAGAGACAATGCTTCACAAGAATGTTTTGATCAACAAATTGTTAGAGAAGCATTGGTCCTATAGCAAGAGAACATGTCAGCTTTCTCAGAAAAATGGCAAGAACCAGACCCCATGCATCGAGGTTTTCTGCAATTGATCGATTGCTTCCAAACAACTTTTCTATCATGCGTAATTAGCATTCGAGTGAGAATTGATCTCCTTGACAACATAAACTTCTTACAACACATCTTTGTCAATATATGGCGTGCATAAGATCATGTGAAGGGTTCCACCTAATAGATAGAGAAACTTCATCAAGAGAAGGGGGTTCTAGTAGAGTGAGTTGGGTTTGGGAGTAGCTAGAATGAGAGTTTTTCCACTCATAGTGAGGGGGCAAGGTGTGTGGAGTGTGTGCCTAGGAGTGTAGTAAGAAGGCCCAAGCCAACCGAAATGTGTTAGGAAGTAAGCCTCTGAGTTACGCAAAGACAAATAGGCGTGTGTAATTGAATGTGATGTCTCTAAATTTTGAAGAATTAAAAGATTGAAAGTTGTGTGCCAATTTTGTGTTACCATTGTGAGCTACATAATTTGATCAGCTGTGAGTTGTCACTCAATCATTTAACCCACAACTCACCTTGCCATCACCCACATATGGACTAATGATAGGGATATCTTTTGCTAGGTTGAAAATTGGTCACCAGTGTTTCATGAACGTCCTCCTTGAATGAAACTTGTTTTCAAGCTTAAAGGTTAAAACAGCCATGAAATAACCCTTGGACAACAAATGTTTGTGACGCTAGTGGTTTCCAATTCTCTTGAGCCCGTATCCTAAGATTTGTTGGCCCTAGGAAACACCACATGAATCTGAAGATCAGTTCCTTCTCCTTGAGAAACCAAAATCTCTTTTCCATTTCCTCCATGAAGAAGAGACACTTCGAGGAGTTTCTAGCCTATCAGGTTCCTCCTCGATGGGAAAGTTGGGCTTTGAGATAGTACTATGGGCATGGTCGGGAAGGAAGTGCTGAGGCTCCTCCATGCAGATTTGACTTGAATTTTTGTCAAGCACAGATCTGAGATTGTAATTTGGACACTGTCTGACAGGGTCAAAGAGGAGGCCATAGCCTCCCCAAGGGATTGTCTTTTGGTCAATCAAACTTTGGTTGCTTGAAGGACAAGCTTCGTGGTTGTAATGGTTAATGAAACTTGGTATAAGCGTGGGGAGAGCATAAAGCTTTCAGCATTTTTTCTGCATATAGTTCATTGTACATTTGAATTCCAGATCTGCAGTTTTCTTTTAACTTGTAATTATTTCAAGATCTGAATGAAGGAAGCCACTCCTATGCTATATCTGTGCAAAAGAATAAGATCTGTCTAAAGTGGAAAGACTCTTTATTCCATCGACTGCCCTGCTCCCCACCAGATCTATCAGATCTTGGGTGGACTAAGTTACAGCAACGATACACTTTCTATATTTTATTTCTTATAATGTTTGATCTGTTTATGCTCACATCTCATTCAATATCAGGCTTGCAATATGTCAGTGTCATTGTTTGTCATTCCTAACTACGTTACCGTGTACTGCTGAAATGTCTTTCTTTCTAGAATAACATTATCAAAAACCTTTAGCCTATTTTGTCTACCCGACAGCTAAAGGGGGAACACAGGGGTGGTTTCAGTCACAATAAATTATTATAAAGTGCCTACAAGAAAAAAAGAAAATTATCAAGCACTTATATTAATTTATTTGACTTACTTATAAAGTGAATAGAGGAAATCACTTATAAAAAAATTGTAATCTCTAGAGAAAGTGTGATTTGCCTTGAGGGGCAAATATTTGTGTTAAAAAGGAGCTAACTATATTTTTTTATTCTTCCTAAGGGAAATGGTGACTTGCCATAAGGAGAGATAATGGATCTTAGAAAGAAAAAAAAAAGCCATATTATTTTTAAACTCCCTATGGAGAAATGCCACTTGGTCTAGGTAGGAATATGGATGTAAAATGCATTAAATTTCCCTTGTTTGCTGATTGGTGACCTTGGAGGTTGCTTTTGAGTCATTCTTCTTTAAAAAGGAGAGGTTGACTTGTAGGAAGGCATGCTATGATCATTCTATTTCTAATTTTGGCTTGGAAGCTGAATGCTTATTGCTGGAAAATTCTGGGGACGAAAATCCTCAGGAAAAGGAGTTATGGGAGAACGAAAACTCTCCTTTAGACTCATCTTTTGTATGGAAGACACAAGATTAAAAATCTGATTATTGGATCAGCTGGAGCGACCCAGTTAGGGGCAGACTTTGGCATAATTGAAAGACATAATATTCAGTTTTTGTACCTGCTATTCTGAGTTGTTTTCCAAACATTTTTTCTACATTTTGGAGTCTTTCAAGGGTCCAAATCACCTTCAGTGTCTGCTGTAATTTCAGGTCTGGGTCTGCAGACTTTATCTAAATGAAACTCAGTCTTGTTGAAGTCAAAACTGGGACTCTTTCTTCCTATATATTTAATAATTGTTTCAGATTTGTTAGTATCAGTTTTCTGCATTTTATTGGTATATTTTGGGCTCTCCAAGTATAAGAAAACGGCATGGGATAAGAAAAACAGGATAGAAGGACAGTTGCAATGGTTCATGCATCATACCCAAGTCATTTTGTCCTCTAAAATCAGAAAATTTGCATATTCAATTTGAATTGGGCTTATAAAATCAGTATGATAGTTTTGAATGTGAAGATTTATGTGCAAAGGCTGTTTTGTTTGAGCTTTACTCATAACCCTAGTCGCAATTTCTAAGGAATGTCTCATATCTGCATAATAGTATTTGAAAATTTAATTTTCTTTTCAAGGATTTGGTGTTGGGTTGCTAAAAATCCAAATAGGGGTCTCATTGTCCCATTTTGGGACACTACAATGGTATCAGAGCAAAGTATTCTCCCAATATGAGCAATAAGCGGAAAGCAAATTTGAATGCAATATTATTAATATGAGTTATTAATCAATTTAGGAAAAATCCCTCTAGTTTATCAAAAAAGGGGACTCAAAAGAAGACAATGGATGAGCATGAGAGAGAAAGACCACCTCTCAATGATGTTCTTAGCTACATGAATGAGGTCATCACTAGAAATCAAAGAGAGCTTCAACAAACAATGTGTAATATCTCCTTTTGGGATATTAATTAAATTCTACTAAACTACTTGCAATGGAAGTAAATTTAGAAGAGAAACCCTTCTAGATTCACCTCAACTAACCCAGTGTCGGCTTCAATACAACCAAAATGGGGTTGGAGTGAGCCAAAGTAAGGGTTTAGATGGGCTAACTAATTGGAATAAACATTTCTTTAACCAATTAAATTGCGGCAGTAGTAAAATAAATTAAAATATGTTGAAAATGGGTGCAAACTTCGAAAATTAATCTCCCTCAATATTTGCTCTTTTTTAATGAAATAAATTGCAGAAGGAAGATAAAATTATAAGCTTTCAAATGAACTAACAATCTAAATTTTTAATCGACTCAAATCTGCCCCAAATCTGCAAGACAAGTCGCCAGGGGTTAAGGGAAAAATAATACATTAATTCCAAAGAAACTTATTTTTAACTTCTCAACACTCAAAATCACCACTTTTTAAGATCTGCAATAATTAATTTATGACAACAGATTGGAAACCCTTCAAAACCCTTCCAAATAATGGTGGAAAACTCTCCAAACCAACGCTTTACTAAGAATTATTTCCAACAAGATTAAGAGCCCAAAATATCATGAAATAAAGTGCATTTACAATAGAATAATGAGCAAGAACAGTTCAGATTTTATTCTTGCCAAAAACCATTCAAAAACACCATAAATCTCCTTCAAATAAGTTGATTTATACCATGAAAAACCAACAGCAATATCCATATTTTATTGATCAAAAGATAGCTCAAAACCCTCCAAAACAAGCTCTCACACTCTTTCAACAATGGCGACTTCACATATGCAAATAAACTCAAGCAAAACTTATCATTTCATAGCTCAAGAAGGAACACACTTCACAATGGGTGGTGTTGATGAACACCTTTTGTTTTTTTGATCACTAATGAGCATTCATCCCTCTTCAAACATGAAAATAAGTTATAATAACCGTCAACATGCGAAAATGGGTGCCCCTCATCTTCTTTTATAGATATTCCTTGCTCAATCTCCAAAGTTCCTTCTCCATTTTGGCGCCATAGTCTAGAGATGAGAGCCTTTAATTTGAAATAACCTGAAAGTCAAACTCCAATGTGAAAGTTAATTCCCAATAATGCAAGATTTAGAAATAAAACACAAAGGAGAATTTAATATTTAAACTTGATGCCCAAAAGGAATCGACCCATGCCAAAAATATAGATAAATGTGCCCAAAGAAATAATAAACCATCCTCCAAAAAATGCGACTTGCTTTTATTAATTTATTTACCTCCAAAATTATTAATTATCCCAAGGTAAATCGATTTCTCTCTCTTATTTTTGATTTGCACAAATAAAATATATTTTGATTTTTAAATCCATATGTGCAAATCGAATTTCCCTTATTTTAATTTTTATTTGAAAAAGGGGACATTACACAATGAGGGAGAATTAAAGATAAATGTGTGATGCATTTACTAGTTCTATTCGAGATTTGGCCATGGCTCTACAAGGGAACAATGCAACTATCAATCAAGGAGCAACCAACAATGGAGAAGAAAGCCCAACAGGACCGATTAGGACTTCTCCCAAGCCTACTCCGCAGACTTTCAGAGCTAAGTTTCTCCAAAGAGAAGAATCAATTAAGTAGCACAAAATGATGTTGATGATGTAGAAGCATATGGTGATGAGTATATGCAACTTAGCTTCAGAGTAAGAGATATGCTACCCTTCGAGACTTTTTTCAGTTGAAGAATAGCAAGAGTGCAAGGAGAAATAGAAGAGTTCACCAAGAGACACCAAGGAGAGACATTCAACAAAGGTTGGGTAAGGTAACTCTTCCTTCATTTGATGGTATAGATAAGTGCTCTGCTAGGTCTTGGTTACAAAAATTAGATACCTATCTTTCCTTGAATCCTATGTATGAAGATGAAGCACTTAAGTTTGCAACATTACATTTGGATGGGGTGGCACATGAGTGGTGGTACCATGGCATCATCACTCAAGGACATGGCTCTATTACTTCCCTTGAAGAATTCAGCAGATGCTTGACAGAGAGGTTTGATCGGGTGGATCCGGACTTGCATTTCAGGAGCTAGCCCAACTCAAACAGGATGGTACTCTAGATAAGTATATTTCTGATTTTCAAAGAATTGCAGTAATGGTTCCTGATGTTAGTGAAAGAAGGCTTGTTTTGTTGTTTGTGGAAGGGTTAGGAGAACCATTAAAAGGCCTTGTTAAAGCCTTTAATCCCCCATCTCTTCAAGGTGCCATTAAGAAATCATTAGACTTGGAGAGTTCGATGCCAAAGGGGAGAAATCTGCAGTTTGGGCAGCAGCGAACAACACCTCTGGCAGCAAAAAAATCACATGTGAGCAGCCCATAACACCTTCAAAATGATAGGCATGGAACAACAATTAGTGGGCAGCCAAATAGAGCACAAGAATGGGAGAAAAACAAGGCTGAAATTGAAGCAAAGAATGAGTTAAGGAGGAAGAAATTGTGCTTTGATTGCAAAGAACCATGGACACCCAATCATCGCTGCAAAGGTAAGGGATCCATTCATTATATTGAAGTTATTGATGATGAAGAGGATGAAGATAATGTTGATCCAAAAGATCAAGCAAAGATGATGAGGTGGTTGTCACAGGTGCTACCTTAGCTACACTAACGGTTTTGCCTAGTTTTTATGCATTTCATGTGAAGGGTGATCTTCTTGGGCAAAAGATCACCATTTTGATTGATGGTGGAGCAACACACAACTTCATTGATGAAGGTTTGGTTGCTAGATTGGGTCTACAAGAAGAAGAATTCCAAGGATTTGATGTGATTATGGCGGATGGGCATTCAATCACATGCACCAAGAGGATTCCCAATTTCGATTCACCATGAAGGACATGAGGTATGTGATGAATTTTATGTTGTTGGCATTGGTGGGTTGGATTTAGTTCTTGGTGTTCAATGGCTCCAATCCTTGGGTGATTTTCATCAAAACTATCAAACCATGGAGCTGAAATTCAAGGTGCAAGACAAGGAAATTGTTTTGCAAGGCATGAGGAAAGGAGTTCCTCCAAGAATGGCAGCCCATAGTATGATTGGAATATTTAAAGAGGAGCAGATTTCACAAGAGGTGGTTGAAGAAGAAAAGGATATAACATTGCAGCAGCTGAACTTTGAAGAAAATCAGCCTTTTGTGAACCATGGTGACCTTGTGAGGTATGATACTAGCAAAATAATGTTCTATATGCATCATATTCAGATTTCTTTTGATAAGAGTGATGATTTAGATAATAAAATTTGTACTTTGCATTATATAATACCTTGGGAACAACCATGTAAATATGAGCACCTTGTCAAGGCAATTGGTGGCAAGATTTATCTCATCTAACAAGTACAGGTGCTAGGATCATGAGACACTTCAGCACATTTTGTCTATTGTGCATGGCACTTAGACAAAAGAGTTCAGAATTGCTCAGTGGGCAAGCAATTGTGGGAAGGGAGGACTGAAGTGTCCCTCTTTCCAGAATAACATTATCGAAGACCTTTAGCCTATTTTGTCTACCTAACGGCTAAAGGGGGAACACAAGGGTGACTTAAATCATAATAAATTATTATAAAGTGCCTAAAAGAAAAAAAAAGAGAAAATTATTAAGCACTTATATTAATTTATTTGACTTAATTATAAAGTGAATAGAGGAAAGCACTTATAAAAAATTTGTAATCTCTAGAGAAAGTGCAATTTGCTTTGAGGGGCAAATATTTGTGTTAAAAGGGGCTAACTATATTTTTTTATTCTTCCTAAGAGAAATGGCAACTTTCCTTAAGGAGGGATAGTGGATCTTAGAAAGAAAAAAAAAGGCCATATTATTTTTATTCTCCTTGTGGAGAAATGCCACTTGGTCTAGGTAGGAATATGGATGTAAAATGCATTAAATTTCCCTTGTTTGCTGATTGGTGGCCTTGGAGATTGCTTTTGGGTCATTTCTTCTTTAAAAAGGAGAGGTCGACTTGTAGGAAGGCATGCTATGATCATTCTATTTCTAATTTTGGCTTGGAAGCTGAATGCTTACTGCTGGAAAATTCTGGGGACAACAACCCTCAGAAAAAAGAGTTATGGGAGAGCGAAAACTCTCCTTTAGACTCATCTTTTGTATGCAAGACACAAGATTAAAAATCTGATTATTGGATCAGCTAGAGCAACCCAGTTAGGGGCAGACTTTGGCATAATTGAAAGACATAATATTCAGTTTTTGTACCTGTTAATCTGAGTTGTTTTCCAAACATTTTTTCTACATTTCTGGAGCTTTTCAAGGGTCCAAATCACCTTCAGTATCTGCTGTAATTTCAGGCCTGGGTCTGCAGACTTTATCTAAATAAAACTCAGTCTTGTTGAAGTCAAAACTGGTACTCTTTCTTCCTATCTATTTAACAATTGTTTCAGATCTGTTAGTATCAGTTTTCTGCATTTTATTGGTATATTTTGGGCTCTCCAAGTATAAGAAAACAGCGTGGGATAAGAAAAACAGGATAGAAGGACAGTTGCAATGGTTCATGCATCATACCCAAGTCGTATTGTCCTCTAAAAATCAGAAAATCTGCATATTCAATCTGAATTGGGCTTATAAAATCAGTATGATAGTTTTGAATGTGAAGATTTATGTGCAAAGGCTGTTTTGTTTGAGCTTTACTCATAACCCTAGTCACAATTTCTAAGGAACGTCTCATATCTGCATAATAGTATTTGAAAATTTATTTTCTTTTCAAGGCTTTGGTGTTGGGGTTGCTAAAAATCCAAATAGGGATCTCATTGTCCCATTTTGGGACACTCCAATTGTCCCATTTTGGGACACTACAACTGCTATACAGGGCAGGGGTACGGGTATGTGTACTGTCCCTTTTTCCCACGTGACAGCTAAAAAGAAGACTTTCAGCCATTCCTTCTTCGTGGCTTGAAAGAGGATTTTAAGGAGAAGAAATACACTGCATTTTCCATAATATTTTGTATGTTTTTTTAATAGATAAATGAATAACACATGGGTCGGCCAAGCATGAATAAAACAAGCTCTAAGGGGTCGGTCATGTTTGGGAAGAGACGCCACTCTTGGGAAGAATAAATAGGGGTGTGGGACACTCATTTGATCATCGACTTCCATTGTAATCTTCGAATTTGAGACGATTCTCTCATTTATTACCTACTGGGACAAAAACCCCTCTAGAGGTCCATTACAAGGGACAAAAAACCACTTGTTCTTGACTTAAAACATTTGATATTCATATTCATTCAAATTATTTTATCAAATCTGATTTATATTGCATTAATTCTCAAAAATGTGACTTGCCTAATAAATATTTTGAGTTGTTGGGTGAAATTTGCATTAAATATAATTGATATTATCAGTCAACTTGCATTAATAAGTCCCAATCTGCACCTTCACATATTTTCAAGGCCATATTTTAGGCAAACTAAATCAGTTATCGTTGCTGCAATTTTCTGGGAAATATTTATAATTACCAGCAGTCTATAAGGAAGACTTTGGCACATTTTTTTAGGGTTTTCAAGTTCACTGTAATTAATTACAGCCTGCTACGGTATTTTTTTAGAAATCCTGATATTTTGTTTAAGTCCCTAAAAAGGGACATTTCAGTGGTATCAGAGCTTTATCCTCCTAAAGCCTGATTGTTTATGGAAAGTGGCAACAAAGAATACATTCACTACCAGAGGAGAAAGAGGGAAAACAAAGAAAAACTATGGATTCCGCTGAAGAAAAAATAAACCAGCTCATTGCCGGACAAGAGAAGCTTATTGATACTTTGGGATTCTTAGCACTTTCTCTTCAAAAGGTTGCAGAACCAAAAGATCCAAATGAAAGGGGAAGTTCGAATAATAGAAGCCATGTTGGTCATTCTTCCACTCCATCCCGAGGATCAAAATGGATGCCCACTTTCATCCAAAAGGAAGCCACACCAAATGTTGAGTCTCACAATAGCCATGACATTCCAACAAAGTTTGCGGAGTATATGTCATTTTCCGAAGATATCAGACAAGCCATGTCCTTCACACAATTCATGGGATTAGAAGGAAGAAACTCTAGGCCTGAACCTAGACATACTACATCCCACGGTGAGATACGGAGTGCATTAGGAAAATTATCTTTTTCCACATTTGATGGGTCTACTAAAGGCATTGCTCGAGCATGGATTCAAAAGTTAAACACCTATTTGTCTTTAAAACCCATGACGGAAGAAGAAGCTATAAAATTTTCCACTCTCCACTTAGAAGGAATTGCTCACGAATGGTGGTTCCATGGATTGGTAACTCAAGGCCACAGCGAGATACACACATATAACGAGTTTTTCCAAAGACTCATTGATAGATTCGATCGTGTGGATCCAAAAGTTCACTTTCGTGAACTTGCTCAACTCAAACAAGAGGGCACAGTTGAAGACTATGTCGCTGATTTTCAAAGACTATCAGTGATGATTGAAGATGTGTCCGAAAGAAGATTAATTGTCCTTTTTGTTGAAGGACTAAAGGAACCCTTAAGGGGGTTGGTTCGAGCTTTTGATCCTATGTCTTTACAGGAAGCTATTAAGAAGGCTTTGAACTTAGAAGGAGCTGCTCCAAAAACAGCAGCAATCAGCATCATGCCCAAGACTGGAGGGAAGGGGAACAAGCCCCTAAACAACCTAAAGGCACAACTACGGAGCAGCCAAAGAAGACCTTGTCTCAAGTACCTCAGGACTTGCAAAAAACCAGCATTGAGAAGGAATCAAGGAACGAGTTAAGAAGGAAGAACCTTTGCTTTTCATGCAAAGATCCATGGACCCTAGGACACCAATGCTTGGGAAAAGGCAAGGTACATTACATTGAGGTGGTGTCTGATTCTGAAGAAGATAACATTGATGAAAGGAAGGAAGAAATGAAAGAAGAGAAGAAAGAAGATTCAGAAGGCACCTTCGCTACACTTTCTGGAGCACCAAGATATCATCCATTCCGGGTGAAGGGGAATCTTCAAGGTCAGAAAGTAGCGGTTCTCATAGATAGCGGAGCCACTCATAACTTCATAGACGAAAATTTGGCAAAGAAGATGAAGTTGAAGACTGAAGAATTCAAGGGTTTCAATGTAACAGTGGCAGATGGTTTCATCCTTCCATGCACCAAGAAGATACCGCAGCTCTCACTCACATTAGGAGATCATGTGGTAAGAGATGATTTCTATATTATAAGCATTGGTGAATCTGATTTGGTTTTGGGGTTCAGTGGCTTCATTCCCTAGGAGAATTCACCCAAAACTACCAAAACATGGAAATAAAGTTCATGGAAGGAGACAAACAAATTACTTTGCATGGAATAAAAGGAGGAGCTCCACAGATAGTAACAGCAAAAGCATGGAAAGAACTTTCAAGAAAAGGAAAATTACATGGGCTGCACATTGTTTGGTAAGGGCTGATTATACTTCTTCTCAATCTACTTTTCATGTGGATATTCAAACTATACTTGATAAACATGCTAAGGTCTTCGATGAGCTTCCTCATGGGTTACCACCAGACCGAGGTTTTCAGCATGTGATTGAATTGGAACCTAGTTCCAAGCCAGTCATAACCACTCCTTACCGCCACCCTCGGATATACAAAGAAGAAATCGAGAAGACCATCAAAACTCTATTATATGGGGTTTATCAGACCAAGTTCCAGTCCATATGCTTCTTCAGTAGTATTGGTGAAGAAGAAAGATGGTACATTGAGAATGTGTATTGACTACAGGCTGCTAAATAAAAAGACCATCAAGAACCGGTATCCCATCCCCAGGATCGATGAATTAATAGATGAATTACATGGAGCACTCTTCTTTTCCAAGATAGATTTGAGATCGGGATATCATCAGATAAGAGTCAGAGAAGAAGATGTACACAAGACGGCATTCAGATGTCATTATGGGCATTTTGAATTCCTTGTCATGCCTTTTGGTTTGACAAATGCTCCGACAACATTCCAGTCCTGCATGAACCATATTTTTGGTAAGCAACTACGGAAGTTTGTACTTGTTTTCTTTGATGACATCCTAATTTATAGCAAATCTTGGGAAGAGCACCTTCAACATTTAGATATAGTGCTGAGTATTTTAGAGCAGCAGTCCTTATATGCCAAACAGTCCAAGTGTGAATTTGGAATGCAAGAAATTTTATATTTGGGACATGTGATCAATGCACAAGGAGCATGTGACCAAAGCAAGATACAAGCAATTTTGGATTGGCCTACACCGACCAATGTATCACATTTGAAGGGTTTTTGGGTTTGTGTTCCTACTACCGGAAATTTGTAAAGGTTTTTCACAAATTGCGGCACCATTGACTTCCCTTACGAAGAAAGATGCCTTCAGTGGTCCGAAGCAGCCCAAGAAGCTTTTGAAAGATTGAAGAAGGAGATGTGTTCATGCCCAATACTCGTTGTCCCAGATTTCTCTCAGCCCTTTGAGCTTGCATGTGATGCTTCAGGTGAAGGGGTAGGAGCAGTAGTAATGCAAAAATCAGCACCCCATTGCATTTGAGAGCAGGAAATTGAAGGAACATGAGAAGAAATTATCCATCTATGACAAAGAAATGCTTGCCATCATTATGCATGCTTTGACTAAGTTCAGACAATATTTGATTTGTGGAGGTTTATAGTCAAAACTGACCACAACAGTCTGAAATTTTTCCTTCATCAGAAAGAATTATGTTGATCGAAACAAAAGAGGGTGAGCGAAACGGCAATTTTCAAAAACCTTGGATATGAAACATCGACGGAAATGTTCGATTATATTCTTAAAAATATATATATATATATATATGCATAATACTCATTTTATAAATGTAGAGCATAAGAGATAATTGATAAAGCACACTTAAAATAGGGTTAGGGTTCATTTTTAGCAAGTCTAGGTAGTTGATTAGGGTTAGGGTTCATTTAAAGCAAGGTTTTTTATTTTTTAAAGTAAAGTCATTTTTTAAAAGTAAAACCCGTTGAAACGCCAAAAACGTTTCCAAAATGTTTTTGGGTTTCCCCCGAGGCCTAAAACGACTTCTAAGGGGAAACGTGGCCCCCTTTTCCCACTTCACAGGAAGAATTAAATGATAAAAAAAGATGGGTGAGTAGACTCCAGGCATTTGATTTCGACATCGAATATGTTAGAGGAAAGCAGAATGTGGTAGCAAATGCATTATCAAAAACCATCATTCCCTTCGTAATATGAAGACGTTTAATTGGATATGAGGAGCTTACAATAGGGCAAGCAATCTAGGGGAGGGAGGACTGTAATGTCCCTTTTTCCCACGTGACACCAAAAAAGACTTTCAATTCCTTCTTCATGGCTTGAATAACACATAGGTCGGCCAAGCATGAATAAACAAGCTCTAAAAGGGGTCGGTCATGTTTGGGAAGAGACACCACTTTTGGGAAGAATAAATAAGGGTGTGAGGCACTCATTTGAACATCGACTTTCATTGTAATCTTTGGAATTTGAGACGATTCTCTCATTTATTACCTACTGGGACGAAAACCCTTTAGAGGTCCATTACAAGGGATGAAAACCCCTTGTTCTTGACTTAAAACATTTGATATTCATATTCATTCAAGTTATTTTATCAAATCTGATTTATATTGCATTAATTCTCAAAAGTGCGACTTGCCTATTAATTATTTTGAGTTGTTGGGTGAAATTTGCATTAAATATAATTGATATTATCAGTCAACTTGCATTAATAAGTCCCAATCTGCACCTTCACATATTTTCAAGGCAATATCTTAGGCAAATTAAATCAGTTATCGCTGCTACAATTTTCTGGGAAATATGTATAATTACCAGCAGTCTATAAGGAAGATTTTGGCACATTTTTTGAGGGTTTTCAAGTTCTTTGTAATTAATTAAGCCTGCTGCAGTATTTTTTAGAAATCCTGATATTTTGTTTAAGTCCCTAAAAAGGGACATTTCAGTATGTACCGTACCTAATACACAAGACGGGTACGGTATGCCGGGTGCGTGCGGGGTACCTCTAGCAATACCTGTGTACGGCCGGTGCGTCCCAAGACATACCCAACCGTACCTGGGTATTGCTAGAGGTACCCTGACCATACCCCCAACTTACCCACAGCAAAAGTGGTGGTTTTTGCTTCTTTTTTTCATTCAATAAAGGTCAAACTCAGATTTTTAACATTATAAAAGTCTTCTAAACCCTAAAACATGCTCCCAAACTCTATTTCAACAACAAGAACACATTAACCTCACATTTGCATACTTGACTCTCACCTTCATATTTTCTCTAATTTTCAATTGCTTAGGGCTGATTACAAGTGTCATACATGTAATGGCCCCTTCTCAAAGCTAGTTCGATACGAAGACGGGGGGCCCATTTTTACTTCTCGTGAGCTTAGAGGGAAAAGCAAGGTAAGTACTTTAATGTTGTAATTGCAAGTTATTATTTTTAGCCTCGTATATTTTTGTAAAAGCAACTTTCTAATTATAACATTAGAAAGTGAAGTTGGTCGACCCATTTGGGCTCCCTTTTTTTTGGATTGTGCCACCCATAATTATAAAAAGGAGTTGTTAGGGGTGGAGAAATGATCACTTCTCATATGAATTCATTTCTATTTGGAGATTGGAACTTGTGCTCACAATTTTCAGCCACTGAGGACGAAAACCATCCTTGGTATCCTATTGGAGACGAAAACCCTCAATAGAATTCAGAATTGAGGACGAAAACCCTCAAATTTTGCATTGGTGATCCCATTCAGAGGTCATATTTGGGCTGCAATTCAAAATCTCATAGCTACAATTCAAAATTTGTATTGTCCCCTTCTCTAAATTTAAAATAATTAATAATATTTTAAGTTGGGCCCAACCAACTCTTCATTTTAGGACAACTTAATAATATTATTATTATAATAATGGGTATTTTTGAATACTAAAGTAGAAAAAAGACCCTTAGCCTATTTTCATTATTTTCAATCGGCTAAAAGGGAGAGGTCGTCCCTCTTTATGAGGGACTTAAGAGGAAAAGCAAATGTTAAAAAAGAGAAATAAAGAGGCCTACATGGAGCGCTCCACAAAGAAATAAAAGAAAAGGCTACAAAAGCAAATGTTGGGGCTCATTGTAATCATCATCTTGTGAATTATATACTTCTCTTTTGAAAATTGGGGCATTGAGCTCTCATTTTCACCCTTTGAGGATGAAAACCATCATTGGGTCCTATTGGGACGAAAACCCTCAATAGTCGCAACACTTGGGGATGGAAGCCCTCATTTGTTGCATTGGTGACTTCATCTGAGAGTTGCATTGGAGCTTCAAATTTCAAAATTTCAGAACGACAAGGGTTTCTATCAATGCTAGGTCACACATTCCAGCTCGGGCACGCTTTTTTGGGGCTAACACATTCATTTCCAACTTGATTTACCCATTTGGAAACTTCAAGATCACTTTTTAGTGGGTTTTCGTGGTTGGAAAAATTGTATTCTAATTTTATTGGATAGCTGATATTTTTGTGGTCAATTTGAGCTATCATTTGCATTTTATCTCCAAGTGTTTATAAAGATATGGAATTTTGAAGTTTCAGTTGTTTTTGAGCAATAATTAATTCCAACAAATCTGTAATTTATTGTCAAGCATTTATTTTGCATGAATCCATCACATGTTTCATGTTGTTGATGTATTATTGAAGATTTGTGTGTGGGAAAGACTAAAATCTGAATTCTACCTAGGTCACTTGGGGTTTTGGGACCTAAAACAAGTCCCTACACTAGTTTTTGCATAAATTTCAGTTTACTATCAATTGGGATTTGTGTTATTTCCTTGTTTTTAAGTTTCATCCCGAAAGGGACATTACAAAATTCAATTCTAAGGCACAATGGAGCTAGGGTTTGTTAAACCTTCAATTCTGCCCTAGAGCATTCATTGTTGCATTTATTTCAACTTCAAATGCTCCTAACGATCAGCCTAATTTACCCTATATCTGTCACGAAATCGATGAAATAAATTCAGCTATTTGTCAAAAAAATTATTTTTTCTTCCTAAATGTTCTAAAAATATTCCTAAGTGTTTTGAGCCTTCTGGGTACTTTTGTAATTGAGTATTTGAAGAGTAATTGAAGAAATCAGATTTCTGCATGTTGTACTTGAGGGTTTGCAGACCAAAATCAAGTCGCTGCCCTAATTTGGGGTAATTTCTATTGTCATTTAAATTCAGATTTTTGTACTTTGTTGTCATAAATTTCAGTTTGCTTGTCATTAGGTTTTGTGCAATTTCCAGAAAATTCAGATCTCATCCCAAAGGGACATTACAGTGGTATCAAGCATTGTTCCTACCAGCCTATGTGAGGAAAATTCGGATCTGCATGAACACCGGTGAGGAAGGGTTTAAAGTCTATCAAAGAAGAACTCCGCAAAGAACATGGGAGATAAGGATCAAAGACCTCCACCTTCCAATGAAATGAACCACTTGCAAGAGATGTTGTTGCGGAACCAAAGAGACATGGAGCAAAGCTTTCAAAGGACCATGAGGGCTTCAATGTTGGAGTTGATTCAAGCTATCCAAGGTGCTCCGGAATTCAGAAAGAACCAAGGTGATGGCAGCTCTTCCGGCAATGAAAGGACTTCCATTAATCCTCCCACAAGAACCTTCCGTGCTAAGTTTTTGCAAAGGGAAGAGGAGGAACAATTGGAAGAGGGGCAGCAAATTGGTGATGATGATATGGATCGATTCTATGTGGAGTACCAAGCTTTGAGGCCAACCACACGCCAAGAGTTATCTTTCATTGATTATTGCACTTTGAAGACAAAGAATGGTCATAAGGGTGGAAGAAGACTTCATAATGATCAGCCCTCGGAGGGATATTCAACAAAGGTTGGGGAAAATAACCCTACCTACATATGACGGATCAACAAAGTGTTCCGCTAGGGCATGGCTACAAAAGTTGGACACCTATTTGTCTTTGAATCCGATGTATGAAGAGGAGGCACTCAAATTTGTCACACTCCACTTGGAAGGAGTGGCACATGAGTGGTGGTACCATGGCATGATCACTCAAGGGCATGGGTCAATCACTACCTTGGAGGAATTTAGTCAAAGGCTTATAGAAAGGTTTGATAGGGTTGATCTAGAAGTACATTTTATAGTAATGTCCCGCAATCCTGCATGACCCTTGGACACTTATGGGTAGCTTATTTGTCATCTTCAAAGCTTTGTCCCATGTTTAGGAGATGATGTTAACAAAAAATTTTAGGCTAAGGGTTTTTTCGACTTTCTCCGTGGATTATTTGATGTTATCGCAATGAGTTCGGTTGGTCTTTAGGACTCCTCACTTCACTTCCGAATTATTTCCGGCTATCTTTGATTTAGAAAATTCAGCTCTAAGGACAACATTGGGTAGTAAGCACTCAAACTTCATTTCTCATTATTCAAATCATGGATGCACAACAAAATCTCACAACAAAGAGGACGATTCCGGGCTTACCGAAAAAAACACTTTGGACCAGCCATTAGAGGCTTATTACAATTACCAAACATGCAAAAGGAGTTGCTTAAAACAAATTAGTGGGAAAGTCACCTCAAATATTTGAGGAGGAAACTTGTGCTTCTAAATTATGAGATCCTAATTACTTCACTCCTGACCTTCTTTAAGCGCTAAGAATGATTAATTAATTAAATAAATCACTTTTCGAGTTATAAGGTGTAAGAATTAATAAAGTGATTTAAGTAATTATATTTTCTTTTAATGAAAATTCATCGAAAACATATAAAAGGAGGATTTGGCCAACATTTGCTCAAGATGCACTTTATTCTTTTCCTAGATATCATTCCTTTTCTTGCTAGATTACTCTCGAAGGGTTAAAGGGTGAATGTTGATTGATAGTGGATTCATAATTTTATTGAAAGGATTGGAGGAGGAAGATTCAAACAGGGGTCTCAAGGTGCTGGAGGATTTCAAGGATTTCAAAGTGATAACTGCTTGATGGTTTTCCATTCCATCCTTTACTCAAGAGAATTTTTACATCATCAGTCACCTTTCCCATTTGAAAGACATGAGGTATGTGATGAATTTTTATAGCAAATTGGTAGATGATATGGATCTTCTGTTGTGATGTACACTCTTTGATCATTTTCACCACTCACACCATTGAGTTATCCATTCATTTTATCACTTTGAAAAAAGACAAAGACTTTCGGTATGCAATTTAAATTGGAAGATCATATTTCATCCTGTATTTGGATATCCAAAAAAATTGGGGAAATAAATCCTTTTGTTTTTCATCAAACTTGTTTGTTTATGGCATTGCTAAGAATAAGTTATCTTTTGTCTACAATCATGAAAGAAGAGGAGGCTTTCATTTTGTGTTACACTCACATAAAGGAGTGGCACATGAGTGGCAAAACCATGCCAGATCACTCAATGGGCAGATGACATGACAACCTTTGGAGGAATGTCAATGCACTAAAAACTCAAAAAATTGGATAGGGTTGATCCATCCGGGATATTTCATTTTAGGAGTTAGCACAACTAATCAATCAATGAATTCGATGGATGAATATGTGGCTGAATTTCAAAGACTCTCCATGATGGTACCGGATGTATCTGAAAAAAGGCTTGTGGTTTTGTTTGTTGAGGGTTTGGTTGACCCCCCAAGGGGTTAGTAAGGGCCTTCAATCCTCCTTCACTCCAAGAAGCAATTAAGAAATCTTTGGATTTAGAAAATTCAGCTCCAAGGACAGCATTGGTTAGTGGGCAGCCAAGGACAGCAGCAGCAAATGGACAGCAAAGAGGACCTTTTGGGCAGCCCAAAACAACACCTTTGGACCAGCCAAAGAGGCCATTACAGCAAGTACCAAACATGCAAAAGGAGCTGCCTAAAACAAGCAAGGAGTGGGATACACGAAATGAATTGAGGAGGAAAAACTTGTGCTTCAATTGCAAGGATCCATGGTCACCTGGTCATCATTGCCTAGGCAAGGGACATGTGCATTACATTGAGGTATTTTCAGATTGAAGAGGAAGAGGAAGCTGAAGTTGAAGAAGTAATACAAAAGCAAGAACCAGGAGAAGACATAGACACCTTGGACAACACTCTTGCCACTTTATCCGGTGCTCCTAGATATCATCCTTTTCATGTGAGAGGTGTGTTGAAGGGTCAAAGGGTGACAATGTTGATTGATAGTGGAGCCACTCATAATTTTATTGATGAAGAATTGGTTACTAGAATGGGTCTTGAAGTAGAGAATTTCAAGGGTTTCAAAGTGACCGTGGCTGATGGCTTTTCTATTCCATGCACCAAGAGAATTCCACAGCTCATTATCACCTTGGGAAGGCATGAGGTATGTGATGATTTTTATATAGTTGGCATAGGTGATACATCTTGTGCTTGGGGTCCAATGGCTGCACTCTTTGGGAGAATTCACCCTCAACTACCAAAGTATGGAGTTGAAGTTCAAAATGAAGGTAAAGAGGTTGTACTACAAGGTATGATCAATGGAGCCCTCAAATAAACTCTTTAGTAGAAGATGCCTTGCCAAAAGAGTCACAATTTTGCTCTATGTCTAAGATAACAGCAGATTGGAAGGCCTTAATTACAGCTGAGTATGCAAAGAATAAGTTTGTTAATGTTGTTTTTGAAGGAGAGATTGATGATGAAAGGTATAAGATAGTGGATGGACTCATTCTCTACAAGGATAGGGTCTATTTGGTCCCGAATCAAAATAAAGCATAAGATATTGAGGGTTGTTCATGATACCCCATTGGCTGGCCACCCGGGGTACTTCAAGACATACAAACAAGTTAGGGAGAGGTTCTTTTGGAAAGGACTCAAAGGAGAGGTTCTTCAATACATCCAAGAGTGTTTGGTTTGCCAACAAAACAAGGTGGAACATGAATTTCCAGCTGGTCTCTTGCAGCCCCTTCCCATTCCAACTCAAAAATGGGAAAGTATCTCTATGGACTTCATCACAGGGCTGCCCATGGTTCAAGGTAAGAATTGTTTGTATGTTGTGGTTGATAGACTCACCAAATATGCTCATTTTTATCCACTTCCAGCCAAGTACAATGCACCTATAGTGGCTGATCTCTTTTTCAAGGAAGTGTTCAAACTTCATGGGCTGCCTAAGAACATCATAAGTGATAGGGACAGCAGGTTTATGAGTTTGTTTTGGCAAGAACTCTTTTGTTTGACAGGTACAAGAGCTCACTCCTAGCACTAGCTATCATCCACAAACCGATGGGCAAACAGAAATAGTGAATAAGTGGGTAGAAGGCTACCTAAGGAATTATGTAGCAGGGCAGCAATCAGCTTGGGTGAAATGGTTACATATGGCTGAGCATTGCTACAATACGTCATTTCATATGTCCATTGGTATGTCTCCTTTTAGAGCTCTATATGGTTATGATGCACTTTCTTTTGTTGATTTGGTCATGACGGATAGTAGAGTGTCGAGGGCCAAAGATTTGGTGCAACAAAGTCATGACATCTTGAAGGTACTCAAGGAGAACCTCCAACATGCCCAAAACCAGCAAAAATTGTATGCGGACCAGCACGGTTAGAGAGGACATTTGAGGTAGGAGACATGGTGTTTTTGAGGTTGCAGCCCTATAGGCAATCCTCTCTCAAACAAAGTGGTGCTGAAAAGCTTAAAGCCACGTTTCTATGGACCTTACGAGTGAAGGGAAGAGTTGGAGAGGTTGCATATGAGCTAGAGCTACCAAGCACAAACGGATACACAATGTCTTCCATGTTTCGTGCCTCAAAAAGGCACTAGGACAGCACATTACTCCTATTGAGCTGCCACCTTTGGATGAGGAGGCAAGTTGATTTTAGTTCCGGAAGCCATAGTGGATGTTCGAAAGGAAGCTAAGGAACCGGAGCATTAGGGAGTATTTGGTCCGTTGGAAGGATCTACCACTTGAGGATGCTACATGGGAAGGTGCAACAATCTTAGAGCATCCAAGTTTGCAATTGCTTGAGGGCAAGCAATTTTGGGAGGGGAGGACTATAATGTCCCCTTCTCAAAGCTAGTTCGATATGAAGACCTTGGGCCCATTTTTACTTCCCATGGGCTTAAAGGGAAAAGCAAGGGAAGTACTTTAATGTTGTAATTGTAAGTTGTTATTTTTAGCCTTGTATTATTTTTAAAAAAACTTTCTAATTATAACATTAGAAAGTGAAGTTGGTCGAAAAAGTGCAAACACCGACTTAAAAATAGAAGTGATGGAGTTAAAAGGGGAACATAACACCACTTAAAAAGGGGTCGACCCATTTGGGCTCCCTTTTTCATGGATTGTGCCACCCACAATTATAAAAAGGAGTCGCTAGGGGTGGAAAAGGATCACTTGTCATATGAATTCATTTTATTTGGAGATTGGAGCTTGTGCTTGCAATTTTCAGCCATTGAGGACGAAACCCTCCTTGGTATCCTATTGGGGACGAAAACCCTCAATAGAATTCAGAATTGAGGACAAAACCCTCAAATTTTGCATTGGTGATCTCATTCAGAGGTCATATTTGGGCTGCAATTCAGAATCTCAGAGCTACAATTCAGAATTTCAGTGCTAGGGCACAATTTTCAGCTAGGGCTTCAAGGGCAGATCAGAATTCCAGATTTTTGGGTGTGGAACAGCCACACATTTCAGTGTTTTGTTGTGTTACAATGTTTTGGATCAGATCTAGGGCATTTTCAACTTGGGCGACCCACTAGGAACTTGAGCGACCCACTTTGGGGTCAATTCCGGCTATTTTCAGGGTTTCTTTGGAGCTAGGGTTTGTTCAACCTTCATTTGCCCTAGGGCATTCATTGTTGCATTTATTTCAGCTTCAAATGCTCCTAACGGTCAGCTGTAATTTACCCTATTTTCTGTCACGAAATTGATGAAATAAATTCAGCTATTTGTCAGAAAAATTATTTCTTTGTTCCTAAATGTTCTAAAATATTCCTAAGTGTTTTGAGCCTTCTGTACTTTTGTAATTGAGTATTTGAAGAGTAATTGAAGAAATCAGATTTCTGCATGTTGTACTGAGGGTTTGCAAACCAAAATCAGGTCACTACCCTAATTTGGGGTAATTTAGCCCAAAAGGGACATTGCAATACAGATTCAAGGAGCTTGCAACAAGTTCCAAGGAGTTCAAAGAGCTTGCAACAAAAATGTTTGGTGATTTGAGGTAAGTATTTTTTTATTTTGTTGAAGTTTTTAGTTTGTATTTACTATTTTGTAATTGTTTTCATTTTTTTGTTATTGTAATATTGTTTTAAGTTTTATTTTTCAACTTTTGATTTTAAACATTCTCTCAACACTTAATTGTTTTTTAAATGCATTATGCAGTTAAAATGGCTGCAAGTTCTAGTTTTGTGGGCCAAGGTATTAAAGGTCTCCCCTTCAAATTTGATCCATACTTCCCCCTTTGGAGGCATGTCACACAGATAGAACAACTACCAGTGGAAGGGGTGTCATTTTGATTTGCATTAGAATGTAAAATACAATTTAAGAGCTCCTACAATCGGGTGAAAGCCCATTTGTGTAGGTTGTTGGCCAAGGAATCAAACCATGTGGAGGGTTGGATGGAAAGGGATTGCCACATGCTTACATATATCAAAGAGCAAGAGGAAGCAGATGTAGCAACTACTCTAAAATCCAAGCATCCTATGGAAAAAAAGGAAGATCGAGGAGCAAGCCACTTGTTTCTCCATCTGTTGATGTTGTGGCCCCAGATCACCCGTTGTTGTCTACACCCATTACAGCCGTGGGGGAAGAGAATTCACCTCATTCTCAAAAAAGAACAAAAGATGCAAGCCCATTAGAAAGGGCATTCCATAATGAAAGTAGGGACATAGCCAACCAAGGTATTGGGCATTTTATTTACTCATGTGGTGTCTCTTTCAACGTTGTTAGATCACCATGCTAGCAGGATTTGGTGAGATGTATTAATGAAGCCCGTAAAGGGTACACTAGCCCAAGGTATAAAAGGTGCGCACCACCTTATTGTCAAAAAAAAAAAAGTTGAGGCATTGTTGTCCATCAAGAATCAATGGATCAAAACAAGGGTGTCCATCATTTCCGACGATGGAAAGATACGAAAAACAAGCCATTGATCAATGGTTGTAGTGTGTCCTAAAAGGGCAATGTTTCTAAGGGCTATTGATTGTGAGGGGCAGGCAAAGGATGCCCAATTCATTGTCGACATCCTCATAGAGTCTATTGGGGCGTAGTGTGGCCTCAAAAGGTTTTCCAAGTTGTATCGGACAATGCAAAAAATTGTAGAGTTGCAGGGTTGTTGGTTGAGGCAAGGTACGGACACATATTCTGGAACACCTTGCGTCATTCATTCCCTCAACTTAATGTTACAAAAGTTGGGCACAAAAATTGCTTGAATCAAACAAGTCTACGAGGAGAGTGAGACTCAGATGTTCATCAGCAACCACCACATGTCCCAAGCCATCTTTCGGAGATTCTTGATGTTGTGACAACTATGAAAGGTAACATTTTTTTTATTTTTTATAATTTTTAAATTTTATTTTAATAAATTCATTAAATTAATTTTATAAGTTTGTAATTTGTGGAATTTTGATTTTTGAATGTTTTAAATTTACTTGTCTTAATTTAAGTTGTTTTAATTTCTTATTAGGTTGCTAAGACTCAATTTGTCTTGCACATGCTCACTCGTCTCGAGACGACTTGTGAAGGTGCGAGCGGCATGTTTATCAACGATCTTTGGGGTGTATGGAGGAAAGCAAATAGTGAAGTGCCGAAATGTGACATTGTTGATCATTGATGACGCATGTTGGGATCGTGTGGAGTACTTTCTCTATTTTATTGAGCCCATCGTGACTATGCTTTGAGATTTATTGATATGGATCATAAATGCCAAAGAGCAAGATTCTACGAGTCTTTCTTCAAGGAAGTGCAATCGCATCTCATTGAAAGGTGGAATAAAATGACCACCCCATTGCATCTTCTTGCTTTTGCCTTGACTCCAAAATACTACGGTCAAAGATCTTTCTTTGCTAGGAGGGTCTCACCATATAGGGATGGTGAAGTTAGTGAGGGGTATAAGGCGCAACTAGGCTCTTCCCAAATCCGTAAGTAGAAGACTTGGTTAGAACGAGTTTGTGAATTTCATATCCTCCAGAATCACTCCATTAGCACTCTTCGTGACAAAAGAAAGATGGAAGCTTATTTGTGGCGATACCTCCATGGGCAAGCATACACCTACATCATGCCACTTGCAATAAAATTTTATCACAAGTAAGATTTAAATTTTGTTAATTTCTTAACTCTTTCTTTAAGTTTTAAGTTTTTACTTTTATAAATTTAAAATTTAAATTTTGCATTGACTTTGCGGCTTGCCTCAATAGGTTGTCGATTCTTCTTCAACTAAGAGGAATTGGGATACATACTCCTTTATCTACTCGCTTAACCGCACCAAGTTGGGAGCAAAAAAGGTGGAGGATTTGGTCTTCGTGCTTTCTTACTTGTGCCTTCTATCACACAAGAAGGATGAGTACAAGCAAGGGCCAACAAAGTGTTGGGATATAGACCCAGAGACTCCAGACTTGGATGCTTCCATTGGCCAACTTTTGTTCTAGACCCGGACCTAGAGCGTACTTTGCATGACCTGCATGGTGGAGCTAGCGGGAGCAGCACTGCTGATGCTTGTGGTTCTAATGAACCACATGATGGTGATGATGCTCTGTTGAAGACATTGGAGGAGAGGCAGAGCCATTTGATTATGATTATAATTAGACTATTAGTATGCTGATTTATCTTGATTTTTGTGTATACATTGTAACATTTGAACAATGTACTTGTTCTAAGTTTGATCAATGAATATCATGACAAAATGCATTGAATTATCAATATGTTTTGTGGCTATTTCACTTATTTAATAATTTGTTTACTCTATGCATGTATAAGGCTGAAATTGCTATATTTTTTTAATATCTTGTAGGGCCGTAACCAATTTTTTTAAATATTTTTTTAATTTTGCATATAATATATATAGATATAGATATAGATATATATTGTATGGCCATACTCAAGTGCCATCCCAGTCCCCCAAAAAAATTGCCATACCAGCATACCGGATCCCGTACCCAAACCATATGCTGTACCGGCTACCTAGATTCCTAAGGTTAGCTGCAACTTAATGATGAAAGAAAACATATTGGTATTTTTGTTCTGAACAAATTTATGTCTGGACAACCAAGCAGCTATTAACTTTCTTGACTGTTGGCACATACAAGAATCGTAGAATTTTTTTCTGTATGCTTATAAAATATAGAATTAACAGAACACTCAAAAAATTATAAATATAAAATCAATCCAAATTTCTAGGTTATATAGACCTCACATTTTTTCTGAACTTGAAAAATACCTTAGAAATTGAAATTAAAAAAATCTAACTTGAATAGAATAGTTACACTTTAAACTAAAACTTGATGCCTATTATGATAATATGGTCAAAGAAAATAAGGAACCTACCAATTTAAGTGGTGGGGTAGATTTTGGGACAGAAAGTGTTAATTCTTCATCCCAAACTGGATTGAGATTTTTCTGACTACTCCTGTCCTAACCATCTGCAACAAGATTAATGTAGTTAGACTTGGAAGAATTTCTTGCCAATCTTTTACTTCTCAAATTACAAGTTAATACATGAAAATCTCAATAGACACACAAATCATTGTCATGAAGTACCAGTGGATAAGGACAGGAGTATAAATTTTATTCTTTTAGTGAGATGCTGAAGTACAGCACAAATTATCAAATGTATCATTCAATGCAAGCATAATATATGACAAGATTCCTATTACTACTCTCCAAACTCTGAGCACTTAAACCTTTAGAGGAAAAAACTTTTATGCTACCAGTCAAGGACTTTGGTTTACTATAACAAAACGTTTCCGAATGGCCCATATAAACTATGAAGTTTGTATTTTGGCAAATAGTATTACATTTACTCTACTGGATTCTGCTTCAAATAACATTTTTGTTAACCTATGCGATGATGGTGTTTTAGGTTTAAACCCCATTGAATATGCTTCCAGTGTCAAAGTGCTTCAAAACCCTAAAGAATTATATAAGCTTGATAGTGGGTGAAAGAATCTAGCAATTCACGTATTAACATAAAAGAACAGCTTTCTAAACCTAACAAATTTTACCCCGTGGTACAGATCAAACAATCTTCATTGCCAAATGTCACCCTTATTCTCAGACATGACAGAAGCCACGAGGACCTCTTATTGTTCTAAGGAATTTTATTCAGCTACCTTTTCTTTTGAAATTTGATTTTCTGGATTGAAGAAGGATCTCTGAGCTTTCTAATCTGTTACAAAAGGAGGGATGTTTTGGTTCTTGTTTCTTCTTCATCCTCCCATGACGCAATGGCATGAGGCAGGTCAAAGGATGTGGATTAAATTCTGAAGTTGACTTCCAAAGGAAAGCAACAGGAAAGTTAACTTGTCAATGACTGCAAGAGGATTGTTTAAGAGCAGCCAAAGATATGCAAGTACACAAATGACAGAAAGAGAAGTTCAATGATAATATAGTAAGGCTATCCACATAAAGCTTTAATATGCCGATTTTTGGGCATGAAAACTCTATACGAGTACTAGTAGGCAGAGAAGAACTGGAAACTCCAAATGCGGAAACAACATTGAGATTTTCTTCAGGACTTATTAAGCAGTGTCCTTTGCCTACGAGGATGATAGAGATGGAATCTTTCAGCGAAGACCCCGCCATTTAGAAATGCAGGCCTGATCATGAGAAAATGGTGCATAGGATCATTGCTTCAATCCTACAGAGGAGGTACAATTGTCAGCTGTCTTTGGCTGGATTATTGCAATCCCTTGTGGATTCCAGAGCAAATATGATTTTTAAAAGGTTGGGAACTTTAATACAAAATATGTCTGTGTGGACTGATAGCAATGACTAGAAGAATTTGTGTTACCTTAAGCCCAAAAAAACCACTACCAGAGAATATCAAGTTGCAAGTGGAAGAGATTGAACGAGAATATATGAGGTCAATTTTGAATGCATCCCTTCAAAATGCCGGCACTGCTATAAGTTTGGGCAATTTATGCACAATTCCCAATAATGCCTATGGAGGAAGAAACCCAAGATGCTGACGATGGATTTGTTAAACCAAAGAGAGAAGCAAGAAAGTGCAAGAAATAGCAGCAGATCAAAAGAAAGAACACAACCATATTTTTAAAGGCAAAGGACCCTGAAGAATCTTAAGTGCAGAAGAATAGGAAACCCAGAAAAAGCAAGAGGGATCGGGCAATGAAAAAGATTAAGTTGTAGAAATCCTAGAGGATATCCAGAAAGGCTATGTGTATAGAGCAGACTTGAATAATATGCTAAAAGATACAAAAGAGGAGAAAATGAAGAGCCTTGTTGATAAGAACATACTCAGAAATCGAGGAGGAACATGATCTGGAAAGCTCAGAAGACCCCAAGGATGAAGAGTTCCAAATTGAAAGAGATTATAGGCCAAAATAATGGCAGAGTATTGAAGCCATTGCTGTTCAAAGGAGCAATTGGAGTTCAGACAATGAAGGCCCAAGAAAACTAAAGATCAGCTAAAAGATGAGTATGAAAACCAAAGAGCTTTTGAAAGAAGACATGTTGGAATTGGAATTAGATAAAGCACGAAAGATAATATAGGTGTCCAGCAAGAAAAAAAAACAATGGGCACATGACCGTGCAAAAGAGGGAGAAACACAAATCGGTAAAGATTGTAGAGGCAATAGCCATGGTAGGTGTATGAAATACACAAGTCCTCCAGAATCAGGGAATGAAGATAGTTTCATGAAACATAGAGTGATTGAATGCCCCATATATTATATAAGACTGCTAAAAATGGATTCTAAAAACACAATAAAATGTTGTGATTCGGGAAACAAAATGGGAAGAGAAGAAGATGATGGAGTTCACCAAACAATTTGATCGGTAGTGAAACATATCTCAGTAGATGTAGAGGGGCGATCTGGAGGAGTGGAAACCTTGTGAAAACATAAAGTGGTTAGCTGTGATTTATTGGAAAACTCAAGATTTGAGATCAATTGTCTAGTTCTTATCTCATTATCTAATATCAAAGTCTACATAGTGTACCCTCTCTGAATATAGAAACACGGATCCCAACCTACATGTCACTCAAGAGTCTAGACAACTCTGATGATGATAATCCCATGGAACTACAAAACAGGTGCAATACATCCAATTTACCTCGAGCAATGTCCATGAAATTAGGTATAGTGACAATGCTTTTAAATGCAATGACAACAACATACAAGAACTGTTTGAAGACACAAGATTACTCTTGCGCATTCTTTTAGCAAATTGGGTTTTATTGATAAAAACGTGGTGAATGAAACCCAAAGTGAATTCATGCATAAACAAGCTTCTACTGAAAAAACCCTAACAATGACAAATGCACGTTAGCACACACTCAGGGACAACATTTCGATGTCCATCATTACCAAAACAAAAAGCCCATATGCATGCTTTTAACAAACAAGCCCGTGTGACTCAGATTTCCTATGACGTGGAAGGTCCCAAATTTGATGATAGTGACATCAGTAGCGAATACAAAGAACCCCCTTTGACCCTGCAGCACATCCCCCTTTAAATGATCCATGATGAGTCATAAAACAGATTTCTTTCTATTCTGAAGTCCAGCTTCAAAGATCAATTACAGAAATTCTGCAGTTTTTCGATCATACATCTAACTCTGCACCAAATTACTCTGAAACACTACCGACCATGGCGGAGGCCGTAGTAATAGAGCCGACCATGGCTGAGTTCGTCCCTCAAGAATGAAACATACGCCAATCATTTTCAGGACCTGATCACACACTTGAAGACACAATTCAGTCCTACAGAATCTCGAACAGAAAAACTGAATGCCGGAATAACAGATGTAAGGCAAATCAACCAAAAGACAGATTTTAGGAGCAAAATATATTGATCCAGAAGTCGATATTGAATAGGATGGACCATTACCTACACTTTTAGTGATGAAGTGTATCCTTGAACTCCTTGATGTTAGAGAAGCACAACTTCCTCAACAACACCATACGTTGGAGCATTTCACGACTACATACCCAGCTTACATTACTTTGTTGCCACAGTTGATACCAAATCCAAAGACATCCAGAACTTACCATCGACTCCATATCACTTCAGAGATGAAATCCGTCACTCGTGAAAAACAAGATAACTATAAATCCCTACTCACAAAATTCAAAGACATTTTTTCTTGGGACTATACCAGTATATACCCAGCATTAATTGTGACATTGCTGTACATATCAGTGTTGCATGTGCAAACATGGCACCCGTGTACCAGCAACTACACAAAATCCAAAAAAAAATTTCACACCTAAGCTACAAAGAGATCAAAAGGCTTTAAGATGCCAAATTCATCAAAATTGTTGACAATTTCAAATGGGTATCCAACATTTTTTGTTTCCATATGCAAGGTCACTATGGTTATTTGGATTTGCATAGACTTCCAAAGCATTAACACCACCTGCTCAAAAGAAAATTTTCCAATACCTTCTATTGATGTCATAGTTGATTCTACCACCGATTGAGATGCTCTCTCGTGGAAGGCTTTTATAGATATAAACAAGTCAAAATATCTCGCAAAGATCAACATAATATCGCATTTACCACTAACTGGGGCACCTATTGCTACATGATCATGAATTTTAGCCTAAAGAATGTTGTGCAATCTATCAACACACCATAACTCACATCCTTCATAATCTTATCGATAAGATCGTAGAGTCATATGTTGACGATCTACTTGCAAAACTGACCATTTTCTTTGCCAAAAATCACCAGAGGTGCCCTAGAACGGTACAACGAATAGAAACCTAACTCCACTCTCAAATTTGAAGACTTAGTCAATGCATTTAACAAGCAATATACAATTGAAACATCACCCAAGGACACCTTAGGAAATTTTATCACCACCAAACAATTAGATGATGAATCAGCCTATAAATTTATCAAACATTGGAAGCATTTAGAGCACAGAGCTATAGTTTCTTATTCAACCTCTTCCTCCTAGCTTTGCAACCTAAAAATACATACAAAGTTAGATCCATTTCACCTAAAAACCTATGCGACGTCGTTGATCGGAGTAAAATACAAGACCAGCAATAAAAACCTACAAACCTCAAGTGCAGCTACGAACAAGAACTCTCTTAAGAAACAAACATAAACATGCCCCTGCAGGTAGGTAGTTCTTATCATCCACCATTTTCAGATACAAATGGATGAATCTCTCATGATTCTAGCATAGAACGAGGAAATCCAGATAGGGAGAGTCACCTTCTAGCAGAGTTGAAACTCTTTAATTCTCTATGCGTGGCATTCGCAATCAGTTTGGAGAACTCAAAATGTCTAGGACTGTAGGGGCCAGAGTGTCTAATGCCATAACATATATACAGTTGGTGGGCATAAACATCCTTTTCATTATCGTGTCCAATAATGTAAGCAGTCATGCTTATCACATCCTGGACAATGTCCTTAAAAGCATTAATAGCTAGACATGGCTGGAGTTCTCCATTCTGCTCAACTTTTCATGTCCCCTCTCCGAAAACCTACTTTGTCATTTACCTCTTACCAGAAGTTGATATGGTTTCAATTGTAGCGTGCCAATCTCGTACCTGAACGGAAAAGATTTTTCTTATGACCTCCACTGAGATTGTAACAATTACAGTTCCATTTTTAGCTCTGATTTGTCGGGCATTGGTGTTGTAATACTTAACAGATGCACCAACCAGTTAGTAGCATGGTTGAACAGAATGGAGGATCATAGGCGTTAGGCCATAAGACCAAGATCAACCACCATAGGCGTCACTGCTCATTTTGTTTTATTTATGGAAAGAACCCTCTGAGGAGGCTTTCGGAGATTTGCTCGATTTGGGTTCAAAAACCGTCTCCTCCACATCAATCATTATGGGATCAATTTTGGGCAAGAATTTATTGGAAAGAGAACACTGCACAGAGGCTGCAGGTATTTAGATTTGGGATAAATCAGGCATTTGAGGGGCAATTTTGATGGGTTAGGATTTGTGCCATCGGATTCAATCAAGCAATATTAGGGTTGAAGCCAACAAATCCTTGAACAAATTTAGGGAAGAAGAGATGGGGGCACCTAGGATTGGGAGGTGGCCACTTGTGAGTCGGATGAAGATATAGGACCTCCTCCACTCGCCTTCCTCAAGCTTTTCGTCCTGTTCCAAACCAAAAGTGGAGTGGGCTTCTTCCTTGGGCCCATTCTTACTATCTCTTCTACCATTGCACATAACTATTCTTGGAGGATACTGATCAATCTCTTCACTTTAAGGCATCAGCTCTTACTAAAGTCATCTAGATCCAAAACCACATGCATGATGAAGCTCAAATGGAAGCCTCGGCTTGTTATATAGGAAATGATTCCCAACGATCAAATCATTCCAAAAATATTATTAATCCCAATCATGCATGTTAAATGCAATTCAAAAACTTTTTCATTTTTTCCCTTTTAAATTCCAAAGCATCGGCAATGTCATTTAATGCTTTTATGCCCTTAATATATGCCTAGGATTACATTTCTATATCCTTGACATTCCCAATTTGTGGGCCATGCCTTCTTTACGAGTCCTTTAGTCATGGCTGCTCAATCAAGTTCCATCTACAACGGGTAGTTTAGGAACCGACAGGCTCAAAACTTACTTGGACTTCTAGTAGTTGTATAGCATGAAGTGATCTCTTTTCTAAATGGCCGCCATTTCATATCGTTGCAACTTAGGGCCCATCACCCATTGGATTGGATCTTTAAGGATCGGTGGTGTGCATGAAGTATAAAGGCTTTTAGTCTTAAAAGAGGTGGGAAGCAATGATTTTGTAATATCCCCTTTTGGGATATTATCCAAATATGCAAATTAATTTACTTGAATCGACTCTAGAAGGACTAAACCCTCCTAGTTCGACCTCAAATAATCCAATGTTAGCTTCAATACAACCCAAATAGGGTTGGAGTGAGCCAAGGTGGTGGATTAGATGGGAGAACCAGTTAGGAAATTAATCACTTCAAATCTGAAATTAATTACAGCAGTAATTAATTAATAAATGCACTAGACTGCTGCAAACTTCAAAAATTAATAACTCCTTCACCATCCAATATTTTTCTATCAAACCAATGCCAAAAGATTCTTCATATTTTTAGCTTTCCAACAAGCTATAGATCACAATTTTTGGATAAGTAGAAGGCATGCAAATCAACCCACGAAATCTGAAACTGTGTAGATAAAACCCTGGCACAAACAACTGAAACTTGGAAAATTCATAACTTGCTCAATACTTCATCTTTTGTCGTGAAATAAAGTGCAGACTAATCTATAATTCAAGAGCTTTCCAAAGATATTAAAATCTGAATTTTTAGATCACCGAAAACCCTCCAAAACAACCCCCAAAATCCCCAAACCAGTCGCTAGGGTTAGCATAAATTTATTAAATTATTTCCAGCACTTTGAAACCCTCCAATGCACCCCGAATAATTGCTCAAACTCAGAAAAACAAGTCAAAACAGATCAGATCTTGAATATAGATGATTTACCCTTGAAACATGTTAGAATAATGCCCAAATCAAGTCGCCATAGCTGGAATAAATATACCAAAATAAACCAGATTTGTTAACCACTTCAAACATCACCAAAACATGCCAATCAATCACTTATTCAAGTCGCTAGGGCTGGAATAATTACAGCATTAAAATCAGATCATAAAACACTCAATAATCATCACTAACATCCAAATATTCTCCTCAAATAAATGCGCCACACATCCAAACAAGTCGCCAATGCTAGCAAGCATAAATCATGCACAAAGACACTTCAACACAATGAAACACAATGAATGGAACAAGAGAGTCTTCAATGTCTTCAACAATGGCTTCCAAATGAGAGAGAGCAAAATGCAAGAACTAGGGCATACATCCCAATACTCCAAGCATGGAGTGAAATCAAATGATCATCCAACATAACCCTCTAAGGAAATGCGACCTCCCTTTTATAGAACTAAGGGGTGCAATATCCAATAAAGACCGACCTTTCCCTTTTGGAGGGAAAACATAAACTCTCATTAAAATATTTAATACTAAGACTATGTGCACTTTATTTATTTTTTAATTAAATAAATAAAAGTAACTAACCTATGTGCACATTAAACTAACTAAAGAGACTCCCACTTGTAGCGCTAGGCATGCCAAGGGGTTATAATGCAAATGAAAAATAAATATTAATAATGTCCCAAAAAAGGGGACATTACAGATTTTCTGCCACATGTACAGCTTGTGGACAAATTTTGATCATCTCTATTTAGATTTGGAATAGCAACCTACTTAGATCCTACTTCAATGTTAGTGCCTCAAGGACCAAGAGGTACATATGATACATATGTACATGAAAAAGAAAGAAAAATACATCACAAAATGTACAAATATTTACAAATAATGCTCATACCTTTATGGGTAGTGATTCTAATGCATCCTATTAGCTGCACAGGGAATGATTCTCCACTAAGCCTTAATAACTCAAAAGCACCACTTTGTTTGCAAATGGTGATCTATTATGGTCCACTCTTTGAATGTCTACCAGGAGTTTCCCTTTTCCCTGTCTTCATCTCATTTTAGAACCAAAACACCTTTTCGATTTGTTGTGGTGTTGCATTTTTATCAAACCATCTCTTAATCATTTGTTGATGAGATAGGAATATCTTATGTGGTGATTTTTCAAGATTCTCTTTGCCTAGTTTCAAGCTAATATACACCGACCCCTATTTCATGAGTAGTGTTCACAAAAGCATCTCTCACAAGCATGAATGGTCCACTTGGAACTCGTCGCATCCAAGTGATGTTCATAGCGGTGAAGCACCTTTGGGACTTCCTGGAAGGTCACCCATCCCAAAACTACTCGGCTCAAGCGAACTTAATCGTAGATTTTCGCCCACCGTAATGCCCACTTTCCTTTAACACTTTTAGATACGATCCTCGATCACCGTTAATCTTATTTTGGACGTTATTATGTTTTGATTTATTATGATGAGTAGATGTTAGACCATGGATTATTATGGATCTTGATTCAGTTATTATGCATGATGATTATTAGAGGCATTCTTATATGTGGATGATGATATAGTTGCTAATTAAATTTAAATGATGATGTTGAATTCGTGATATTGTTGTGATTTATATTTGATCTTGAGATGTTAATTATATCATTTTGGATGTTCTGATATGGCCACAAGGCCGAACAAGGTATTTGTATTTTGCAGGTTAAGTTATCACAACAATGTCGGGGGACTGGAGACTAACCATATTAAAATTCTGGATGAATTCAACAAGGTCACCATGGCAACTGTTATTGTTTGAGTGTTGTGTTGTTAGGGATTCCCATGGGGGAATCACCTTTAAAATGTGACCAAGGGATTTTATGTGTTGCTTTTATTTTGTTTCCTTTTTTATTATTAATGTTTGTATGTGTTTAATTTGTGATGTGTTACCCCTTTCCTTTAATTATTATGTGTTGAGCTAATATTGTGAATAACCATGTATTAAATAAATAAATCAAATATGTCATAAGGATATAATAAATGAGGTTGTTGATATTAAATGCAATGTTGTAAGGGATATGTAAGAAATATGTACGAGAATATATGTTAGATTTTGGAGTGTACGACACTTCATCCCCTTGGGAATTCGAATTTGTCCTTGGGGGCTATTTTTGGAGGCTTGTGGGACAAGTCAAACTTGCCCCACATCTCTTAAAAATCATTTATCGACCATACCTATGGTTTGGAGATTAAATTTAGGCCTTTTTAATGCATTTAGAAATGATTATTGGTGAGTCTTGATTGCACTTCTCTTACATGCTTTAAATTCTATCCTTTTGGGGTATGGGTTAGTTTGGAGTGTGTAAGTTGATTGTCATTGTATTTATTGTGATTAAGTTAATGATGTTGACTTTTATTTTGGGGTGGAGGAAGAATGATGTGACATCCCACATGGAATCCACATCACCCTCTTCTCTTCCCTCTCCTTTAAAAATGCGAACTCTTTGCTTATTGTGGGTTGTTGAAACTTTGCGCATTTTCCTTTTGGGCGATTTTCTTGTTGTTTGGGAGCTCTTGCTTGTGAAGGAGATTGGAGATCATTTGCATGTTGGTTGTTTTGGGTGTGATTGGGGCATTGAAGAGCTTGTTGTTTGGGAACAAACTCCATTATGGAGAGGTAGGAACTTGCCCTTGAAATGCTTTTTTTCTCTTTTTTTACATGTAATGAAATGGTGAATGTTTTATGTGCTTGTTGGCTTGTTGGGTAGAATGCGTAGGGTACGGTGTAGGAGAAGAATTTGTGGGGATTTCATATGGGGGACATAAGGGAATGCCAATGGCATCGATTTTATTTTGGAGGAGTTGGGATTGGGATCCACCATGGAAAAGAAATAGCTTGCATTTCTTACTCTTGGGGGCATAAGGGAGAAAATTTGGGGGGCATAAGGAGGAAGTTTGGGGGGCATAAGGGTATGGAAGGTGATATATTTTGGCGGGTTGTTTAGGTGGATTCCCATTTCCCATTGGGAGGCATAAGTAGTTTCCCATAGATCCTTGCTCTTGTTTTGGCTTGCTTGATGAAGCCTCAGTCTTGTTTGTATTTGTTAATGTAGTTGGGAACTACATCTTTCTTGAAATGTGTTTTTGATTGTGAAAATGTTGCTTGTTTGTTGTGGAAGCCATTGTTGCCATGTGTTGGGTTGCATCTCTTATTTCAATATGGTTGGGGCTCGGGGCCAATGAGGAAGGACGACTTCTCCCTTCTCATTGGATATCTTGGTTGGGTGGAGAGCGTTGCCTTTCCCCCTATTTTGTTGTGATCCATTGGAAGATTGAAGAAAATCAGCATGCTGCTGTTTTGGAGCAAAAGAAACACACAGTTTGACAGTTCCTTGTTATTGTAAAGTTCATTGTAACCCTTCCCATGTTGAAGTGGATGAATCGTATTATTATTTGTAATGGAAAGGCACTTGTATTGAAAATGAAAGATTAAATTTGATATGTGAAATGTAAAAGTTATAATCTGTTATCTGATTGGAAAAAAAACGTGAAAGAATGTTATATCCTTGTATATTGTATTTTAGAAATCAAATGGAAAAGAGAGAGTTGTAAAGTTGTTGTTGGAATTCAATAAAAGAATTGCATTTCTGTTCTCAAATTATATTATTGTGTTGAAATGGAATTGCTGTGATGAAATGAAATCTCTGTTTGAAAGGAAAACGCGTATGAGGAAAAAGACCATGTTTTATTCCTTTGAATTAAATTGAAAATTGGAAGTCTAACTTTGTATATTATCATTAGATGTTTGTTTGAATTATCGAATGTATTAGATCGGATTTGAAATGTCTTTTCATATTTGGAGGATGTAAAATGTTTTAAGAACCTTTAAAGTTTGATCTCTGTTTTGTTTATTTTAATTGAAATCGATTATCGAAATGTACAGATTCAAATTTTCCTTATGAGCTAAGTAATGAAACATTACAATTTAGATATAATAAGTCCCAATGAACTTAATTTGACCTCAACTTTTAAGAAAGACCCTTCAACACTTTATAAAAATCAAATTTGAAACTCACACAGCCGTTTTGTTGTCTAATGTTGGAAAAATATCAATGGCATCTAAACCAACTAATCGAACCTTAGAAACTCTCTTAAACCTATCCCAGAACAAGTCCCCATGTCCCATTCGACATGTTGAGAAAGAAGCGAGATCAAAATTTAACAAAATTTTATAATTTGGAAAATTGTCAGTTTGTTGTTAAAAGCCTGCAGTTTGTTTTCTTCAAATTGGCCTTTCAAGAAAATAATTATAATCTAATTGTTTAAAATTCGAAATTTGACCTTTGGACAAATCTCCCCAAAAGTCTGCGGCCCCTGCCACCCCACAACCAATCAGATGTTGCCACGTAGCACTTCGGAGGGGCGGACTCATTTTAAAACTTAACTTTTTGAAAATTTTCCCATTCTTCCCATGAACCCGCAGACCACAGACCAATCACGTGATGACACGTGGCATATATTTTGGCGGGTTGTATTGGTGGGACTCCCATTTCCCATTGGGAGGCATAAGTAGTTTTCCCATAGATCCTTGCTCTTGTTTTGGCTTGCTTGATGAATACTCGAGTCTTGTTTGTGTTTGTTAATGTAGTTGGGAACTACATCTTTCTTCAAATGTGTTTTTGTTTGTGAAAATGTTCCTTGTTGTTGTGGAAGCCATTGTTGCCATGTGTTGGGTCGCATCTCTTATTTCAATATGGTTGGGGCTCGGGGGCCAATGAGGAAGGACGGCTTCTCCCTTCTCATTAGATATCTTGGTTGGGTGGAGAGCGTTGCCTTTCCCCCTATTTTGATGTGATCCATTGGAAGATTGAAGAAAATCAGCATGCTGCTGTTTTGGAGCAAAAGAAACACGCAGTTTGACAGTTCCTGTGTTATTGTAAAGTTCATTGTAACCCTTCCCGCGTTGAAGTGGATGAATCGTATTATTATTTGTAATGGAAAGGCACTTGTATTGAAAATGAAAGATTAAATTTGATATGTGAAATGTAAAGGTTATAATCTGTTATCTGATTGGAAAAAAACGTGAAAGAATGTTATATCCTTGTATATTGTATTTTAAATCAAATGGAAAAGAGAGAGTTGTAATGTTGTTGTTGGAATTCAATAAAAGAGTTGCATTTCTATTCTCAAACTATATTATTGTGTAGAAATGGAATTGTTGTGATGAAATGAAATCTCGGTTTGGAAGGAAAACGCGTATAAGGAAAAAGACCATGTTTTATTCCTTGGAATTAAATTGAAAATTGGAAGTCTAACTTTGTATATTGTCAGTTAGATGTTTGTTTGAATTATCGGAATGTATTAGATCAGACTTGCAATGTCTTTTCATATTTGGAGGATGCAAAATGTTTTAAGAACCTTTAAAGTTTGATATCTATTTTGTTTATTTTAAATCTGGAAATCGATTATCGGAAATGTACTGATTCAAATTTTCCTTATGAGCTAAGTAATGAAACATTACAATTTAGATATAATAAGTCCCAATGAACTTAATTTGACCTCAACTTTTAAGAAAGACCCTTCAACACTTTATAAAAATCAAATTTGAAACTCACACATTCGTTTTGTTGTCTAATGTTGGAAAAATATCAATGGCGTCTAAACCAACTAATCAAACCTTAGAAACTCTCTTAAACCTATCCCGAACAAGTCCCCATGTCCCATTCGACATGTTGAGAAAGAAGGAGATCAAAATTTAACAAAATTTTATAATTTGGAAAATTGTCAGTTTGTTGTTAAAAGCTGCAATTTGTTTTCTTCAAATTGGCCTTTCAAGAAAAATAATTATAATCTAGATTTAAAATTCAAATTTGACCTTTGGACAAATCTCCCCAAAAATTTTACGGCCCCCGCCACCCCGAACCAATTAGATGTTGCCACGTAGCACTTCGGAGGGGCACTCATTTTAAGACTTAACTTTTTGAAAATTTTGCCTTGGGAAAATTATCTCATTCTTCCCCGCAACCCCGCAGACTCGCAGCCCAATCACGTGATGACACATGGCATATATTTTAACGGGTTGTATTGGTGGACTCCCATTTCCCATTGGGAGGCATAAGTAGTTTTCTCATAGATCCTTGCTCTTGTTTTGGCTTGCTTGATGAATACTCATTCTTGTTTGTGTTTGTTAATGTAGTTGGGAACTACATCTTTCTTCAAATGTGTTTTTGTTTGTGAAAATGTTGCTTGTTGTTGTGGAAGCCATTGTTGCCATGTGTTGGGTCGCATCTCTTATTTCAATATGGTTGGGGCTCGGGGCCAATGAGGAAGGGCGGCTTCTCCCTTCTCATTAGATATCTTGGTTGGGTGGAGAGCATTTCCTTTCCCCTATTTTGTTGTGATCCATTGGAAGATTGAAGAAAATCAGCATGCTGCTGTTTTGGAGCAAAAGAAACACGCAGTTTGACAGTTCCCTGTTATTGTAAAGTTCATTGTAACCCTTCTTGCGTTGAAGTGGATGAATCGTATTATTATTTGTAATGGAAAGGCACTTGTATTGAAAATGAAAGATTAAATTTGATATGTGAAATGTAAAGGTTATAATCTGTTATCTGATTGGAAAAAAAACGTTGAAAGAATGTTATATCCTTGTATATTGTATTTTAAATCAAATGGAAAAGAGAGAGTTGTAATGTTGTTGTTGGAATTCAATAAAAAGAGTTGCATTTCTATTCTCAAACTATATTATTGTGTAGAAATGGAATTGTTGTGATGAAATGAAATCTCGGTTTGGAAGGAAAACGTGTATAAGGAAAAAAAGACCATGTTTTATTCCTTGGAATTAAATTGAAAATTGGAAGTCAGACTTTGTATATTGTCTGTTAGATGTTTGTTTGAATTATCGGAATGTATTAGATCAGACTTGCAATGTCTTTTCATATTTGGAGGATGCAAAATGTTTTAAGAACCTTTAAAGTTTGATATCTGTTTTGTTTATTTTAAATCTGGAAATCGATTATCAGGAAATGTACAGTTCAAATTTTCCTTATGAGCTAAGTAATGAAACATTACAATTTAGATATAATAAGTCCCAATGAATTTAATTTGACCTCAACTTTTAAGAAAGACCCTTCAACACTTTATAAAAATCAAATTTGAAACTCACACAGCCGTTTTGTTGTCTAATGTTGGAAAAATATCAATGGCATCTAAACCAACTAATCGAACCTTAGAAACTCTCTTAAACCTATCCAAGAACAAGTCTCCATGTCCCATTCGACGTGTTGAGAAAGAAGAAGACCAAAATTTAACAAAATTTTATAATTTGGAAAATTGTCGAGTTTGTTGTTAAAAGCACAGCTTGTTTTCTTCAAACTGGCTTTCAAGAAAAATAATTATAATCTAATGTTTAAAATTTGAAATTTGACCTTTGGACAAATCTCCCCAAAAAGTCTGCGGCCCCGCCACCCCAACAAATCGAGATGTTGCCACGTAACACTTAGAGGGGCAGACTCATTTTAAGACTTAACTTTTGAAAATTTTGCCTTGGGAAAATTTTCTCATTCTTCCCCGCAACCCCGTGGACCCACAGCCAATCACGTGATGACACGTGGCAGTTTTGGACTCGCGAAACCGCTGAACTTCTTTTGACTTTGAGATTTTAACCTTTTAAAATCTCAAATTCCTTGAGTGCTTCAAGGGCCACGGACCCGCGACCATTGGGGTGTTGACACGTGGCATGCATGGGTGCCACGTGGCATAAAAGAATTTCCTTGGGCAGAGTGCGCGCAACAAGGAAGCTTTTCCTTGTTGACGCGCGTCAAGAGAAAAGAGTTGACGTGCGTCAAGTGAGAGAGTTGACACGCGTCAAGTGAGAAGAGTTGACGTGCGTCAAGGGAAGGATTTGACGCGACGGCAATACCGGGTTGTTAACGCACGCCATCGATAGGAAGTGTTAACGCCAATGAACGGGTTGTTGATGCGCGGACAACCGGGTTGTTGATTCGCGCGGCAAACCGGGGTTGTTGACGTCGGCAAACGGGGGTTGTTGACGCTGCGACAACAGGGGGTTGTTGACGCGCATCAAGAGAAAATGCTGAGTGCTCCTCCTTAAGAAAATGACAGGCGAAAATTGAAATCTGAAATCCTGGTCTTGATAGTTAGCCTTAAGCTTGGTGGCGTTAATTGTCGGCTTTTAACCTCGTTGCAAACACTCTTAATCAAAAAAAAATTATTCCGTAACTTTCCTATTAATCCTAGTTTGTTTCTTAGGTCTCAAGTGGTTGTTTGAAGAGGGCACTACACCCACAATCAAGCCTGAGTAGCTTCCTACACTATTTGCAAAATCCTCGGCAAGTGTCGTACCTAAACCATTAATTATGAAGCTCCCTTTCTCATTCATTTATAGTAATGGTGTTTCTAAAGTGGATTTAAGTGTGTGTTGATATCGGATTTCAAGGCGTAGCTTCAAGACAAACTAAATTGACCCATACTTCATGAGCAATGGTTCACAAGAACCCATCTCTTAGGAGCATGAATGGTCTACTTGGCACTCATTGCATCTAGGTGATGCTCACTAGGGTGAAGCACTAAGACTTCTAGAGGTCATCCATCATTGTACTACTTTGGCTCAAGCATGCTTAACCATGAAGTTTTCCCACAATCAAACCCAATTAAACATTGCTTTATCTAATGCAGGAGCATCCGGGTCCATAAGCAATCCCACATCCACCAAAAAGATTTCCTTTTGTTGATAACATAGTTTTGAAGGTTCTCTATAAGTGGTAGCATTAGAGAATTAATTTCTTATTATACATGCATTTTTGGTTTTAGAAAGCATTTCTCGGAGTCTCTACAGGATAAGAATTTCTAATTTGTTGAGTATAATTGCCTTACAAGCGTGACATTCTCGAGTTTTAAGTAACTCATGAAGCTTCTTTTATTCTTTACGAGAGGTTGAAAGAGGAAATCCGTCGGCTTTTCTTATGTGCAATGGAGATGATAGATCTCATGAAGATACGTTTTAGGGCATTACAAGTGCCATGCCAAACAATCTGCATCTTCTAACAATGAAGTATTTGCATGTACTCTTGGATATAAGCCAAGCAAATAAAAATATTATTTAGACAATCTGCATCTTCTAAGGATGAAGTATTTGCATGTACTATCGGATAGAAGCCAAGCAAATAAAAATATTATTTACATGATACTATGAAAGTCACAAAAATGTTTGAGGGTTGTCAATAGCTTTTGATCAAGCAACAAAGTTTTACTAGTCAAGTTGCTTTTGAGAGATCACTTATTCCGATCTACAGATGGAGAGGGAGAGTCGCAATGGCGGGAAAAAGAAATATTTTATATTTGGATTAAAAATTGGTGTTTCACATTCAAAAGAAAATAATTCATTAATTTCAAGAAAGGAATTGATGGCGAGATGTTAGAAACTCAACAAATTATCACTTGAGAGAATATTTCAAAGATAATGACCTATAAACACGGGAAATAGAATTAGTTATCTTCTTATAACAAATTCTTGTTATAAACATGTGATCGCCTCAAATCAATTCAATCTCCAACAAAGAACAGGTTTGTGGATGTTGAAGAACCTCAACAAATTGTCGTTGAGGAGGGATTTACAAGAACATGGCAAAGAAGCATAGAGCAACAAGAAAATAGCTCAATGTAGCTTGTAGAAGCTTTTGGGATGGCTGAACAAAGTTTTGAAGTTCAAGAAACTTGTTAGATAGCTCGAGAGAGCATGAAAAGGTGGCCTGACATAGAATTTAAAAAGGGCGAATAGAAGTTGAAAGGAGAGACGAGACACAATGAAGAAGATTGAGAAAGCTTGAGGCCCGAGACAAGGAATAGATATGGTAGAAAAGACTAACAGCTTAACAAACTATGAATAGAAGAGAGACCCAAGACCTAGTAAGTTCTTGTAAAGGTTCGCACATGGTGTCACCCAGATTTCATCCTGAAATCTGCAACCACCCTATCCGAAAAATTTTCGTACTTTTAAAATAATGGGTCGTTTTGTGTTTTTATTGCCTGAAAGTTCTTGTATTGCGTCAAGATATTCCTAAAGAGCCATATTAGCCTTTTTCGCCAAATACCTAGATGCCCAAAATTGTTATATTCTCACGTCATTGTCGGATTTGTCTGCAAGAAATTTGTATTTAATTATTTTAAGCCCGTTTGAGGCTATTTGCGCTCCGTTTTAACTCTGTTATGATCGAACATGTCATTATTCCTATGTACTGAAGGGTTTTAACAAGGAATGAGTTTTGGGCTTTACTTGTGACTTTTGGCAATTTTTCATGTTTTGTGTTGTCCGTTTCGTTTTTCGTGAAATTTCTCTAGAACAATTCTTTTGCCAAGTAAGCCCAATTTTGGCCCGGAGTAGCTGGAAAACATATACGCATGTTATGCCCGAGGAAGTCACCATCGGAGGTTCGATTCACTGGGAAAAGGTGAAGTCGTGCACTGAAAAAAGCCCTGCGGGGTTGGCACATTTTGGAAAAACAAAGGATTTAAGTTGCTGATGGAAAAAATAGAAGCGGCCAAGCAGGGTGGGAATTTTGTACCTACCTAGCAGGGTACTTTTTCCCGTGATATAAAATTCACTTAAGTTGCGGTGGGAAAGTTAGAGGCGCGAGGTGGCGAGAATTTATTATCATGCTTCATTGGGTAAAGATTCCCATGGTGAAATAAAAAAGAAAAGTGACTTAAGTGAAATCATGGGATTTTATTATGCATTGCGAGGTAAATAATCACATTGTCAAAGTCAAATCACTTAAGTGGATCGTGGATTTCGGGGCTGCCTTGCAGGGTAAAGAATCCCATTCTCATAAATTCTTACAAATAGAATTCTATTATGCAAAAAGGTGCGACCCACCTTGGGTGAATAATAATGCATTAAATAAATATTTGTTAATATTTATTCACCCAATTTTGGCACCCAGACTTGTGGAAAAGTCAACAAAGGGAAGTGGACCAAAGAAATTTAAAAATAGAATTCCAAAATTAAATAAATTTAATTTATTTAATGCAGCCCCTTTTGAGAAGGAAATAATACTTTTTAAAGTATTAATTGATTAAATTAAATTATATTTTCAGTGGCTATGGTCAAGGCACACTGTGAAGCTTAAGTGAAGTGAAGTGTGGATGATTAAATTGAATTAATTTAATTTATTGGATGGTTGTCCTTAAACATGCTATTTTTAAAGAGAGAAGCATGATTTTTAATTAATTAATTGCGCCGAAATAGGAAGGGCAATTATTAATTATAGAATTGTGAGGGTTATATAAACATGGGTTGCCATATGGGTGAATTATTTAATTCACAGGTAAAGAATTGCAGCCAAGAGGAGAAGTGCGCCCCATTTGAAGAAGGATTTTGCTCGGGCGAGGTGGAAACAAGACTAAAAGCTTCCAAATTTGGCGCATGCTTTGAAGGAGGTTGATCTTTGTCTGAATAATTGTTTGCATAGGTGTTACAGTGCTCGGTGTGTGTTGAAAGGATTCATGCTCTCTTTATGTGCAAATTAAACATCAATTTTTGGGGCAGCGAGGGTTGAAAAGTGCAGATTTTTACAATTAAAATTTACTATTCATACTCCGGTGGTCATCTTTATCCTGGATTAATTGCAGAGAATTCATTGCAGGTGTTTCAAAAGAAAATGAGTTTTAATCAATGTTCAATACATTGCATATATCCTCCGAATCAAGAAATATCCAGATCTACACCAGTTTTGAAGAAATCCGGCCAAGTAAGAAGAAAAAGAATTATTCAGACAAAGATAGACAAAGCCATGGCGAAGAGAGATGAAAAAGAAAGCACAACGGAATCATGCATCACTTCCAAACTTGCGAGACGTAGGAGACACGAGATCTAGGCCGAAACCTCTTTCCGAATTGATTGATAGATTTAGAGCGGGAAAGACTTCACTCATGCTTTGCGGTTAAAAGTAGTGGAATTATTTGAGCTACATGACTTTTCCATCCACAGGCCCTATTGCTGCAAAAGTTTTTATGCAGGTGGAGATCCATATCCGGATGCGAGATGCAAATCCATATGCAGATCCAGATCCGAGATCTCATAGTTGCAAAAGCTTCCGGCACAAAGGCTTCATCCTCTTGTTTCGAATGCAGCTTGTGAAGAAGTCAGTGCATGGAAAATTCCTTCCAAGATCTTGTGCAAATGCTCCCATCTTCCAATTGAAGCCTTCATTGAATTTTCATTCATCCGGAGTGCTTTCCAGAATTTTTAATTGCTCATATGCAATTAAAAATAAGGATGATGAATTATCTACGGCAAACATTGCATTGATGCATGTACTGGAGAAGAACTGCAAAAGCTTCGAGGATAAAAGAGAAGACAAGGCGAAGGCAAAATCCAGCTGCTTTCAGAGATCCAAACATTGTTTCGAGATCCAGATCATTTCCAATTCCAGCTCCGGCTACTCCTAGATCCAGCTTGGTGAGAATCAAAAGCAAAAGAATCACCGTGCGTGCAGAGACATGAAAAGGACAAGACTGCAGCTTTCCTCTTCTTTCTTCTTTCCTCCGACAAAGTAATTGAGCGATCAATTGAATTATACAACTTAAGTGATTGGTTTAATGACCATTACTTGAAGAAGTCAACTACTTGGAGATAGGTGGCACGTGCAAAATAAGGTTCTATTTTCGATTTACAAATCATACATGTCATGCGAAGAGGAATTCCGAAAGGAGATTGTCAATTGTTTCTTTTCCGACTTCCACATGTGCCGCTTCAACTAAAGCTTCCGACTTGTAATTACCCCTCTACATTCTATAAGTAGAGGAAGAACCTTCGAGTTAATGATCGAATTTGTAAGCAAAGAATCTTGTGTTCTAGACTTTGTCTTTGAACCCCGAGAGCCACTTGAGCAGCAAGGAATACAAAGAAGCAGTTTCCTGGAGAACTTTGTGTCACGGTGTCTTGTGTTTCTTACTTTTAATCTTAGATCTCTTAATAAACTTTGTGTTATTTTAGATTTGGATCTAGAGTTGCCTTTGTTTTAGAATTATGTGTTTATATCTATTGGATTCTTCTATGTGCATGCAATCAGCTCTGCCATCTACTGATTGGGATGCACATCTTCCCCGTTTCTTCTATGTGTTTATGTAATTACCTTCTTCTATAACTTTTCTTTTCTTTAAACGGCTGCTTACTGCAGAATTATTCAATTATGGTTCATGAACTGAGTAGTTAAAGTAAAACCCCATTTAGATATTAGCATACTTAAATTGACAAATCTGACACGGGAGCCTCACCAGTTAAATGAGGGAGATTTATCTCATGACTACCTAGGTTTTGTGTTATGCAGAAAATCTAGCCAACAACACAATTATTTGTGAATCTAAATGCGGTTTTGATGATTAAAGATGTCCATTTTGGGACTGTTGCAATGTGTGACTAGTGTAGGGGTAATTAAGGGTGGTACTATAGGGGTGAAAATTATTGAAATTCACTTGTAAGGCACTATAATTTTTTTTAATTGTTTCCTTGTCGCTCATTATAATATGCAAACTTGTGGGTTGTATTAAATTTTTGAATATTCTCTAACCATAAGACATTCACCCACATACATGCATATACTATAAATCAATGAAAGCTTAAAATAAAGGAATAACACAAATTTATAAATTCGGGTAGCATTATTACCACTTTATAAAAAGATCTTACTTGAATTCACTAGTATACCTCTCTCTTTCACAATGAATTACCTCTAACACTAGCTCTCTACGCTTTTATAAAACCAAGTAGAGGCTATTATTAGGGTTGGAGAGTAGTCAGCTTGTAGAGAAAGTATTTCTTTAATCTATTGATAGAATTTATTAATAAAGGAAGTTAATCATGTCAATAACTTGATTGATACTCTTCTTCATAGATAGAATACTACTTAAAAACTCGGCTATTTTAGAAAAACTCGCTTGAAAATTATGCTAAACGCAGTAACTCGCAGGAAAACTCGCCAAAAATGCAAACAAAAAAACTCCGAGTATAGTTGGAATACTCACCAAAAACTCACCACAAACCCTCCAAAACTACCAAAGACAGCATTTCTTTCTTTTTGGATTTTTGGTGAAGAAAACACAAGTGCTAAAAAAATTTGCCATTTTTGGAAAGGGTCCGAGAAGATGTAGCAACAAAAACTTGCATGTGCCATAACTTTCATTCTGTGGCTCCGTTTCAGGTGCCATTTTCTCTAAAAGTGCATATTTTCTCGAGCTCTACGCAGTGATGGCAATATTTTTCTTATTTTCATAAAATCCATTTTTGCACCTTTTTGGACCAAGCAACTTCTTGCAATCTTCTGAAAGAATCATGAGCTTTGATCGCCTGTAGACAGATTAGTAATTAAAAATATTGGATAACTTTCCAAAACTCGACGAGTATTCTCCCGTGCTCGGACTAATCACACGAAGAAGCGCAACAAGTTGACTCAAAAAAGGCTCAACGACTTGGTTTTTGTGCAATACAATCTCCGGCTTCGCACAAAAAAAGTTGAGGCCACATCAGAGGAGCTCATTGATTTGGATGAGATAGATCCATACAGTGAGTGGACTGGGCAAGAAGAGGAAAACCCTGCGTTCACAGTGGACGAGATTGCTTCTTTTGAGAGGGAGGCTATGGAGGGAGAAGCACTAGCAGGACTCCGAGGAGATATTGGACTGGATGACATCTTTGGAGGTGATCTCCAACATGCAGTAGAGGAGCCACCAACACCACCATCTAGTTCCATGATCGAGCCAGATTCGCAGCCTTCTAGGAGGAGCGTGGAGACGCAGCCGAGTGTGGGGACTAGTATCAGCCGGTTGTCGTATTCGCATGATGATGCGATTTTGTATTGTATTTGTATTCAAATCTAATAGAAAACACTTCTCCAACATTTTATGGGCTCATTTGATACATTTTGTAGCTATGTGTTGCTTAAAATTTATGTTTTTTAAAGAAATTTGAGTATTTTTAAGTTGTCGATTATTGGCCAAATATTGGCGACTTTTTGCCAAGTTTTTTTGGGGGTCTGGCGAGTTTTTGGATTTGGCGAGTTTTCCTACTATGCTCTTGTTTATTAATAGATGTGGATAAGTTGCACCAACGGTGAAGTACCTACATATTATATTACAATTAAATATTACACGTGCATCTTAATCACATACAATAGTGCATGGTTAATTAAATACACTAACAGGCTCCCTGGTCTAAGGCAGACCTTTATTAGACCCCCTAACGCATTTGGGTCACTATCTCATTTGAAAACCTTCAGCAAGTGTTGTGCATTAAGAACCATTCATTATGGAGCTCCTTGTCTCATTCATTCATACAAGTGGTGTTTCTAGAGTGGATTAAATTGCGAGGTGATTTTTAGGGTTACGCTCTCACGATTTCAAGCCAATCTACATTAAACCATATTTCATGAGTAGTGGTTCACAAGAACATATCTCTCACAAGCATGAAATAGCTACTTGGAACTCATTGCATATAGGTGATGCTCACAGGGGTGAAACACAGGGACTTCCCAAGAGGTCACCCATCCCAATACCAATTCGGCTCAAGTAGGTTTAACCATGGTGTTCCCCTCACAATCAAGACCGATTAGCTTGCCACCCCATCTGCATGAAAACCTTTGCCGATGTTGTGCATTATGAACCATTCATTATGAATCTCCCTAGCTAATTCATATATACAAGTGTTTCATGAGTGGTTCAACTTGTGTGGTAAGTTTTCGAGATTTAAGCTGCGTAGTTTCAAGATTATCTACATTGACCAATATTTCATGAGCGGTGATTCACGAACATGTCTCTTACGAGCATGAATGGTCCACTAAGAACTCGTTGCATCAAGGAGATGCTCATAGGGGTGAAGCACCAAGACTTCCCAAAAGGTCACTCATCTTAGTACTACTCCGACTCAAGCATGCTCAACCATGGAGTTTCCCCACAATTAAACCCGCTTAGCTTGCTACCCCATTTGCAAAACCTTCAGCAAGTGTTGTGCCTTATGAACCATTTAATGAAGCTCTCTAGTAATATCCAATTGAGTTTTTTCTCCTCTTCAAGAATTAGTAACTTTGCCATCTCACTGTCATAAAATCATTGCATTCAAGCTCCAACCGATGCACAAATTCTAAAGCTAGAAGCTCGAAATAGGAAGGAGCCTTGCTCTCTTTCCAAAACCAGGGCCCATGGAGAAGTCGCAATAGCATGTTTAGGAGTGATTCTATCAGCCTAGAGGGCTTTCTTCAGAAGATTGTGTCATTGTGTTTGATTGTCATCAACAGTTATTTTGATAATTTTGATCAAGTTCTTGGTGCTTTCAGCAAGACCATTGCTTAAGGGTAATAGTTAGACAATGTCTACATATAAATCCCATGCTTGTAGAGCTTGTCAATTTTACACCATGGAAAGCCTTGGCATTGTCTGAAATAATGGTGGAAGGGACTCTGAATCTTGTAACAATGTCTTCCAAGAATCCAGCGATAAATCCCTCATGAGATAGTTTTAAAAGTTGGGAAAGATAGTTTATACTCATCCTTTTCCCTCTATGCAATAAAGCTAATCTCAGAACATGAGTAATTGTAAAGCTCAGGATCAAAAAGAGGAAAGACTTGTGTGCATTAAAAATTCACATTATGTCCACTCAGAAGTGCTTTTTCATGATTGAATCAAACACATGAGAATGATAAAAGAAGAAAACACATGATAGATAAATGATGAAAGCCACTAGTTGTTATTTTTGCTAACATTCCAGTAGGGGAAATATGCTTGGGGCGAAATAATAGGGATTTCCCATGACCAGAAAAGTAGATGCTTGAATTTAATTTTTGAAATTCATATGATATTTATTTATATTTTCCCAGTTTGGTCAGCGTACACCAACTGGAAGTTTGCATCTGGCCAACTATTTTTTGGAGAATTAAGTAGTTGCTCATTACTTTTTACATTCAAAAAAATTTGGACAATGCCAGTGGGATCATGTTCTGATGGTGAGGACGGTGGCTTATAGGACAACCCACTGAAGTTCGAAGGATGGGTCGATTCCTGGATGCCTTCTATTAAATAGTGCACTCATTTGTGACAACAAAACTAAATGTAAGCAGATGCACTGCTCATGAACTTGAAAAAGCTAGCTGGAGATAACTCCAGATTTTCCCTTTTAGGGTTGGCATGCTTGCAAAAGCAAGCTGATTTCTGAGGCTACATACAAAAATAACTAAAACTGAATTTGGCCAATAAACGTATGGTTTAGCAGGAATATCTCTGAAAAGTTAAAACATGGGTGAATGATAGCAGATATGGACATACCAAACATTGATGTAAGAATACGAGTTAGAATTTGGCTGATATGTTAGAGCAGCAATGTAGAGAGAGAAACAAATTATATTATGTCCGCGAATGATCAATGTAGGTCAATGGGAATCAAATGTACAACAAGTTACATTAGCAAATCAGGAGTGCTAAAATGACTGGAATCACCAAAACTAGTACTATATATCAACCTGGGTAGCACGCGAACCTAAGACAAGAGGGGTAACCCAAATAGGTAGATGCTAGAAAAACCAATACAAACAAATCCATTTAATACAAAATAATCTTGCCTAAGAAAATTCCCATGATAAGAGAGAGCCGCCTATAGAGCTAAAGAAAGAGAGCTGAAGGAGAACAAGGCTCTAGTCTGCATCAGAGTCAGGAGTGGAAGAGGGACTAGCATCCTAGTCAATCGCCACAAAAGGTCCAAAATGAGACTGATGATGTCCTTACGAGAATGAATCCGGCTAAAAGGGCCCAGCTGACAATCATAGGACACAAATGTTCTCCTCGTGGAACTTCTAACATCCATGGCTGACAATCCTCCAAATATAGAAAGGAAATTGTTGACATATTGTTGCCCCTATAATCTAGAAGACTAGATGTAAGAGGAGTTAGCCAATTGTATTGGCAATCTAAAGATAACAAGGATGGACAGATAAGCGAAGGGGAAGAATAATTGAGGTAATGTAGACATAAAATCATGCATTTTACACATATTTAGCCCAGTCTTATACTACTATTTAGAAGGTTCTCAAGTGTACAAAGTAATAATTAATCCCACCTTTTTGTCATCTTTGTTTTATGTTTTACTTCGTATTTCTTGCATATTTCCCAATACTTATCACCCCATTTTCTAACTTCCCCAAGATTCTAGCCCTAATTTTGGGTGCCCCACTGTATTAGGGCATCCTGGGCACCCCGGTCCCACCTCAGGCGCCCTAATCTAGGTTTAACCTCTTTTGCTCCTTTTTGGGTCACTTCTAGCCATCGGTCCCCTTTATCTCTTTCTCACCCGCATTGTCGAGATTAATTGCAAAAGTATACTTGAGAGCCCTATAAATATAAAGCTTATAAGACCATATTGAGGGTCCTAGGTCTTTGCATTCTATCACTACTATCACTCCATCTAGGGTTGCATCTATTGCACCATCTTCATCCACATAGTTCCATACATTCTAGCTAGCAAAGTCTAGCATCACATCCATTCACATAGGAGGGAGGGATTCTACCTATTATATTCTACATACTATTCTACATCTTCTATAGCTATCATAGCTCACTACTACACAAAGTGTGACTAGACACGAGAGCACCTAGGGCACCATTCACACACACTCACCAGAACTATATCAAGGTCCGTAATGTAGTGCAAAAGCGGCATAAGTCCATCGGTTTGGCGGGTGAGGTCAATCCGACCCATTCTTCCTTTTTTATGCGGGCGGCATTCAACTCATCCAGCGAATCCAAAGAGAAATAGACGAGTTTTAGACCTAGTTGCGACATTGCGAACACAGTTTTGAGCTTCTACACAATTCATAGCGCCCGATTCTAGACCAGGGCACCCCGGGCGCCCCAAGTACCCTCCCAGCACTTGTGTCATCTCAGGCAGTCTAGATCTACCCTTCACAGAGTTCCTAAGTGGTCATCTACACAATGGTCGGTTTCCAATTTCAGACCTGCGACAGACTTCTGTAACCAAGTCATTCTTTACCTTCCTCTTGTCATTTAGGGTTTTATTACATTTAGATTAATTTACTTACATCATTATTTACTATCTTTAGATTATTTATTGCATTTACATAGCGTTTTATGTCCTCCTATTTAGATTAACTATTGGATATACTTCCCTTTAGTTTTCCTATTTTAGTTAATCAGGTAAAGGATGAGTAATTCATGTGGCTGAACATATGACGAGCCGATAAGTTTAGATGATAGTTTCCAGGATCATGGGACAGCAAATTCCAAATTCAAAGATGTATAGCAGTGAAGATGATAGAGGATTTCTCCATAAAAATGATGGGTTAAAGCCTTTCATGTCAAGAGATTCTTGCAATTTTTTCAAAATAAGTAACAAAAATATGCACTGGTATTTAAGCATGTGCATTAAAACAATAGAGCTGAGCTAGTGTAATGGCAGATCAAATTGCAAACCTCGTGTACAGGCAGTTAGCACTGAAAAATCAGCCAAAAGTTGCCTGAAAGAGCATTGGGATCATTCCTCGAAATTTGTGGATTGGATGGCAAATAAGGAAATGGTAACTTAGCATTAAAGCATAGACTCACCAATGCAAATTAGTGAGCCATGAAAAAGTATCCATTTATGTTTGCTTTTAAATAAATTTTTAATGCATGAGATAGATGCTGCTGTCTGTATTCAGACTGATAATAGTGATTTACGGAAGATCATAGTAGACAGGCTACATGTCTTCAATCCAGAGATTATATATTCTTGACATGGCATATTTATGGAGGAATAGGTAGAATATGGATAGTTTTTGCATCTGGGTAAAATGCCATTTCAATGCCTCCACTTCCTATAAGGAATTTTTATCTTGAACCCATATAAATATTTTCCTTAAAAGAAAAAGAAAAAACAGTCATGTTTCACACAAAAATAAAAATGACCTTTACCAATACAAAAGGAATTTTAACCAATTGTCATAGAAGTCGGATATCCTTAAAATTTTCAGAAGAATATAATCAAAATAAGATTTCAATGCAGCTTTCTCTAACATGGGCATTCCACATCTTGAGAAAAAATAGCACTCCCAACCAACGGAATTTGACACAAGGTACCTAACAAACCATCTTTATTGCCCACACAGAGCAAAACTGTCCTCCTCAGCATCAAAGGAGTTTCCAAGAATTCTTATAAAGACTATATATGGCTTTTAAAGATTTTGTAAACAGATAATCAAAACAAGATTTGCATACAAAAGATGCGGCAACGAGTTGAAAGACTAATAATGAAATAATTAGTACCTGTTCAGGCTTCTACCCCAAAATAGAATTAATCTCGAATAACTCAGGATGTGCAAGTAATTGTGAACCACCACATATATTATGCCATTTTCCGAGTTTTTTCAAGGAGTGGTCAGGCAGAAAAATATAGAGCACAAACAGACTAAAGATTTTTAGTTTAGAGATAGGATTGGGGCATTTTTATTTTTAAGTTCTACTTTGGATAGATTTATTTTAGCAGTTAAATTTTAAACCCTGAAGACGATTTTTTTAAATTATACCTTAATGGGGATTTATGTATTAAAAATCACTCAGCTGCCTGTAAAACAGGAGGCCGTGCTCGATGACAGCACACGCCACTAGTTTAGAGCCAGCCTTTGTTTTTGACATATACCTTCTAAGGTAAAAGTAAAATAGTTTTTTTAGCCCTATGCACTTTTTCTGATTGGAATTTTTAATGTATTATGTTTATTTTTCTCTCTAGAGTTGATTTTGTTAGGAGGAAAATATGCTTTCTTATTATTGGCAGAATCCATGTTGCAATCTGTGTTAAGAACAGGGTTTGATTGAAGGAGGGGAGACCATTGTGTGGCCTCCTCTTAGGTATCATGAAGATACACAATCATTTTCTTCCCTCTATTTCACCAATATTAGATCGTTTTTTAGTTTCCTAAGTTTTTGCCAAGATTTTCCTATTTTAAACCCAGGTAATTGAATTTCATTTACACTTTTGCCTCGCCATGTTGATGCTTGACCTGCCCTTTGCGCCTAACTCCAAGCTTTTTTCATGAATTATGAAGTGCAATAGGTTGAACCAATAAAGATTACAAGGATATGAAAAAGAACTCATAGCAAAATAGAACATGGCAGTTTTCCTCAAAATCCACAAGTATGTTCATAGAATGAGTGCCACCATTCATGTAGCCAAAATAAAATAAGCATCTGCAGGCTCTTCTAAAAATATATTCCAAGTCTCTTGATACGGTGATGTCGAAGAAAAGATCATGCAGAGGATCGGTTCTGTTTTAAAATAATCGGTTGCAGACAAAGAAGCAATTAGCTTTACTCTCATGCAGTCTTGTCAGGAGCAAATAACAGCTCAAGAAACTCATTATGAATCTTTAAGATTAAGTTACTCTGTACATAGCAAAGAAGGTGAGCTTGAATCACATTTACATTTCCCTAAAGGTAGCCATAAGTTACATCCTCCTAAAAGCCCCAACTGCAGATGGACTAGAGGCCAAACACTTGTCTCAGAATATGGAGGAGACTTTGGATAATGGTCTGCAAATCTTCCAAACTGAACCTGCTAATGTGTCCACAAGTCCAATACGGCACATAACATGGAAATAAACCACCTTCTGTAATCACTACAGTTTATTGTTCATCCACATAGCCCTCTTTGAGCCTATGCCTGATCGGGAAGGGAAAACCCTCTTGACAGACACCCAGGGCAAGACTATTGAATTTTTCGACAGGGCTGAGGTGATTCCTCTTATGATTTGGTGTAGACTCTAGGGTTATTGGGATATCTGGAGTCTGGTGTCTGCTCCATATCTCCTGCTGGAAAATTCTAAGCAGCAGAGACTTTAACTTAGATGTCCTATTTAGACTTGATTACAAGGTCAAAAATAATTAAATCGCTTCCTTTGTCACTGGTTCTCCATATTATTCTCCAACAAGTTGTGACAGTAACAATAGTATTGAAATTAAGGGCAGTGAAAATATACCCCACAACTGAATTCAGAACAGATAATACAAGAGTTCCATAGTACTAATACCATAGGCTTGGTTCCATTAATTTGAAAGTTTCATGTCACAAAAATGGCAACAATTCCTCCTCGGTGAAAAGACACTAAGCCCAAGAAGGTCTATTATTCGTACACCTGGTATCAATAGATGCCAGAACCAAATGTTGGCCGCCTAATTCATGCGGGTTTTAGTCTTTTGTGGATCAGATCACTATTCTTCCTGCGCTGGCATTCAATCAGGTTTGCACTGGCATTCCAGGTTTGCAAAGGTCTCACCAGAAGCACAGTCGGGTTTGTCAAAAGGATCTCATGTAAAAGATAATTGTAAGGTATGGACACTAGCTACAGTGTTATTAATGCAAACATAGACACAGATCACAAGAATTCCCCATTATACTCATTACTGTCAAAGATCATTACAGAAAGTGTACGCATTCCCGCGCACCAAACCCTTATACAGTCATTAATTTCCCCCAAAATACACAAACTAGTGCTTACAACTGCATATTCTCAACTGTCCAAAACGTCCAACATGCACCAACTCTTTTGAAAAATTCGACTGTTTTTCCTTTCAATTACATTGATTCTACAGCTCTTCCCCTCCAATTTCACAATTAGATAATCTATGGCAACACAAGCATTATTACAAACCTTGTATACTAGAGTTGCTAATAATCTGAAAAACTGACTCACTTGATTTCCCAGGCTGACCACAACATAAGGATCGCTGCTTTTCAAGTCTCGAATGGCTAAGTTCTTCCCCTTCGCCACACGGACTTTCAGAAGGCCTACCATGTCCTCCATCTGCAACAATATACTATACCTCCCTAATTACTCTGATAAAGAGAAATTCTGAACCAAATTTTGCTCGGAGAAATAATCAATATCTACCTACAGTGATTCCACTTCAAAATCTAGTATAACGGAGCTGTTGTGTGTTGTCAAAATATCTATACGACTTCGTGAAGAGTTCGTACGTAGGTATTTTGGTTTGTGTATGTTGGAACAGGTAAAATACGATACTGATATTATGTCCACAAACAGGCCCCATTTTTAGTAGGAATTGAGGAGCCTGCCCGTAACGATTGGCAGGTGCGAAAAAATTCCTCTAAATTTCTCTATGTAGGTATGTCGAGTCCGAGAGACTCAGGTCAATCACCCCATTGGAGCGTGTCTGCATAAAAATGTGTGATTTGAGAACATCTAATCAATATTGAAGAGAGGACTAAATAACAAAAATTGAATGTCGTCACTACGGGGAATAAGGGTTTTAAGATAGGGTCAGGACTGGCCCAATGGTGGGGCATTTGGACTCTAGCTTCTATCATTTGAATTTTAAAAGTTGAGCACATATTGGGGTCACATTATATTTACGTTGAAAGGCGTGTTCTATGTGGGAAAGCTCTACCCCTTCTCACAAATAACAAGACATCAAGGATTACGATTTATTGGTCGACGATGTACGGATAATCCTCTATCGTACACGTGGCACGCAACAGGGTCGAAATTAATATTCTATGGTTGAAAACGATTCGCGAGAGTTAAATAAGAGGAATACACGACATAAAAATGACTTTTGTACAGGGTTGGTTTCTTACCGGGAACATCCGAAGAAGGAAGCTTAAACTGCAACCCGCACGAGCCACACGGGTTAATTAAATATTCTCTTGGTATTCACACGTTTAATGATGCCTCGTAGCCTACGCACATTTATACTCCTTCGTGTACGAAAAAAAGCTGTCATTTCTGTTCCATCAACGTTAAACCGCATGTGTTTTAGAAAATAATGGATGCAAGCTCGTGTTTACATTTAAGTTTTTTATTTTTTATTTGATAAGACCGTAGTGGTGACATTAGTAATCGGGACCTACCTTGCTTGCATGTGCGCAAACCTAGCACTAAAATAGCCACCGTTATGAATGTGCGCTTTGCCCGAGTCACCTAAGACTTCCATGTGCGTAGGACATGGGTCACGATTTTATTTGTTTTATTTACCAAGAACGGTCCATGAATCACTGAATGGGTTAATTACGCAAGTGGAAAGTATTAAGTATTGAAGAGAGTGTGACTCAACATAACCCGCTGTTCGGTGCATGCTGAGGTGATGGATCAGGGATGTTTTTTGTTTTTTTTTAATAAAAAAGCATGCAAATTAAAATACTTGGAACTTGGAAGTTGGCGTAAAGTCATTAAAATATCAACCGAGTCCGATCGGAGGAGAAGCAATTCATGCTCCAAAGATGGAGAACGAGTTTCAAGCATCTTTCAAGCAAGACTATCTATGAAATCAAGGGAGGGACAATCATATTTGAGAGTTAAGAGTCGACCAATGGTGATTCTAGTTGAAGGTGAAGACTACCTGGTTAGAGTAAGCCTTCCAGCAACACATCTTATATTACGGTAAAAGTTTTTGCATCGTTTCTGCAGACTGATATTATGGTAAAAGTATATTTGAATGGATTGTTTTGGTTATTCAATTTGACAGTTTGCATAAATTCCTGTATACTCTTGCATAAATGTTTTAAACACTGGTAATGTGAGCCTGTGATGATGCCTTTTTTTCCATAAATTCAACATTCCCATTACATGCATTAATATAATTTTTTTCTTTATTCTTTATTTCTCCTCTTTGAAAAACTCCATGCAGTTCTTATGAAAATTTTCCTTGATGGATAATATTTATCCTTTAACCATTTTCTTTCTGGTAAATTTTACTAGTCAATATATGAATATTTATTAATTACAAATGTTCAAAATCTTCAGAAAGAATTGATTACAAAACAAATTTGGACCAATGTTTTGGGCTGCTCTTTGTGTCCCTTCTTCAGGACAAGTGATGGATAGGATTTCTGATTGGAGCCTTTCATATAGATAATTTTGTTTTACAACAAGAGATGTGGAAACTTTGGCCAATTTTGTAACGTCTTGATTTTTAGAAGCTACTATGACAACCTCTTTTCATGATGTTGCAATGGTGGAAATGAGGATAATTATGTTAAGATATATCTTTTAATCTTAAAAAGAATGTGTTACTGATCTGGACCCTTGTTTACTATAACTTGTTTACTTGGGACGGAGGTCATTATAACTTGTGTTTTGCAAAATGCGAGACAGAAACTACTTTTGTGTTTGATGAACTCTTATTGTTGTTGACAACACACCTTGAATCAATTCCATTGATCCAAGGTATGCTGCGGTCTTCTTTATGATCGCTTTGTCGATTTACTTTCTAAATGGAATGAAGTCTGAAACCAGACTGAAGGTCGTTATAAATGTTACAGAACCTGGTTACAGGTATAAATATTCGGTACCTTGATGCCAATGGAAAAAGGTTCGATTTCTGAACTACATACAAATTGCAATGCCGGAAAGTGTGAGGCAGTAAGAGCCTTGATGCAAGCAAGCCAGGTATATGTCGAGCATAGGACGAAACATCCTGTACTATGCTGGGTATAAACGTAAGTTAGTAAACTTACTAGAAAAACCCATTAATTAAAATACTACGGCTACGTTTAAACCTATAACTATGTTTTAACCTATAAACTAACTACTACCCTACGTGGATTTTAAATTACATGGGATGTAAATTGTTGCAAATCCTAATGACTTGCGACCTAGGTGAATACCTAACTATGGACAATGTAACCTAAAACTATTGCTAACCTAAGGAGGGGACCTATGGACACATGTTGATGAGCGGATAAGAAGGGAAGGTTAGAAATTTAATAAAGGACAATAAATGATGTCCTTGCAGTTTAAACACCAAGTTTGGCGGGAACATGGAAAGTTGGAGATATCCAACTAGCAATGTAGCTAAGAAGGAAATTACATGCAAAAATTTTAAAATGAAACTTGCCAAACCTGAGTCGGTGGTGGCATGGAAATTAAGGAAAAAGCAATGCATTCAATGCATTTATTGGTCTCGGTCTTGGTGACCAGCTCGCCTTGGAAAGGGGATAGAGGAAATTTTGTGGTTATTGTGTTCATTCAGGGTTTTGAGTTTTGCTCTACATTTCTTTTATGGTTCTTTCGAACCTGCAACCATTCTGGTCATTATTGTTAGTTGTTTGGAGTAACCACGGCTATTTTTGAGCCTGTGGAAGTTAGGAGATTGTTGGGAAAGCCTTGTTGTTTGTCGCCGTGGAAAAGAAGGATTGTCGAGGGCGTGGACGCGGCTTTCTTCAAGCCACGAAATTTTATAGGCATGTTGAGCTCTTCTCTTTAAACCGTTTTGCTCTTGTTTAAGCATCTTCATTAAAAGAACTCTGCTCTTATGTTGGGTGTTTTTGTAAAATGAAATTGTTGATATGTTTGATGTGATTTTCTCGGGTTGAGACATTTTTTTAGATGAATACGATTTGGGTATTTCTTTGCAAAAGGGTAAACGGGATGAAATCTATCCATGCTATTTGATTTTTAACAAAGTATTGGGTATTCGGTTTAATTACCCATTATGGGTTGAGTTGATGAATGTATCGGCGATGAATAGATTTTTTTCTCGAGTTCTCATGTATAAATGGTTTTGGAAAAACCGTGAGAATGCTTGATGGAATTGTTTGCGTGAGTTATTTCTCTGGTCGTATTACAATGCATAGAATACAAATTCTTTGGGGACAAAGGATTTATTTCATCGCTTTTACTCTTACGTGATTTAAAAACGATTAAATGTCTCCTTATTTGATTTTAAAACCTATGAATTGTTTTTGGGAATAATTTACTTAAACCTCGAACAGAGTAATCTAGTTAATCGATGGGTGGAATAGAGCTTAATCGCTTTACTTCTTCCTTGAATTTAATGATGAAAATATAGATATACGAACCGCATATTTGAACTTCTTCAAGTGTGTTCGATTGAACCGAACTTGAGTAGATTCTTGTTCTTGTAAAAAAAAATGGTTTATTTACCTATTACAATGAAATTATGGTAATATAGCTTATTGTACCTTTTTGCTTGTTTCGACCTAGCTAGAAATGTCTGTTTTGATGTATAATCACTAAAAACGCGATTTTTGAGTGAAAGATTAAGTTGTTATTGATGTTTGCGGGTCGATGTAAAATGAATTCAAGTATATTTCTTGAATGATAGTTATTAAATTATGATTACTTGTAATAGTCCGGTATAGGGAAATCACCCTATTGGATTAGGTCTGTACTAATTAGTTGATATTCGGTTAGGCAGTGAGAAGAGGTAATATGATTCTTCTTCCCTTCATTCGATTATTGACTTTATTTGCTCTCTCTCTCTCTCGGGTCATTATCATTGATTGATATCACTTCTTGTTTAATTCATCCAAAGGTAGTTGTGATGAAAAGGAAGAGAATATTGGATGGATAATTTGAAGTAATGATTATTTCTTCTCTTATACGGTTGAGATTCTATATTTGATATTGAATGAATTTCTTACTGCCTTAGGCGTAATCATCTGCATTTAATTGTTGTTTTCCTTCTTTTCTGATTTGAAAGAAGTATTATGCTGTTTGTTGAATTTTGAGAAATGACACCAGTGTTTTCATGGTGAATGACTACTTTTCTCTTCTGCATTTGATTGTTTGAAATTAAATGAGTAGTATGAAAGGGAAGTAGTTCTATTGGAATTCTTAGTTAAAATTCATCTCTTGAAATTTCAACTATTATAAGGGAATGGAATTGATAGCAATTACATTAGAACAACATTATATACATATGTGTATTAGTTCTTACAGATGTTTTTAATCTGGAACTATTTAGAGGAAATTACTTCTTGTAGTAATTATTTGGGAGAAAGTTAGTAAATCTTTTTGTCTGATTGTGATGGTAATTAGTGGATTGGGTTGTTAAGTTGTTCATCCTTATCAGCACTTAATTCGTGGATGATGTCCATCTCAATTTTTAAAATTTCATAAAAGCAGGGTTCTTTTATTGAGACAGTTAATTAAGAGCACCTCATTTTAATGATAAGTGCTTAATATGCTCAGTTCAATGAACTGACCTGTGCAAGTAAATTTTGCAGATGATTTCCATGAGTAAAAATGAAGACATGTTGTTTTCTGATGCTTCTTTTGATTAGCTAAGGATGGATCGTATCTGAGAATTTATTATTCTTCTACGAGGAAACGGAAAAAGAGAAAGTTGTATTCTTCTTCTTTATGAGTTGTTAATGTTGTTTGGCATGAATGAAGTCTGGTCGTATGGGCTTGTAAATTGTATAAATTTTAATCTTGAGGGTTGAGTACAAAGGAAAGGTGTGTTATTTTAATGGTGTACTGCCTTGGAACTGTTTGAATAGGATTGAGAATATAGATTTTATTCATTGAATTTGGATATATTCAAATGATGGTTGATAGATTTTAAAAGGACATAATATCTATTCTTTACTTGAATACAACTTTTAAGTTGGAATGTACAATTAATTCATACTTAGGTCAATATGGATTTTAAATTGACATTTGAAAAGAGTTAAGTGAATATGAATTCTTAAATGAACAATATTCGGAACTGTTATATAAGCTAATGAATATAAATAAAAGAGGCAGTTGAATCTTGTACTCTGATTTCGTTAATATCCTTGAGATGTTTGATTCAGAGGATATTCGGTATGAGGAATCATATCTCCTCGTAACAAACCTTAATTAAGTAAGGTTATAGTGAATAAATGAATACATTCATTTGGAATTAGGCCTCATTTAAATGACGTCTAATAAGATGGAATTCTGAATTTAAATTCAGTTGCAGATAAAACTTGGTTAAGTTTAGTAAGTTGATCTTACTATGTTAAGATGTAATGGACTCGTTAGTCAGAAGCTTAAATTAAGGAACTGTTATCACCGAATCACAACACCCCTATGTTTATACAAGTGCATATACTTGAACTCACGGTGTGATTGGATAACATGGGTACTATCTCCAAGTTGTGGGACTTGCTACTTGAGATAGACCTCCAGAGAAAGTTGGTTCTTGCTCCTAAACTACCTGCCACATTCTACTCTAATGCAAGGGAAAATAACTATTCTAATTTAAATTTCCAAGGGACCAGGGAGAGAGAATGCATAAAATGAAATCCTACACTAAAGCGGTGATACACCAGAAAAGGAGGGTGTGAGAGTAGTCTTCAAATGCGTGAGATACAGAAGCAAAGTGCACACTAGAAGGGGTGATGACAATTCTCCATAATCTAGCAAAATGCATTCACAACAATATCTCAAACATACACAATGATAATGGATTCCTGAAAGAACATAATAATAGACACAATATTCTTGTAATCAAGGTTGAAGGGGCAAGAAGAATGCAAGAAAACACAGCAGGGGAAGATGCATCCACAAACTTATATTTTATTGCTTCCTGATATGCACAGTTCAATCAATTACAAGAAAAGGGCTTGATCACCATGCAAGGAGTCCACAACAAGGGCCTACAACACATCAGCTTCACAAAGCAATTTTGGCAGAGCTTTTCTACAAAAACTACCTCCTTTACAATGAGCCCAACACTCCAATTTATAGAAAAAATGAGAAGAGAAAGAGAAGGGAAAATGGAAATCCTGAAATCTGTCCTTCAACCACTTGTAAGAGGCATTAAATGGAGTAAAATGATTGTATATTACTTGCAAAAGGCTCCCCATACTGTCCCAGGTGCTGCAACAAAGAAAGAATGATGACCATGCCTCTTAATTGCACTCCCAACTACCAAATAAAACACTATTATGAACCCGGCCACGTTTTATGAAAAATACCCACCGATTTCTCATCAAATCCTAAATTTCTTGATTACTATGTGTCGGGATTGGATCCAAAATTCCAACAGTACCAATTTTGTGTGATTTCATTGAGAAATACAAAAGTTATGGTCTTTTGAGTGCGAGCAACTATTTTGGGTCTAGAAACGTTTTTCTCGTCATTTGACGGAATGAGCATTAACTCGATTTGAGCCGAATATGTTTATTTTATTTAAATATATCTACCCTTATTAAAAATAATAAATCTAGTTTTTGTGGCATAGAGGACGTCGTGCTCGTTCCAGAAAGTCCAATTTTGTGAAAATCGGAGCTCGGAGTCAAAAGTTATGGCCATTTGAAGTTCACGGGTCAAACGTTGACTTTTCTTCTTTACTGCGGCTATTTCGCAAAAATCGCGTCCCATGCATACTTTTGTCCCGGCTGTCCTGGATGAATTCTCGCACATCGGCTGATTCGGGCTTCCTTGTCCCTACTTGCAGCTTTTTTTCCTTTTTTCGCGTCCGCGCGTATTTTTGTCCCAACTATCCCGCGGACTGCCTGGGGCAAAAAAGTCCGACTTAGCTGATTTTCTTTGAATTCCAACCCCAAACTTGGTACGATGAACCTCGATTTACGACCCGCCATTGGTACGATCCGCACCTTCAGACCCGAAATGCTTTAAAACAATATTGCAACCTTATTTTTTGTATTTTTTCATTTTTTCTAACTCATTGGGATTTTTCCTCGGATGAGAGAGTTAGAGAGAAACCGAGGGGGCCCCCAAAAACATGATTTCGGGCCTTGAATCAATCTACTTGCTCGGGATTGAAGAATTTGATGTATGTTATCAAAATTACCTTAAGGGGTGAATTTTGGATAACAGAACTAAGATGGAATTAAGAAATCCTTCAAGAAAGAGGAGTAAAGGCATATTAAGCTTTAGAGACAATATAAGTCTCTCTTAGCTATCAATCAGTAATAAACAAAGTGAGGTTAGAAGATCAAACGGTTGCTGAAAATTGATCTTAAATACTTAAGATTATAATCTAATCACGTTTATAGCTGGATGTGTATCCTTGATGAGAGGATTCCGTAGGACCTTGGCACACGCCAACCGCAACTCGTGTCTTCATGATGGTGGGGCCTTCATGACGACGCAATGTCATACGGTGACATGTTACAACGCCCTCTCGAATCGAATCATCAAGTTTACATAAGCTAGGACCAAGTTACTTAGATGATGATAGGAATGTGACCGTGTATACGGGGTGACTCAGGAAGACTAAAGGTAACTAGATACACACAGTTGTCTAGGGTCGACAAAGTATGTCTGCATACCTTTAGTCACCGCGAGTGTCTTCCTATACTCTTTCATATTGCTAGTTTGGGTTAAAGTTTAACCTTGGACGAGAGGACTGACAGAGGTCAGAAAAGACCATTCTAGATAACAGATGAAGTGAGGTGAAGGACGTATTCCATTGATGTGTATAACGTCTAGGAATATAATCATGCAAAGCATGTGAAAATATTTGGCCAAAGTATCGCAAGTTGTTGGTTGCGTTGTCCTAATCACCTAGTTTAAGAAGCAGGATTTCAGATGAATATCGGTAATAGATATTCAGATAGGCCTCTTAAATGGAACACTTCGATAACCGAAAATGGTATAGAGAACCAAGTATACTTAGTATACAATGCATGGATTAACATGAAGGATCGGTAAGTAGCCGAGTCATGAAATGAGAGATCGTTGAAACTCCGAGCCATAAAATGGGAGATCGGTAGTTCTTCGAGTCATTTACAAAGCAACATATGGTATCTGTTATATGATTGAATGGCATTGAATGTGTGCTCCATATTATAAATATGTGAACAGAGAACATTGGTTTTAAGAAGTATCGTGTGTTCAAAATTACGTTAAAGGGACAAAGAACAATTATTAAAACTTGGTCATGTGTTCTAAATTATATAAATTAAAACAAAGAACGTTACACAAAAAAAAAAAAAAAAAATTCCCCTGTTCTAATGTCTTCAAATGGGAATGTTACAAATTCCAAAATTTTAAATTTATTCCAACCTTTGTATTTAGATATATTTCTTAGCTTGAATAGTTGTTGTTCCTTCTATTTAAAAGAATTATTTGAAATTGTGCAACAAGTCATGCTTTTATGGGGGAATAGATGTGCCCGATTTAGGATTATTAGTGAGTCTAAGCTTGGAATCACACTAATGGAAGTCTAAAATTCTTGTATACTCTTGCATAAATGTTTTAGACACTAGCAATGTGAGCCAACAACTCTTATTGCGATGATGCCATTTTTTTAAAGAGACTAGGACACTTTACAGTTTGCATAAATTCTTGTGTAGACCAAAATTTATGTTTTGGTTATGGGTTTTGTTATATAATTTAAGTCTTTACACTATCATTAGTACTTTTATTTCTATAATCAAGACCTTCTATACTTCATTACCTTCACTATTATCTTAAAATATCTTATTGTTGTATGTGTTGCATAAAGAAAACTATTTTTTGCTTTCGGTCTTCAACCACGGCATAAAGGGGCAAGTGCCTTCGACAATGGCAAGATTTGGAGTGTGTTTGAGGGTTTTTGCCCCTAGGATGCCGCATCAAAATGCCCTTCATTGGGTGTTAGACTACCCATTGGCAAGGCTTTTAAAGTTGCTGCACAAAATAGACGACACCCGAATATTTGTCTTTGATTCCTTGTTGGTGCTCTGCAACAAAAAACAATGTGTTTAACTTCCATTTCCAGCGTGGAACTTATCGAGGTTTATATAGCGTCTATAAAATTGGTTTTTTTCATTTCTATTGTTTTGGGTTGCTTGTGAACTTGCAGCAATGAAGACTCGGAATACAATTGTTCTTCCTCCACATGGTGTGACAATCACCACTCCGCACTTGGAGCGAGAAGATGCTTTCAACCGAACAAAGTTTGTTGTCAATGTGCTCCATTACAGGCAACCAAAACCGGCAAAACCTGTGATCGCTTGATTTGGTTAGAGAACATCTCCGCCTGCATCCTTCCTGTCCTCTTTATCTTTCCAAATTCCATATGGGCTCCAACTCGAGGGATTTGGGCTTGTATATGATCGCCCGAAGATGCTCTAAAATACGAACCTGACCACAAACTAAAAAGATGGGGATAACTGCAAAGACAATACATGCTGGAGGGAAAAAAAACATGGTGCAAAAAAATTGCTAATGTCACCAAGGGAAAAAAACAAGATGCCAAGAAAAAATGAAAACCATTAAGGGCGTGCTCCATTAAACTTATGTACATAAAAGTAGTTTAGGTAGCTATATGGTGCAAACATCTACTATGTGCTCTTTCAGTTGTTCGATCGAAATAACATTATGTTATGTTTTTGATAGCTCTTACTTCCTTAAGTTTGAGACTTGCTTCATTGTACATTTGCCGCTTTGTCAATCTTATTAATGTGAAAAAAACTTTTAATAGAGAAATTTCATACTTTGTTTTGTTTTGCATTTAACTAGCTTTCCTATCATCATATTATCTTCATCTTATAAACTTCATGTGCTTCTCTTATAGGTGAACTTCAGTTGTTTGGTAGAGTTGTTGCAGATGGTTTTCTAATTGCTTTTTTTGAAAGAATTCCCTCATACGTTTGCTCCCTTGAAACTGTTCATTGCTACATACACAACATAAATTGTTGCAAAATAGTGTTTTAGTTATTATGTACATTTCTTACTGTTCGAGCTGCATTTTTATTCATCTCTCCAAAATATTCAGATAAATGAAATAATGTTTTTTGTTTACTATAAAGAAAGAAAAAAGTGAGTTTTCCATAACAAAAATGTCTGACATGCTTATGATCATGCTACCAATCTTACAAGTTAATTTAAGTCACCAACATCGGCTTCCAGTCTCTCGTGAATAAAGTGAGTTTTTCTCGTTCTTTCCTTCTAATTTAGGTAAATCTAATACAATATTTATTTAATCTTCTAAGTGAAATTGTATTATGTTTCCATTAAATAGAACAAAGTTTAGGTTTATCACTTGAAAGCTAGGAAAATAAATTGATGTAGTTTGTAGGCCTTTTTTGGTGATTTTAATTGTATATTAGAGTGTAATTTTTTTGAAGAACACAATACTTATTATCATATATATATGGGTAAATTGTAAATACATCTATAAATTTTTTTGAATATCTTGTTACTGTTGAAAGAGTTGGAGAATTTTGATTTGAAAGCCGCACATAATTTGAATTTCCAGGCCTACTTGAAAGTGAATGTTTATTTGTATTAAGATTCACTTAAATAGAATCTGTGCTTGTGTATACTTAAGGTTGGTACTTTAATTGTTTGAGTTCTTTTTAATGACATGAGTTACATTTTGTGTTTTAATATGTGCTATAATGGACATTTAAAAGATCCCATGTAATGAGGCCTAAATGTTGCTTCAATAACATGGAATTTCAATCATGGGATTCCATGACCCCACATCTCTTTTAAGCACAATTTTTTGTGGTTTGTGTCTAAGTCACTTATCTGTGAATGGAATCATGGCACCAAGCACATTTATCATTAGTACAAAATCTAAATAGTTTGGTCTTTCAACAATTTCTGAGGTTTTTAGATCTAAATAAAGCTACAAATCCAACAAATCAATAAAATCCCTAAATACCCTTGAATTTATTTGGAAATGTAGACATCCTCTTAGCATTTGGATTTTATATAGGTACATGTAGTTGTCTAATATTCCTGGGACTTTCACTTAACCTTATCTCTTTTACACTTTTTCGCACTTCGTCCCCCACAAAACCGATTTATTTTGACACATTTTGTCAAACAATTCCTATGTTGTATATGCTTCCCTTTTCGTATGCATTAACAATAGATAAATTTGTTGTCTAATTATGAACCTCATTTGTATAGATTGAGTATTTTCTACTTCCCTCTACATCACTTACCATCAATGCTATGAAAAAAGGTTGAAATCTTGATTGGCTAATATCATAGATATAAATATAACATTATAGTTTCAACTCATCTTCAACACAACAGAAAATGTATTAATGTATTACTTTAATTCCCAATGAGTCCCACTCTACTTCGGTTAGCAATCCTTTTGGTTTTGCATCGAATATTTGACCGATTGAACTTCAGTTTTAAAATATTCCACCGAATGTTGTGATGACATACAAGAATATTCAACTACAAAATGTCTAAAGGAGTCATCTTCAACTTACAATCCAGGCACTTTGATATGATTCAAATATACAAAGTTAACACCAACATAATGATTATGTTATGCGTGAAGACAATAGACAACCATAAATTACTCTTGTTGTGCGATTTGGGAAGGGTGCTCTCCATAATAACAATAAAACAAACTACCGTGCATCAAACTACTCTCCAACGATTTAGGCCCACATCTCTTTCAATTTTATGACTCGTGGAAGCAAAATTTCACGACGTGCCAATTATCACGTTAGGATAGTTTCTCTTGGAATCGATTTCAAACAAGCAAGAGGTGTTTGATATTCATCCTAGGCTCTGAAGGACTAAGATGGATATCCCATTTTTGAAAAAAATAGATTGATGCCAAAATAATACAATATGTCCCACAAATTACAATTTTTTTATAAAATATGGCATTATATCATTTATATAAATATTGATCTATATATACCTTTTGATCTCGTATATACTTGTTGTTCTCATTGCACACAACTTGGCGATGATATTTTTCTTTTTTCTTTCCAAAAACATTGATGTAAACATTGATGTTTCTATTAACTTTGCTTTCCAAAAAGTTTATAAATATTGTAATGCGATTTAGCTCATTGTGTAGAAGTGCATTGTGTGTTGAAAACAATCTTGATCATGGCTGCACCTTTGACATATGGTGGAATCTCTATTTTGATTGAGGGTTGTACAGATGTGAGCCGATAGTCCAACTTCTCAACATTTGTCCCCTTCGATCCGCATTTGAACACTGAGCTCCAGCATCGCATGGATCTCTCCGATGGTGTGCACTTTCAAACAACTCTTTTTCCCTCAAAATTTGCAAGCCAGGTTTCAAATGGTCGGCTAAAAGACGAAAGCATTGTCTACCTATGCAAAACCCTTTTACATAATGATAAAACATGAATTGTATGCATCCATTTTCCTTTATGCATGGATGCTCCACTTTCATTTCTTTTATATTCAATAAATTTTTGTCCCTTTTCTTTTTATCCTTTGCAGGACTGTTCTTGTCTCGAAATGGAAGTTGTGATAGAAACACATCCTAAAATTGGTGCTCCCACTCCTCTTCCTACCCATGTCATTCATGGAAAGCAATCAAATCCCGATACAAATCATGAGACAAGATAGAACTTTGGTCCCGCAAACACCTCCCCAAAAGAAAGTTGGCCTCCTGATAGTTCAAGGTTGCCTCTAAAAATAAGTGCACTAAATACAACCATGCGTACATGGTCTATTGAAGGTCGTGCCCTTGGGAAAACAACGCTTAGGAATATGCGAATGCAAATGGCAATGGCTCATATTTTGGCTTTGATTTTGTGGATGGTGAAGGTGGAGAAATACGTGTTACATGCTTCAACAAAATTGCAGCAAAGTTTTTTGGACAAATTGAGGCTGGAAAGTTATACACCATCGCAAATGGAAGGATAGGGAATGCAAAACCAGGTTACAACCACCTTAACAATGAATTTGAGATATTCCTACAAGCTTCTTCCACTGTCTCTCCACTTGCTTGTCAATAACGCCACAATACCTTTGCATAACTTTCACTTCACAGAAATCAAAGATATACCTACAAAACCTGTTGGTTCCTTCGTTGACGTTATTGGAATTGTTTTAGTAATCTCTCCTTGCTCCACTATTCACAAGTGGGATTCTAGTGAAACTAAATGAAGAAGCTTGCAATTGAAGGACATGTCAGGATTTAGTGTTACTATGTAACTTTATGGGGCCAACATTTACAGGATCTTGCCCAAGAACTTGAGGAACTCCTTTCTATTCCACAACTCCCAGTATTGGTTGTAAAAGTGGCACGTGTTTTGAGTTTCAATGACACTTCCATAGACACTGTCTCTAAGCACAAAATGGTTTGTCAATCCTCAGATTCCTGAATCTAAAATGCTGCAAGACTGGGTTGCCTCTGAAAATTACACTATTGAAACTCCCTCTGTAATGAACAAATTTCTAGGTCCTCCTCAAAGCTTAAAACCAATGGCAACAATTACAGAAATACTTCAAATGGGCAATACAAACAACAATGAATGGGCTACGCTTACAACTATAATTACAGACATCGCAATGGATAACTTCTACTACATGGCTTGCCCCCTTGCAAATGGTGACAAACAATGCCGAAAGAAAGTGAAACCATCGACAATGGCTCGTGGTTTTGTGCAAGTTGTAACTCTCATGTGCATCAATGCGACTATAGGTATGCTCTCCGTATAAACTTGCAAGATGGCTCAGGAGAGCTACAATCGGTTACAACATTTGACACAACTGCTGAAGCAATCATGGGTGTCACAGCAATAGACATCTAACTGTTGTGCATAGATGATGAGGCTACAACGGAAATTGCAAACCAGATAATTGGCCATGGCTACAAATTCACTCTCTCCGTGAAAAAGAAACTTTCTGTGGAAATACACAACTGAAATGTGTCATACTTGATTCCCTTAAATTGGATGAATCCAAAGTTGTTGCTTGACTTTTCACTTCCTGGGCACCATAACACTTTCCTATATTTTAGTTTCTTCATTGTTTGCTCATATTTCCTCTGTAATATGCTTTTGTCCACAGATACATTTGTACTATGCTTTTGTCCGCATGTTCTAATGGACTATAACTCTCAAAGTTTTCCATTTAATGGTTGTTAATATTGGTTTACATGCGCATCTATATCAGAGACACCTTTTTTGTAATTGATAAAAATGTATGGTCCAATATGTATATATATACATATAGTTTATGCTAACATTATGGAACGCTTTATTCATTTCTTGAAGGTTTGTCTATGTTTCACACGAAGTTTTTGCTTCTTTCTACCTTGTTCCTTCTTAATACCTATGTAGAAAAAAAATGAACACATATCTCTATGCTTTTTCCTAATCAATAACTCCATACACACCCTTGTATTTCTTCCTTTACTTCCTTAAAAATATATGCAACAACAAATCATTTTCCTTTTGTTTTATTGCCTTTAGCTACCAAAATATAAAACATTTAGAGCAAGATAAGCATTTACAATTGGTTTTTGCATTCATTTCCCCTTATCCACATACATAATTTAGTACTCTTCGAATCTTCTCTTATGCCACCTTTTTTTGGTGATTTGCGTAGGTTGTTTTATGCACAATGCCTACCCCAGAGCAGCGACAAAGAAGAAGAGATATTTATGCCTTGCACAAAAATGAAATCAATGCTTCCCAATGCATGAATGATATCGCTAGCTCCAACAAATTCCGACGAAGTTCTATGCCTTTCCAAACTATTGGCTGCCCCCTTCCTTGTCTTCCCTTGCTACTTTCCCCTCCGCACCGAAAATTCTCCTTTCCCTCTTGGCATTAACCACACCACTTGTGTCGAACCTTGTCTTCATCATGCCTCGCAACATCAAATTGCAGCCCTCTCCATCACTACACTACCCTCCATCTACTTCAACCCAATACATTGCTCCTTGCAATCATTCACCCTTCACATTTCATCTGGATTGTCAGCCTTAAAGCAAGTTCACTTCTTTCTACTCCTCTTGTCGAACTACCTCTTTCGCATTCTTCCGAACTTTCGTCCCCTTCCTCCCAAACTCATCCACAAGTCACACCCAAGATTCCACCCTCCCCATGCCACTCCACAGAACTTTTCATTGTCCCCCTTCTTGGGTGGATGCCCAACGCAGATTCCGCCAGAGACTGGATCTTTTATCGCACATCCACACCTACTCAATTTGTCTTGAGAACTACCCAAGCATAAATACTACCTTCCATGAAGGAAAACACACATGCACTAGGTGCAAGTCTAAAAGAAATGGACACCGCTTCTCATCTTGGAACAATATGGATCTTGGCACTCAACCTTCCATTCTCAAATCTTTAACCCAGGTCGAAGAAATGTTGATTGCTCATTAATCCCATTTTGCAAGTCACACAAATGCGCGGGGACAATATAAATATTCAGGTCACACAATAAGTTTCCCGCAAAACATTTCTTCCATTGCCAAATACCTTCCTCGTTGACTAGGAGATTTGGATCTCTTGTTGGTTCAAAAGACTGGAATGCAACAAACAAAATATGACTTCTATGTAAGTAGGTCCCGTGTTTGGGAAGCACTTCAATATAAAATTATCCATGACCCCTACTATAAGGATGTTCTTATTGACACTGAGGCTCTTTCCTCTCTCCCATACAGAACCGACAAACATATCCTCCTCCCTTAACTCTATTCCTATAGACCTTCCAGCTCTCACTTCTCTGAGCCACAGGATAATGACAACCCTCCTTCCAACCCCTACGAGTATCCCGAGGAGACATCCTCATTTGTTCCTTCATACCCAAACACTGGCATAGAAGAGGAGTTGATCAAGCAGTACCTGCTTTCAAATGGCCAGGATACACCCTGCACCTTGCCTTGGCCTGAAGTCGAAAATTTGCCAATTAATGAATACACCATGGAGGGCCTTTTCTCGATGGCTTTTCCATGTTTGTTTCCAACTAGTGCAACATTTTTAAACAACCATGCATGAAGGATGTTTAGATGCATGAATATGCCCTCCACCTAATGCGCTACCATGATGATCATTTTGGCTCACACCCCAGGTTCCGTACTACTTGCTTAACCTTATTATGAGACATAGGAGCCAATCTACAACTGCAGTATTCATGAGGTTGAACCTTGAACATGGTGTCCCCCCTACTATAGGCCAACTATGACAATGCATTGCATGATTTCCCTGATGATTTCCTTCCACGAGTTTAATGAGATTCGGAACCAACCTATGAGGGACACAAACATTTTGGTCAAAGAGCAGAGGGGAGGTCTCAGACATGATTGAGAAATTGGGAGCACCTACACTCTTCTTCACTCTGAGTGCAACGAGACACAAAATGGCCAGACCTACATAACATCATGCCAGGTTTGTCTCCTGGTGAGGCCCGTGTGCGACACAACACTGGAGGACCATGAACATTGTTAACCACCCTCATCATGTCGCTACTTACTTACATCAAAGATTCACCATATTCCATGAGGAAGTGTTACAGAAACATCTTTGTGCCAAAGACTACTGGTATAGGTAAAATTCTTCAATGCTCTCTACTTTTCAGTTACTTGAATACAAAATGATTAACCTTCCTTTACCATAGGTATGAATGGCAACATAGAGGTTTAGCACATGTTCATGGTTTTCTATGGCTTGAGGATGCTCCAGATGTTGATCGCATCGACTGGTCAAATAATGAATCTGTGGACAAAGCAAGACAATACTTTGATATCTACATATCTGCATGGAATATGTGCCCTCCTTCCGTCTACTTAGAATTTGTTCACAGGAATATCCAAGATGACCCTTTCTTGTTAGTTTCATCTCAAGTGCTTATAGTCTCCCATTGTAAGATTTGGAGGAGCTGATAAATCATGTTCAATGACACACAAAGTGTTCCAAGAATACTTTCCTTCGAAAAAAATAGCCAGCTCCAGTGTCGATACAATGCACCTTGGGAGAATAGAGCCACTTCTTTATTGTTTGTTGATGAGAGTGCTTCAGTTAAATACCTCCCTTCAAGGAATGATGATAGATTGAACACACACAATCCAACAATGTTATCCATATGGAGAGCCAATATCGATTGTCAACCTATGCTATCTCGCCATGTTGTCCTCAAATACATTGCTAAGTATGCTTCCAAAGTAGAAAAAGGTCAGAAACATACCACCAAATGCTTTCTAGATTGTCGAGAGGTTTAGATCCTGATCTTCCTGCACATTTAGCCATAAAAAAATGTTAACTGAGAGTGTGGTTGAACATGACATTAGTGCACAAGAAACATGCCACATGCTCCTCAAATTACCACTTGTAATGTGCAGTCGCACTTTTGTGACGCTAAATGTAGGTAGAAAAATCTTAAGAAGATTGGTTGAAGCAGAGTGTGAGGATGCAGAAACATCCCTCCTTTTAGATGCATACAGGGTCCGACCTTCAAACATGGAAAGCCTTCCACTCATTGAAGTTGCACGCGATTGGAGTTACAACAAATATCACAAACGCAATAAGTGGAAGAGTCATACCCATCCAGCTATTGTTCGAGTGTTCCCAAATTTCAATGCATTCCATCTAAGGACTCCCCCTCTTTTGAGCTTTTCTGTTGGTCTAAACTCCTTCTATACAAACCTTTCCACAACATTTCTACTGATATTGGTTCAACACCTCAACAAACCATTTCTAATTGGAGCTTGTTCAGATACAATTATCAGCCCTGGCATATTACATGATGTGAATCAAATCCATCACACCTCCGATAGTGACACTGAGTTTCGAGGCCGAGCCCCCTTCCTGTTGAGCAACTATATGATTGGAAACTTTTGGCTCAATTCCACCCCGGGAACACTTCATTCCTTGACAGCTTGCAAATGTTGGGACTTCATGAATTTGACACCCTTCACAATTGGAGTGCACATCATATTCCTGATTGCTCTGTAGTCTCTTGGTGCCACTTTCATCGAAGATAATAAGGTAGAACATATTTCAGCTTCCTTCATGGATAGATTCAACCCTCCAGCTTCAAGTTTATCTCCAGAACAACAACAAGCTTTCAACATAGTTATTCAACACTTCACGCACAAATCCAACCTTCCTCCATTGAGACTTATTATACAAGGGACTGTAGGTACTGGAAAATCATTCCTCATTAACATTTTAAAGTCTTCATTTACCTCTTCATCTAGCCAGGCCTTTCACCTCTCCTTTTACTCACCCCAATAGGAGTTGCTGCTTTCAACATTTCAGCTTCGACAATACACACAAGCCTCCGAGATTCCCATTAAAGAACTCAAACCCTTAGAGGGCCAAGATTTATCATCTCTTCAAGACTCCCTCAAGCACATTGAATACATTTTAATTGATGAAATGAGTTTCATCGGGCCAAAGTTGCTTTCTAGAATCAACTACCGTCTTAGGGAGGCTTTCTGCACTTCAAAAATTCAACATTTGGAGGTAGATCTATGATCCTCATTGGAGACCTTGATCAACTTCCTCCGGTTATGGACATCCTACTTTATGCCAGCAGGTCTTACGAGCTACCCTTGGGGGCAAGAATTCAACATATCTGTCTCCCTTCATTCAATGTTCCAACAACAAGGCTCTGATCCAAAGATAGGCATCATTCCGAGACTTGCTGCTTAACATTTATAACGCCATCCCTCTGATCCAGGACTGGGAAGCTCTTATGTCAAGATCTGATTCCTCCCTTTCCAAACAAGAAAGCATTGAATTTAAAGATGCCCTCATCTTTTCGCTCAGAATGACCTTGTGGACTCGCACAACCTTATTATGTTGAAGTCCCTTAACTCTCCTATAGCCAGATCAATTGCCAAAAAGACTAGATGTTCTACATCTGGCGATACCGAAGATGATCAATTGAAGCCCAAGGTTCTTCTCTGCATCAACTAGAAAGTAATGCTTTCCACAAACTTGTGGGTTGAGAAAGGTCTTGTCAATGGTGCTACTGGTTCTATCATCAACATAGTCTATGAGGTATCCTCCGGACCTCCAAGTCTACCTCTTTTTGTCATCATCAAAGTTTGATCATTACACAGACCTCCCTGGGATTCAAACAACCCCTTACATGTTCCTATTCCTCCCATTTCTAGAGGAGGGTGCAAACAACTACCACTCAAAATGGCTTGGGATTTTTCTATCCACAAATCTCAAGGACTTACACTACAACTTGCTATAGTGGACATTGGCGGAACTGAAAGACAAGGCCTGACATTCACTGTTGTGTCAAGAGTTCCATCTCTTTCTTCCCTTCGTATTTCTCCAACTTTCTCTTTCTCCCGCTACTCTCGCATGTCCTCCACTCCCCTTCTACAGTCTAGGCTACAAGAGGAATTTCATCTTCACTCCCTTCCCTCTTCTCTCCCTCACCCCATCCAGCCCTCGTCTTAACTCCTTATAGCAATCGTGCATGTATATACAAGTCATCCAATCATGCTGTCATGGTTCCAAACCTTCTTTATAACAGTCATGCATGTATATATCATGTGTATTTTGTATCGATAACCCCTTTTGGTTCGGGTTTGTATTATCTGCAACTACTTTAAACACCATATTTGATCTATGTTTGTTTACAAATATGTTCAAAGTTTCTTGCTTCGCTCTACTTCTCGCACACTCTATCAGTAGCTAATGGATTTTTAATACCTCACTATTATTCTTTTATATTTATCATTAAAGTTCTTGTTGCTTATGGTTTTTTTCACGTTTTTCTCAAATCGACCATATCCCCACCTCACTATTTAATCTTCAACTATAATATACGTTAAATTTCATTTTACTATCCATTCTTTTAAATTTCCTCCACCTCTCTTTCGGCGTTATCATCACACACCTCACGTAGTTATTACACCAAAAGGCATATGTCAAAGGGGAGTGGAATCCTTAGCTCTCACAATCGTCACAAAAATTAATGGTTGAGAAATTTTCATGTGATGAATGTTGAAGTACATATACTCCAAAGATGTTAAAATTAATGTTGCACCGATAGCTTTATGGACGATTAATATTTATTGTGCATCAAGAAATATTTATTATTAATAGGGATGATTAATCACCTATGCGCTCAAGTGGTGCGACATGTATTGGGAGACCTATCTACCGAACGTTGTTTTGGTAGTTGACCATCATTTTAGCATGTTGAGTTTTGATCGATGGGCATTGAGCCAAGAGCTTTGTTTCAATCTCCTTGTCGAAATAGTAGAGATGGAATCTACATGACAAAACCATGGTTTCCATCCTGGAATTTTCTTTAGGGTTATTCCATAACACACCTTGCGTGACCCACACCGATAATTTTCCAAAGATCGCAATTCAACCGTAAGTAGAGGTGTTTAACTTTCATGTGTGTACATCCATTCAAAGGACATTTCTCTCACTCCCATATGAAAAATTTCCTTTGAATGTAATATGACATACCTGGGATAATCCTTGAGAATTTTGTTCATTGTTATAGGAACCTTCACCTTTATTATTGTTTGAGCTCAAAATTACACCTATCCCAAATCAAGATGATTTAGGGATTTGAGGCAACATGGGATTGTCTCCAAGTTGTGGGATCTTGTGCTTGAGATAGACCTCTAGAGAAGACCAACTTCCTCTACTTATTTCTACTACTACAACAATTCCTAGGAAGGGAAATGCAATTATCTAACTCTAATCTATGATTCCAAGGGACCAAGGTGAGAAGGAGATGCACAAAACGAAGTCCCGCCTTAATGGAGGTGATAACACCCGTAAAGAAAGGGATGAACACTCGCATATGAGTAGAAATGAGGGGAAATGTGTTAAGGGAAGGTAGACATGTGTGTCACAAACTAAAACAACATTCAAAAGGTCATTTTCATGGAGCACAATAGAAAAAAGAACCTTGTAAAAAAGAAAGGCAAGTAAATGCAATAAAACATGAGTTAGGGTAGAATATAACCACAAAACAAACTTTTATTTCTTCCAATGAATGCACAATCGGTTATAGTGAGAGGAGAAGGCAAGAATCGTCACACAAAGAGCTAGATCAAAGGCATGTGACTCAAAATGCAAAAGAACACTACTTTAAATAATGTTCTTGTAATCCAAGAGGATCAAACCTTTTCAAATGAGCATTATTCAACAATATAGAGCGAAGAGGAGGGAAAGAGAGGGAAAACACATATTTCTAATCAAAACTATTTCACCATATTCTACTAAATAATGAAACAAAAAAGGGTAAATAGGCAAAGGAGGAATACTTGTAGTCACATGGTTAAAGGTTGAGTGCGTGTGTTCGATTTCCAATCCAAACCGATTGTGTGAGCTTCCTTTGCTAGGAGGAACTACCTGTAATGCAAAGCAAGACCACAAGATACAAATAACAAGAGGTTAGTGGATTGCTTAGCATGAGCTAGATCCAGGAAGTGTGATACTTCCTTGATTGTTGTCAATCTACTGATATATATATATATATATATATATATATATATATATATAATTCAATATAAGCCAAACGAACATGCAAATATAAGAATCTAATGCTAGTGTTCTAATTTAGGTATCATAAATTACTATTAATGTTAATCTAATTAAATGCTTTAATAATTAACCTAGTGAATGTCTCGGGTCAGGTTGTAGGTTGGGTAGGTGGTCCGAGGGTCATAGAAAGGGTCCGGTAAGATCTCAAAGTGCAACTTGGGTTGATTTTGGATCATTAGGAAACTTGTTGGTTAAAGGAAATTTACCGAGGCATAGAGACCGACATCGATTAGGGTGTGAACGATGTCGGTCTAAGATAACCAATATCACTTCATGTGGATAATGGCAGAATGTTAAAAGTGGGTGTCTAAGCTCTCTTTGTATCTACACAAAGAGTTGGGGAGGTATGTGGTGAGGTTGTAAGTGAGGTATCATATTTGGGTAAGGTTATGTGAGGTTTTGGGGACGTTAGGGCGCTTAGGTGAAAACCGACATGGGAGACAATAACCGACGTCGGTCGGGTGAATGATGCCTGAAGAGGAGAAACTAACAATGGTTAAGGTAACCGATGTGTCGGTAGGGGGGCAAAATGGTGGTAATTAAATAAACTTGGTTTTTGGGCTTCTCTGTGATTGCACAGAGAATGGAGGGAGGATGGTTAGACTCGTAAAAAATGATATGTAGGCTCAGGAATGCCTAAAAGTCAGCTATGAAGAGAAATTCGGCTATGTCGAGACAAAGGTGGATTACTGTAGTTTCAAGGGTACAATTAGTCACTCTTATTTTTGATTGGACTATTGGAGTAGGGTATGTTATCATGATTTGGTGTGCCTACTAGGACTTCCCACTATACCACTTCCTCATACCAAGACAGTTGGTACAGAAGGTGGAACTCGCATGGAGTGTCTTCCGGCCTATCGCATTCGAGCTTCATAGTTGGGAGACGAGTTTCCAACAATATCACTCTCGACATCATCCCTTTGGAGATGGACGAAATGGTATTAGGAAACTTCTACCTAACTACTCGTCAAGGTTATATGAATGATGATAGGAGCGGAGTGGAGCTTCACATTGGGCACAACTAGAGGATTGAGTTCACGATGGGACATGTTGTTCATCTTGCACAAGGTGAAGAAAGTGAGCCTTCGGACTCATATGTACCCCGTTCATCACGCAGATCATAGTGCGAGTTGAGCTCATATGTCCCTGCTGATCAACTAGATCCTGACATTAAGGTCGTGTACATTCTAGCGGACCATGAGGATCTGTGTAGAGGAGAGAGAGCTCAAGGATCCACGGGACACCTATTGAGGTATCCTAGATAGACACCGAGGATTCTACATTTGGTAAGAAATCTAAGGTGCAAATAAAGTTGACTTTGTTCAACTTATTGTATTGGTTTTTCCGAGCATTATTTATTTCTCTTATTGTAATAAAACCATAAACTTTTGTGTTAGGTAGAATGTATGAATAAGACCCCTGTGTGGTCAATTTTTGTATACATCTAACCAATCAGGACACACTAGTAAAAGACCCAATTCTTGGGCAATGTTTGTACTCTTTTATACTTGCATTAGTAAGACCCCTTAGAGGGCAATTATTTTGGTAAATGCTAATTCCAGGAGATGTAGTATGTTTGTGGTCCTTGTTGAGTTATTTGTCCAACAGGAAAAAAGAAAAAAAAGTCAGTCCATAATGCGATGCAGTGGAGAAGACCAAGTACATGAGCCACCGAGAAGGAGAAATTTTCGTGATAGGTTTATCATGTGAAGTTATTTCCCTATAAATTGGTATTTAAGCTTATTGTACAAAGACTCCAAAAATGGAGCATTTTTACAACTAAATTTGCATGATGTATTAGGAAATGTTTTCCTTACACTTATATTTAGAAGTTGTAAAAATACCCTTTTAAGGGCACATATCTCCTAATCAAATGTTTGAGTGACCATTACAGTTGGATACTCATATCTATGTGTTTGGAGATTGGTCAACCATTTGTGGAGATAATAGAGTTCGCAAGTATCACCGTAACTTCATTTTACGTAGAGGCATGGTGACCATGCAATAGAATGGTAGCTAAATCACCATTAGCATTGATGTCGGTCAGAAATTTGTTTTGTGAAGAAGCCATCATGGGCATCTAGTAGAATGACACCTGATATTGTTTGTCAACAAAAGGATCTCTCAAAAGATTAGCTTAGAGCATCATTCGGTGTCAAGGAATTGTGAATGCACATTCAGATGGTAGTTGATCATCAGACTTAGCATCAACATTGGAGGCTCGAGGTCTTGAAAGAGGCTTAAGATCATGCATTGGAGGTGTTGAAGTCTGAAAGGGACATGACATCAGGTTGCAACTTAATTTTGGGTAGAGTCTCTTATGGCCCTGTAGTAGGATGGTACCTGACAAGTCATTACCCATCACCGACATCGATCACTCTTAGCTCTAAGTAACATGGAGTTCCTTCAAAACTAGTTTGGATTCTACGGAATCAATTAGGAGCCAGGAACTATGTTATAAAGTAAAAAAAGATCCGTGTTCTAAGATATCTAGAAGCCTAACACCACACAATAGAGGTGTTAATGTCTTCTTCTCGATATTAAAGTGGTGCAACATAAGCTTAGTGGGCTCATAACCCATAGTTCTCGGGATCATAACAAATTTGTCAAAGTGAGAAGGTTGCAGAGGAAGAGACCAAAGGGTCTACTACAACAACACTTCTGAGGTGGCAACAAAGTTTCTAGATTCAGGACAGGATGGAAAAATGTTCCAATATAAGCTTTTTGGGACAAAAATTTTTTCCTATTGGGGAGGTGTGATTAGGGATCATTTTTGATATCAAAAGTTCCCTAAACATCCCTAAATTATGTCAATGCAGAAGATATTTTCGAGAGCTTTCCAACGACTATGAGAATGTGACAAACAAACATTAGGAGCTCCAGTTATGTCCTGGTCAAAGTTCAGTCAACAAGAAAGTCAACTTTGGTCAATAGGTCAATAATGGACCAATAAAGAACTTGTGACACATGGCAAAAGGGTGTTGGAAAAAATAAGAGAGGTTTTCACCTTTGGTCTTTGATGATCGTAAAATGGTATAGCTTGGTCGGAACAAGAGGCTCAAATTTTTTTAATGAAGGGGAGCCCGACTGCCGTTAGGACTAATTTATTATCACCGATGTGGTGGGTCCTCGAGCCATCACGTGGCTTACCACCTTGAATCGAATTTGATCTATTAATCGAGTCGAGCTCATCTATATTGCATTATATTTTATGCCAACCTTTCCACATTACCTTGGTTGAAGCCACAAAGATCTTGGTTTATACATCCAACATCAACCGACCAACTAAGTGCAATATGGCCATGCCACATGTTAAGGTCAAAGTGGGCGGGCTTATCTAAGCCACATTTATATGCAAAGTGGTTGGGCTATATCCAAGCCCATATAAATCTACCAACCCCATATATGCAAGATCCACATAGGTGGATAAGCGGTGGCCCATGTGTGGTAGATGCCACGTGAGAAGGAGGAGGGGCGATAAGCCTCAAGTGGTCCCATGACCACTACAAATGCGTGGGAAAGGCTTTAATAAAGCCTAAACTTGGTCTTCCTCCACCTAATGTGGGATATTACCCACTTCTAAATACATCCACCTCACGTGGAATTTGGTAAACCATTGATTTAAGGAGGATTATATGGGAATATAATCCCATCTAATGCTATGGTTAGGCTAATAATAGCCTTAAGATATTTTATGAAGCATTAATACCCATGTCATTTTATCTTCCCCCACTTCATAAGTGTATTGTCCCCTTTGTCATCCCTTCATGCAGTTACTCAATAACTGCAAATTCGTCTTCTTCTATTATCTTTTATACGATCTCCTCGTTGAAGGATTTGTGTTTCTTTTGCATCAGATCAAGCTGGTCATTCAAGGGAATATTGTCTCCAATGACGAATGCTCTGAGAATAATTGTGATCTGCTATATTATTTCTTTTCATCTACGGTTCTCATAATAATATTTTTATCCCCGAGGTCTTGCCACATTATAGTGGAGGAAAGTGATGACAGAGTCTTGCTAAGATTGATTGGAATTGTGTCATGCCTTCTCTCCTTCCACATGGAACAGACCATGGCAGACACCTCTTCTCTGCTTTGGTCTATGTTACACATTGTTGCGTTGTCTTCCTGCCAAATTTGTCATGGCTTGATAATAGAGAGACACTTGTAGAACCAAAGATATCTCCTTGTAACAATAACTCCCCCAAAGTAATGCATATAAGATCAAAGCAATGTCGTTTTAGAAACCATTAAAGTATGCTTTTGGCATTTAATTTTTGTTGTGCGCTCTTTGACATTAAATCAATGCCTTCTATGGCTTGTGTAATAAATGGTCGCACCATTCTTACTTCAAATCATTCCATCATGTCTAGCTTTGTAAATACTACTTACTATTAAAATAAAAACTTATGGGGAATAACATACACTTGTGCAAGAATATTCCATGTTCATATTTTCTTATTGTCACTTGCATCTAGTTCAATTGATTAAAATCCATGCTTCACAAAGTTATCTCTTTTGCATTTTATGAAGTGTTCTTTTGTAAGCTCACCATATCCATCACACACGTTCGTGATGGATGGTAGCAAAATCGAACCCCTGACCTCCTCCAAACTATTCTCACCACCCACCAATGTGCCACAACTAAATTTAGTGTATGAAAGTAAAAAGCTTAGTTTTATCATTGACTACAAATGTGTGTGATCTTTAGGGTGGTTGGTTAGCATAGGCCTCTAACATAGGCCATGCTAAGATGAAGAACATTTAATTATGCCGAAAGCATATTCCTTTTCATATAAGGGAGAGAGATATCGCTTGGGTTTGACATAGTCGCAACCATATCATTGAAAAATTGAATGACCCAAGTACTTTTGAATCCATTGGCCTAGAAAATAGGGTTCAATATAATTACCCCAAAGCAGAGGTTAAATTTGACACCCATTTAGCAGTGTAATGGTCATCATATAACAATATAATCAATATCTTTTGTAGTGTTAAAAATAAAAGACACCAATCACGGGATTAGATACTCATCCCAACTACCGAATTCATTGTTTTAAATTTTTCTTTTCAAAATGTTGGCTAGTACCTTGTAGAGAATTTTGTGGTTTTTAGTGTTTAGATTTCGTAGTCAAGTGTGTGGGGGTAGATGATTTGGTTTTGAAAACTAGTGGACCGGTAAGAATGGAGATATAATTTCATTGTGCAAAAGCGTATTCCATTTTATATAAGGGGGAGAGCTATCACTTGGGTTTGAGATATAACTACTAAGACGAAGAACATTTAATTATGTGAAAAGCGTGTTCCATTTTATATAAGGGGGAGAGCTATCGCTTGGGTTTGACATGGTCGTATAATCATATCGTTGAAAAATCAAACGACCTAAGTACTTTTGAATCCATTGGCCCAGAAAATAGGGTTCGATATAATTACCCCAAAGTAGAGGTTAAATTTGACGCTCGTTTAACGAGTGTAATGGTCATCATATAACAATATAATCAATATCTTTTGTAGTGTTAAAAATAAAAGAGACCAATCACAGGACTAGATACTCATCCTAATCGCTGAATTCATTATTTTAAATTTTTGTTTTTCGAAAATGTTGGGTGGTATTGCAAAGAATTTTGTGGTTTTCTAGTGTTTAAATTTCGTAGTCAAGTGTGTGGGGGCAGATGATTTGGTTCTTAAAACCAAGGTAATGGGTAAGAGGAATGGAGATATAATTGCATTGTTTGGACATTTTCTAATGTTCAACATCATATAGTGTATACATTTTCTCGTGTTTGACATCATTATTGTTGGAAATGGTTGCAACCAGGGAAATAATTGATCTCAGATGGGCCTACTCTCCAAATATCAACACAAATTCCAAAGAAGGGAAAAAATTAACGAGTTTAGTCTTAACTGCCACCATTTCTTCCACCAGCGCCACTTAAACAAGACAAAGGGATAGTTTATGCATATAATTACTCCTACATTTAATTAAGCATAATAAAATATAGTTAAATATAGTAAATAATGTTGATTACCTACTCAATCAAACATGTAAGGAAATAGGGGGAAGAGAACACATGTTACCGTGTTTATATATTGTCACTATATATGTCATCGTAATTTAAGCACAAAAATACGTATCCAAAATCAAGTCGCAATAGATATTTTGACTAAGTTGTGACACTTTTAACATCAAAATAAAAAAATAACACTAAATTTTTAAACTTACAATTATGAAGTAAATCATACCTGCCCCATTTGCAATGACCGATATATTTCCAATGTTATGTTTCAATTCCATGATCCTATAGAGTTCTTCGACCATGAACTTCACCTATGCAACACAATTTGCAATCATGTATTATCATTCCTACTAATTTATATTTAGTTTGAATCTCTTTTAAAATATACTTGAGACATATTGATCCAAAGATATTTAAATGTTGAAATATTTAAATCTTAAAATATCGGATTTTATATTATAATCTTATGCTTATTACACCAAATCTCATTAGGAGAATTTATGACCATCAAGAAAGGATTAATGGTGATTGATTCAACAAGAAATGAAGGGCCCTCACGTAAAATTGCCGTAAACATTACGGTTTGGATTTTTAATATTGTTTGAGAGACTACCGATAGGGATTACGCCGCCACCTTTAAGTTGGGTAATGACAGTATTGTTGTTAAGGCGTCATCTTTCTTCCTTGATGAGGGAGACACATTCGCATCGATATCTCAGGATTCAATACTTCATCGATCCATGGAATTTTCCTATGCCAAAGAAGAGGGACTTTATTTGTTTTAAGGTGAAAAGCGCATAGTTTGAATTGTGTTATTAAAGTTTTGTTGTGGAAGATATATTGCAAGTTCTTCGTGATTGGCTATTGAATGGACCTTAAAGTTGTGAGTTTCAATAAGATATAGTGAGAAATAAAGTTTTCATAATGGATCAACATTACAAGATACGATTTGATGCTTTTATTCATTCAAATCTCTCTTTCGAATGGAAAATAAGAGCCTCCTCCTTTCTGTCATTTGGCCAACTACTTGAAGGACTTGAATATTGATTACTTTATTGCATCAAATTTTCTCGTGTCCTTGCTCGATCTTGAAAATCATGAGGGATTTTTAGGGTTTTCTTATCTTCCTTGAACATTCCTTTAATATGTCCTTGCTTCCTAATCTTTCAGAATTAATTTCAGCTATTCGCTTGCCATCTCAAAACACGCTTCTAAGGTGTGCTTCACCTGCATCATTCACATCTACAAAAACTACGTGCCTCACAACTAGATGCAAACAATATTTGTTTTTCTGAGAGCTATATAGAAACCCTAATCACATTTGTGTATGAAACCCTTGCCCTTGGGTTTTAGGTCCAATCGACATATCCTTGTCTCTAAATTATCCATTAAAACATGCGAGTGTATACTCCTTGCAAGGGTGTTTTTACCAACTCATTGAGTAAGCGTAAGCATGGGACATGTAGGTATTTAACTCGAGAGTTTCCTTCACTTAAATTTTCCACACGTGTAAAAAATATGTGTCTCATGGCTAGATATCATGAACCATGTTCTTTTGATTAATTAAAATCCAACTAGGAAGGGAAATGTCATGGTTTAATTTACTTGGTTAATTGTTTTCTCTTCTTAGTTAATGTTCAATCCAAATATGACTAACTTCATGCTTAATTAATTTAGTTTCATTATCCTAATAGTTTAAAGTCCTTTTAATTAATTCTACAAACATACTAAGGACAATAAAGACTTTACACCCCAAGGCAATTAAATGGCCCCATTCACCCATCTACACATACCCTTAAGGATTTTAATTTAAACATTTAAAATTCATTTCCACCAAACAAAAGTAGGGTGAAACCTCCACCCTTAGATCAAAACAATCTTGGCCACTAGATCCTAGGGTTCCAAACTAGCCCTAAATTTCCTTATGAATTTTATTAAAGTCCTTTCCTTTATTCTATTCTCCTCATTTGGTCTATTTCCTTTTGTTAAATTTGCAGGTTGGAGAGGAGGAAGCCATGGGAGCAAAAGAGGAAGAACTATGGAGGATTCTACAAGGAGATCTAGTTTAGATTAGTTTAGTTTTAGTTTTATTAATGTAATCTATTTCATTCAAGGATTGGGAGGGATTTCCTCCACCAATCTAGTTTTGTTTCCACACTAAGTGTATTTGGGTTTTCAAATTTGGGGCAAACCCTACCCCCATTGTTATAAATGAAAAGAATGTTTTTAATCCACCATTTGTATGTTTTATTGTTCAAATCCATGGGATTACTCTTTGTTTACATGCTGGTAGTCATTAGTTAAATTTTACATCTTATAAATTAGTAAAAACTAGTTAAAGTTTTCACACAGGCGCGGATCCGCGGAGTTCTGTCATAAGTGATAGAACCACCACCTAGAGAGAGACGAGCAGTCCTGGACCACCGCCCTACCTAGGTGACAAACCATGACCACCACCCTACTATGAGTGGTGGTTTGAGACCACCCCTTAGCCTCGAGTGGTGGTTATGGGACCCGTCTCTGCATGCACAGGGGCGGTCTATTTTAAAAAATAGAACCTTTAAATCCAAGATTTTCAAAAACTAAAAGTTACTAAAAGGTGCTAAAATACATTCTGAACTTAATTTTGAACATATAGAGTTTCCAGTTTTTGAGATTTCATTTCCATTTGTTCATTTCTTAGTTAAAATTACTCATTTTTAAAACATTTCTAATTCCAAAAAAAACACATCTACTTTACAAAGTCATTTCATTTTGTTCAACTAGTCTTCTTTCAAATTCCATGAGCAAAAGAAATCTAAATCTACTTTTACATTGTTATTTTCTTACTACAAAATCAACATTTCCAAATAACAACATACTTCAAATTTGTTCTCTTGTTCCCATTTTTACTACAACATATATATATTCAAAACAACTATAACAACTTTATTTTCCATTCAAATTTACTATGCATATACATTTCAACATCTTACAACTTCTATATTTCTTATTTCACATTTACAATAAAACAACTTCACAATGAAAGTAAACTTTCTTTTCCATTGAAAATAACTCATATCTTTTAACACAAAGAACTACTTTTCTCACAATACAACCAAGATTTCAAATAAAGAGAATTACTTTCTTTTCTTTTTCACAAAACTAACTCTACAATACAAATCTTTCTTCTTTCTTTTCTTATTTGTTTCTTTCCACATACAATACAATTTTAATAACAATTATTTGAATGCAACTTTCCTTCACAAGATCAATACAATGTCCTCCACTTGAAGTGGGAAAATCATACAATAATGCAAGCTAAAATAGAAATACAATATTACAAGTTCTTCCACTCTAAGTGGGAATAACACAAAGGAAATTTTACAAGAAGGTCTCCAACAAAACTCCAAGCTTCACAACTCCAACAAGATAGCTCCTCCAAGATTTTTTGATTCACAAAAAATGGGGGAGAGGCAACACTCTCCACCCAACCAAGATATCCAATGAAGAGGAGAAGCCATCCTCTCCATTGGCCCCCAGCCCCAACCACATTACAATGGGAGATAATTCCAACACATGGCAACAACAAGCTTCCACAACACAAAAAAATATTTCACAACCATTTCAACCACATTCAAATTCAAAAAAACACAAGAAAGAAAGAAAACAAAAACAAAAAACAAAGGCTTAAAATGAAAGCCAAAGGAGAAGACCTATGGGGAGGCCACTTATGCCTCCCAATGGGAATGGGTGCCCACCTTAAAGCCTCCAATGCATATCTCAAATCCCCTACATACTCTTATGCCTCCCTCAAGTACCCCTTATACCTCCCACATACTCTTATGCCTCCCTCAATCTCTTATGCCTCCTAAAAAGAAACAAGAAAGAAATGCAAGCATTCCTTGTACAAGGTGGGGCACCCAACCCAAACTCCCTCCAAAAAAAAAATAAACTCTTATGCCTCCCTACATGAAATCTCCCCATAGTCTCCTCCTACTCCAAACTTAGGCAATCTACCCACACCCAACAAGCATTCCAAAGAAAACAATACTCAACACAAGCACATAAACACAAAATAAAAATATAACATAAGCAAGGTAAAGCTCCTACCTTTCCATAGTAGAGCTTGTTCCAAGAGTAAGTCTCCAAGCTCCTCAAAACCAAGCAAGCATCCACAAGCTCCAAAATCCACAAGCTCTCCCAAAATTCTCTAACTCTCCCAAAATACAAGAGCACAAAATAATGAAGTAACCCCCAAACAAGCAAAAGAACTTCAATAAATAGAAAAAGGAGAGAGGAGGATGATGTGGCTCCAAGTAGGATGCCACCTCATTTCCTCTCCACTCCACATCACCTTAGTCAACCTCATATTCCAATGCACAATTAATAAGTGGTTGAAGGAATGACATTTTACTTACACACACAATCTAAGCCCACACCCCCTAAGGACAAAATTAATTACTTGAAAGAAAGTGCAATAAACATTTTACCTTTTTATCTTCCCAAAACACCTAATGGGGTCTAATTTTGACCCCCCAACCCATAGGTAGGGTTGGCATATAGTAATTTAAGAGGTGTGGGACAAGTTTGACTTGTCCCACAAGCTTCCAAATTTGGCCTCTAAGGCCAAATTCGAATTTCCATGAAGGGTAGAGTGTACAACACTCAAGATCTCAAGCATTCAACACACAACACAAAATCCAAGAGAAAATCAAGTCTAATAAATGAACTCCTTTTGGTCACATCTTTAATTAGTTTAGGACAAGGTTAAATTAGCTTAATTAAGACACTACAACCCATTAATAATAAAGGGGTAAAATACATACATCAAAATCTAAATAATTAAAACAAGTAAATTACATTACTAAAAGAAACACATACTAACATTAATAAAAGGGAACTAAAATAAAAGACAACACATGACCCCTTGGTCACAATTTTCCCCTAACCAAATAATTCTAACACACACACACACAATTACATGTTGCCATGGTGACCCTTGTTGAATTCATCTAGAATTCCAATGTGGTTGGTCTCCAATCCCCCGATGTTTGTTGTGAATAATTTTACCTACAAAACACATAAATACCTCCTTCGGCCTCATGGCCACATTAAAAACATCTATGATAAAATATACAATATAAATCCAAAATCATCTATATATGAATCAAATATCATCTAGGAAAATACGATATCATTTACAATTTCTAGCAACATTTCTATTCCATTTCATCCATGTCAAAATGATCACAACATTAATCCAATTATCAAAGGTCTACTCAATATGATGAAATATATCACATGTCAAAAATATATATAAATAACCATGTCAACAATATATCAACATCAATATAAAATGTCTCTAATGATCCACATGCATCATATATGAATCAAATCAACAATAATCAATATTTCTAACATCTAACATCATACTAAATCAAAAAAAATCTATAATATATCCATAAGTGTAGTCGATAATATCAAAATCAATAATCAAAAAAAAAGGTGTCGAAGGGAAGTGGGCACTACATCCCCCTCCCCTTAGACTTGACTTCCTCCTGGAAGTCACTGGAACAGGTGTGGAAACTGAACTCGTAGTAAAGTAGCATCCTCCCATGTAGCCGTAGTCTCATCATATCTGTCCCACTGGACCCGAACCTGGTCAATCTCTCTTCCACGAAGGCCCGGGTCCTATGCTCTATATAATGCGGATGGGCTCCACCATCACCTACCCCTGATCCTACACCTCAATGTAATGTGGTCCAATCTAGCATGTGAGAAGGATCAAAAATATATCTCCTAAGCACATAAAACATGTGAAACACATCATGGATGTGAGACAAGCTAGGTGGCAATGCTAGATGATAGGCCAAGGGACCGATGTGCTCCAAGATCTCAAAGGGACCCACAAACCTAGGAGCAAGCTTAGAACCTTTTCCATAATGGATAGGGATCTTATGCGGTCTGACATGAAGAAACACCTTCGTGCCCACCTCAAAACTACGATCTATCCTATGCTGGTCCACATACTTCTTTCTTCTTCTATCTGCCTCCCTCCTAAATCTTTATCTATCAAGGTAACTTACTCCATATCCTGTAATAATGTTGGCCCAAGAGAAACCTTGTCCTCTAACCTATCCCAACTAAGAGGTGTCTTGCACTCTCTACCATATAATGCCTAAAAAGGAGCCATGCCTATCGAACTCTGAAACTATTATTGTAGGAAAACTCCACCAAGTATAGATACTCCTCCCATCTCGACTTGGTGATCCATAACGTACATCCTAAGCATGTCCTCCAAGATCTGATTCACCCACTCTCTTTCCATCTTGTCTCAGGGTGATATGTTGCTTGAAATTGATCCTCATCCCGAGAGCATGCTTGCATGGTGGTCCAAAAATGGGAAGTGTACAAAGGATCACGGTCACAAATGATCTTCCATGTGAAATCCCATGTAATCTAAAAATCTCATCAAGATATACCCATGCCACTACACTAGTTGTTGTAGGTGGTCTTCACCGAAGAAAAATGAGCCACTTTCATCAATTTATCCACCGTGACCATGATGGCATCGTGGTGGTATCTCGATGTCGGTAACCCAACAATGAAGTCCATGGAAATGGTGTCCCACTTCCACTCTGGTATAGCATGAGGAAAGAGAAGGCCAGCTGGATGTTGATGCTCGGCCTTCACCCTCTGACACTCTAAACAACATGTGACACAAACTAGCCACATCTCTCTCCGAAGTCCTCTCCAATGGTACAACTTGTCTCAAAGTGGTGTGCATCTTCTTCACCCCGGGATGGGTTGAATAAGGTGCATGATGAGCCTCTATCAAAATGTCCTGTCTCAAGCCTCCATCTCTAGGAACATATATCCGACCTCTATGTCTAGAAGACCATCTACCTCTAATGAAAATCCATCAAATCTCCCCTCAAGGGGTCTCTGGACTCAATCTCTCTCTGCAAGGTAGAAACTGTCATGAGGAAGCTGCTACAAAATCCTACTCCGTAAATCTATGTACCCACTGAAGTAGCCATAGCCACATGTCTCCATCTACTCAAGGCATCTACAACCACATTCTCCTTCCCCTTCACATGCTCTATCTCCATATCATACTCACAAAGCAACTCCATCCAATGCCACTGATGAGAGAGCATTGAGATTGGGCTGCGTGAAGAGAAGAGGTGGCGAAGACTCAAGTGATCAGTCCTGAGTGTAAATCTCAGCCAAGAAGAAAATGTCTCCACCACACTAAGGCATGCACAACTACTGCAAGCTCAAGATCATGAGTCGGATAATTGAGCTCATAATCCTTGAGTTTGTGAGACTCAAAAGTAACTACTCTACCCTCCTACATCAACACACCTCCAAGTCCTGCCAAAGAAGCATCTGTGCAAACATAGAACTCACCTTGAGGATCTGGCACTACTAGAATAGGTGTTGTCATGAGGCATTCCTTCAGTGTCTAAAGGCCTACTCACATCTATCTTGACCAAACAAACTTCTTCCCTTTCCATTGAAGGGAAGTGATGGGGTGCGTAATCCGAGAAAAGTCCTGAACAAATCTCCTATAATATCCTGCCAAACCCATGAAGTCTGCGCACCTCTGGTCACACTAGTGGGTGTTGGCCAATCCATGATAGCTCAAATCTTGGAAGGATCAACTGCGATACCTTCCCCAGAAATGATGTGGCCCAAATACTACACCTCTTTCTGAAAAGAACACACACTTCTCCAAGTTCCCATAAAGATGTTGCTCACGAAGACACTAAGAACCTGGCGAAGGTGCTCCTCATGCTCTCACACATATGTGAGTAAATCAAAATGTCATCAAGGAAGATGAGCATGAAGCGATCTAAAAAAATTTCTTAAATACCCCATTCATCAAGCTCATGAACACTACGGGGGCATTCATTAAACCAAAAGGTACCACTTTGTGAACTCGTAGTGGCCATATCTCATATGGAAGGTGGTCTTATGAATATCTACCTCCATGATCCTCAGCTGATGATACCCTAACTTAAGATCTATCTTGGAGAAAATATGGCCCCCTTCATCTGATCAAATAAATCATCAATGCATGGAAGGGGGTAATGATTCTTGATCGTTACTTTGTTCAGCTAAATGGTAATCAATACACAACCATAGAGATCCATCCTTCTTCTTCACAAGATCACCGGTGCACCCCAAGGGGATACACTAGGATGGATTAGGCCTTTCTCTAGAAGGCCCTCTAGCTGCAACTTGAGCTCACATAGCTCAGAGTAGTCATCCGATAAGGTGCTCATGAGATAGGCTCTGCGCCTGAAACCATCTATGTGGAAATCTATCTCACGTGGGGGAGGTAACCCCAGTAGCTCCCCTAGAAAAACATCAACAAAATCTCTCAAAATGTGATGGTCATCAAGGGATGGTCCACTAGACTCATCCTCAGATCTGTCACTAACCGTAACAACATACATCTGACAACCCCATCACACACACCACTTAAGCTGCATAGTGAGATGGTGCGAATGGAAATGGGCCTCCTAACTCCTGATATCACTGACTCCACTCCTAGATCATCTATACAAGCAATAGTCTTATGGTAATAGTCCACTCTAGCTCTATGTGTAGACAACCAGTCCATGCCCAAGATGACACCATAAGAACCCAAATGGAAGGATTCAAGATCCGAGGTAGTGGTGAAGGGTCCCAAATCCACTACACACTCCTTAACTAAGGAGTCTACAGAAAAATTTTGGCTCCAGAAGCCATCTCAACATCCCAACTACGACCCTACCTAACTACCACCAGCCTGCAACACTCTACTAAGGATGGTGCATAATAAAAGAATCAGATGAACCAAAATCAAATAATATAGAGGTGGAAATACCACCAATACTACCTGTCATCTCTATCACGGTACTCTGGTGCTCAGCCTGGTGGTTCTCGACCACTGCGTAGATCCGATGGCTCCATGCCATATCTCCAATAGTAGGCTCTGAGATCTACATCTTACCCTTGTTGCTAGGGTTCTGTGGGCACTCTCTCCAATGATGTCCCACAACACCACAACCATAACAACTTCTGGTCCTCTCCAGTGAGATGCAGCTCTAGCTGAGGTACTCTCTAGAGGTCTGAGTGGATCCTGATGATCCAGCTATGACTGCTGAGGTCTCTGATGAGCTCCTGCTGACTGAGCTCTCGGTGCACCCTATGTCCTGATGGGACCTCTAGGAGGAGGCCCCATACTCTGCCCCCTCTGTGCATCAAATCTCTAGGAGGTCTGATAAGGTGGGTGGGTCTGTTGCTGCACTTTGCTTGCTAAGGTGGCTGCTGTGGTGGCCTAAATGAAGCCTATCCTAACTCTATCCACCACGAGGAGGAGGAACTGACCCCCTCGATCTGCCATCCTACATCTACTGGATGCGGCTCAAACTCTATCTCTAGCCTATTGTGTCTTCCCCCATGTCTCCTCTATAATATAGGCCTTCTCCATGGCCTCTGCTAATGTCTGTGGGTAGTGAATGCACCGCACACCCCCAAATCCAAATTCAGGCCCTATGAACCTATGAATCCATACCTACTCATCCTACATATAGTCGACATACTGAGTAGGTCCAGAAATCGACTCTCATACTCATACTACAGTCATCGATGCCTGACGGAGGTCATGAAACTCATCTATCCGCTGTGAATAAACCTCTTTGGAAAATACCTACTCCTGAAACACTCCTCAAATAGCTCCCAGGTAAATTGTCTCTGAGTCAACATGGAGCTTCTTCTCCTCGGTCCTCCACTAGACTCTTGCTCCATCCCTCAAAAGATGGATCACAACACGAGATTTTGTGTTGCTAGTACAAGGGCAGAGCTTGAAGCATCCGCTCAAGCTCACCAACCAAGCCTCTTCCTAAAACCTCATGTATCACCCGAAATAGTGAGATGGTCGTAGCTTTAGGATCTCCCTAATATGGTCTGCAACTGATGTCTGATGACCCCTAGGTCTCTCTACATGCTCCTCCCTCTGTCTAGGGCTCCAGATCTATCCCTATGACCTGAGATCCTGTCCCCATGCCCTCTCTATGTGGTGACTCTTCCCTAGCCGACTCCACGGAAAGTTCTCTTCCCTATACTCCTCGCTGTGTCGAGGGGATACATGGGCCTCCACTGATGGCTCCATGTCATGTCTAGCAAATCATCCTCCCAAGGGCTCTCCGTATATAGTGGCATTGACGTCTTGAAGCGTCTATAAAATATGAGGTAGAATGGCCACTACAACCTGACTCTGGAGGTGGTATATCTAGGTCTATGTGAAAAGACCCCTCATCTGATCCATGCCTCCTGCACAGATCAAGGTGAGAGTTAGTTCATTGTTCTAGGTCTTGTTTCAGTTTTCTATGTTTTCTAAATTATACAATTATCAAACATTGTGGTTTTCTAGATTAAAAGAAACCAATTTTGCACTAGGTTAAAAGTTTCATGTTTCATGTTTTCTAGGTGTGCCCAAGGGTCCAAGATTTGAACCCATGGCTCTGATACCAAGTGTAACACCCACAAAAATGACGTTCTAGAACATGCTTCAACCTAACACTTAACCCAAAAATTGTGACTAATTTTTTTTTTTAAGTTATAAGAAGGTTACAAGGATGTTTAACCCTTAGGGTTCATTAAATTAACTTACCTTACTAACTCAACTTAAGGTTGATGGCCCAGATCTAATTAAAAGATTACATATTAAATTTTCTTTACCTCTCTAAGGTCGATTAATTAAAATCCAACTAGGAAGGTGCCATAGTTTAATTTACTTGGTTAATTGTTTTCTCTTCTTAATTAATGTTCAATCCAAATGGTAACTTCATGCTTAATTAATTTAGTTTCATTATCCTAATAGTTTAAAGTCCTTTTAATTAAATTCCTACAACATACTAAGGATAAAAAGAGACTTTACACCCCAAGGCAATTAAATGGCCCCATTCACCCATCTACACATACCCTTAAGGATTTTAATTTAAACATTTAAAATACATTTCTACCAAACAAAAGTAGGGTGAATCCTCCACCCTTAGATCAAAACAATCTTGGCCACTAGATCCTAGGGTTCCAAACTAGCCCTAAATTTCCTTATGAATTTTATTAAAGCCTTTCCTTTATTCTATTCTCCTCATTTGGTCTATTTCTTTTGTTAAAATTTGCAGGTTGGAGAGGAGGAAGCCATGGGAGCAAAGAGGAAGAACTATGGAGGATTCTACAAGGAGATCTAGTTTAGATTAGTTTAGTTTAGTTTTTTTTTAATGTTGTAATCTATTTCATTCAAGGATTGGGAGGGATTTTCTCCACCAATCTGGTTTTTTTTCCATACTAAGTGTATTTGGGTTTTCAAATTTGGGGCAAACCCTACCCCCATTGTTATAAATGAAAAGAATGTTTTTAATCCACCATTTGTATGTTTTTATTGCTCAAATCCATGGGATTACTCATTGTTTACATGTTGGTAGTTATTAGTTAAATTTTACATCTTATAAATTAGTAAAAACTAGTTAAAATTTTTCACACACAAGCGCGATCCAGGAGTTTTCGTAAGTGACAGAACCACCACCCAGAGCAGACCGGCGGTCCTGGGACCACCACCCTCCTAGGTGACAAACCACAACCGCCACCCTACTAAGTGGTGGTTTTGAGACCACCACCTTAGCTTGAGCGGTGGTTACTGGGACCACCACTCTACATAGGGTGGCGGTCCTGTTTCTAAAAATAAAACCTTAAATCCGAGATTTTCTCAAAAACTAAAAGTTACTAAAAGGTACTAAAATGCATTCTAATTTGATTTTGCTCATAAAGTTTCCAAGTTTTGGATTTAATTCCTTATTTGTTCATTCCTTAGTTAAATTACTCATTTTAAACATTTATCTAATCCAATAACAACTACTTTACAAATCATTCCATTTGTTCAACTAATTTTTTTTAATTCCATGAAAAATAAAAGGAATTAAATCTACTTTTACATTGTTATTTTCTTACTACAAAATCAACATTTCCAAATAACAACATACTTCAAATTTATTCTCTTGTTCCCATTTTTACTACAACATATATATGTTCAAAACAACTATAACAACTTTATTTTCCATTCAAATTTACTATGTATACATTTTCAACATCTTACAACTTCTATATTTCTTTTTCACATTTACAATAAAAAACAACTTCACAATGAAAGTAAACTTTCTTTTCCATTGAAAATAGCTCATATCTTTTAACACAAAGAACTACTTTTCTCACAATACAACCAAGATTTCAAATAAAGAGAATTACTTTCTTTTCTTTTTTACAAAACTAACTCTACAATACAAATCTTTCTTCTTCTTTTTTTTTTTTATTCTTTCCATATACACAATTTTAATAACAACAATGAATGCAAAAATTTCCTTCACAAGATCAATACAATGTCCTCCACTTGAAGTGGGAAATCATACAATAATGTAAGCTAAAATAGAATACAATATTACAAGTTCCTCCACTCTAAGTGGGAATAACACAAAGGAAGTTTCACAAGGTCTTCTTAGGGACTCAACAAAACTCCAAGCTTCACAACTCCAACAAGATAGCTCCTCCAAGATTTTTTGATTCACAACAAAATGGGGGAGAGGCAACACTCTCCACCCAACCAAGATATCCAATGAAGAGGAGAAGCCATCCTCTCCATTGGCCCCCGAGCCCCAACCACATTACAATGGGAGATAATTCCAACACATGGCAACAAAAAGCTTCCACAACACAAAAAATATTTCACAACCATTTCAACCATATTCAAATTAACAACAACACAAGAAAGAAGAACAAAAAAAAACAACAAAAAAAAGGCTTAAATGAAAGCCAAAGGAGCAAGACCTATGGGAGGCCACTTATGCCTCCCAATGGGAATGGGTGCCCACCTTAAAGCCTCCAATGCATATCTCAAAATCCCCTACATACTCTTATGCCTCCCTCAAGTACCCCTTATACCTCCCACATACTCTTATGCCTCCCTCAATCTCTTATGCCTCCCTCATAAAAGAAACAAGAAAGAAATGCAAGCATTCCTTGTACAAGGTGGGGCACCCAACCCAAAATCCCTCCAAAAAAAAAGGTAAACTCTTATGCCTCCCTACATGAAATCTCCCCATAGTCTCCTCCTACTCCAAACTTAGGCAATCTACCCACACCCAACAAGCATTCCAAAGAAAACAATACTCAACACAAGCATATAAACACAAAATAAAGCATAACATAAGCAAGGTAAAGCTCCTACCTTTCCATAGTAGAGCTTGTTCCAAGAGTAAGTCTCCAAGCTCCTCAAAACCAAGCAAGCATCACAAGCTCCAACAATACAAGCTCCCAAAATTCTCTAACTCTCCCAAAATACAAGAGCACAAAATAATGAAGTAACCCCAAACAAGCAAAAGAACTTCAATAAATAGAAAAAGGAGAGAGGAGGATGATGTGGCTCCAAGTAGGATGCCACCTCATTTCCTCTCCACTCCACATCACCTTAGTCAACCTCATATTCCAATGCACAATTAATAAGTGGTTGAAGGAATGACATATTACTTACACACACAAACTAAGCCCACACCCCCTAAGGACAAAATTAATTACTTGAAAAAAAAGTGCAATAAACATTTTACCTTTTTATCTTCCCAAAACACCTAATGGGGTCTAATTTTGACCCCCCAACCCATAGGTAGGGTTGGCATAGTAATTTAAGAGGTGTGGGACAAGTTTGACTTGTCCCACAAGCTTCCAAATTTGGCCTCTAAGGCCAAATTCGAATTTCCATGAAGGGTAGAGTGTACAACACTCAAGATCTCAAGCATTCAACACAACACAAAATCCAAGAGAAAATCAAGTCTAATAAATGAACTCCTTTTGGTCACATCTTTAATTAGTTTAGGACAAGGTTAAATTAGCTTAATTAAGACACTACAACCCATTAATAATAAAGGGGTAAAACATACATCAAAATCTAAATAATTAAAACAAGTAAATTACATTACTAAAAAAACACATACTAACATTAATAAAAAGGGAAACTAAAAATAAAAGACAACACATGACCCTTGGTCACAATTTTCCCCTAACCAAATAATTCTAACACACACACAATTACATGTTGCCATGGTGACCCTTGTTGAATTCATCTAGAATTCCAATGTGGTTGGTCTCCAATCCCCCGATGTTTGTTGTGAATAATTTTACCTAAAAACACATAAATACCTCCTTCGGCCTCATGGCCACATTAAAAACATCTATGATAAAATATACAATATAAATCCAAAATCATCTATATACGAATCAAATATCATCTAGGCAAATACGATATCATTTACAATTTCTAGCAACATTTCTATCCCACATTTCATCCATGTCAAAATGATCACAACATTAATCCAATTATCAATAAGAGTCTACTCAAATAAATGATGAAATATATCACATGTCGATGCGTGCCACAAGAGTATAGAAAAATATTGTTCATTTCCCTAACACTACTAAAGAAACACGAAAATTGTAATTGTTTATGCAACCCCTAACCTAGAATTTTTACTTCTTTGCTTTATCCCTTTTGGCGTTCACATCATACATTTTCATGTACGATTGCTAGTATTATTTAACAAAGAAATATGATATGAACGATGGATATTTTTCTCTTAGAACATTTATGTACACCACTTTCTCCACCGTATAGGTTCTTAAAGATGTCGAGCCAAGGGGGCACTCCACTTTGGCATACGCCTTTGGCTTAACTAGTGTAGCGGTCCCAACCTTCCTCCATGCCTTCCTCATTAATCCTTGTTGAAAAGATTTTAAATTTAGTACTTTCTCACACTGTCACCTAAACAAACATTAAATATTACCAAACTATGTTACATTCCTATTCACTGCCACCATAATCCATGCATTGTATTCCATAAAATCATTTACAATTTGCATACCACACTATTTTTAATATCTAACTGTAGTAATGAGTGTTCTACGTCTAATAAAATACATATATACATTCTTGTTCTCCATTTTAGGCTCATAAATATATATGCAATCAATAATCAAATTTGAAGGGCTAGTCCCAATTTCAGTGTGAAGGGAAAACATTGGACCAACCCTTCAACAATTTAGTATAATCATTTTACACTTTATATGAAAAGATTAAATCAATCACACATGTCACAAAAATTGAACACTTTTTACAAAGAGAGATTAAATTTTGTAAATGAGTGATTATACACATTAAAAATGTCAAATAATCATGTCTAATATGTGTTATCGGATTTTGCCCCTTGGCTGAAATTGGACAAACAGGACCCCACACAGAGAAAATAGAGGGATACTTTTGGCCACGGGGCCCACATTTCGAGTTCGAGACGAGCGAGTTTAAGTGGTAAGGAATTTCGGAGTCCGGGCGTTCGGACTCTAGGTGTGAAAGCATTCGGACTTGGTGGGCCAAAGTTCGAATTGCCGAGCTTATAGGGTTTGAAAGGTTGGAAGTTTGAAGTCCAAATTTGGACTTCGAACATTAGGGATCTCAGGAGTTCAAGCTAGCTCAGGGAATTGCGGAGTCCAAACTCCAGAGTCTAAAATTTAGAATTCGGAGGTGAGGTCGTTTGGGGGGTTTTGGGGTCAACGATGCAGGAACTTTAGAGCTTGGCATTGGAGAAATATGAATTGGTGAGCTCAAAAGGCTCGAAAGCCTGAAACCTTAAAGTCTGAAAGGGTTTGGGGTTTTCGAGGTCAATTCCTTTTCGGGGTCAACCATTTTGGGGTTGTCTTCGGAGGCGGATTTTAGGGACTTGGCGGAACGAAGTCCGAAAATGGGAAAGGTCAAAGTTTGAAACCTGAACTCTCAATTTCAGAGGTTTCGGCGAGTTAGGTGGATGAACAATGCCACATGCCTGAATAGTCTACTGTTTTAGAGGAATGTTTCTAAATTTCTCACCTACCTAAATGGTGAAGATATGGGCTTCCTTTCTTCTCCAACAAGGAAAAGTACATGGAGGTATGAGTTTTGGAGTGACACCCATCATTGTTGCAAGTGATTTTAATGCATTTTTGGGTGGTTGAAGAAAGATTTCAAATTCCTTCTCTCTCCCTTCTCTCGTTCTTCATATATATTATAAGGAGGGTCTCATTTCAAAGGGTTGGATAATCTTGATTTGTACCCTCCCTTCTTCTCTTTTCTATAAGTGATCTTGTGGAGTTCAAACCTCCCATTCAAACTATAAATGCAATTTTTTCCTCTTGGCCATTGTAATGCACTGTATCAAATATGTGGAGTAATAATATAAGTCTGTGGATGAATTTTAACCCTCTCTTGTGTTCATTGCATCTTTTTGATCTCTCATTACAACTTTGGTTAACTGTGTAATTTAGGTTGTGTTACATGTTTTGGTGTTTTGTGTTTAATGGTGAATAAATTTGTGACAAGAAACTGATCTGTGTTGATGCTCATCCTCTTCAATCTTGTTCAATTTTATCCCCATGCAAGGAAATTTATTCAACATTCCTTCTTGGTGCATCACCCTCTTGTAGATTAGGTTTAATTTCTTGTAATCCTTTTAACCCTGTCTCCTTGGCAAGTTAGAGTAAGGTTTAGAATACGGTCCTCTACAATTTGGATGTGAGTATCAAAATAGAGGAATAGGAATCAACCTTCATCCAGAGAGATTTCCCATTTGTAAAGTCCCACACTTTGGGAAAAGCTCCATGTTATGCAATCGCACTGACAATTTTACTCATTCGAGTTGTAATAATCAAGGGTGTAGTGATTTTGCATAAAAAATAAGAGTATCTCCACTTAAAATGCAATACATTCTATTTCATAAAATAATGTAATGAATAAGATATATTGTGAGCTTAAACAAAAATTTAAAATTAAATTCTCTAATCGACATTGGAATTACAAAGTGACAAACTAAAATTTTAACACACATAATGAGCCTAAAAATTAATGACAACACAACAAGGTTCTTTTACTCAAATTTAATTTGCTAAATATAAGAGGAAAAATAATTAGTTGTATACAAAACGGTCATGTTTCATCTAATAAATAGTATCAAGAAAAATATCAAAGTACCAAAAATTTTATGTGCTCTAAATAGAAATGTTTCTCGTGCTCACCTCAATGTGAGCAAAACATATCACCAACACATTTTTTAGGCTCCCTTCCAAAAGGAAAATACCTGAAACACAAAATGAGATACAAGTCATTACAAAACAAATTGATGAAAATTTAGACCTTTATTTAGACCAAGTCAAATGTTCTTGACAAGTATTCATTTTTTATTAGATTAGGAAAAAATAGATTTTGGGAGGATCTGAAACCCGATTACAACCGATGATACGCGAGAAATCCCACAAGAAGAAACAACCAAACAAAATAGGAAAAACAAGCCCACATAGAAGCAAATAGAAAAACCATAAAAAAGCGAGAGGATACATACCAAGGAGGGGGAAATCCACTACAAAGCAAGATGATAAAATAATCTTGACCAGAAAATTCACTAATCCTCCCACACCTAGGTAAATCCAAATGGGCTCAAGGGATTTTCCGAGAAGGAAGAGAAAACGAGGGACGTTTTGATTTTCTTGGAAGGACTTTACTCCATACCTCTTCCTCAAGAGGATGATTAACAAGCTCAACATGATTTCTAAAACCTAAGGTGTTAAGGATGTAATCATTATAGTGAAAACCTTCCTAGAAATCCACCACTTCGAGATTGTTGGGGTTGAAAACCCCACAATAGACCTCCTGCAAAACCTCAAATTTTTCAATATCGAGCATAATTTTGATATTCCCAACAACAAGACCATCAGTTAGAAATTTAGTGACATCCTCTTCAATGTCACCCTCATCGAGTTCATCTTCACCTAGGCTATCCTCATTGTCACTTAAATCAAACATCAATATTAGGGATATGATGCCGAGAATTTAAAAATCATGTCTATTTCCTCATAGTATTTCCACCTATCTTCTTCAAAGGAATCAGATACCTTAATCAATTTGACCAAAAAATAAGGTATCGCTTCTTCATAAGTATCCTTTGTCTCCTCCATGGAAATCTTGCTTCTTTCTTCCGCAAAGTTACCAATGGCCGTACTACAGTCCTCCCGCATCAGAGCTAGAGATCTGCATGAAGAATCCAACACGGGAGGTAGATTGACATCCAACCTAACAACCAACACATTTCCACTAAACAGAGTAGGGCACAAGCCTTTAGAACAACTTCCCTTCTTAGCGAAAAACTTAGTCTGGAAAGACTTGGGTATTCATTCCAAACTTGGCCCAGTATAGTTTTTAAATGCATGGCCTACTCCCCTGCACTAGCTACAGAAAACATGGGATATTTCATATTCTAAATCTTGCTAAAAAACACCTTGAGATGAGGCAAGTTGAATGGAAGGTGGAAGGGGCTTACCTAGTATAACATTCACACATATTCTGGCAACAATCATCCTTGAACATGCAAGGATTTTTGGATCAATGGACAAAAGATCACCCAAATCCCTGGCTATCCCCAATAGGACTTCTTTCTCCCATTATTCCAATGGTAGGCCTGATAGCTTAAGCCACACAGGGTAGGCTTTTGGCTCAGACAACCTCGGGTCCATACTTGTTCTCCATCTAACCAAATATAACACAATTTTTCCAAAAACACGGGCCCTCCATTGATAGCTATGAGATATTCTTCCTTTGCCCTAAAATGGAAAAGGAAGGATTTTTAGAAGTGGCTATCACCTCCACCTCTCCACAAGGAGCCCATTTTTATTTAGCCCAGCGCGGACTACATAAATGTTGGGCATGATGCATACAAAGCCCCTAATAAGAGCAAGGTTGTAAGTCTTTGTATCCTTGTTTAGAAAACTATTTGGACTATGTAGCGAGAGGTTCCTAATCTTCCCAGAGAGGGAAAATATCCAAAAGGGGAAAGAGATTTGGTCCCCACGAGATCTCTTTGCCCGTGACGATCCTAGACCTTGCACCACCACTCCCCATTCCACGAAGCCCTAACCTCACCAACCAGCCTCTGCAGGATTTCAAATTTTCTTTTGCTGCTTTCCGCTTCACCTCCCCATCATCATCCTCCATCCCAAAAATAAAAATAAATAAATAAATAAAAAAAAAATAAAATATTGACAAGTATTCATTAATTATTTTGAAAAAATTCTTATTAAATTAGTAATAAAATATTGAAAACATTTATCTAGACTTCCAAATAAAATATTTTTATAAATAAAAACAATAAAGAACATATTTTATATAAAGAAATCCCAAAAAGTCACCATCTATTAGTCTAATGGAAGAGGCTTTTGAGTTTTTATATGCTTCCATGCATCATAAATAACATTCCAATCTACCTTATTTAGATTACGAGGTGCACAAAGAGCTAGAAACATTAGCATATCTAATATGGTCAAAGAAAGTCTGGATCTATCATCATTACTTATCCTATTTAACTTTGAAAACCCTCTTTCACATATGGATGTGCTTGTTGGAATGATAAGAATAGCTTCTCCATAGTTGCATCCAACATGGAAACCCTTCAAACCATTCAGGTTCACCCCCACATAGATCCCATGCTTCAAATATTTTTTTTGGATATGATTTATAAATAGTACACATAAATTTATCCATCTCACCTAACTTTTTAACACTATCCATAATAGGCGAGTTCCCAACACTAATTTTTCACAAAAACATGTTAACCATAGTTTTGTTTGATGATCTCTATCTTCTGTCTCCTTGTAGTAATTACGAGGATTGAATTTTTTTAGCAACATTAAATATAGGAAAATATGTGAATCTTGTATCAAGAGAATCAATTACCTTAACTATATTTTTTTCCAATTTAATGCAATCATCTAGTGTCCTTGATATTTGTGACTTAGGTAAGATCTTAAATCTCAATGCATATACATGTAAAGTACCTATTCCATCTACAAAATCAAGAGACCATCCTTGTGCCCATATTATAAGAGATGATGTATGTACAATACCTACCCCAAATATGCCTCTTTGAAATCTCCTGCGAAGCATGTCAACTGTGATATCTAATTTAGTCCCAATGGAAGTAATGTCAACATGATCCACTTAAATTTTTTTATTTACTTATTTAACACAATAAACACATCTGCAAGTAAATGGATACAAAATTGTACATGAACTATTGTTGCCAAATCATACATTTTTTTCTCCTCTAATTCATGCTCTTTCAACAAAGCATGCATGAGCTTGACAAGACTTTCCACCACCTTTCCTCTTGAAAGCCACCTAATTTGATGAATTTGTAACACCTCCAACCTACTGATTTGAAATGATTCCATCAACTCTCTTAATGCTCTATGCCTTTTAGCAGATTTTCCAAGCCATGAATATATTTTATTTATAAATTTATCAATAAATTACAACTCGGAAAATAAGATGAAGCAACATTTGCTTAATGCTTCTCGACAAGCTATGCACGATGAATATCTAATAAATGAGAAGCATCTCGATGAAGCTTTATGAACAAACCTTCACGAATTCCCCTCATGGAAGATGCCCCATTAGATACAAATCTAACTAACTTCATTAAGGATAAATTCATCTATGTTAAAAGAGTGATCACGACATCATACATAGCTTGAGTTGTTCCATCCTTTATTTCAAGGAGTCGTATGAATTTTGTTACACATTGACCTCTACCTTCATTTGTCAAGTATGTAATATAAATAATCAAATTTTGTTCCATAGTACGATAAGTAATTTCATCAACTAAAATAGAGTAAAATGGACTATGAAAAATATCATCTTTAAATTTTTTCCAATAAACCTCCTTAGCAACTTGTAAAAACTCTTTTCCAAATGTTGTATTTGTATATGCAGAATATTCATCTGTTAGAGGCATGTGTGGAGTTCCTTTATACCTGTTCAAGTCACAAATTGGCTTATAGATCTCCAAATACAAATAATTAATGGAAAAAAATATATATTCCATCACCGATATGATTCTCTCCTTCTCAACATCTACCATGAGTTCTATGTGTTTAGTGATTGGAATGTTATTTTGTTTATTTCTCCCTCCAATCATTATGATGCAAATTTATGAGGTTTTGATTTTGCATGGGTAAGAAGGCTACTAACTTGAAGGGTGGTGCTTCCATATTTAACAAATGGAGTATCTCTCTTATATTTAACACACCAAGAATATTTTATCCTTTCTACACCATTGCAGTCTTTTATAGTATAAGCCCATGGAAATATTGTTTTCCATTTGGCCTTAAATGTCCTTTTAGGTTTCTTTGATGCATGTTCCTCTTCAAAAATTATACTTCATCTAACTCATGTTCTTCTTATGCATGTATATCAAATTATTCATTTTGAGAATCTCATGGTTGACTAGAATGTCGAGAGATACCAAATGCATCAGCAAGTGATAATTGTTTTATATCCTTCTTCGGACGACCAATGGAATCCATTTTATCACAACTTACATGACACTTGTCACCTATTCCAATGAAATAATTATAAATAAATATAAAAAATAGTGTTTTCACATGAATTTCCATATATGTGTATTCATAAAAAATAAAACAAAATTATTTCATCATTTGAACCTATATGTTCACACGAAACTAAAAGCGATTCAATTATTTAATATATATTTTAAAATAGTTCTAATAACTTCTTATCATAATGGGATTTTCATAATATTTATAATTAAGTGATCTACTTATCAACACATAACTTAGTGATTCAAGAATGCAACTCTTATATTTAAACACACTTAATCACAAGTTTTTTTCCATAAAACATAAGATTTAACCATTAGTGATTTTCAAATCCCCAATATATAAAATATAACTCAATAAAACTTCACCACAATGAATCTGATAGGGAGGAGTTATTATTTTGACAATTTAGAATTAGATATTAGAGAATATTTAAGAAAATAATTTAGAATAAATTGTATAATCATGCAACACTAAAACATTAGATATAAGGTTGTACTAACAAAGGGTCATGGATTAATATTCCTTACCTCTTTACGCTTGGTGAGCTACTCATCTATACATAGTAACCTTCATGAAAACACCATGAAATATATCTGGTTAGGGATGTGAAGACTTATTTTAAGAAAATCAATATAGGTGATGTGTTAGTTGTTCAAAAATTGGGCTCAATGATTACTTACATAAATTCCCCTCCTCAAGATCTTCCAAATGATAGGTGTGAACAAATGTACGTATTAGACTTTATAGTGTGTGTTAAATCTATCCACTCCCTAAAAGTTTAATGTTCAACACCAGATAGTTTTCTGTCCATTTTCAAATAATGTATTATGAAAACACAAATACGTGGGGCTTATAATAAAAATAAAAAAATTAAATTCTTTCCCAAAAATAAAAACAAAAAATTAATAATTTATTGTGGGAACAGTGAGTCGCAAACACAATGGGACTACAAACTATTCCTAACTGTTTCTTTTTATATATCAATTTATTCAATGCAAGGAGAATTCGGCTTACCATTTTTGTGGATTGTAGGAGAAATGAAGAGGATAAATTCAAACTTAACAATATGGTAATGCATGTAGGATGGCGATGCTCTGAGAGAAATATTAATATCAATAGAAGGATGAGCAAGGGTGTAACTCTAGTTGTACTAAAATTCAAAGAAATGCCGCTGCTTCTTCCTGTAAATTATAATATCTGATTCTGTAGCTTAATTTGCACGAATCCGTCTTTCACCTCATCCATGATTAATAATTGGAAAATGATGAAATAACTATTTTCCTTCCAAATATTAACTCATACAACATGTAGTGCTCAACATAAAATAATAATAAACTAAAATAAAATAAAATAAATAAATAGATATAGAAGGCATTGGTGAGAATTAATTAAGAGTGGGTGGAAGAAATGTTGGAATCCTTGTGAAGGCACATGGTCTCCTTGGAAAAAAGGTATGGGCATCCTATGTGACTTGAAGACCTGTCATTTCCTTGCAAAATAATTAAAGCACTTCATTTGGGATCTAAGTCATGGATCACGATGAAACCCAAGTTAATGTTGTAAATCTAGTAGTAATTGGATAGGGACAACGAGTGCAGAGTCGAGCTCTGCTTTAATGACAATGGTAAAGTTGAGTTTTGTACTAATCTAAATAAACAAAATGTAACAGGGAATCGTATAAGATGAGCTATGCTTAATAGCCATCTAAAACAAGTCCATTCAGGCTTAACTCATCCCTGCGCATGGAGGTAATTTGTAACCATAACATCTCCTCATTTTACTACATTTAATTTTTTTGATCGGGGTCTATATCTGCAAAGGAAGAGGGTTATTTTTTCTAAGAGAAAAGGAAATGTCTACGTGACCTTGTTTTGTTTGTTTTATTTATAAGAAGAATAGTGTTGAGGATTAGGAGGCACTTCATTGGGGCATAGTTTCTAGATGTATTGATTTTACCTCTTCTACTTATGTCCACCTGTGTTGTGCAATGTAACATTTGCAGATTCTTTCTCACGATAGTCACAAATACCACTTCATATTTCCTTCTCTTTATATTTTAATTAGAGTAGTTCTATTTATTAAGGCAGAGAAAGTTCCTTTCCTGCTATCCCACATCACTACAAAAACCGTCTCTTGGTCTAGACCATGTGGGCAACAATGACTGTGGGATGTGTTGAAAATGGGTTTGTTGAAAAATCTTTATAACTTTCAAGAAGATGAAAAATGTGGGAGCATACACATGGCACATGAATTGTTTGACAGAATTCCCCAAAGAAATATGTTTCATGGAATGTCAAGGTTGCAGGATATACACAAAATGGGTTTTTCTATGCTTGTGGCCATGATTTAGATCTCGTGATGGATGCATTTGTATTGATTGTTATACCAACTCAAACTAGTTCAAAATGACATGACCAAGCCAATGTCTAGATTATTGTGCCTTGAATATTTTATGCTCTGCTTTGCTTATAAATTAATGACTTAGCCATTCGACTCTGGCGATATGTAAGCTAGATTCAGGTGCTTTACTCTATTACCCAGTGCTTCCATTGGAGATTTCTTGAGATTGGATGGCGGGTCAAAGCATATAACTGTGTCCCACTTTTCGTAGTTTTGTACTTTCGATGCTATGTCGACAACCAAAACATGACCAAACACATATAAAATGACCGAACATGCATTTTTAAGAGGCTATAAATACCAAGGTGCAGGGCATCCAGAATTTACTCTAGTATATTTTAACTATTTATTTACTAGAGATTTTAAAATATTTATGGCCACAAAGTGGGACACACTTGTATGCTTTGACTATTCTTATAAACACATAAATTTCAATCATCCCTCATTAAACAGAGCTCTTGCTAAAGTGAAGTGTGACTGGTTATGAGTACTCATGGCCTCCATATCTTTCCCCAAATGGCCGCTTCATTTAAAGTGTGTTGGCTTGTTTTGTAATGGTTGCTTTAGGGGATTTAGTGACAGGGATGTTGAGTTGTCCATGTTGGTCATTATAACATGCAAGACACTTTGACCTTGAATGCATACGATGTGCTTACTTTGGTGTCTCTTAGGAGTGTGGAGTGGTCGTCCTTGACCTCCGGTTATTGGTGAGTTATGTGGCTTGGGCATGGTTGTTGATGTGGCAAGTTATGCGGCCTCATCGAATGTGGTGACCACAAGTTTTGCATGAAATAGGTATGGACTTTCCCTGCTCTCCTGCTCTAAATTCTGCTTTCATTTTTATTACATTTTGAAATTAAATGTTAATTATTAGGAAATGTAAATCCAAACAATGATAAAACCTCACTTCTTTTGGAACTGTTAAACAAAAAAAAACAATGGCCTCGAAAGTCATGCGCATGGAGCGCCACACCCTAATGTATTGAAAAACCAAAACTATTTTCATAACCCTAGTAACATGGAACACCATAGGGAACCTTAACCAATTTGTTTGAAATTATTTAACGCTCTTGCAATTCGTATTCCTAAACCCTCTTAGCTTATTAGTCACTTATGGTGACATGGTCATTTTAATAAAACACGATCGGTTTCAGCTTATAGTTGTCATTTAGCTTGAGCGAAACTGAAAACCACTACCTCCAACCTCTAGACTACCAATAAGATAATCATAACCCACCTTCAATTCAATGAAAATGCCTTCAGAAACTAATGTTGCAAGTGGTTTTTGGGCCCATTTGTCTGTGTGCAACAAGAGATGTTGACACAATTACGATAACTAGCCCCAAAGTTGCCCTTGTAACTTGAGCTCTGCTCATCATAATCAACTTCCGTTGGACATGAAAAATTATCTATATATGGGAGAGTAAGTAGGAATCGTCAAACTTCGTGATAAAACTTAAACCGAGTGTTTTCAAGACCTAGTTTGTAGGCACTTTTGATGTTTTGGTCAGTTTCCTCAACCTTAGCTAGAATTCCCTTTTGAGTCTCATTTGACTTCTAGCCACGCGTGTGACCTCGTAATACCATTGCAATGCTATGTAGAATTTTATTCAATCTTTTATCTTGTATAAATTAATTTTGAAATGTATGGTGATTTTCTCTCTCCACCCTCTTCTCTCTCTAGAAATGACTATGATACTTGATTGATTTGAAAATGTAAATGAATTGGGAAATGTGAATTGGTTTGAAATGAAATGATAATGGACATGAAATGCAAATGGTTATGACATTGTGAATGGAAAATAAAATGTCTCTTAACTTTCTCTCTCATCCTTACTCTCTCTCTCTCTAGTACCAAAATATTAAGTGCAATTGAATGTGAAAGTGTGAATGCATGAGAAATGAACTTTGTCCTCTCTCTCTCTCTCTCTCTTCTATTTAATTGAAATTGTTAAAAATGATGAATGTGTGGATTTATGCTTGAGTATAGGGGATTTCCATACTTAGTCTTAGGATTGATGCAACGTTGGTTGCAGGTACTCCGAACAAGAGGAATTTTCTGGATGTGATATGTTGTAATTAATGAGTTGTCATTGTAAAGTTGTATTCATCTTTCAATACATGTATTACCATAGAATAATGATATGTATTGTTGTTCGAAGAATTGTTCTTTGTATATTTTGAAAGGGAATACCAATGTGGCTATATTTTATAGTGTCGAATTGGTTGTGAAGTTGTACTCAAGGTTGTACCTATGTTATAAAGATGTTAAACTAATCTTTTTCTAGGTTAATTATTGGTTTATTTCCTTAACACCCAAATGTTAGGTAGAATCTCATCTCATCAAAACTAACGAAATTAAAAGAATGAGTTGTAATTTCTATTGTATTTCCTCCCCCCATTTGAATCCTTTTCCGGGTATAAAACAATGATCATGTTAATGAAATTATCTGATCTCATTAATCGTCTTTATGATTCACACCTAAGATGTCTTATTAAGGTCTATTTCCTTGTTATTTTATGAGGTGGTGCATATATGTTGTGAAACCTATCATATTGGGATGAGCGAGATGATCATGTCTAGGTGTGTTAGGTCCGACCATATCATGAATAATTTTAACCCATTTGTGCGTAATATTCCTTGGTAACCTAGTGGGTGGCCAAAGCCTTATAAGATAATTGGTGGTCATACCTACAATTGATTTCTTGTGAGATCTAAATTATGTGAATGGAGACTACGTGTCGAATTATTTACGTATTTACCCAACAATTGAAATGGGTCCTTAGGAGGATTTTGAAATACACAAGATTGTTTGGGATATCTCTCTTTCAATATACACCTATACTTTCATGTCCAAGAGCATTAAAATGAGTTGTCTTGTGCGAGGTTGTACTCCTTGTAGTCTTAAATCCCTGTTTGCTACGTAAGTGTTATAGGAATTACATTTGTTCCAAAATGATGCTAGTAAAGGACTAAAGTGACCACATAAATGTAGTTAGTGAAAGGTTAAATAAGATTAAACTAGGGAATGACCGCTACAAAAATGGTATGACATTGAACGATGTCAAAACCAACTAAACTGTCAAATGTGATCATAAAATGAATGTAATAAAGTAGAGCTCCACGTCCAATACATTAACCTAATAAATAAAAAAAACCAAATATGATGCATGATCACCTAATTTGTTTGCATAAATGTGGATTAAACAACGATGCTAATGAAATAATAAAATGTAGCCTTGAGAATGGGATAACTTCAGTTGTAACCAAGGTCTCACGAGTTAAGGAAATTGCACTCTAGTTGGACTTGTAAAAGTTAGTAGAACCCTTGGCATAAATAGGAATATATTAAAACCTAGGATCACTCATGAAGTAGAATTTATGGTCGAAACATGTAATTAACCCATTGCTATTAGGAGTAAATCCTTAAGATGATGAAACATAAGTAGTTTGAAATGTGAAATTCGTCACTTAAATTCAAAGAAAAATCTCTATAATGGGAACACAAATGTAATGTACCCTTCCATGTGCAATATGATTGTGAAAATATGAATTCCTATTTGGAGCAATGGTTTGTGAATCAAGAATGATATAACTTAATTAATTAACCTACGTAGTTGGTTGTAATAACTGGAAGATGAAAAGAGTGTATTATTAGTATTAAATAATTCTATGAAATGAACTTGGGATAGGTTTTCTCTTAATCTAGTAACCTTCCTTTTTCTTGCTATAATTTTCCTCCTTGTCTTGATCTAGTATTTTTCCAAACCAAGTAAACACGACCCTTTTAAACAAATCCTTAAGTCAAATATTAAAGATGCATTTGTGTATATGTTCCTAATCATAATCATGCTATATAAAGTTATTTCCATAAGAGAAATGAGCAAATTCTAAAGGAACCACTATAGGTGAAATGTTAAACAAAAACATGCAGCCTAGTTGTAGAGGAACAAAGGGTCCCATGTTATGTGTTCTTCAGACAATTATAGTCAACTAATAAAAATATGATTGTAATAAAAATTTCACCATGAAAAAAAATGATTTGTTGTGGGAAATCTATGTGAGTAAGTGTATATTGTAGTGGGTAGTTATTGTACCTTGTCATTTTTGGACATGTGGCCTTGATGTATATATGGTGTTATCATGTTGTCTATGTGGGTCGAGGTTTTGTGTAAGTGTATTATGTGATGTTAAGTTTATCTATTGGAGTCCATGTGGTGTTGTGTAGTGAGCATTCAAACAAAAAAATTATTCAGATAATTTTATTGTTGTATTTGTGTGTCAATTTTTGGGCATTACACAACACCCTCTCTACTTTATAGGTCTCCAATTGCGATTTTTAATATATAGGTATTCATTTTTCAAACTTAAATAAAATGTATAATGTGACCCAATTTTTTTGTGAAACAATTGTCAAATATTCAATAATTTATAATGGTTTGTTAGCAATATTCATTGATATTGTTGGATCTCATTAAGGGTGTTAATCATCTATTTATTTTTATTCTCTATGTATGCATAGCGTGATGCAGCTCATGTATAGACTCCCCTATTTGCATTTAAATCTACAAGTGACATGTATGACATAAGACGAATCCTAAAACTATATATAATAATATGGTCTAGCGATAACATAAATTGATGTAAATGAGTTGGCTCGAATGGTTAAAACTATGATCTAGGTGAGCTTATGCCACCTCCCACCTAATTAAATAATTAGCTCAAATCTACAAGTGATATGTATGACATAAGATGAATCCTAAAAATCTATATAATATTCTAGTCTAGGTGATAGCACTAATTGATACAAATGAGTTGGCTCTATGGTTAAAATTATGATCTAGGAGAGCTTATGCCAACTCCTTCTTGAAAAATATTATAAATGAAACTCCAACGATTACATGTCCTAATTTCATTCTTGCACATAAGAGTATATAATAGCTTCTAACTAAATTATTGCATGATTAAGGAAAGTGATAAGAATTTTTGCTCTAGCATATAATCCAAAAGACAAAAATAAACGATTGTGGATTTTGTTTACGAGAAACTGAAACATACACAAAAATTACATGCATGGAAACAAATCTCTGTGACACATTTTATAAATAAAGTTTCACTAGCCAATCAAGTGTAGAATAATAGTAATAATCTTGCACATTTGTAGGATGTACACAACATTACGAGACGTAGGTACAAAACAACACTTACATGTAAAAACAAACAACAAAGGAGTTGTTGACAATTTTGCACTCATGTAAAATGGAAAACTCAAAACTTCATTTCAGATGGAAAGGATTGATGTGATTGAACTAGCTAAGGGAAAGAAGGAAGGTTTCTTAATGTTATGAGTTGCAAAAAATTGAAACAATGAAGCAAACATGCAGCTATGTGTGTTGTTGCAGAATCCAACACCTCACATGTGTTGTCATTCACATCGTCTTTAGAAAAGAAATACAGAAGCCCTGAAGGACTAGTGCATAACCTTGATAAAGGCGGAATCACTATAGTTTGTGGGATATATCATCGATAATAGAAAATAGTCATTGTTTGCATGCGAGAAGAATACATTATTTAGTTACAGGTACATCAAATATTATCATTTCTTTATGTTTAAGTGCTATTAATTATGTATTGAGTTTTTCACTTCATTATACTATCAATATTTATCATAAAAATGGATGCGAGAAAGATATAGACAACCCAATTTAATAAATTAATGTCATTTATTCATAAATAAATTTAGTGTTTCCCACACAAGCCGTGGGATGTAACTTATGTTTACTTAAAGTAAAATATGTATGTACATAAAGCTGAAAGAAAAAGAATATATAGAAAACCCATCATTTCCTTTTGGGTCTTCTTTTAGTCTTCATCATCTCTAGTTGCAACTTCTTCATCTTCATCTTCTACATTATCCTTAGTTTGTCATCCATGAAGCTACATCACCGTACATGGGGAAAAGAAAGAAAATGGTTGTTAGTAATTGAGATGCGGGTTTAATCTATATGCTTGTGCTTATTAGTTTCGTGGAAGATGAATCACTTGAAATAAAGTATGCATAAGGTACATGAAAGGAGCTAGATACGAGAATCGGAAAACACACTTGTATAGAAGCAAAAGTACCATTCTAAGAATCATGACGGGAAGGAAAAATCATTACGTGAATATAAGAGAGGTTGCGAAGCCTTTTATTTTTCTAACTATTTTCTTAAGTGTGCAAGTACATGTAGTAGAAGAAGAAATTAAAGATTATCTTTTCTATGAACTAATTTTTATTTCTGCAAGTATATGTAGTTTTTTTCAAAATAAGAAAGATGAAGATCAAGTTTATTTCATTCAAATGAAGAAGGAAAAATAGATCTCTCGAAGCTACATATTCACCCGATTCGGAAAAGAATGAGAAAACATTTAAGATCCAAGAAATAGGAGTCCCTATAGTATTCATGTATCCATCGTATGAAATGAGTTTGAATACCTTTAAATATCCGGATCATAAAAGGAACAACATTATCATATTGAAGTATCTGGGACTTGCGAGTCAAGGAGAGATACAAGTATCATTTTTTGAATGAGCAACATGCAAAGCAAGTTATAGGTACCCTCCACAAAATATTTTAAAAATTTCGATTCATGGTGTTTAGTGTCGAGAAATTGACAAGTTTAAAGTCATAAAAGTAACTTCACTTTGGAAATACTTGTGCCATTTGCACAAAGATTCTACAATACCATATCTTCAACTTTAGTAGGAAGAAGAAAGTTACTTGAATACGATTTGACTCCATAGAGCACCTTTAGGAAGAATTACAAAGTACAAGTTAAATAATAGACTAAAAAAACATCTTACTAATGATATCAAAGTATAATTTCAATTTCGGTGATCTCATTTCATTGATGGAAGGTAGGAAACTTTCATTCAAAGTTCATGAGCAAAGCTACATATTCTAGTATGCATATCCATCTTGTAGTTCACTATGATCTTCCTAGAAGTAATTACCACTTTGAAAACTTGTAATCAAAGGAATTTAAGCTACAGGAAGCCAAGATACAACAATAAGTTTCACTCCTATGGATGTTCAAGAAAGTGAAGCCACTATATTACTACTTCAATCTGGAAGTAATCAAGTTACAGAAGAATTTTATCAACTTTCAAACAAAATTACAAAGTACTAAAGGTGAGCTACCTCATTATTTTGTCGATACTAAAGAGGACCATCTCGGATCTCGGACACATGATGCTTTCCACTAGACTCTCAAACTTTTTAGTAGGCTTTGTTGGACTGGGACATGTGGTGACCCCACGCTCATTTAGGGTCTCTAATTTTTGGGAACATCTTGAGATGCACCATTGAGATGTGTGGCGGTTTGAAAAGTCAAGAGGCGGGAGGTAGGCCATCGGGGACAACTTGGATTTTTGCCACTTGTTTTTTAAAGGACTAAAATCATTAAAATGACCCATAAAGCCACGACGAGAGAATAGTCAAAATTTTCTCCAGTAAATGGCGAAGGTGCGGACTTTTGGGGGAAATTTGGAAAATTTTCCTTTTTGGAGAAAGGAGTTAAAAGTATAAAAGGAAGTGTGGTTCTATTGGGACCCACATTAGAAACTAAAAGCGGAAGGGTAGAGCTGGGGAAAACTTGGAAAAATTTCCCTTTTCCAAAAAAGAGGTGAAATAGTAGAATTTAGCCATGGTTCCTTTGGGACCCACATTGGGACACATGTCAAGGCCATTTTTCAAAGGAAGGAGGGCGAAGAAAATTGAGAATTTTTTTCATTTTTCCAAAAGGTTTAAAAACTAAAAAGGAACCCCAAGGCCTATCTTAACTCGGATCTCCCACGTGGATGGTCCAAATTCAAAAGAATGATCAACACAAACTATGCGTTCTGTATTTAATTTTCTACCATTTTTCTCCAAAGCTCCTAGGGATGCATATTCTTATGGTTTTTTATGATTTCTTGGAGTCTCATGCACGGAAAATAAAGAGGAACATTAATTTGATATCCTGGTTTGGTAGGGAGGGTCTAAAAACATCTTTCACCATTAGTGATATAATCTGATTGTTGATTCGACGATCTTTCTTTCCTTGGCACACAAGAGACTTGTTGATATATCGGTTTGGTGGGAAAAATATGAAAATATATTTTACTATTAAGATGTGATCTGACTATTGGCCTCGATCTGATTTTCCTATTTTTCCTTCCTTGGCATGTAAAGAACCAAATTTGATGGATTGGAGGAAGAAGTAGTTGGAACACGAGATGAAGAATGACTTACTAGGTGATGAATTGAATGCTTAAAATATTTGGAGAGATTTTCCCTCTGCACACCTAACAAATTTTTGCAAATTTGATTCTGGGAGTCACGATCAAAGGTCATAACACAATGGTGCTTTGAATGTTTTTTTTTTTAGGGGAAAACTCTATTGTAAATGAAATATTATATTTTGGATAATTTTATTATGCAAATGGTTGGAAGGTTGGAGTGTTAGAGGTCGGGAGATAACTCCTGAGAGGAAAAATATTTTGATAGAGCCCATCTTTTTCTGAGAGACTATCTAAGGAACTTGTTTATTTATTTTGTGTTAAATTTGATCATGTCAAGGTGGTTGTGAGTGTACAACCATTGAAAAGCTCTGAGATTATTCCAGAAACTTTCCCCTACTGATAAATTTAATCAAATTTGAGTAAATCTGTGTGTCTGATTTTGAGGAAAATTGTGTCTGCTTCATTTCTGAATGTCTACAAACAGTTTCTTGTTCCCATTGTAATCTTATACTGGAATCTCTGTGAATCACACAAGATCTTAGCTTTGTGATAGTTTGGTGGCACTTGCAATTTCATTTATCAGAAGAGATTTCATTTGATAATGAAATAAATAAGTTTAAAAACACTTTACTCCTAGCATGATGATTAAGATTTTTGTTATTTTTAGTGGTATCTTAGGTGTGATAAAACAGAGGTTGATAGTGTTTAATTAAGTCTTTCAATTTGAGCCTTCATTTTGATCCTTAAAGTTTGTGTGAAAAAGTGTTGATCTGGGCCTCCATTGAAGCACACCTTCTAGTTAAAGGAACATTCTAGCTGTTCTGAAGCATTCTATTGGTCAAGCCTTCCATTTTTGTAAAATATCTCAAAGATTTGGTGAGTCAAAATCCACTCTACCTCACCTCCCACCAAAATTCATTTAAAAACAACCAATCATACCCATACTGCCCCTGTTTGTCCTGTGTGTGTACAAATGCATAATTTTTGTTACCAAACATGCGAAGTAATCAGTTTTCATTGAAAAACAAGGGTAGTATGGGTATGATTGGTTATTTTTAAATGAATTTTGTGGGAGGTGAAAGCAGAGGCAGATTTTGACTCACCAAATCTTTGAGAGCTTTTACAAAAATGGAAGGCTTGACGATAGAATGCCTTAAACAAATGAATGTTCCTTTTAACCAAGGTGTGCTTCAATGGAGGCCTAGATCAACTCGTTTTCACAAAAATTTTAAGGATCGAAATGAAGACTCAAATTGAAAGACTTAATTAAACATTATCAACCTCTTTTATCACACCTAAGATACCCTAAAAGCTAACAAACAATGTAATCATCATGCTAGGAGTAAAGTGTTTTAAACTTATTTATTTCACTATCAAATGAAAACCCTTTTGATAAATAAAATTGCAAGTGCCACCAAACTATCACAAAGCTATTCATTTTTTGTTACTGAACCTTGTTTAGGAAATATCTCCACTATCTAGAGTACAACTCGTGAGAGTTAGATTTATGTTTTATTGATCATATTTTCTTCATGGTCTTCTTAATAAATTTGCAATGAGGGACATCTCCATCTCCTCCACAAAAACAGATACAAAAGGTCCTCTCACCCTAGGTTGAAAGGCACAACCACAAAGTAGTGATGATAGATCAAATCCTCTTAAAGGTCTTTACCCATTTATCCCCGCTGAGTGACAAAGAGCAAGTCTGCATTTCTTCCTCGGCTACAAAACAACATATAACATGCTTACCGCTTGCCTCTAAGCTTCATGTTAAAATTGATGCTGCTCGCTCACTTTCCGAGGGAGAATCAATTTGGGTATCAAGAGGAGATTTTAAATTTTATTGAGCAGAGAGTGACAATGTATCTTCTAGTCGACTACTACTGTCCGCTGCTACAGAGTTGGACCTCCTGTTCTTGTGATCTTCACACCCAATGTTCAACACATTTCTATTCCTGTGTGAAAATGAAACCTTAATTTAATTAAAATTTATTTTATTTCATCATTACTTTACAAATTATTAATATTAATATTGAGTTCATGTTTAGGCTACTGCTCTAGTGTGTGGTGCTTCACAGCCCACACCATATCTTAAATGAGCCAAGCATGGATCTTGATGTTCAGGTCATGAGTCATCTTGGCTTACTTGGCTCATTATTTGATGGTGTTGAGGTTTTGGGTGAGCATCAGAATGTTTCCATTGGAAGTCCCATAGATTTGGAGACACATTCCACAAAGATATATACATGTAGAGATATATCTATTTTTATTGTGTTTTAGAATTAATATTTAACAAAATTTATTCAAAATAGTTTTTATGAACTTCTTACATTTAATTTATTTTGTTTCACAGGGATCTACGGGATGGATATGTACACATAGTGTAGATACTCCTAACATCCTCTAGGAGATAGATACTGAGGTAATCAATTGTACATGCTATTTGTTATATGATTTATTCAATTAATCAAGAAATTGTTGTAGAATTTTTCTTATAAATTTTAATATATATTATGTTATATATAGTTTCTGATGCACATGTATATTTATTTTTATTAACATACAAAGTGTAATAAAGCCTAGTGAGGGACCCGGTACTCTCCCAACTTCATGATAGAGATTTTATTGATACTTGTTGTACAAATGATTTCATCATGTACATGTATATATCTATGTGTTTACACGAGATTTTAGACATGTGTATATATACTCATTAGACCTAATTTTTATATTTTGATAAATGACTTAGACACATGTGTGTATATATATTCATTAGACATGAATTTTATATTTTGATATGTAATGTAGCATAGAATTACATAAGAAGAATAATTTAGTTCGCAATATAAGTAGCAAATGATAGAATGCCCTCTAAATGTGTTATTTATTTTTTTGGCACATTGATGCTCACAAAAATTGGTCTATTATGGGGAACTTCAATGTTGTAATACTTTGTTGCATATTTGAATTGGTATTATTCCTATACGGATTATTCTCTATAATCATTGCTCTTGTAAATTCTACAATTGGCTTTCATTATCAATCTATAAATTATAATAGCTTAAGGAATTTGTTTTATTTACCACTACTATTTGGGTTGTATTACTTCCTCAAGGTATTAAGGATGATTTTTTGGATTGGATATGATTTTCAAGGATCCATGGTTTTGTATATTACTTGTGTTATTGAAGTTGTTCATTGGCATATGCAATGTGTTGATTTTTCGTATAACTAGATGTGTTAACTATTGTAGTATTTTTCATCTTGTAATTGTACTAAACAGATCTATACCCTCAAGTGATAGGATGATTATGAATAATGTATGGAATATTATTTAGTATGTTCATTATAAAACTAGAGGTTTCTCTACATCTAATAAGGAAATTTAATATAGTGTTGCTCATTTTCATGGATGATGTTGGAATTTCAATAGTTTAGAATTATCTTTGAAACTAAGTACACTATTTGTTTTCATAAAAGTAGTGTGGTTGATTCTTGCTTGAGGGGTCATAATATGACCTAAGAAATTAGGTAGTTCATTCATGTTGAAGGAGTCACATGGAATTAATCATGGAGATTGATATTAGAGGGAATTATAACATTTATTAGTTGTTGAACTTGCACTAAAAGATAAGGATTGGGATGCTTATATACATTGTACTAGATATTTTTGATTACATAGAGTGTTGATTTGATTTGATTAAATAATGAGGGACTTGATAATAAAGGATGGGTAACACATGCTTCCATTAATATCCCTTATTTTTAATGGGTCTTGGAAGCTATTGAGAGAGGCTACTTTGCCTCATAATTTTCATTTTATTATTTTTTCTATCTGTGAATATGTAGGTGTATCACTTTTGAAGAATAAAATAGTGAAAGTAATTTATGCAAGTTGAATAATCACAATAATGATGTGAGCTCACTCAAACCCAATAACATGACATCAAGAAGGTTTAAAATGATAGTACAATAATATCATCTTGGAAAATTCCATTGATTCACCAATGTGCATGGAAGTGGTGGCTGAAAAGACAATATATTCTAGGACCTATTTTGGCTCATTACATTCATAAATAAATAGAGGTTATGAAGATAACATCATGCCAGTATAGCAACAACCCAACATCTACAAATAAATACATGTTTACTTTGGTAATGCAAGAAGTTTTAAATTATACGATTCAAATGATCAAAAGAATTACGAGATTACATCCATGGAATGGAGTAGTAAAATCTAAGAACAAATTTCAAATGAACTGGAAAACAAGTAAGAAGGAAAAATTTTGAGGCTAAAACTCATGAGCAGGAGATCATGAAACTTTTCTACCCCTGAGTCTAATGTAAGGGCATCCTTTCGAGACAACTAAAATTTTGGGAAATTTTGGGTTAGAGAATTCTTAGACCTAATTTGATTAATAAACCTTGTTTTTATGACATTTACTTGTATTGTAGCTCCTCTAATCATTCAAAATAATTTTCCCTCAAAAACTTGTAATTTGAAATTTTTAAATTGTGAAGAAGGTTTGGGTGCATCCTTGGGTGTAAACCTTGTGGGTTTGATTATGAACCTCCATTTAACACTTGATAATACCTAGTGGCATTAGTTTAAATGTTTGATCACATGGATAGTTATGTTAGTTCAAACAAGGAACATTATAACCACCTTAAGTTAAGAAATCCAAGGGTGGTTGTGTTTTATCATAAGACCACTAATATGTTATTTTGTACTTTGCATAGTTTCAACTAATTTAGAAAATGTGACCTTCATGCCAATGTTAATTTGAAAATGAGAGCTAAGAAATCATCAACTCAAATTTTGTTAAACAATTAATAAATTCATGTGGAAGATTATAAAACCAATCGATAACATTTCATCCTTACTTGGCTTCTAGGGAGATTATTAAACAATAGGTTATCATCATGCTTTTATGTTAATGTATCTTCAAGATGTTTTAAAATCCAATTAATGGAAAATTGATCTGTGTGTTGTATACCTCAACTAATAAAAACATATGTACAATCATGTGTAATAGGAGTGTAAGTGTAGTAATAAGAATCATCACATATACATAATCATAACCTCATCTTATATAAACATAAATTTATGGACTTTTTTTTAATCCATATCACACACACACACACGAGAGGACTTGAGGTTATAAATTTTAATTTATAGAAAAAATTTTCAAAAATATATGCCAAAGTGACAAATAAAATAGAGAAAATATTCCATTAAGAAAACATCAATATATACTATTATAGGTCCTTCATAATACCAAGTGTCTTAGATTTTTATTCAATGACTTATAAATTTTTTCATGAACTTCTACATCTAGTCTCCATTTTTGCATTGACCACTTTTAGTCTTCATCCTGATGCAAATGTAACCGTGTAGTAATTATGTGATGGGTGTAATGATACACCCTTTTATCAAGTTTGTAATCAACAAAGTGATTCCCACTTTGGAGGGATTTCACTTGTTGTAAATATTTGCCCTACACTACAACCGAGATAGTATAAAATGATGTCTCCTCACCGATATTTCACATGTTAGCTTTGCTCTCTCTTCTCTGCGCAATGCAACAAGTAGTACTCAATTTTCTCAATATTGTCTTCTTCTTCGTAATTACTATGAATACATCACCTATATAAAAAATGCAAATAAATATTCAAGGATCTATACTATATAAATTATTAATATAAATTCATTGATCAAATTATATAATCCTTTGAAATAAAAACTACCTTGTTTAACCATCCCGATATGTGGTCATAATCGGTGAAATCAAGGGCACATCTTCAAAATTATCATCATAATCTGATCCATATGTGTCATCCACATGTAAAGATGGTTTCTTCCACTCACCTACATACCCATGTTTTTTACTATTGCACTTTGAATATGATTTCTTCATGCACTCATAACAAAAACAAGAATAACATCTTGTACAGATTGTCAAGTTATTATTATCCATAGTCATCACATAGTGGAAAGACCTAGAATTAGGAATCCTTTCACATCCATACTTTGTCCTTCGACCAATACTTGATTAATCATGTAAAAATAAATAAATTTTAAAACAAACATAAAAATTAATCAAAAAAATGTAACTTGAAATCAATTTCACATTAAGATACATATGTTCTAAATGTGCATACTTGTTATCTCCCAAAACACTTTGTGTGGGGTTGAAGCCTGCACTAAATTTTTTTTCTTATACCATTCAAAAATGGTGTGGGAATCAATCGATCAATCTCCCTCATAATCAATTCTTTTCTTCTTTATAACACATTTGATTCATGCACCTGCACCTTCGTGTTCTCTCTTCCTATGACCACTCTTAAAAATCTCCATAAATGAGGTATTTTTTTATGACGATGATAGTGATTGAGTACAAATAAATGGAGAGAGGATTTGAATTGTGATGCACAATGATCCAACCAAACAAAATTTTGATCTATTTAGACGCCACTAAAGAAGATATTACAAGAACAAACCCAAACAATGTTGCACAAAATGGGTGTCATATTCATTTTCATCACTTATATAGAAGTGATACTCCTTGATAAATTCTTCACATATATTCTTTTAACCTCATCTAAATCAAATTTTTCATACCTATAAAATACTTCAACCATGATGGTAACCTGTCGATATCATAATATGGTGTCCGAATCTCTTTTTGAGGAGAAAAATAGTAGTTCTCGAAAAAATAAACCATGAAAAATATGGAACCAATTGGGAATGTATCTCTATTGGTATTGAATTGTGTATCCTTCAACTTTTCATAGAGATAATGTTTGATGTATGGAATAATTAAACTTTGGATAATTTGCATGAATGAAACAATGGGGATTTCCTCTTCTACCAAATCCAACTTGGCCGCATCCTTTATAAGTCATGTTGAATATTTTTTGTATTTGAACCTACACAATCAATACATAATGGACAAATTTTATATTCATTTGCATTAAACATAAAAATTGAAATAAAATATGTACATCAAAATTTAAAAATAATTATATATATAACTCTTTTACTCACCTCTTAGAAGCCACCATTTGAACTATGTCCAAATCTTCATTTGCTTCTTGTAATAATTTCAATTCCCGACACTTTTAAAACACCTTTGATGCAATCCATATGATCATCATATTTTTTTTTCGAAGGATAAAAGCTATGAATTCACTCACACATATGGGGGTATTTTCAGGACCATTCAATGCTTCTCGTAAATTTCTATACACTTGAAAAAACATAGATTTTGAAATACATAATTTCAATCACATCTTAAAATATAAAATTTAATCAAAATTTTAGTATAGATATGAATGAAAGCAAACCTCAATATATATGTATTATTTTTTTGTGTACCTAATAGTGATAATCAAACTCAACGTAATAATGACAACAACATCTTTCAAGGACTTTATCAGATCACATATACAAAGGCTTCAAATTCTCAAACATTCATTGTCAAATATTAACATCTAGATGTTCTTCTGTAAACTTGATTTACATCTCATGTTGAGTTATTTTGAGTGAATGTTTATATGTTAATCATAGTTATTATGAGCTATCATGTGTTTTAAAATATCCCTCACATTTAGAGAAGGAAGATTCCTCTCTTTCTAAAAAATAGAAACTATCTTCCAAATATTATCCTTAATTTTATCATAATGTGGATTTCTACACATTAGTGCCCAATTTTCTTCCATAGTAGAATTATCCAATGTCTTCCTCCTCTTTGCATACCTATTGACCGTTTTTCTAGATACACCAAATACCTTGGAAGTAGTAGTAAAATGAAAATTGTCTGTGGTATCTTCACTTATAACTGAAGTTAATATTTCTCTATGATAAATACTCTTATCAATAGACCTCATTTTTTTACTCAAAGAACTTATTCCTTTAGACACATTCGCAACAAAGTTTTCTTCCATATGTTTTGACTTTTTGCTCATCCAAAATCCACACCCAACAATTCTAATGTTTCCTTCATATAAACATGATTCAAGAAAGTAACTATTATCCAAAAGTCACCCCTCAAGGTAAATTTTGATAACATGCATCAGATTCTTTAGTCCCAAGCAAGTAGATTGATTCAATGCCCAAAATCATGTTTTTGGGGCCCCTTTGGCTTCTCTCTAACTCTCCCATCCAAGGAAAAATCCCAACGAGTTCAAAAAAATTAGAAAAATCCAAAAAACAAAGTTAGAGGCTTATTTTAAAGCATTGTGGGTCTGAAGGCTATGGGTCATACCAGTGCGGATCGTACCAAGGTTCGTCATACCAAGTTTGCGGCCAAAATACAAAGGAATCGACAAAGTTAGAACTTTTTGTCCTAGTCAGAGGTCCAAGTTAGACGCTCGGGACGCTCAGACATGTGAAACGCGCAAAGTCTGAAATAGCCGTAGGCAGTGAAAATTGGAAAAAGTGGAAGTTTTTATTCCATGTGGTTTGGGATAGCTAGGATGAAAGTATGCGCGGGACTCGAATCGTCCAATTTTCCGTAAGTCAGTCTATTGCGGGTGGTGCGGAGATTTTCGTCCGGGATAGTCAAGACAAAATTATGTGTGGGACGCGAAAGGAAAAAAAGGGCACAAAAGGCACAAGGAAGCCTAATCAATAGATGCGATGTGGAAGAATGTTTCGAGAAAACCGGGACACGTGGACCCGATTTTGCACAATACCCGTAATTCAAAGGAAAAGTCAACGTTTGACTCCAGAAACTTCTAACAACCATAACTTTTGACTCTGAGCTCTGATTTTCATAAAATTGGAGTTTCTTAATTTTAGAAGGGTAGATATATTTAAATAAAAGAAACATATTCAGCCCCGATCGGTTAATGCTCATTCCCACACAAATGATAGAAAACGTCTAAGACCCAAAATAGTTACTTGCAGACTCGAGAAGACCATAACTTTTGCATTTCTCAACGAAATCACACAAAATTGGTACTGTTGGAATTATGGCTCTAAGCCCAATGAAAATTAATTAATAAATTCTAGATTTGATGAGAAATAAATGGGAATTTTTCATAAAATGTGGCCGGGTTCATGACAATGTTTTATTTGGTAGTTGGGAGTGCAATTAAGAGGCATGGTCATCATTCTTTCTCTGCACAACACCTGGATGGTATGGGGAGCCTTTTGCAAGTAACATACAATCATTTCACTCCATTTACTACCTCTTACAAGTGGTTGAAGGATAGATTTCGGTATTTCCATTTTCCCCTTCTCTCTCTCCTCTCATTTTGCTATAAATTGGAGTGTTGGGCTCATTATAAGTAGAGGTATTTTTGTAGCAAAGCTCTATAAAAATTGCTTTGTGAAGCCAATGTGTTGCAGGGCCTTGTAGTGGACTCCTTGCATGGTGATCCAGGCCCTTATCTTGTAACAGATTAATATGTGCGTATCAAGAAGCAATAAAATATATGTTTGTGGATGCATCTTCCCCTGCTGTGTTTTCTTGCATTCTTCTTTCCCCTTCGACCTTGATTACAAGTGTATTGTGTCTATCTTTATGCTCTTGCAAGGATCCATTATTATTGTGCATGTATGAAACATTGTTGTGAATGCATTTTTAGATTGTGGAGAACTATTATCACTCCTTCTAGTATGCACTTTACTCCTAGTTTTCACACATTGGAAGACTACTCTCACACGCTCCTTTTATTTTGTATCACCGCTTTAGTGTAGGCTTTAATTTTATGCATTCTCTCTCTAAGTCCCTTGGAAAGTTAGATAAGAACAATTAATTTTACCAAGCATTAGAGTAGATTGTGGAAGGTAGTTTAGGTGAAAGAACTATCTTTCTCTGGAGGTCTATCTCAAGTAGCAAGTCCCACAACTTGGAGATAGTACCCATGTTATCCAATCACTCTATGAGTTCAAGTATATGCACTTGTGTAAACATAAGGGTGTTGTGATTTGGTGATAACAGTAACCAACAAATGTGTTCTAGAAATTATATTCAAATTAATAAATTCAACATATATTATCTCTACACTTTTTCTTTTTTTTTCATGATAGTGGTTCTTGTTGGGAAAATTCTTTTGATTTTTTGAAATCCATAATCAGCAATCTGTTTCACATTTTTCTTGGGAAGTAATTCCAAATTTTTTTTTATCACTTCATCATACTGTTACGCATATAGATCTGGTGTCCATAAAAAAAATTGTAAAGAAATTAATATACACATGTGATTACACCATTCATGAATGATTTAACATATATATAAGATCTTTTTTAGGAACATGAATATAACATATTTTAAGTTTATAAATACTTTGTGATGCCCACTTCTCTTCAACAATAAATGAATCATGATTATCATTTTCGAATGGTTTATAATCATAAACCTTGTGCTGCTTTTTATTCTAGTTAGCATGTTAATAAGATCTCATGGGACTTCATGACTCCATTGTGTTTTGGTTATTATTATTTTGACCATATGTCCTATTGTGGACCTTGATGGGAATTTAATGATAAGACAATTAGCTAGAATAGTTACACTGTCATATATTTATATTGATAGCATTACTCTTTGATATTGTTGTGTTGTATTTAGTTTATCTATGCGATTTGGACACATAGACAATATTGTGCATCATTATCAGCAGATATTAATAGATGAATGACATTAACACATTGTGATATGCAAATTGAAGGAAATTCATTATTGTAACTGAACTGATTAAATTTTGATAGACATTTAGTATTGAAGAAAATTATGTGTTGTCAGATAGATATAAGTCGATATTTCAAATTATTTTTGTATTGATTTTATCATGATGTTCAAAGTTATTTGTGTGATTTCTTTGATATTGGAGGATTGGTGAAATTGTGAACGAGTGAAAGTATTGCTTAAATTAGATGATTTAGTTGGTTTATGATCTTAGTTGCAAACTGATGTATGAGTAGAATCGAAATGTGAAAATTGGAGTGATTGTTGAATTAATTAGTCTTAGAAATAGTATTTATGATATTTGATGTTGAAATTGATATTTAGATATAAGTGTTTTATTACTTTGGCATCGTTAATATGGCCATGAGGCCAAAGGGGTATTATGTGATTTTTACAGGTAATTATATCACAACAAAAACTAAGTGGGATAGGAGACCAACATCAAGGAATGTGGGGTATTGGCAACTGGTCACCATGGAAACTTGTGTTATGTTGTGTGTGTCTTGTTGTTGTTAGGGGGTTCCCCATGGGGGGATTACCTCCAATTGTGACCAAGGGGTTTGTGTGTTTTTTTCCTTTTATATCTCCTTTATTTGATTTTAGTATGTGAATTTTAGTGATGTAATTTCCTTGTATTAATTATTTAGATTTTGGTTTATATTCCCTTTTATCTTTAATGAGTTTAGTTGCCTTATTTGAGTTAATTTAATCTTGTTCTAAACTAATTATGAATGGGTCAAAAGTTTTCATTTATTAGACTAGATGGCTCTTGGATTTTGTGTTGTAAGTTGAGTGCTTGGGATCTTGAGTGTTGTACACTCTACCCCTTCATGGAAATTCGAATTTGGCCTTAGGGGCCAATTTTGAAGGCTTATGGGACAATTTAAACTTGTTCCACACCTCTTAAATTGCTATGCCAACCCTACCTATGGATTGGGGGTTAAAAATAGACCACATTATGTGTTTTGTAATTCAAAAAGTGACATTTATTACACTTTTCTTACATGGGTCTTTAAGTTTGTCCTTAGGGGGTGTGGGATTTGGTTTGTGTGTGTAAGTAAATTTTCATTTCACTCACCCACCAATTTATTATGCCTTGGGGTTGAGGTTTGACTTGTGATGTGGAGTTGAGGATGAGTGATGTGGCATCCTACATGGAGCCACCTCACCCTCCTCTTCCATTTTCCTTTATATGCATGTTTAATTATTGTTTGAGGGTTACTTACTCATTTATTTTTGGAAATTCTTGTAATTTTGGAGAATTTGGTTGAGAATGGTGTTTGAACTTAGAATTGATGGTGCTTGGTTAGGATTTTGGAAGGCTTGGAAATTTTTTGCACTTGATCCTCTTCATTTGGAATATAGATCTTCACTCTTGTAATTACTTTGTTATTTTGGGTATGCTCATGTGTATTTGATGTTGTTATATTGCTTATAATTGTGGAAAATAGATTTGATCCTTCGGTTGTGGGAGAAATGGATGGGGGTAAAAACTTTAGGGAGGCATACGAGAAATGTTATTGGGATTTGAGAAGGGAGTTGGGTTGGGATGTCCACCTTGTTGATAAATATGTTTTGTATTTATCTTGTTATTTTCTTGAGGGAGGCATAAGAGTGAGGGAGGCATAAGATTGGGTTGATTTCTTGAGGGAGGCATAAGAGTGGTGTATCTTCTTGGAGGGAGGCATAAGAGTGTTGTGTGTCTTTGATGGAATTTTTGGAGGCTCTTAGGTGGACACCCAAGCTCATGTGAGGCATAAGAAGAATCCCCATGTTCCTTTCTCCTCCACGGCTTTAGCATGAAGCCTTTTTGTTTTGTTATTTTATGGTTGGTTGTAAAGAAATTGATATTGTGTTATTTCATTATTTGTCTTGATTTAATGTGTGTGTGATAACCATTTCTAAGTTTCATGGTTGTCTAAATATCCCTCATTGCTTCCTTGTTTGGGCTCAGGGGCCAACGAGAAGAAGGATTCTCTCCCTCATTGGATGTTTGTTTGGGTGGAGAGTGTTGCCTACTCCCCCATTTTGTTGTGTGCATAATTGATGAAGATGGTGGAGTATGAGTGAAGATTGACTCACAATGCACTTAGAGAAAATTGAAGAAAGATTCCTCCTTGTAAAAAAAAATTCATGTTGATTTCTCTCAAAGAGGAAGTCTTGTAAACTTGTAGTTTAAAGAGAAGAACTTGAATATTCTATACTTATCAAAATTTTGATTCTAGCCTTGTGTAAAATGAAAATGAAGAGCTTGAGGTTTATTTATTTGCATATGTTGAAACGAGGGACTATAATTTTTATGAGAATAATCATGTTCATGTGAAAATATTTCCATTTTTATAGAGTTATAGATGGAATATTTTAAAATATGGAAAGGAGAACTTGGGAGTTGTAGTAAAATGGAAAATGTATTACTTTTTTCAAAACTGAAAATAAAAATTATACTTGCTTGTATTCCTTTAAGTGAAATGATTGAGTTAGAATGAGAAATTTTTCATAAGTGGTTCTTAGTTTTATTTATTGAAGTAAATGTGAGTTATCCCATAGTGGGAGGAAGGAAGTAGCGTATTGTGTTTATTAAAAGTAAGCCTATTGAATGTATTGAAATTTTTGTAAATCTCATAATAAAATATAAGAAGTAAGGAAATAGACATTTATTCTTTTTTAAAACTTTTAAGGTATTCTCTTTATTAGTTGTTTGGAGTTAAGTAATAATAAAAAGTGTATTAGTCCTTGAATACATCCACATTGGAATAAGTAGGGAATTTCCATTATCTTGCCTTGTGGCTCTCTACACTATATAACTACTTTGACCATTGAAATAAATCACAAAAAAATACTATAATAAACTATATATATGTATATATATTATTATAATAACATTTATTATATAAATTATATATAAAGATATTACATTATATATATATATATATATATATATATATATATATATATATATATATATATATATATATATATTATATATATATATATAGATAAGGCTAAATAAAAATAATTATATTATAATATTGACATTGATTTTAATGTAGCTACATATATTAATAATGCTAAAATAAACAAAAGAAAAAATTCTTATTAAAGTAAACCATGCAACTATGTATGGTTTGAAAAGTTTTTTTTTATTTGGGAATGGTGGGCAACCCCACCCCTCACCCCATATTAATTTGGGATGGGGGTGGTTTGGCCACCTCCCCTCCCCCACTATGTAAAACCATACCTTTTATTAAAACAAGTGGCCATTTAACTTTTAGGCGGCCTGTGCTGACTTTCAAACCCGTGGCATAATACCATATCAAAGCAATTTTGGTTCTTGATGTGGATACAAATTTAATATATTTGTAAATTTGTATATATTTATCTATCTATAAAGTGAACCCTCTGAAAAAATTTTTGAGTTATTTTTCTAAAAGGAAATATAAATATATAAATATACAAATATATATATATATATACATATATATATATATATATATATGTGTATATATATATATATAAATAGGCTTATACATGCAAAATAAATTTATTATATTTTTGGTTGTTACCCAAATGGGTATACACACAATATTTTCATATTGGTTATCCATTTAACTCGCAAGTAAAAATGCTATTTATTAAAAATGTAGAGAGGAAAACAATACCCAAAAATCAAAATGATTATATCCATGTCTTAAGCACAAATTTTTAATAAAAGTAGATCTTCCATCCCTCTCTAACGGCCCATGGCTTCATCTCTTTCTCCTCCTTCCTTAACCTGCAATACAAAACAAGAGAAAATGAGAGATTAGATTTAGAAAATGAATATATGACACTCCATAAGGATTTCTAGGGTTACTTTTTCCAAACCTAAATCTAAGGTTGAGAAAGATTAGATCTAAGGGTGTAGGATGAACCCTACATCACTTAAGTGATGGGGTATTTAAGTGGGAATGTATTAAATAAAAAGATGTGTGTGTAATGTTAAATGGGGCCTAAGGGTTAGACCATGTTGTGTACCCTTGACACTTTGGGTATTAAACCATGTTAATATGATTTATTTTAAACTAGAAGATTATTAATTTTACCTATTAAAATTTTGAATTTAATTTGGGGCCATTCAATAAATAGATTTAATAAGACATTTGGGGCTAAATAACAAAGATAAAATGGATTAATATTTAATTAAGCAATGGAACTTATAGGGGAAATTAAATCAAAATATTTTAATTGGGTCGGGTAAATAGTAGCTCATTATTATTTTAGTCCTAACTACCATAAAATAGTTTAAAATTTTATAATTTGGATTTAATTAAAAATCCTAGCTAAAGCCTTGTAACCTTTTAAAAAAATCCATAATTTTCCGTAGTTTGCTATCATGTTAAGCATGGGTTTGAGTGGGAAAATTTGTGGGCGTTACAAATAGTACTATCTAGAAGATAAACTACTCTTCTAATTCATCAATTCCTCCTAGATATGAGTACAAAAATGATTTTTATACTCTTTGTTTACCTAACCTTGATAGAATTTACTAAACAAAAATAAGTTCTAGATTAATTACATGCCTTTAAACATAATTTTAAGGGAAATACATACACTTTGAGGAATATGAATAAATTTCCATTTACTACATACACATCTCCTAACAAGCCTACCACACCTTTAGGCCATATAATAATTGGTAATAATCAACCTCCTTTTAAGATAAATTCACCACAACAAGCTACTTCCATTCAACCAACTCATATTCTGATTCACCAATTTGATATATATAAATGCAACCAAACCAATTTATCACTAAAAATAATTTAAAAAGAAAATAAAAAAAATAAAACATGATAGCCATTGAATGAAATAGATTGATGTAAATTCCATGTATTTACGACATGTTGGAGAACACATAGAATATAGTGAAGAGCATCCTAAAATATCATGAAGTAGTGAGATTATAAAGAAAACATGTGTTCATAGAATCAAGTTGTGACTATTTTAGCCAATTAAAAGTATCTAAGTTATTGAAGGAGTGATGCCTATCTATTTGTACATTCCTTATGAGTTAGAAAGCTAAGCTAGGATAACTCTTAGGATTAAAATTATACTATAAGATATTTACATAGAGCTTGTATCATAAGACTTCACCAACTAGAGGACATAAGACTTTGAACAATCTTGTTTAGAGGGTGAGAGGGTAGGGATTATTTTTGAGAGGACATGTCTTTTCTTCCACAACTGAAGTAGGAGGAGGATTATTCTTTAGAGTTCTAAACAAGATTGTCTTAATAGAGCTCAAGTTTCCCTTATTGATCTAGTTTTCTTGGACCCAGACGTAGTATTGATGTTTATAGGGAATGGGTCAATTGAAAATGTAAATCTAAAGGCCATGTATAAATTATAGATGGCAAAGGGGTAATTTATACTATCCTTTTCTAAAAGGGAGGATTATGTGAGCACTCTAGAAATTGGGAGGTCCCTTGTTTATGGAAAAAATAAGGCTTATATCTTAAAGAAATAGAAATATGGTTTTAACCCCATTCACACAATCATAAAGGAAATACATAGTTGGGTTAGGCTTCTAGGTCGACCCTTTTGAGGTTGGAGAGTTTGGTAACATGGAAAACCAAGATTATAAACAACACTAGGGAGGTGAATCTATAGAGGAGGAGGAATACCCTATTATAAATATTGAGTTGTAGAGAAAGTATTATTATGTATAAGTTGATCTTTATTTTAGCCTGTATTTAACATGAACCTATTTTAGTCCCAAGAATTGTACCTGGACTATATTCCTTAGATATAAAAGATCATATTTGAGTTAATTTATCTATAGAAACATATCTTAAATGTTTGATTTAAATTCCTTTTGTAAAATTATACATAATTAAGAATCATCAACAATAACTAGGTATGAACTTTCTTTGATCGATAGTATGAATCTGGTGATAGGTATTATAGCCATAACAAGATCAAGGAAGATTGACATTGTAAAATTGGTCCATGAATAAAGGATGAATGAGTGATCTATAAGATGAGGCATAGGAGGGTATTTTGAATGATTATACATTAAAAATGTATCCAAACATGATACAAGCATTAATAAAAGTGAAATTTCTACTAAATTATGTACATACATTAGTAAACAAAAATTAAATAATTATATTAATATTTGATATTGATTTGAAAAGGTTAGTGGTTTGGTTTGTGGAATCCTTGTTCCACCTATGTATTACCTCTTTGAAGAGGCATCAAACTCACATAGTTCATTACCTATTTGAGGTGCAATAGTTGGGATGTAACTACATAAATGTAAGGAGAAGTTTGATACTTAAACTTGATACTTCATTATGCTTTCTCTAATTTATCATGATATGCTCTTCACTTGTAAATTGGAAAATTTTCTCTTGATTAAGTGTGCTTCATACTTTATAGGTGATTTTATTAATTCTATATCTTATTATATTTTAGGAAAAATTTTACTTTTTATTTAGATCGATGAAGACAATTTAGTTTCTTATATTTCTATCACATTTCCAATTAGTTGACAAGTTACCTATGAAGTGAATGAATGAATTAGTTTTTAAGTTATAGATCAGAAACATGGAAGATCAAGATCAAGATAAGAAGTATGAAGGAGAGGAAAACAATTATCCCTGGATGGAGTCACATTCTATAGCTCGACACAAAATGAAACTCAAACCCTGACTATAGAGATATAGATGGGAGGAATACAAAGGTTCTTACTTTTTGGGAATGACCCAATTATGAGGATTAAGTTAGAAAGGTGTTGGTGGGTACTGAAACAGAGCCTCTCTAAGAGGTGAGAGAGGATGTTAAGAATGGAAGTTGTTGTTAAATAGAAACCCTATCTAACTAATAGACCAAATCAACGATGTGATAGAGTAACAACCTATAGAAAAAAAAAAAAGTAAATGACTAGATCCAGATCCAAATACTATTGAGTGGTTGAAATATTTTTAACCTTGTTTAATATTTAGGTAGATTAGCTGATGTATTGGTTATATTTCAACAATTAGTGTGTTGTTGAATGATGTTTATGTGTGGAGCATTTTTGATATGGTTTGTTCTTAGGTTTTTTTTTTTTTTGTTAGAGCCTTAAATTTTCATATATGTTTTCTATTATTTTAGGTTATGGGATCCTACAAAACCATTACCTTTACCCAATAAAAAAGATATTATCATATTTACCCTAGCAAGAAATTGTTTTTACGATCTATCAAGGGTTTCAAGTATGTATGTACAAATTTTAGCATTCGTCTCTTTCTCTATTTATGTCTTCTCTTTCTCTATTTGTGCCTTCTCTCTCTCTATTTGTGCCTTCCTATTAATCGATCTTCTAGCATTCTTCTCTTATGTTTGTTCCTCGGTATATTTATGTTTCTCATTCTTTTGATTTCCCATTATTCCTCCACTTTAATAATTTTCACCTGCATACACAAAAATTGAGCTAAATCTAAATCTAAGAATAAATTCAATAGAAAACTATACACATGCAACTCTTATTATATAGAAATCTCAATAGAAATTAGGTTAGAAATGAGTTTTTTTATTATTTCACTTTTTATAACTTTAAAATATTTTTTCTAATTTTAAAACAATTTAAATCAATAAATAATTATTTACTTTTGTAAGATATTTTAAAATAAAATAACTATACGTATTAAAGTTAAATGTATTATATATAAATAATAAAAAATATTTTTTTTATTATTAATTTTTTAAATATAATAACATATTATATATTTTTATAAAAACCAAAAAAACTATAATTACTTTAAAACTATAGTTTTAAAAATAGAATTTGTAAAACTAAATTTAAAACAAAAAAATGAACTATATTGCTTAAAAACTATAGTTTTAAATATAGTTTTTCCGAAACAAAATTTAAAACACCGAATTTGGAAGGAAAATGTACGAGTGGCACTTTGAGGTGGCAAGTTGACAATTAAGGGGGGTTCACTCGGATGGGGTTCACATGAACCCCCTATGTGGCACTTATGTGGCATCTATTTGGCACAATTTTTCACAAAATCCATTTGGAGGATGATTTTTTTCCAAAATGTTCCACTTAGGTGCCATACAATTAGTGTTAAGTAATTAGTAAAATTTCAAAATTTTAACACAAAATACAATTTTTTATTAGATTTTTAAAATACAATTGTAATTTATTAAAATTTTATTTTACTATTTAATTTTTATTTGCTAACATATGATAATTTATGATAATAAATACTACACATCAACCCAATTTGAAAAATATTAATATATATAAAAATTCAACTTACTATTTGTTGAAGTCTTCTTCGTAGCTATGAAAAAAATCAATTTCGATATAAATCTTAAAATTTATTGGCATAGACATATGTACGCCATTTATTTGAAAATATCTTCACTAAATAATTAAATAAAAATATAAATTAAAAATAACAAAAATTTGACAGGACCTCGATATTCAAATCTAGAACATATATCTAAAATTTCATGGTGAAAAAAACGTTTTCATATAAAACACCACTAGGGTCAGTTGTTCCTCTTTTATAAATTAAGAAACAATATATGAATAAAATTAACAAAAATACCATATTTTTTATGGAAAAAAACTTAAAAATGTAAATGTATTCTACACCTAAACACAACATATCATTAGTTCGTTGAATTTCATGAATGTGTACGGTTTTTTGGCTATTACATTTAGAAAATCAATGAAACTAAAATTAATGTTTATAAAGATAGAAAACATACCAAAAAGTGAGACATTTATTTTGCTTTGACCCTTTATGTGCCTAATTTATACAAAGCGAGGAATAAAATTAACAAGGGTGAACACTTGAGTACTTGAAAAAATCTATTTTAAAAGAATTTATCAACCTCTAGAAATCTTTATAAAAGCCACCTCTCTCTCCACCTATAGGTTATGATCAACGTGATTTTAGCTCTCATGTGCCACCCATATTACAATGTTAAACAATCAAATCTATTTTGGTAGTAATTCCTCTTTATATATGTTCCAATCACATATGTTATTGTCCCTACAATTTATTCATCCGATGGGCATGTTTGAAGTATTGGACTAATATCTATGTATCACGAATCATTGCCTCAATTTTATGATGTCTTAGTTGATGTCCGTAGTATCGATATACCTATTTTTTATTATGTCAAAGTTTGTTACTATTTTTCTATTGGTCCATAATTATAACCTATCTTATTATCTCACCAATTGCTTTAACTACTCGATGAGTTTAATGGCATTTCTCAAGCCTCACTACTTTCGCTTACTCTTGTTATATTCGTTATGTAACAGTAGTAGTGTAAAATGTTGCCACTACCAGTGTTATTCCTCATGTTTTTGTGACTTTGAGGCAAACCACCTCAAATATTGTTTCCATCCTTGTTTCTCTTATTTTCAGCCCCTTCTTATTATTTTCACCATCCACCTCTCATCCTCAAACTACTCATTTTGTAACTATCACGTTTCCTGCATTTTATTGTACACATTCACCTCACCGCTTTCCATAATGTCCAATCCTCAAACATAAAATGACCATTACCTAAGATTAAGACAATGTGCTAGAAACCCAATAAGATTTTAAAGATAAATGGCATCTCAAACTCTACAAAAAGACCAGCAAAATTGAGTAAAAGGGAAATTTTTATTACAATTGAATTCCAAAAGTTACAAAAGGTTATGCCATTCATAAATTGAGAAGGGAAAACCCCTCCGGAAACAATACTTAATCCTATCATATATGTCCAACCATATTTACATGTGCCTCAATTTATTCTTCCTTATGCCAATCCCATGAGTTCATATATATAAAATATTGTGTCGAAAGCTGCATCACATGCTTATACATAAGTTGAGAACATATATTTAATGTCTCACCAAGACTCTTTTAATAAACTATTGACTCGACCAAATAATGTAATACCCATGACTCCTCCAAAACTTTGTTCAATTTGATCAAAAGAGAGAATCCTGAAATGGTATCTATAATCAAACTATAATAAGGGGTATAAATCACAATTGAGAACATAATTAGGATCCATGGAGGAAAAAAGAGGAGAGAGATCAAGGGAAATTCACATTGATTATACACTGTTAAAATTAGACCTTGTTTCTATAGTAAAGTCAAATCTTAGGTTATATGATGATTGGGTGAAACAAACAATGTAGGTAGAATTGACCCAAATAAAAGTAGTTCTTAGCATCCCTCTTGATACATTTAAGTAAGCACAAGGAATTTAAGAGACATTTTTCATTTTTTTTCATAATTGGAAGGAAAATGTATTAAATGTAGGATTTTTTTTTTTAGAGAAATGCAATATGAAAAATTGGTAGTCAGAGTTAGCAACATTGATGAATGTATAAAGAATAAATATTCTCCAAAATATTGAGAATATAAAATGAGGATCGAAATTCTATACTCAACTTTTTTGTGAATAATAAACATAATATAGACAATTGGAAATTCTATGAACAATTTTCTATTAGATAGAAAATTATCTTTTACCTTATTATCTATTCTATACATCGAATAGATTTATAAACTGAGACCTTATTTCACCGGGCGTTCCCCTATGGGAAAGGCCCTTTATGACGTTTCTATGACTATCTTAAATTTGACGTTTTGACGCCCGTCTAGACGTTTTTGCTTTTTCCAAGGACGTTTTTTAGGCGTTGAAGGGAATTTTTCTATAAAATCCCGTGCCGGACTGCATTATCATAGTTTCTCTCTGTATTCTTTTTTGTTTTGTTTTTGTCGGTCTGCATTTTTATATCGTGTCATGATTTTTTGCACGGCGGTGCTCCCATTTCTTCGTCTGAATCATTTATGATATTTCTTATAATGGGTATTGTTGGGAGGTTGAGTGGTGTTCTGTATTTTTTTTATTATTTATTGTTTTGGTATCGAACGAGTAGAGCAGGTAGCAGGAGAAGACAATACATTTATCTGGTAAGGGTTTACACACGTTCTCCACCTGGTAAGGGATAAATAATATTTATTAGCGAATTAGGCTATTCACAATCTTAGGCTTCAGATTTGTTTATCTATGCGATTAAAATCCATTTTATAAAGTAGTTCTTCACCATTTTGCTTCTGCAATTAATTTCATCTAAGTGTTTCAGGGTAGGAGCAGAAGAAAAAGAAGATGATGAAGCCATGGATTGAAACCCTAAAGAATCACTACAGAATCTCACATTCGGAGGATGCCTGTCATAGAGATCATCCCTAACAGGTGCGTTGGCTGAATGATTGTTGGCTACTGCTGTTACAGAACTATACAGCCGCAATTTTATTGTATGCTTCTCAACTAATTTTTCTTTTGATTTTCTAACCTTGTATGGACTTAAAATCTTCATAAATATGGCTCTACGGATCAGATCTAAGCATGACACACAAAATATTCTCTGTGACAGGCATGGAATTTGGCAAAGACCACAGTATTGGCTGATGGGAAGAAGAGCCCTGATGTTGCAAGTTTTTTGTTTTGTTCTTGTGCCTCTGCCACTTTATTTTGTTTCATGATTTAATGCACGACCGTGTTGTTTTTTTGTTTCTTTTTTTTTGTTGAATCTTTATTTCATTTGGTCTGTAAATATTGTTGTGAAAGGGTCTTTAGGTCAGTAGTATTTATGGGTTTTCTGTATTTTTGTGTTGCTTTTTTGTTTTGGGTTCGAGGGAGAGGAGATAGCAGACCATGGCCAAGGTTGTCTTCCTGGTAAGATCTTCAATAATTTCCTATTGATTTCCATAATTTGTGAGTTATTCCCTGTTTACAGGTATTTTCCGTTTTAAGTTTTATTATATTTTATAGCGAATTAGGCTACAATTACATGCATATTTTATTGGTGTAAATCTCTTTATTTATTCTATGTCAGAAGGTGATTTGTTTATGCCAAACTCCAGGAAAATTCATCTTTCATAGTTGTAGGTTAGCCAAAATTTTGGATTCTCATATCTCCGTAGTTATTGCAACTGTTATTAACTGGGATAAATATAAGTTATGAAAATTAGTTTGGCTGGTTATAGGATGAAGGCTATGTTGCGGAGAAGGTCCAGATGAAGAGGGATGAGATGCAAGGAAAACTGCAGCAGAATAAGAACTATGTTGTTCACGCCTTGCTTCACATTTTATTTAAGCATTGAGTGCCATTAGAAAGATATTGAAACTCATTTTTCTTGTTATATATTAAGATCTAGTATATGAGAGGAACTGATATTTTTAACTTTTAAACCCAGGCTTGTCATTTTTAAGAAATTGTATACACAAGCCTAAATGAAGTGAGTTTTTAGATTATTCTGCACTTTCAAAACAATTCAAGATCCACAAACTGATAAGAGATGCATGTATGTACAAAAAAATGAAGGGGTGTTTGCTGCAAATTAGAAGTAGAGCCACAGGCTTCAAACTAAGTACAAACAATCTATGCAAATGATCAAGTTATTCAAACCTCAAACCTCAAGGTACCACTTGAAGCTTCATCATTTGAATATACAAGATATTTGTTGTTAAAAAGGGAATCCCCTAGGCTCTAAATCAGGTCTTCAGATGCATTTAGTTACGATTCAAGTTATTTCCTAAAGGAAAAGAAAAAAAATCCATTACAGGAGAGAACTAAACCAAACCAATATCAAAAATATGTCCACTTATGGGTAGTTTCAAATCTCGTAGGATACAAAAAGCTTCAGCCATGCAATTCCTTGGGACGTCTTACTTGTAACAAAGTGCGGTGAAAGAACCCAGCTATCTGTCTGGTAAATATCACCTACTTCAATTCCTTCCCTTTTCAATAGCTCACAAATTTGGCTGTGAAATGTAAGGATTTGGCTTGAAAATAGAGTAATGTGAGGACGAGCTTCGATTTCAATTAATTGAGTGTTGATTTGTCTTCTAGCTAGAACATTCCATGCCTTGAGAACTTGATTCTCAAGAGCCGGATCAAAATAAAGCTCAATAGCAAAGCCCTGTGACATTTTGATGTTGGAATGCGTGAAAAGGGAAACCAATAGCGCTAACCAAATCTGCATTTAGAAAATTGCAACAAGAAGACCACATAAATGCACAAATTCATAATATTAACTGCTCAGTAATCAAAACCGATTACCTTCTCAATAACTAAATGTAATGCCTTTATAACCTTATCAATTCTCAATGCAATGTCTTTATCCCTTTCCTTCATGAACTCTCAACTTTAAATCACTAAAGTCCTTTATATTGCAATTCAATTCAACAAATTACACAAACCCAAACTATAAACGAAGAATATTGTCCCTAAAATTGAAAATGATACACCACAGAAATGTTGGCCATTCAAATTTTAAATTTACAACAAATGAAGATTTTGCAACTTGCAAAAGAAAAGTGCCAAACAAACATTTAAACAAATATGGGAAGATACATTCATTGCAAACTACGTAGGAGCCTCCATTTTGAGGAAAAATTAGGGTTGCCTTGTTAAAATTTCACTTAGGAAAAACTAATAGATAAAAATCCTCTTGAATTCTCGAATTCTCCGATTCAAAAGTGAAATCAGAAGTCAAAAACAAAAATTCAAATTTCACTAAATGAGCATGTTGACCCGAAAAATCCAAATTGAAAAAGAATACTATACTAGAACCATCCCAGAACCAACCAAAAACCTCCACTATGAAACAGGATTTTTGTATCAGAAAAAGAAAACAAAATTTATGAAACAAAAATACAAAATATCCTAAAAATTGAAAGGGATGTAGTCCAACTGGTGAAGATGATGTTTTGTCACACCATCCACCAGGGTACAAATCCCTCTAGATATTCGGTGCGGACATACGGAAACGGATAGGACCAGGTTCGTTTTGTGGGTAACTTTGACGGATTGGATTTCCCCTATTCATGGTAGCTTAGCCAAAGGGGGCTCGATTTAGATGTACACTTACTCAACATGAAAGTGATTTAATCCATGCACATGGGTAGAGATGTCGATATGTAAGTGATTTAGTAGAGTCTTCAATCAAAAAATGTTCTTGAAAGAAGAAAAACCTAAACTTCAAATTTCAATCAAGATTAAGAGAGGAAACAGCTTTCAATTTCTCTTGGCTTTTTCCATTTTGCCAAAACAAAACATGTATTGAACAACAAATGGTACGAACCTCACATTAGTAGTCCTATGGCGAGTGAACTATAATAACATTAACCAAGTGTTCAAAACCCTGCGGCCAGGATCCCATAAGAGCGAGATGAGGTTAGAAGCAAGTCCTGGTATTTTCAAGAAAAAATACCTATCAGCCAGGCATATAGGCCACAAATCCAACTACTTTTGTACATGCTCACAACACATGGGACAGTTTTGGTTTAAAACAAAATAGCACACCTCTGTTTAAAACTAGTACAGATACGCAGACGCAGATTCTCCAGCACATACTTAAATGTACAAATATGTAACATAATTAAATGTACACATATAACAATTCAATGTAATGTTTCAACTAAAGTCCTACACTACAACTATCAATCACACACATTATCAATTGTATAATAAATGTTTCTCCAACAAAACACCAACTGAACAACTGATGCACAACTAACAACATAAACTATAAAATTAATTAACTATCGAAAACGGTATCCCAAGTAATCATGTACGAATTTGTAACAAGTTTGAAATGTAGAGATGGAACCTTTAAATGAAGTGGATCATCTATATTCCTACACTTAACAAAATCAATCACACCCATTATCAACATCAACTACACAAGTAATAACTATCCCTCTAAATCAAATAACATATATCGTTCAGCGTTCACATTGCATTGTACACATGCGATTGCTAGTAATAATTATCACACATAGTTTTGATGAAATTATGTAAAATTTCAGAAATCCTTTGAGGTACAAGTTTCCATAGTTTCATGAAAAATGAGTTTGTACATTCATGAATTCACGCTGGACATCATTAGATAAACAAGAGGGCCACTTGTGTAAAATAGTTTCTATCTCTAGGGTTGATTGAGCAATCAATCAAAGATAACTAACACTAATTCTTCTCAAATCAAGCTTCCATTTGTGAATATCCAAACATTACATGAAGTATGTATTAACTAATGAAATTGAGAAGCAGGTTGTGCTTTAACTCGTTGAACCAATATTATTACCCCTAAAGGCATCTTCACTGGTGGGAAGCCCCCGTCCCCGTGACAAGCGATAGACCATCGAAGATCATGATCAGTGGTCGACGAAGTATGGGCATTCCTCCGTCATACGCATGACCATTAATTATGAAAAAATGTATCGTTTTTTAATGCTGATGTGTAATGCCCGCACGCTTGGCATATTTACGAACCACCTGGTAGTCTGCAATTGTTGCTGAATGATTCACGAGACTCTCTATATAGTTGAAGTGCCATTTATGTGAGTAACTTGGATTGTAGACTGTAGATCGTCTAGGTAGATATATACACATTGCGTATACATTTCCATATATACAATATACATACGCCGCTTGGGATGATGGCTCCACGAGGGCGGATGGTGCCATTGGTGTTTATTCAAGCTATTGTGCTTGTATGTCTCTACACGATACAGGGAATCTATGCTCAAAGGAAGAGTTCTTCGTAGACTCTTAGCGGTTAGTTGGTGCTCTGCTTTCCTCTTTTTTGAATTGGTTGAGGAACATTCATTTATTTTTCAGCGGTTTCAGTCACACCCACATGAAAACATGCTGATGTATTTACGTCCCTGGGTTTAATTCAGCGTTGTCAATCACACCCACTTCAAGAACTGTCATTATATGCGTCCCTGAGTTTAATTTCGCGTTTTCAATCACGCCCACTTCAACAACTTCCATTATATGTGTCCCTGATTTTAATTCAACGTTTTAAATCATACCCACTTCAAGAACTGACACTGTATGCGCCTGTTTTAATAATTCACACTTTTCAATCACACCCACATCAAGATATCCCATTATATCTATCTTTCGCATAGTCTAGCATAAAAACCTGTTGTGATTTGATTATTCATTTTTATCAAAGAATAATTCAGTCCTTTACTTCACATTCCCTGGCGCCATCAAGAACTATGATATATTTGTAATGTGAGAATTTTGCATCACAACTTACTGTAATTGCATATTATATTAATTAGATATCATCTATTTTGAAGTAAGTCAGTATTATCAATCACACTACATCAAGAACTGTCATATATTTTACTCACATCTGTGGTGTTAAGCATAAAAAGTTGTGCCGCTTTTGTGGTTGAATATATTTAATTTATTTTCCTTGATTTGAAATAATTTGGTATTTTCAATCACACCCACATCAAGAACAACCCTTATATGTGTCCCTCGGACGGTTGAAGATGATGGTCTCAGTGATTTGATGATCCAGTGTCTTTTTGTTTTTGAAATAATTCAATATTATCAATGACACCCACATGAAGAAATACCATTATATTTTTTTATCTGGTAGTTTAACATAATAGTTTGCTTTAAGTACATTATTTTGTTTATTTTGAAATTATTCAGTATTATCAGCCTCAAGAATTGTTATTGTGCTTGCCCCTCTGTCAATTTGGAAATGTAGTCTGCTGTCATTTGATAATGAGCAATCACTGCAGTCATTTCAAATTGGGTACATACTAGAATTATAAGCCTTCTTCGGGTATATGAATTTCAGCTTTAGTTGGTGTTCTACCCAATAGAGTAGCTTTGCAAAAAAATCTTGGTGCCCATGTGAATTTCTTCCCATCTGTTTATATCACTTTTAGCTGTGGTCAATACTGAATTTACCCTACTGGTTATGAGGGACTGACAACTGAGTACCATTGGAATAAGTTAAATTCATTTGATTCTTGGTTTGTTTAGAGCCTCTCACATGCATTTTTTTCATCTTTTTGTGTCCTAGACTCTTTAGTACAGTATGAGGCCATTTTATAAACTTGCAAGCCCTTAGTAGACTGTAATTGATCTTTGTTATAGTCTACTACTCCAACAGGTGTGAAATGATCATATAGAAATTGTGGCCTTGATGTATCATTTCATTGTTAGTATAGCCTAATCTCAAACAAATTCCACTCTAAAGATTGGCCCAAGAAGATTAGTATTACCATAAGGTTAATCTCGGTCATCTCAGAGTGAATATTTGGTTCAACTGCACTTTCTTATCACGAGAGAGTTATATGCCGCTTCATCATAGTTGAAGATATAAAACATGTCACATCTATTTTTCCCATGTGGAATTACAAGCACAAAGAAGACATTGAAATTCCATACAACGTATAAAATTACATAAAATTATATGGCATTTACAACTATGTTGGCATAAACATGGCTTCTGATTTTCGCCTCTTCTTATTTTAATCTCCATTTTGTGTTTCTCACGAAACCACTTGTTAGCATTTCCGTCTTTGAGCCTGTCAAAACAAAAAAAAAAACTAATTTTTTTATCTTCCTGAATCACAAAGTGTCATCCACAATGTTAATTAAAAAAAATTGGGGTTAATGATTACCCTCCTCTAATAAAAATGTTTTTTTAGAAACCACCCTAATGTTCTACAATGTTTCAAAGGTCCCATTGCTCTAGCTGTAATTGATTTTCACCGAGTTGATATCCCTTTTTGTATAAGTTGTTTCAACAACCTAGGAGTCATTAGTTGTATCAATATCATTGAAGAAAAGAATGGTGGCCTCTTGCAGGTGCTTTTGATCATGGTGTGGGTGTTGAAGAGGAAGGAAGATTTCCGGGTGGAGTTGGCCCATGTCAAGAAGGTTTGTAGAGGGATTTCCAAATTCATCGGTTAGGGGTTTTAGAGTAGAAGTTGAGGCAACCATGGGCTCTACATCTTACTTCTCCTCAACTAACTGTGGTGACAAAGACTATAAATGTTGTGGCAATGTGAAGTTCACAAACATAGTCCTCTGAGCGGGTGTATTCATTTGAATAGGTTTGACCGTAATGCCCACTCTTCTTCTTCGACAATTATTATGCTATGATTTTGAGTATTGTTGATTGAGACATTGACATTGTGATTATTATGTTTTGATTATCAGGTGATAGACTATATAGACATTTGGAGTATCGATATGTTGTGATTCATATTTTTACTATGATATGCTAGTTGACATTGGTCGAAATTTTTAGACATGTTCATTTGCATTGTTTAGATTTTATACTTGACACATTATATTCATGACGTATTGATTATGTTTTGATGTTCGACACTAGTCTTGTGATCTCATTGATGCTGGTAGAAATGGTAAAATTAAAATGTTAGAAAAATATAAATGATTGAAAGGATTTTTTGATCTTTTATGATGATCTAGTTACATGATATGATGATGTTTATTGATGGATGTGCATGTATTTTATTGTTGATGTATTTGATGTTGCCATGAGGCCGAAGAGGTATTGTTGTAATTTTGTAGGAAACTATATCACAACAAACAAGAGGGGGTTAGGAGACTAACCATAGAAGGATATTGGATGGTTGCAACGAAGGTCATCATGTCATCTTTATGTTCAGTTGTATTTTTGTGTGTTGTTGGGTTTTTCGAGAGGTCCCCATTAGAGGATGATCTCAAAAGTGAACATGGGCTATGTGTGTTTTCACTTTTTCATTTTTATTTATTTGTGAAGTATAAGATTGATTATTGATTTTCATTATTATTGTTAATTAATGTACTCTTATTTAAGATGATTAATCATATTAATTAAATTAATTTGAGATTGTGGGAAGCAAATAGATCAGAAGAATGTAGAGTAAATAACTCTCAACACCTTATTTTATTATGGAGAAGCATGTACAATTTATAGGAGAAATAGTAAACAACATTCCCCTAAACTAGAGGAGGAAGATATGAATGAAGATGAGAGAATAATGGAATACAACAATGAAGAGAGAATAAAGGGATAATATAAAACAAACACACCTAAAAATATAAGCTATGCTACGTATGCTAACATTCCCCCCTTATTACATTATTCTTGCAAATGTGACCCCTGAAAAGTTCAAATTTCACTTTTCCAAGAGATTTTGTGAGAATGTCGGCAACTTGTGCTGTAGGATAATACTTGAGCTGAATGTGATTGTTCAAGACATGCTCTCAAATGAAATGACAATCAATCTCAATATGCTTTGTTCGTTCATGAAAAATAGGATTACTGCATGAGCTTCAACACACTTTGATTGTCGTAATAGAGAATAGGTGAATGTTTTTCAGGAATTCCCATATCATCTAAAATACGACGTAACCATATCACTTTGCACACAGCTCCTCATGTGGCATGATATTCTGCCTCTGTGGATGAGATAGAAACAACATTCTGCTTCTTTCTTATCCACGAGATGGGTCCAGATCCGAGATGAAATATGTATCCTATAGTTGACTTCCTGTCATCAACAGATCTGTGTGGTCCGAGTCGACATATCCCTATAAGAATAATTGATCATTCTTATTATATTCCAGACCATAATCAAATGTTCCTCGACATATCTCAATACATGCTTTGCTTGATGTCCAGTGACATTGCTTTGGCTCCTGCATGAACCTAGAAAGATAGCTGATGGCAAAAGCATAGATTTGGTCTAGTATATGTCAAGTAGATGAGCCCTCCAATAAGTTTCCTGTAGAGTGTAGCATCTACTTGAGGTGAGTCTTGAAATCTTGAAAGTTGCAAGCCTTTTTCCATGGGAGTGGATATAGGTTTACAATCAGACATTCTATAATTTTCAGAGTGTCTTGGCGTACTTTATTTGGGAGACAAAAATGTGATGCTCCTTTTTCCATATTTCCAAGCCAAGAGAGTAATGTAGTATCCCCAAAATTTGTCATGTCAAGGTTCTTTTGAGATCATTCTTCACAATATCAACCTAATCTTCTAAACTGCCAGTGATCACAAGATCATCTACATATACAACAAGAATGAAATTTCCTTTCCTACCTTATTTATATATAAATTTTAATTTGAGGGGCTACGAGTGAACCCATGTTATAAAAGGTGATCTTCAATCTTGATATACCATGCCCTTGGAGATTGTTTCAGTCCATACAGTGATTTGATGAGACCACATACCTTCTTAGGATGCTCTTCATCAAAAAAATCCTTTCAAGTTGGGTCATGTACACTTCTTCTTTCAGATCACCATTTAGGAAAGAACTCTTGACATCCATCTATTGAAGTCTCCATCCTTTTTGTGTTGCCAGGTGTTTAAATAACCTCATGGTCTATTGATCTTCACAGTGGGTGCAAAGGTTTCTTCATAATCGATGCCATCTTTTCGAGCATATCCTTTTGCTACAAGACGTGCTTTATGTTTGTCGATGGATCCATCTACCTTATATTTTGTCTTGAAAACCCGTTTTATAGCCTATGGGTTTCTTTCCTGTAGGTAGATCAACAAGTTCCCATGTTTGATTTTTCATAAGTGAGTCAATTCTATATCCATGACTTCCTTCCATTGAGATTGACTGAGTGCTTCATGAACATTTTCTAGCTCGGAGCTATTAATCAGTGAACTCATGAGTGCAAAGTTTACCTCATTTCTTGTTTGACTTCGGATGATGTATCTAGGAGTTGTTACAAATGTGAGTCCTTGATGGTGCTTTATACCCACTTGAGATGAGAACTTGGCTACTTTTGAGAAGAATTGTGTCATTTCCATGTGGATTGATGTGGAGTCACATTCTCCAGCTCTCCAAGGTCAACAAATATCTCTCCTTGCAACATTTCTTTTCTTTGAGTAGTCTCCTTTGGCTCATCATCTGATTTAGAGACTAGTCAGTGAGAGGTGGTTAGAAGTGGATCTTCTATTGATATTATTGAGTCAAAGGATGACTCATCACAAACCACGTCCCGACTCTCATATATTTTCTTTGTCTCAGGATCCATGAGATGATACACCTTTGAGGTAGTGTTGTAGCTAAAAAGGATACATAGGAGTGTCCTTCGCTCTACCTTCTTTCTCTTCTGAGATAGGACATGCATGTATGCTATGTAACCAAATACTCACAAATGAGAAATTGATGTCTTTATAAAACTCCATACCTCTTCTAGTGTTTTATTTTGTAGAATCTTTTTCAATGCCATGTTGAGAAGATATATAACTATTTGTTTGCTTTAGCTTCTACCCAATAGCATTCTTCTAGCTTTGTAGTTCTTAGCATGCAACGAGTCATCTCCATTAGTGTGCGATTGCGACACTCAACAATGCCATTCTATTGGGGCGTGTAGGGAGTAGTTAGGTGTTGTTGCTTAACACCTTATTAGATTAGGAATGCTAATAAATTATTTGATGTGAATTCCCCCTCAATTTGAGTGAAGTAGAAGAAGAGATTGGCTAGTCTCTTTCACAACACGATGATAGAAGTTTTGGAAATGTTGAAGAGCCTCACTTTTCTTCTTTAGGAAAAACACCCACATCTTACGGGAGTGGTCATCCAAAAATAGTTGAAAGTACTTGTATCTAAAAATGAAGTAGGTAGAGGGCTATTCAGATCGGTATGAACTACCTCAAGACACTTCTTGGCATGGAAGGTGCTTTCCTTAAATGAATCCCTATGTTGTTTTCCTAAGACAACCATGGAAAATAGGAAAGGAACTGACAATTTGGGTAATCCATGAACCATTACTTTTGAACTCATCTGATGCAATGAACTAGCCGATAAGTGTCCATATCTAAAATGCTAGAGTCAGTGATTGTATTGCTATTGATGCGAGATATAAAGTTGTTGCAGAAGATGAAACAATATCTAAAGCAAATAACTTATCTTTTAGAAATTCTCTAGCAATAATCTTACCTTGTCACGAGATCAAACATGATTTGATGCCATTTTGACAAGAAATTCTACCTTCAGGTGATGATTTAATAGCTTGAGTTATTGATAGGAGGTTACTAGTCAAGCAAGGAACATATAGTACCTTTGTAAGTGTACATTTTCATGGTCCCAGAGGAATGGTGACTCTTCCTATTCCTTCTACAATGTACTCTTTTTCATCGGCTATCCGAACCCGATCACCAGTGGGTTATTTGTCATCTAGTGAATCAAATAACTCCTTGTCACCTGACATGTGCTTACTTACACTAGAGTCTATCAGCTAGACTCTCTTCATGGGCTGTGAATTCTAAGAGACAAGTACAAGATTCTTACCAGAATGTGCTCCTTCTGATGTCTCCTCATCAGACTCATTATCTTGTTGGGCTACAAGATGCCCTTTGTGTTTCTCTAGCGGGGATGTCATTTGGACTTTTGAAAATCTTCACGCCCTGATGTGCTTGTTTGACTTGAAGACCCTTGTTTCAAGCTATTGTACCAGCAGTGATCAGTGTCGTGAGTGTTGGTTCTACAAATGTGACACCACCTCTTTGACTTTTGATCTTTCTGTTGTTGTTTTTGTTGTGCTTGATTTGTCTTCTCTAGGGGACCCATCCAATTCTTCTAGCCACGGTATGGCTTTGAGAACAGGGCTTTATCCTAAGAGACTCCTCTTGGGATGAATTGATGGCCTCTTCTTATTACAAAAAATTCACAAGTTCTTTGAATGCCACTTTTTTTAGATACATTCTGTGTCACAACGAACACTTGGAATTGAGAAGGGAGTTCTCTCAAGGTGATGTGTATGAGAATTTTTTCATCAACTATTTCACCAAGTGATAATAACTCTATCGTAGGTCAGCCACGTGACGTAAGAAATCCTCAACTTTCTCATCTGACCCCATAGAGAGGGTGTGCAGTTTTAATTGAAGATGGAGGATCTTAGTCTAATTTTTGGCTTCATAAATTGTTGCCAGCTTGTCCTAGGCCTCCTTTGGTTTCTCTCACATTCCAAACATGTGTTTGCACATCATCACTATACTTGAGCATTATCAACATCAAGGATTTGGCACTAGCCATCTCATACTTTATTAATTCATCAGGAGCAGTGGGAATGGGCACAAATCCGGTCACAATGCCCCATAATCCTTCAAATTGAAGGATTGTTTACATCTTGGTTTTCTAGGCCACAAAATTAGGCCCTTTAAGCAACTGAGCATCGAGAGGAGAAACTTTGGAGTAGACATTTTTTTATAAAATAATAAAAAAAACTTTTTTATTTATTTCAAGAGATATTACAATAATGACTCACTTTGCTATGAAGTACTAGCTCATAGATTCTCTCGATACTCATGTGCTGAGAGACGATGAAACTTGGTGGGGCATTCTTATTCTTCTTCATCGTTGACATCGTACCCAACTTCTAATTCTTCTCAAACTCACTTTGCTTGACAGCTGACGTCGAAAGGAAATATTCAAGAAGTCCTCCTCAAACTAGCTCATCGAAGGCTAGATTTCCGGTGTTCCAAAGCTCGTTGAGCAATGAAAATTAGAACCCAGAGCTCTCACGAGCTTCTTCACAATGTTCTCTAGCTTGTGAGTTGTTGTTCCGGCTCTTGGCAGTGTCTATCATGTTATTCATGCTATCAATCGAGTTATCTACACTCGACATTCGGTGTAGTTTTTGTAGTAGCTACTTCCTCATTTTCTTGGTGAATATGTCTTTCATTTGATTAAAGAGAGTTCACTCCTTCTCTAGGTAGTCTCCTTGTAGGTCATGTAATTCCTCACGTCTCTTCTCTCTCACGTCTCTGCTTCACGTGGTTTCTGGAGTCTGCGTAGAGGTGTGGAGTGGTAGAAAAGAAAAAAACAAAAGAATGTTTATTATCTTGTTTTTAATTCTTTCCCAAGTACCTATCCTCCATGCAGGTATTTTGACTAAAAAAAAGTGAGCAGAGAAGACAAAAAACTGTCCTATCAATCTCCACGTCCAAATTTTTATGGGTTTTTTTTTTTTTGAGGAAGTCGCAGGCTTTTCCACACCAATCCAACATGCGAGGATCCTTTTGTCACTCAAAGCTCTGCCACACCTAGTTCTTCCTTCCACGCTGGTTTCACATCCTAGGAATCAGAAGCTTCTCCACGCAGCAACAACTATTTTCCTTCTCCCAATTACCACACAGAAATACAAGATCTCCACGCAGAGAGGAGCTTCAAACTTGCAGAGCAAAAAAACTCTTTTTCACACATCCGAGGACTATGCACCAGCTCGATACCAAAATGTGGGAAGCAAATAGATCAGAATAATGTAGAGTAAATAACTCTCAACACCTTATTTTATTATGGAGAAGCACATACAATTTATAGGAGAAATAGTAAACAACATTCCCCTAAATTGGAGGAGGAAGATATGAATGAAGATGAGAGAATAATGGAATACAACAATGAAGAGAGAATAAAGGGATAATATAAAACAAACATACCTAAAAATATAAGCTATGTTACGTATGCTAATAGAGATGTGACCATTTGGGCATTAAATGGGTTAGATAGTCCTTGTTGCTTTTTTTATTTTAACTAGATTTGAATTTATTTTTGTAAGTGTACTTATCCCCATCCCTCAAATCCCAAAATTTGACTATAGAGCCATTTTTGAAGGCTTATAGGACAAGTTAAGTTTGTCCCACACCTCTTAAATTCATTTACCAACTATAGTTATGAGGTAATGGGTCGATATTAGACCCCAATTATGTAATTTGGATGGTAAAAAGTTGAAATTATTACACTTTCTTATAGGAGATTTTATTTTTTTCCTTAGTGGTATTGAGTGTGAGTTTGTGTGTGGAAGGAAATTTTCATATCCTCACTGACGAATTTATTAGCCTTGGTTTTGATGTATGACTTAGTGATGTGGAGTTCAAGAGAAGTGATGTGACATCCTACATGGAGCCACCTCACCCTCTTTGTAGTACCCACTTCCCTTCGACACTTATTACTATTATTTTCGATACTATTGACTATACTTTTGGACATTTTGCATTATTTTGACTTAGCATGATGTTATATGTTAGAGATACTATGAGACTATTCTTGGATCTCGATTTATAATGTGGTGTGTGGACTAGTAGATACATTTTATATTGATGATGATATGTTGTTGACATAGTTATATAGTTCTGACATGTGATATTTTCATCATATTGAGTAGACCTTAACAATTGAACTAATCTTGTGATCCTATTGATATTGATGAAATGTAGAATTGAGATGTTGTTAGAAATTGTAAATGATAACGTTACTTGCCTAGATGATGATTTGATTCATATGTAGATGATTGTGGATTTATATTGTATATTTTATCTTGGATGTTTTAATGCAACCATGAGGCCAAAGGAGGTATTATGTGTTTGGCAGTAAACATTATCACAACAAATAATGGGGGGATTAGAAACCATCCACATTGGAATGCTAGATGAATTCAACAAGGGTCACCATGGCAACATGTATTTTTGTTGTGTGTGTGTGTTTTATTTTTGTTAGGGGGTCCCCATGGGGGATCACCTCCAATTGTGACCAAGGGGTTATGTGTTATTATTTTATTAGTTTCCTTTATTTGATTTTAGTATGTGATTTTATAGTGATGTATTCTCCTTTTATTAATTACTTGATTTGTGTCTAGATTAGTAAATTAATCTTTTTACTAAACTAAATATTGGATGGGTCAAAAGAATTCATTTATTAGATTATATGGCTCTTGGATTATGTGTTGTAAGTTGAGTTCTTGTGATCTTGAGTGTTGTACACTCTACCCCTTCATGAAAATTCGGATTTGGCCTTAAGGGAAAATTTTGGAGGCTTGTGGGACAAGTTAAACTTGTCTCACACCTCTTAAATTGCTATACCACCCTACCTATGGATTGGGGGGTCAAAAATATACCCCATTATGTTTTTATGAAGACAAAAGGTAAAATTTTATTGCACTTTCTTTCATGTAATTAAAGTTTGTCCTTAGGGGGTGTGGGCTTGGATTGTGTGTGTAAGTAATTTGTCATTTCTCTCACCCACCAATTTATTGTGAATTGGGGTTGAGGTTTGACTTGTGAAGTGGAGTGGAGTATAAGTGATGTGACATCCTACATGGAGCCACCTCATCCTCCTCTCTACCTTTTCTATTTATTAAAGTTCTTTTGCTTGTTCGAGGGTTACTTAATTTTTTTTTGTGTTCTTGCATTTTGTAGTTGGAGGATTTTGGAGTGATTGTAGATATTTTTGGAGCTTTTTGTGATTGTTTGGGTTTAAAAAGATTGGTGTGTGAATCTTGGATCAAACTCTACCATGGAAAGGTATGAGATATACTCTTGTTAAATGCTTTCTTTTATATTGTGTATATGAGCACATTTTGTATGTTTTAGTATGCTTGTTGGGTGCTTGGGTAGATTTCCTAAGTGTGGTGTAGGAGGAGACTATGGTGATCTTACATGTAGGGAGGCATAAGAGTTTATTTCATGTTTTGGAGGGAGTTGGGTTGGGTTCCCCACCTTGGACAAGAAAATTCTTGCATTTCTTACTTTATTTTATGAGGGAGACATAAGAGATTGTAGGGAGGCATAAGAGAATGTGGGAGGCATAAGAGGTTCTTGAGGGAGGAATAAGAGTGTGTAGGGGTTTTGAGATGTATATTGGAGGGTTTTAAGGTGGGAACCTATTTCCCATTGGGAGGCATAAGTGACCTCCCCATAGATCTTGCTCCTTTGGATTTATAATTTGAAGCCTTGTATATTGTGTTAGTTCTTCTTGTGATTGTAGTTTGAGTTGTTTATGTTTTGGTATGGTTGTAGAATCCTTGTATTATGATGTGGAAGCTTGTTTTGTTGCAATGAGTTGGATCCAATTTCATTGCAATGTGGTTAGGGCTCGGGGGCCAATGTGGAGGATAGCTTCTTCTCCTCATTGGATTATTGGTTGAGTGGAGAGTGTTGCCTCTCCCCCATTTTTGTTGTTGATTAAATGAAGAATGGTGGAGCTCTTGTTTGTGATATGAAACTTGGAGCTTTTGTTGGTGTCCAGAAGAAATATTTTCTTGTGAGAAAACCTACTTGTTATTCCCACTTAGGGTGGAAGACTTATAATATTGTATTCCTTTTAGCTTTAATTCATGTATGTTTTCCCACTTTAAGTGGAAGATATTGTATTAATCTTGTGAAGAAAATTTGTATTAATTATTGAACATTAAATTTG